>NW_026847549.1:107371520-107540495 GCF_025583915.1 Anolis sagrei ordinatus
TGTAGTACTATGATTCTGCTTCCAAGTCTCATGGCTAGTTGGCTACATCCTTGTGTTTGTAGATTAGTGGACACTCTGAGCGATCTGGCTCAGGATTCAAAATGATTTTCCCTCAACTGCAAGGAGCCCACAGGATAGCACCATGGAAGTTAATTGTGTAGTATGAAAGGGCCTGTGTGCTCAGACATATCCGATCGATAAATTCCCTTCTGACATAATACAGTTCTTATATTTTGACTCCATAATATCCTCATATCTTACAGAGAAGGAGTATGCCCAAAATAATCTGATGTACAATATCTATGTGGTTTATCTTCATCTGTGATAACAAATCCAACAATTATTACCTGAAGATTATATGGACAAACCACATTTGGCTATATTTGTTCTTCTGCCTGTTCTGCTTCCCAAACAAAAGATATCAAGATGCTAAATGGATACTGCTCTGAAAATAAAGTTTAGAAATTATATCTCAAAGGGAAACATAATTATTTCCTCATGCTTTTGCGTACCTCTTGCGCCTTTGTTTCCTTTCTGACAACCCACACTTTAAAATAATAAAGCCCATAATGTGGATTGAAATGAATCCCAGATGGGTTATTGATGGCTGGTTACTTCAGTGGCCTCAAGCACTCTATTTAGAAACACTTTTTAGAAAAAGAATTTCATTTTTTCGTAGAATGGCTATCTATTAGTAAAACAGTTAATTAACACAGGCTAATAACAGAAGGAGCTTCCACAATCAACCATATTTGACAGGTTAGGCCACAATGGGTAAGTTTTGCTGTCAAGAGCAGCCACCTTTAGAACTATAGCTGAATAAGTAGTTTGGGGAAATGCACCAAATTACCATTTCTAAATTAATAAGGAGGTGGATAGCTAAATGGATGGATGATTAAGAACTTTTTTTCTGCTGAGGTATGCATGCATGTTCACAAGTAATGCCTGATAAATTATGAGATGGAGAGGATTCAAAAGCAGAGACCACAATGTGCCACAAATGGATTGTTATTTTTGTTGCTTTTGTTATCCATCCAGTCAGCCAAAGCTGTCCAGGAGAGTCCCTGAAGTCTTTTTGGCTCAAGATGGATGGCCAGATTGAGGCCAGATTGAGGTACATTGTTGTGACTTCACCAGAAGCAACATTGTCAACATGCCTCGGTAAGGGAACAGTTTGTGATAGATTTTAGTTTGTTCTTGTGAGACGCTCCGAGCCCTAGGGGAGTGGCGGCATATAAGTTTGAAATATAAATAAATAAATAAAAATATCTTCCAGCCTGTCGATATCCTTTTCAAATTGTGGGATACAGAATTGGACACTGTGTTTTCCATAAGGTCTAACCAAAGCAGAATAGAGTGGAATTATGACCTCCCTTGATCTTGACACTATACTATTGATGTAACCTAGAACTGCATTAGCTTTTTTAGCTGCCATGTCACACTCCTATTCAGTGTCTAGTCTACTAACACTCAATTCCCTTTTGCATGCAATGTTTTCAAGACAGATATCACTCATTCTATATTTGTACAATTCATTTCATTGTGTAAGTACAGTACCATACATTTCTCCCCGTTGAACACTTCTGTCTTTTATTTATTTATTTATTTACTTTGCTTCTATACCGCAGTTCTCAGCCCGAAGGCAACTCACCGCAGTTCACAACACACAAAACAGCAAAAATTCAATGCATCAATATAAAAACAGTTAACGACCTAATTTAATACACAGTTAATACACAACTACTATAATAACCATTCACTAGCGTCTCATCACTAAAAACACGGTCCAGATTCGTCATCCATTGTTCCATTCCTATGTCATCACTGATCATTGTACTAATTATTCGAATGCCTGCACAAATAACCAGGTCTTTTCTTTTTCCATTGTTAGTATTTTGTCATCACATGTATAGGCTATCATGATTTCCCCCCTTACCTATTATGCAGAAGAAGCTGGTGGACAAACTGAGATGCCAGCATAAGTCTTGAAATCAATTTAAAGTGTTTAGCACCCCAACACACAGAATTGCCAGTGTTATGGAAAGCAGAAGGAACTGCTACTTGATTTCCCAGAAGTGTAAATAGCAGTCAACTTGCAAGGACAGGTCACAGCCACAGCAATAGCATTAAAATGTATTGTCTAAGGCTTTCATGGCTGGAACCACTAGGTTCTTGTGGGTTTTTTCGGGCTATAGAGCCATGTTCTAGAGGCATTTCTCCTGACGTTTCGCCTGCATCTATGGCAAGCATCCTCAGAGGTTGTGAGGTCTGTTGGAAGTAGGAAAAATGGGTTTATATATCTGTGGAATGGCTGGGGTGGGGCAAGGAGCTCTTCCCTGCTGCAGTTAGGTGTGAATGTTTAGCTGATCACCTTCATTAGCATTTGAAGGCCTGCCTGAGCCTGGGAAAATCTGTTGCTGGGAGGTGTTAATCCGTGCCTGGTTTTTTCCTCTCTGTTGTTTAGCTGTTATAATTTTAGAGTTTTTTAATACTGGTAGCCAGATTTTGTTCATTTTCATGGTCTCTTCCTTTCTGTTGAAATTGTCCTCATGCTTGTGGATTTCAATGGCTTCTCTGTGTAGTCTGACATGGTGGTTGTTGGTGTGGTCCAGCATTTCTGTGTTCTCAAATAATATGCTGTGTCCAGGTTGGTTCATCAGGTGCTCTGCTATGGCTGACTTCTCTGGTTGAAGTAGTCTGCAGTGCCTTTCATGTTCCTTGATTCGTGTCTGGGCGCTGCGTTTGGTGGTCCCTATGTAGACTTGTCCACAGCTGCATGGTATACGGTAGACTCCTGCAGAGGTGAGAGGATCTCTCTTGTCCTTTGCTGAACGTAGCATTTGTTGGATTTTCTTGGTGGGTTTGTAGATTGTTTGTATGTTGTGTTTCCTCATCAGCTTCCCTATGTCAGTGGTTCCCTTGATGTATGGCACAGATTAACACCTCCCAGCAACCGATTTTCCCAGGCTCAGGCAGGCCTTCAAATGCTAATGAAGGTGATCAGCTAAACATTCACACCTAGCTGCAGCAGGGAAGAGCTCCTTGCCCCACCCCAGCCATTCCACAGATATATAAACCCATTTTTCCTACTTCCAACAGACCTCACAGCCTCTGAGGATGCTTGCCATAGATGCAGGCGAAACGTCAGGAGAAATGCCTCTAGAACATGGCTCTATAGCCCAAAAAAACCCACAAGAACCTAATAGCATTAAAAGTCAAAACATGGCTCTTTCACTCTGGGGAAAAGATTGCAGAAAACATAAATTTTTAGACTACCACCCCAAAATATCTGACCACTTCAGACTGGTCATTCTGGTGTTTATAATCTGAATGAATATATATATATATATATTAGCCATGAAATTTTATCTATAACTATCTGTCCCCTGCCACACATTGCTGTGGCCCAGTCTGTTGATCTGGAAAATAAAGTAATGAGAAAGTGTTGGTTTCTAATATATGTAATTTCCTTATGCTTGTGGGTAAACAGTATTTCTTGCTGTTTCTTTGTCAGTGTTGATGTGGAGAGTGTCTGGTTTGCCCACCCTGGAACATGCAATATCATTGTCCTTCTTTAAGGGTCCCTTTCAAATCTATGATACTATATCTCTCTCTGTGTGAGAATCATATCTATCTATCTATCATCTATCTATCTATCTATCTATCTATCTATCTATCTATCTATCTATCATCATCATCATCATCTCTGGCTGGATGGCTCTTTGTCAGGAGGACTTTGATTACGTTTTCTTGCCCTGAAGAAGGGAGTTGGATTGGATGGCCTTAAGTATTTTCTGTTGGTCATGGGGGGTCTGTGTGGGAAGTTTTATCCGATTCTGTCGTTCGTGGGGTTCAGAATACTCTTTGATTATATGTGAACTGTGAATCCCAGTGACTACAACTCCCAAATGTCAAGGTCTATTTCCCCCAAACTCCATCTGTGTTGATATTTGGGCGCATTGACTGCTTGTGCCAAGTTTGGTCCAGATCCATCATTGTTTGAGTCCACAGTGCTCTCTGGATGTAGGTGAACTACAACTCCAAAACTCAAGGTAAATGCCCACCAAACCCTTCCAGTATTTTCTGTTGGTCATGGGAGTTCTGTGTGCCAAGTTTGGTTCAATTCCAGAATGCTCTTTGATTGTAGGTGAACTATAAATCCCAGCAACTACAACTCCCAAATGATAAAATCATAATTTTTGAGTGATGGTCACTCCTTGTGTTGTGAGATCTTTAGTTGCCAAATTTGGTGTGATTTCGTTCATTGGTTCTTTTGTTTTTAAGGTACTCATTATGCACAGAGCATAGATAGATAGATAGATGATGATAGATAGATAGATAGATAGATAGATAGATAGATAGATAGATAGATATTTGCCACCTCAGAGAATGGTGGAATAAACAACACCAATATATGCAATGGAAGGAGAACAATAATGGATGATGAATCTCCAGCACTTTGGAGGTGACTAAAACACAATTGCAATGGAAAGGAACAAAGAAAAGAAAAGAAAGTACAATAAGAAAGTGAACAAAGTTTTTAGTGTCCCATATTATGCAGAATCCCAGGGGCCACAATGCCGGACTAACACTTTCCCCTTAATATTCCCCACAAACCTAGGAGGAAGAGAGAGAAGGAAGAATAAGCACAACATTGTGAAAATGTAAAGTAATGGAAAAAGCATTTCAGAAAGGCCTGATTCAGGTGAAACTGTACCCATTTTATAATCCATCCAAGACTGGGAACAGAGTGTCTCAAAGTAAACCAAAGAGAAATGAAGGACTTGGCAATCATTTTGTTGCTATTCAATTTATCCTTCAGCCTTAGAGAAGATGGGGGCAAACCCAGATAACTGGGTGACTAATTCTCAGCTAAATATCAGTTGAGAACCTGAGATATTACAAGCAGTTCTGGCTCTTCCTTAGTCAAGATTTCCATGGAAAGAGGAAATATGGAGTGCTGGCATGGATAGGTATTGGTGCCTCTATACCTGTATTCATTGGAGAACCTATGGAAAGCATACCTGTTTGATTATACTGTCTATTTGGTGTTCTGTCATGCGCTGGGCCTGTAATAGCTGTCTTTTCTATAGGATGTATACTTTAAGCCCAGAGGGAAGCCAGGGCGCCTCAAAGAGAGGTTCTCAAGGATTTTTCTGAAGTGATGGTCTTTAGAGTCTTTAATGATACAACAAAGTCTTTATTATGGAACAAACAACAAATCTTCAATGGTTCAAACAACACTTCAAGGCTTTCTTAGTCTAGTCCTCAATGGACTGTTACCTGACTTTGATTAACTTTACTTTCTCTGTAAGAAAAAACCCTTTTTAACCTCTCCCAAGCTGTTTACTATCTATGCCTCATCGGTGTGGGTCCTATTACCAGTTCCAAATGTGTCTGGGTATTGAGTAGACCTACCAGCCGAGGCTTGATGGTATTTCTGCTGGAGTTCAGTGGATCTGTAATGCTGTCCTCCCTCCGAGAATTCTTTGAAAACTTCAGGGCTGTTTTCCCTCTGATTGCTGTGAGGCTGAGAGGCTGTGAGCTCTCAGCCCTAGCCTTGGGACCTTTCCCCTGGAATTTCTGTTTCTGTTTCCCTGGATGTTCTTGAGAAAAGAAGCTTTTCTACGGGATGAGCTGGTCTACGTCCTATAGTTTAGCTTCCTTATGTGAGACTAACCAAAAAATGGCTCCTTTCCCTCCCAGAGCCCTGAACAAGGGGAGGAACCAAAGCTTAATTATGATGGACAGGTGTCCTGCCCTATGACTGCAAACAGATAACAGAAAGAAAATAAAGTTGGAGCTCCTGGTACAGCCGTACCAGCACATTTGGTTTGCTGTATATCTACCCCTGCCACCCTATCTCCTTCTACTCTTCAGTTCTTGGGGACAGCTGTGGTCATCTTACTCCAGTGGAGGAACTGTCAGAAAATGTTGACCTGATAATCTTTCATTTTCCTTAATGAGGTTGATATGGCTTTAAGAACCATTTGCTACCCAGTAAAAAAATAAATATCTGGGTCAGAATTTTACAGTGTAACAATACTGATGCACTTGCATAGTGAAACATCCAAATTCTTACTCCAAAAGCAGAAGGGCAGTGACAGATGACATCAACCACTTGCTGTATACATGACACTGCCAAAGAAGTAGGTGCTCACATGATGTGTATGTATTTCGTATAAGATATTGACTCTGTATTGTGGGGATATTTTTCAATGCCAGGTTTTGACAAATCTCAGGAGCCAGAACATCTGTGGATGCTGTGGCAAGCTTTGAAACAACACATGACTCAATATAGCAGGATGCAGCAGTAGAACTACACAGGTGGAGTTTTTTTCTCTCTACCAAAGTAAGACAGAATACAGATTTGGACTTTACAATTACAGTGAGTAGTTATTGCAATTTTCTAATAAATACATCCAAACAGAATCGGGATTTATCTCACCATGCATTAGAAAAAAGGTAATAGGAACATGAATGTTGATTTTGTCTCTCTTGTCTAATTTCCCTTAAGAAATCTAAAAGCATATACCATTAAACTTTAGACCTCAATTAGCTTTAAATTTTACACAGGAATCTCTTAAAAGGTGAGATGGAGATTACTTGCTTGGCTGGTCTAATAGCAATTAATATTTTTTTCTAATAAAGGGATATTTTTCTCTTCCAGTTATTATTCCCAGTTAAATGGGAATTTTTCCACATGTAAAATTCAGCTATAGAATTACAGAGAGAGGGCACCTGCTTCCTGATCAGTGGGAGAAAAGGATTTTAAGCATCACAATAAGTAAAAGAAACTGAAAACAGGGAAAAATTGCAATATATAAAATAGCAAAGCACACAAAAAACCTTATTCCTTTTCTTAACTTAAAAAAAAGCATTCAGAATGAAGCAGAGGTGAAGTGTCTTACAAAATAATTTATTAGCTCCGGATTCAACTTCTTACAGTTTGAATTTGATCCAGAGAACAGTAACATGCCCTTAAGGACACTGAAATCGAGTTGATTCAGGTGGTTTTAGACTGTGCCAAGACTATCTGTTTTCTTACCAGTTGCCAATCTGCACCAAATGTGTTTCTCTCACTGGAGAACACCATCTCATAGATTTATGACAGAATGCATTTGAACTGCATTAATCAGATTTGAGATTTTCCAGATATATATATATATATATATATATATATATATATATATATATATATATATATATTAAAAAACCAGGCCCTGGAGATATAGAACAGCCAGCTTTCACAAGCAACTGTCTTCCAGATGTGTTGGTCTATGCTCCCATCATGCGTACTCAAAATGTCCTTTGGCTATTATTCTTGAAAATGATGGGAACTGTAGAACAAAACATCAGATTAGATAACATTAGCATAGAGAAATATGCATTCTGGCAGCAATCTTCCTAGTGGTGAGTCATGTGGCCTATCCACACATCGGAAGTTTAAACATTCCACCATAGGGAAAATAACAACAAAATAATTAAATGAAGGAGCTTTCTCAGGTTACTTCTTCTGGTATCTCACAGATTATATCCTATTAGCTGTCCCCTGCCACGCGTTGCTGTGGCCCAGTCTGTTGATCTGGAAAATGGCCTTGAATGGTCTTAAGTATTTTCTGTTGGTCATGGGGGTTCTGGGTGGGAAGTTTGCCCCAATTCTGTTGTTCGTGAGGTTCAGAATACTCTTTGATTGTAGGTGAACTGTGAATCCCAGTGATTACAACTCCCAAATGTCAAGGTCTATTTTCCCCAAACTCCATCTGTGTCCATATTTGGGCACATTGAGTGCTTGTACCAAGTTTGGTCCAGATCCATCATTGTTTGAGTCCATAGTGCTCTCTGGGTGTAGGTGAACTACAATTCCCAAACTCAAGGTCAATGCCCACCAAACACTTTTAGTATCTTCTCTTGGTCAAGGGAGTCCTGTGTGCCACGTTTGGTTCAATTCTATCATTGATGGAGTTCAGAATGCTCTTTGATTGTAGGTGAATTATAAATCCCAGCAACTACAACTCCCAAATGACAAAATCATAATTGTTTGAGTGATGGTCACTCCATGTGTTGTGAGACATTTTGTTGCCAAATTTCATGTGATTTCGTTCATTGGTTCTTTTGTTTTTAAGGTACTCATTATGCACAGAGCATTTTTATATATATAGATACTCGACTGGCCCTGTTTTCAATATGAAAAGCCCTTATTTTTAGTTTTTAAATCCCACATTTAAAAATAAACTTTATTTCAGTGTTCTTATATAAACAATGAAATGATCAAACACACAAAGGCACACATACTTCATATACAAGTTGAGTTAACTTGCATTGTTATAGATTCAGATAAAAAATGATAAGTATTCAATCTATGGATTTTTTTAACAGTTGGCTATGCAAAGTCCAGGAAGCTTTCCCATAATCATAACACTTTGTCTGCAATTACACCGACTACTTAGTTCTAGCCCAGTCTGGAATGTTATGCTCTGGACTGGCCCTTGGTTGATCATAATGGGGGCCAGACACCCTGGTCCAAGCTCTCCATGGTGCCACATTGATATCCAGAGGATCCAAACTGGTCAAGACATCACCCCTTTGTCTTCAGTGTTGCTGTCACCTACCCCTGCCAGTCACGGAGTTCCTTGTGAACGCTAATTATTGCAGTGTCAGCCATTGAGATCATAATGGGGTGTCTATGCAACCGGCAGAGAGGAGTAGAGTGATCCTCTCATTATTCCTTATTTATTTATTTATTTATTTATTATTCGAACTTATATGCCGCCACTCCCCTGGGGCTCGGAGCGGCTTACAAGAACAGGCTAAAATCTAACACAATTTAAAAACAATTTAAAAAAATTAAAACAGCAAATTGTTTTTAAATTGTGTCTTACATGCCCTGCGGAAAGCTGGTAAGTCCCGCAAGGCATGGACTTCAGGTGGCAGAGTATTCCAGAGCAATGGTGCCACTGCTGCAAAGGCTCTGTGTCTGGTTGCTGTTAGACACAAGGTCTTGACATTGGGAATTTCCAACAAATCTTGGTCCTCAGAATGGAGGGATCTCTGGGGTTGGTAGGGGGTGAGGCGGTCCCTCAGGTACATAGGCCCCAGACCATGCAAGGCCTTGGTCGTCCCTGGACAGGTAGGGGGCCAGCCGTCTAGCCTGCCGCAGATGAAAAAAGGCATGGACTTGCTGTTAAGATTTCAGCAGATGTGCCCATGATGACAAAACTTTGCAGGGATCTCCATGTTCAAAAGGAACGTACATGTGGATAATGGAGCAGGCTGAATAGGATGCAATCCAGCTATCCAAATGGCCACAAGTCCAAAGATGTCAAGATGGTAACAAACTCTGCAGTATCTTCAAACTTTGCTCAGCCTGGAGCAAGGTTGTGTTAAGGGATGGAAATTCTGGATACTTATCAAAAGTTGCTGTACGTTGTGAAGACTGCCAAGGAGACAAGTTCAATGATTCCACTTTAACTTGCACAGCTGTATCCTGTGCAACCGCAGGGTTTATAATTTGGTGAACTCTCTGGCTAAGAATTCTAGATAT
Organism: Anolis sagrei ordinatus; assembly: GCF_025583915.1. Taxonomy (NCBI): domain Eukaryota; kingdom Metazoa; phylum Chordata; class Lepidosauria; order Squamata; family Anolidae; genus Anolis; species Anolis sagrei. Next base: position 107,381,065 of record NW_026847549.1, read on the forward strand.
CACTATCTAAACAGTTTGGTCAACTTGATTTTCCAGGAAAGCTTACAAACAGAGCAAAACCAAGTTGTGAATATTGCCTTAAGTTATCAATGACTCTCCAGGATTTCAGCAGGACCTCTTGATCTTTGGCAACACACACTTTTCTTGCCTGGAGTTTCTAGAAATTAACCCAAGATTGCCTTTTTAACAAAGAATAAAACCGACTACTGAACTGGAAACATCCCATATATTCCCGCATCTCCTCCTATGAACCAGTTAGGACGTTAAGATCATCTGGGGCGGCCCTGCTCTCAGTCCCACCGGCCTCACAAGCACGTCTGGCGGGGACAAGAGACAGGGCCTTCTCAGTAGTGGCCCCCCGGCTGTGGAACGCCCTTCCTACAGACATTAGATCGGCCCCCTCCTTATTGGCATTCCGGAAGAGAGTGAAGACCTGGCTCTTCGAACAGGCTTTTAACTAAACAGTGCAATTGATTGTTTACTGGAATATGGATTAATGGACAACGAGATCGGATGCTGATTCTATTGATGAGACGTGATGGATTGTTGTTTTGCTGTATTGTTGCATTGATGTTTTTGATGTTAATTAATTGATACTTAAATTAATTGTTTTAAATGACTAATGATTTTGTACTCTGTTGCTGATACTGGTTGTTAACCGCTCTGAGTCGCCTGATGGCTGAGAAGAGCGGTATACAGGTAAAGTAAATAAATAAATAATAAATAAATAAATATTCCTTTCTAGCATTAGATTCTGTTAAATAATAATAAATAAACCTTTATTTGTACCCCGCTACCATCTCCCGAAGGACTCGGTGCGGCTTACAAGAGGCTGAGCCCAAATACAACAATAAAACAACAACAACAATAATACAGCAAAATAAATAAAAAACAAAGCAATAACATTAACAACACACAATGATGCAATTTAAAAACCATGGCAGGGCCAAATGTAAAAATTAAAATTAAAAAGTGCTGGGCATGACCAGGAGAAAGGGTGGGTTTTTGGAGAGGGATGGGTATGCAGATATCCTAAATCTCTGACAAAGTGCGTTGGGACATAATGCTAGGAGTTTCCTTATTCTGGGAAGGCACACTGGAACAACCACGTTTCAAGCTCCTCCTAAAAATTGCCAGCGATGGGGCTTGCCCGATGTCCTTAGGGAGAGAGTTCCAGAGTCGTGGAGCCACCACCGAGAAAGCCCTATCCCTCGTCCCCACCAATCGCACTTGCGATGCAGGTGGGATCGTGAGTAGGGACTCTTCAGATGAACGAAGAGATAGTGTGGGTTCGTACACAGAGATGCGGTCACGCAGGTAGGCGGGTCCCAAACCGTTTAGGGCTTTGTAGGTAAGCACCTGCACCTTGAATTGGGACGGGAAAATGAATGGCAGCCAGTGGAGCTCCTTAAACAGGAGGGTTGACCTCTCCCTGTAAGGAGCACCCGTTAACAACCTGGCTGCCGCCCGTTGGACCAATTGAAATTTCTGGACCGTTTTCAAGGGCAGCCCCACGTAGAGCGCATTACAGTAGTCGAATCTGGAGGTTTTGAGAAACACTGCCTCTGAATTTTGAAACTTCATTTAGCTACTTTGACTTTTTTAATCTTTATGCGGGGAATATTTTACATTGAGTGGCACCATTTTGATACAATTTGTGTTAGTCTAATATGAATCAGTGTCTTAAAATGGTTGAAAGCTGTAAAGGCATGAAAGTCAAACAATTAATTATTTTTGTTACTGAGTCATCTATGATGTATTTTTTTATATTTCAGAAAGTTTTAATTTGGAATACAAAGAGCTGCAGAATCTTTGTATCCAGTTTCTATATCATTTAACAAATTGATAAATCATATGTGAAATGGTGCAAATGCTTTTGTTAAATGAACTGTTCAATTTTTCAAGAGGAGGTCTACTAGTTAGAAATTCTTTGAGTGACTCTGAAGGCAGATGTCTGGAAAAAGATGGAGGAGGAAGGAGAGAAGGGGAGGAATGGAGGAAGGGAGGGGGAAAGGGAGTAAAAAGAAAGAAAGAATAACAATAAAAAGAAAATGAAAGGCGAAGCCAAGCTATATAATTGTCTGGAAATATGCCACTTGCAAATAAAACTAGGATCTATACCTCTCACTTGTGCCATATGATGCCACGCGGTACAGTTTTACAATCTCAGTATTAATTCTGTCATCACTTCATTTTCTTATGTAACCTGAAACAAAATGTTTTTTTTTTCTCAAGAGAACCTTGTTGAACATTTTCACTTGCTTCAGATTTCTTCCATTCTGGTGGTGCACAAAGAGAACCAATGCTCCAGTGTCACCACCCCCTGCAGCATTTGTATTATTTGTCTTTTTGGGTTACTGTATGACTTCTACTTGACCTATTTTGAACATGCCTGGATCGGTTCTGCTCTGAGTAACATCTGACAAAACTGAAGAGTGCCATACAATGCAAAATTCGCCATTGTGGATGACTCCTGAATTGCCTCTTACATCACTGGTGACACAGTTTTGTAGCACTTTCCTTTGATGTTTCCATATGCCTATAAGCCAGTTGCAACCTATGGTTCCCCTAAGGCAAACCTATAATGAGGCTTTCTTGGCAAGATATATAGAGAGAAGACTTTGCCTTTCTCTGGATTTGAGAGCATGTGATTTGCCCAAAGTCACCCAGTGCATTTAGACAGTTTGCACCCCTACGCTCAAATTACCATATGCATATACTATACAAATAGCTGTCTTCTTTTGTCCTTTCTTCAAAGCATGCATAAGCAGACATCTTACTTAAAGATGGGTGAAATATTTCAAATCTGCAGAATAGTACAAACATTGATATAGGCTTAAACTTGGAAGATTAAAAAGTCTGACTGAGACAGGATAATGATTTCAAATTGCAAGAGGTAACCATCTTAGTCTAAAGCCTGTTTATTCTCACTATTTAGGAGAGAAAAGAACATATAGTACAAGGGGTATTTTTTGAGTAAGGTCCGTTTGAACATAAGTACACAATGAAAGTTTATTCCAAAAAAGTAAATTTATTTTCAGAAAGTACATACTTCACTCTATTTTTCGACATAGTTGCCAAGTTTGTTCAAACACTTATCATACCAATTTTAAAATACCCTCTTCATAAAAACTTGCCACCTGCTCTGATAACCAAGAGTTCACTGTAATCAAAGAAGGGCGACCGGAGCGGTCCTCATCATGGACGTTGTCACGGACATCTTTGAATTGTCATACCCACTTACGCACTTTGCTTTCACTCATACAGAGGTGGCCCTAGGTAATTTTCAACGGTAAGCAAACAGTATTTTGGCACCCTCCCCCCTCCCCAACCAATCATTGATATATATTTTCTGTTCGTCGTGGGAGTTCTGTGTGCCATATTTGGTTCAATTCCATCATTGGTGGAGTTCAGAATGCTCTTTGATTGTAGGTGAACTATACATCCCAGCAACTACACTTGCCGCACTTGCTCCCTTGCCTGGCCCGCTTTGGGTCCGGAGGCATGCCTGGAGACCCTGGCGTGTGCACCAAAAGTCACCTCTTCTCCTGACTTTCTCCTCAGCCAGTGGGACCAAGAGAAAGAGAGAGAGAGAGAGGTGGAGATGCCCACCTTTCCTGAAGGTAGGCGCAAAAACAAAGGAGGGAGCGGAGGTGGGAGATACCTCCAGCCGGAGGGGCTCTTTCTCTCGCTCTCTTTGGGAAGAGGATCACCCGGCAGCGAGGCAAGAAAGCCGAGGCTCCCCCCAGACTGCTAGGGCTGTTGTGAGCTGAGGGGGGGCTCCTCAAGTGGCAGTCGAGGGGCATTTACAGAGGCGCCTCTGCGCCCCTGGCAAAAAAAAGTGTTCTGCGACCGCTTACTTTGTGTAATGGACGAGCCGCCCCTGCACTCATAACAGTATCACCGTACACTTCACAAATCTGTCGATGAATTTCTGCAGCAGGCAGGTTCCTTGCTGACAAAAACTGTATCACTGAGCGAACCTTACATGTGGAGGGTGAGTTGATAGTCTTAAACATTTTTAAAGCACAGAACCGTACAGGTTAGCTACAGAGCGGAAACTGAGCACAGTTGTTCCCGAGGGATGCCGGTACACGACGCACGTGCTCGTTGCGGTATGCGTGCGAACTACTAATGTCTACAACAAAACGGACCTTACTTAAAAAAATACCCCTCGTACTTAAAACCTGTTTTTCCCTTTTAGATTCTCCAGGATTAAAAGTAGGATGAAGTTAACTACAGGACTAAATATGAAATACTTATGATTACGATGCAAACTAAACACAATTCAATGTATTATTCTGTAAATGTTTTTCAAAGAGAAGAATGAATGAGGATGGCATGGAAGGATTCAGTTTTACAACTTGGTAGAACACTTTGTACCTGTCATAAGGAACTATTGGATTCAGACATTATAAATTTCCTTCTTCTTTCAATTTCTAGTTTCCGACATTCATGTCAGATTATACGTCCCAACTTTAAACTCAAACTGCCCCCCTCTCTCATGGATTGTTAATATTATTAAAAGATACCATCAGGTTATTTATTTATTTAAGTAACAAGCCAATAAAAACATGCACTCAATCATAAAATATACTGGTGGATATATAACCCACAGTTCATATTTGGTCAGCTGAATATTTTCCTTTTATACACACTCAAACTTCTATTTTTATCAGCAGGGATGTCTTCTACTCTTCACCTACTAAAACACATGCAAGTACTGGCCAAGGTAGGCACTACAATTAAAAGCAGGTGTCAGGGTAGGAATATAACTGGTATCTTTACTTAAACATTGGCACCACAATAGAGTTGTCAACCTACTCAGTTTTGTGTCTAATTATATATTGAAAAAACATTGGCAAGTAAGCATGTAATATATGCAGGGGTTTTTTTTTCGTGCCAGGAGCGACTTGAGAAACTGCAAGTCACTTCTGGTGTGAGAGAATTGGCCATCTGCAAGGACATTGCCCAGGGGATGCCCAGATATTTTGATGTTTTACCATCCTTATGGGAGGATTCTCTCATGTCCCCACATGCGGAGTTAGAGCTGATAGAGCAGTGGTTCTCAACCTGGGGTCCCCAGATGTTTTTGGCCTACAACTCCCAGAAATCCCAGCCAGTTTACCAGCTGTGAGGATTTCTGGGAGTTGAAGGCCAAAAACATCTGGGGACCCCAGGTTGAGAACCACTGTGATAGAGGGAGCTCATCGGCACTCTCCCCGGACCTGTGGCCTGTTGGTCTTCAGTCCTGCTGGCACAGGGGTTTAACCTACTGTGTCACCGGAGGCTCCAATATGGTGGTGTGTATTGACTTTAGATTGAATTTAATAAGAAGAATGGCAAGAGCATGCATTAATATAGAACACATTTAGAAATTTTCTTATCCAGTGTATAACAGAGTAATGATTCATCAAAGGCAACCCATCAAAAACCCATGAGTATTTTTCATTTTATGCTATTCATAAATTATTTTATTCTCACCTGCAAAAGTTAAAAATTGGCAAGCCTCACAGCTAATGCAATGAATTACTAATTTCTATTGCTGAAGTGCTTCTAATAACAAATTCCCTCAGGGGAACCAGTGCTTCTTAGAAGTATTTTCCAAATCCTGATCTATCTGTATAATATAATGAGAATGACAGGGTAAGTCTGAAGATGCAAAAAGAAAAAAAAGAGAGGGAGTTATATGAGCTGAGAACAATCACTGTGTTTGAGACAATTATTTGTATTGCTTTGGGAAAATAAATTAACAGGGTCTATGGAGATTGCTAATAATCAACTTCCAAATTGTGTTAAGCCGCAAGTGTGAAAATGGAATTGGAAACAAATTGCCACAGATGTCTGCAGGCATTGTTTAATTCATCGCCCTTGAAGAAAACCCAATATAATAAAATAGCTAGATATGTTGGGCAGTTTAAATTAATTGAACCCATTTTCTACGTCTTCAGAGCCAGTTTCTCTCACACTGGGTGTTGCAGTTGAGTCTACTGGCAATGTTACAACTGATAGTAGGAGTAGCAGAGGAGGGAAGAGAGGTGCTCAGGTGTTGGATGAAGAGCAACAAAGAAAGAGAATCAGGGAAATATTTATGTCACATACAGACGGAGACTCTTACGAAGGCTTCTCAGAAAGTGAAATGGAGGAGGAGGCAAATGGGAGTAGAGGTGTAAAAAGGACTACTCACGAGTAAGAGTCAGATGAGGAGTGTCAGAGGAAACGGCTCCATGACATACTTACTGCTCCAACTGAGGAGGAGGACTTTATGGGCTTTACTGGAAGTAATGGGTCTGGGAGTAGTGAGGACGAAGGGGAATCATTGGATTGGACTCAAGTACAAGAAGTCAGGAATGTGTGCATGCAACCCACATCCAGTGATACTTTTGAAGGATTCTCTGGGGATTGGCAGTCTGGTGATACCAGGGAATCATGGGGAGACCTAAGTCTTGACAAGAGGTGGAAGAGTTGGAAAGATGGGTGTTGGCGCTCAGCTGTAATGGGTAAGACAGCTGACAGCGATGAGGGAAGGGTAGAGATGATGAGTTGTAGGATAAATGAAGGTACTGAAAGTTTGGAAATTTGAAGTAGGCAAAGTATTGGATTTGTGCCTTGGGCTCTGTCTCTGCCGCTTCTCTTGTTGGGCTTGGGTCCTGGAACTGCAGGTTGCTGTTTCCTTCGTGTACTGACTGGCTTGGATTCTCGTAAGTGCGGATTTCCCCTCTCTTTGACCTTGGAGTGTTCCTGACGATGACGCTGCCTTCTGGACTTTGGGATCTGGGACTACTTCAACCTTGGACTGTTTTTGGATGACAGCTTCTTTTCACAGCTCTTTGTTTGCTCATTATCTTTGAACGGTGTGATTTTTGTGTGTTTTGGAAGAACTTTTGTTTAATCTGGATTATTTGCCAGTTTAATCCGGATTATTTGCCAGTTTAATCCGGATTATTTTCCAAGTTTAGTTTTTGAGCTGCAAACCGCTGCAGACTTTAAGTTTTGACCAGAGGCACTGAAGTAAGTGTCTCTGAGTCCTTTTGTTGCCTTAATAAACTGTTGTTTTGAGTTTATCCCTGTGTTTGGCTCTTTAAAGATGTCTGGATTCCGACACTGGGCTTCTTGGATACTTCTTGTTTCTGTTTGTTATTATTTATCACTTCAGTTATAATAGGCAGGATAGGGAGGTAGACTGTGACAGACCCAAAGTTGCCCAATAAATGTCATGGTATGCAATGAGTTCAAACTGAGATCCGTACTGAGGTTTCTCTAAATCCAAAAACCTGTATTTTCTGCACTCAAGAATACTACTTTGTCACCATTACAAAGATGTTTTGCTTAAAGGCAGTTCATAATTCTTGCCAAAAGCTATGAAACAACCCTTAATAGTTTAGGTCTTTGAAACTATTGCCAAAAATGTTTAAGGGGTTCAGGCAACATATTTATTCACAAAAAACATATGCAAGAGAGAACCTGTTTTCTACTTTTGAAGCTCTTTGGAACTCAGGGAGGAACTTGCATGTTTGAAGAACCTGTCATAAAGTTGTGAATGATGACAAGCCCTATAACTTTTATGCTTTTTCACCAAAGTAGACATGGACTAGTCTGCTTTCCATCAGGCCATTATCCAAAGTAATTAGTCATTAATTGCTGTTGAAAATCAATTCACTGGAATAATGGCTTAAATGTATTGCTTAGTGGTTTGTCACAAAAGATTTACAGTGAAAGAGAAGAGAACGTTTGAATATCAGTCCGCAGTTCAGAAGTTGTGTCTGGACTGCCAATCATGTTTTAATAATCAGGGCACTTTCTTCACTTTCCCAGAAGTAGGAAATTCTGTCAACATGTTCATAAGAGGAAAATAATTGAATTAACGACAAACTCCCAACATTATCCCTTTTCAGGCTCACTGAAAAGAAACAGAATTACACTTCTGAGAAATGCCAAAATGCTTTAAGACAGGATCAATTAGGCTTCATAAAAGCAGACTTGACCCTTCTAGCAGGTTTCCAGTATGTTAGAGCTCAGTTTCGTATTATCAGAAGCAGCTGCAATTGTAAATGTTACTTACTGGAGGAAGAACAACGAGATCAACCAAACCCACAAAAGCCAGGAAGAGGAGATTTCCCATTGATTTTAGCGGATCAATATTCTCCCCCTCTGAGAGATTTACAAAGACTTTTACTGCAGATTTTTCTGCAGAAGGTTGCAATACTTGTCTTTGACGGAAGGTAAAATGGACTCCTTGGAGACTTGGAAATGGAGGATTTCCCTGGGAGGGACCAGACATCCAAATAATTGCCATATTGAATATTTAGATTTCTAATTTCAAATAATAGCCAAGTAACAATTTAATTCAGTTGTGGAAAAGATGTCATTAATAGCCAGAAGGAAAGTATGACAGATATGTTGAAGCAAAAACAGTAGACTCTAATGGAAATGTAGATAAAGAATCAGTTGGTAATACCAAGAGTCAGGCCCATAGCCAGGATTTCGATTCGGGGGGGGGGGGGGCGGTTTTTTCAGGGAGGGTTTCAGGGGGGGTTCGGGTGGGGCTGAGTCTGAGTGAAAGAGGGTCTACCCTAGCAAACCTTTTGTATCATTACCCCAATACCCCCATGCATATGGGATATATTGAGTATGGTGATCAGATCATGATATGAATAAACATAACAGTTTAAATCATGCACCAGTAAGGCCTTTTCACGAACCACCATGAGAATTTCGGGGGGGGGGGGGAGCTGAAGGCCTGCCCCCCCCCCGAAATTCTAATGGTGGTTCGTGAAAAGGCCTTTTTCCCTGGTTATATGCCTGCCAAGAGTGGTGTGCTCATGAGCAGAGTGAGTTTTCTGAGACAATATGAATATATATGTTTACTTGTTTAGCTGATATAGCCAGTGGATGATTGTAGGGGCAGAACTCTTGCTGAAGAACCATTGTTCTACATCTTAAGTTGTGTGTCAATGCACATACTGCCTCTGTGGACTGTGCATTGTATAATGAAGTGACAGCCATGCACATGCACAATTTCACATATATTGCACCATGGTGGTATTCAGGTTGCATAGTACTAATGCATAGTAACTTTACTGACAGGTATTGGTGATTAAAGGTAAAGGTTGTCCCCTGATATTAAGTCCAGTCATGTCTGACTCTGGGGTGTGGTGCTCATCTCCATTTCTAAGCTGAAGAGCTGGCATTGTCCATAGACACCTCCTAGGTCATGAGCGCCGTTACCTTCCCACCGCGGTACCTATTGATCTACTCACATTTGCATGTTTTCCAACTGCTAGGTTGGCAGAAGCTGGGGTTAACAGTGGAAGCTCATGCCACTCCCCAGAATCGAACCTGTGACCTTTCAGTCAACAAGCTCAGTAGCTCAGCGCTTTAACCTACTGCACCACCGTTTGTGATAGGGTGAAATAATGTAGAATCCTAGACTCATAGAATCATAGAGTTGGAAGAGTCCACAAGGGCCATCCAGTCCATACCTCCACCCAATCAAAGGACTACTAGCAGATGGACATTCATTCTCTATCACCCTCAGAGGCAGTGTGTTCCACTTTCACAGGTGGAATCTCTTTTGAATACATTACTCTGTGTCATAGTCTCTAGAGCAGGGATTCCAAAACCTTTTCAACCACGGACCCCTTTTTGAAGCAAAGGTTTCCCATGGAGCCCCAAGAAATATTTATATATTATATATTATATTATATAATACAAGGAGATATATTATTATTATTATTATTATTATTAAACTTTATTTGTACCCTGCTAGCATCTCCCGAAGGACTCAATGCGGCTTACAAAGGCCAAGGCCTCAAACACAACATAACAATACACTTAAAGCAAAATTAAAACAATGAAAGCAGTATTAAAACAACAAACCATAAACAATAAACAGTACATCAACAAGATAAAACTGGGCTGGGCCCGAGTAAAAGGGTACAGAATTAAAAAGTGCTGATGTGACAGGTGCTATTGTAGGACAAGTGCAGTGTGCAGTGTGCGGCAGTCTTAATTCTAATAAAGTGCTTCTGGGACTTGGTATTGGAGATTTCCTAATTGGGAAAGGCACATCGGAACAGCCAGGTCTTCAAGTTCTTTCTGAAGACTGCCAATGTAGGGGCCTGTCTAAGATCTTTGGGGAGAGTGTTCCAGAGACGGGGGGCCACCACGGAAAAGGCCCTGTCTCGTGTCCCCACCAAGCGTGCTTGCGACGCAGGCGGGATCACGAGCAGGGCCTCTCCAGATGACCGAAGTGAACGCGTGGGTTCATAGATGGAGATGCGGTCACGCAGGTAGGATGGTCCCAAACCGTTCAGGGCTTTGTAGGTAAGCACCTGCACCTTAAATTGGGCTCGGAAAATAAACGGCAGCCAGTGGAGCTCCTTGAACAGGAGGGTTGACCTCTCTCTGTAAGGAGCCCCAGTTAACATCCTGGCCGCTGCCCGTTGGACCAGTTGGAATTTCCGAGCCATTTTCAAGGGCAGCCCCACGTAGAGCGCATTGCAGTAATCCAATCTAGAGGTGACCAAGGCATGGACCACCCCGGCCAGATCAGCCTTCGCGAGGTACGGTTGCAGTTGGCGCACAAGTCTCAATTGTGCAAAAGCCCTCCCAGACACCGCCGACGCCTGAGCCTCAAGCGTAAGCGATGAGTCCAAGAGGACTCCCAAACTGCGGACCTGTGGTTTCAGGGGGAGTGTAACCCCGTCCAACACAGGTTGCCACCCTATACCCCGGTCAGGTTTACGATCGACCAGGAGGACCTCTGTTTTGTCGGGATTGATCTTCAGCTTGTTTCTCCTCATCCAGATAGACACAGCGGCCAGGCACTCATCCAGCACCCGAGAGGCCTCCTTGGAATTGGGTTCATTATTATTACAATGCAAGGAATTATATATTATATATAATTGAAGGAGCTGGGGTGGTGACTGCCGACAGGTAGCTCTGGCGTGGGCTGGTACGTGAGGTCACGAAGAGTCAGAAATGACTGAATGAATGAACAACAACAATTATATATATATATATATATATATATATATATATATATATATATCAATCAGGCATGGACAAATTTTTTGAACAAGTCTGGGAAGAATTTCACATTCTCTGCTATAAAATGAAGGGAAAAAAGAATATTTCTGTCATATTGTCTATGAAAAAACAAAACGCTGAAAATAGATATGTTCAAAATGTGTTCTAAACATTTTTGCTACAATCTTGCTTTAGTAAAAATAATGACTACAGAAGCTAGTCATCGTATATGGATCCTTATGTGAATGAGATCTGCATACAAGAACAGGCTACTGTTCTCATCTAGTTATTTGTTAGTTGTAATGTGTGTTCAACTTGGCTTCCATTTAGATTTGCCATTACTTTTCTTGTAAGCTGCATCTACACTGCACTATAATGCGTTGTGAGGGCTGTATTATCATGAGGTTTACAAATGACGCCTTATGATAACACACATTAATCTGGGTTAAAAACCACCTGCAAAGATCCAGATCTTTCAATAAAGTCTTTTTGCAGGTTGTGGGGTATGTGTAGAGACTGATCCTGGGATCACCATCTGCAAGCCCAGGAGTCCATACACTGATTCCGCCTTTGTCAATTAGAATGGGTAAGAATGTGACCACAACCTTGCCAAAAAGGCAAAGTTTGGACTCCCTGTATGGGCACCAAATTTCTGAGAAATTAATATTTTAAGTACCAATTTCATGCAAATTTGGGACAATGTTGAAGGCCCCTAAAACTTCCGAAAGGTAACCTGCCAAAAACCACTTGTGAGTTTTCACGTAGGGCAAGCTACATGAAAACTGTTACTTATCCTGTGAAACAGCTGGAATTGTAAAACATTTTTTTTATAATTTTTTATTGATTTTATATAATTTATAGCGAAAGTGGGGGAAAACATAAGTGTGCTTAGAGATAGCACTAAAGAGAGGTAAAGTAGGAAGAATTCAGAAAGTAAATTAGTAGAAGAAAAATAAAATAAAATAAAATAAAGAACCAACCCCTAACCCATTTGTGCTCGTGATGCGACTTCCCAATGTCTTCTGATAATATTAAAAGTTTTCTTGTTGGTGTCTTCTTTTCACTATACCGGCGTTGCTTCCACTGTTTATCTTTTTCATATGTTGGACAAGTCTATCATCAATGGAATTCCCCTTGTTGAAATAAAGTCTTTTAATCCCAACCAATCTGTCTTTTTATTTGTTCCATTTAGTCTCTGGGATAAGCCTTCCATTTGGACTATGTCAAATACTTTCAGAATCCATTCTTCAATGTTTGGTGTTCCTTTCTGTTTCCATATCTTAACTAACAATAGTCTCGCTGCCGTGCTTAATAGGAAGAGTATTTTGTCCTGGTTTTCATTTAGTTTTTTGGAGGATATACCCAAGAGGTATGTCTCAGGTGTTTGGGGAAAATTAGTTTTTAGAATTTTTTGGGCTGACAGATGTATTCATTTCCAATTTTTTTAAAAAAAATTTGCAGGGCCACCATAAGTGGAAAAAGGTCCCCTTCTCCTTTCCGCATTCCCAACAGCTATTTGAAATACTTTTATTAAATTTAGCCATTTTTTCTGGAGTGTAGTACCATCGGAAGAACATTTTATACCAGTTCTCCCGCAAATCACTAGCTATCGTGTATTTTGATTTGATGTTCCAGATTTCTTCCCACTGATTTGTTAGAATGCTATGCCTTATGTCTTTAGCCCATTTAATTTGGAGGGGAAGCAAAGAAGTGTTATCAAAAATGTTTTACAAAAACTGCCGAATTGTAAAACATTTGTGATAGCATTTCTTTGCTTCCCCTCCCAATTGAACCATGTGTCTAAATCCCCATATTCAGACTTATAGTTCAATGGCAGCCAATATTTGGGAGCAAAACCCACTAGCATGAACAGGACTAGAGCATACAATATTCAACAAATAATTTATTAACTTAACTTCTATGTAAATGTATATATTCTTAAAGTAAAGGGTTTTAAAAATATTGGAATGTACTTTTGCAAAGCTTTTTGATGAACTGTACACCACAGTGTTTCATCAAAGGTAATTTAAAGCCAAGAAAATTAATAGGCAGCTGGAAAATCAGAAATGTCTCCCCTTATAAAAAAAAATCAGTAGCACAGATTGGGTCTTGTATTTCTCAAGAAGGGATACAACTATAAATTATTATTCTGTTAATCTTCACCTGTGCTTTAAATCCTCTGTATTTTAAATTCTTGGAAACCCACAATGCAGCTGACAACTGGGAATTCCCCTCTGAAAATCTCTTTAAAGTCAGTTTAGGCCTTCCTTGCAAATCACATTGACAGCCTCCAGAAACTGTTTGTTAAGCAAATGTGAACAGGAATATTGCCTTTTCTCTCAAACTCTCCAACTGCAGCAGTAATCCATTACACAAAGGTCTGATAGTGTATCACATATTTGCTTGTCTCCAACATGTCAATTTATCTCTTGACAAATATGAAACAAATCCATAGATATAGATAATTTAAAAAAAATTCAGTAAACTAATAATTGACCAAATAAATGTTTTCGATTTTCATAAATTGCTAGTTTATACGAGGGGTATTTTTTAAGTAAGGTCCGTTTTGTTGTAGACACTAGTAGTTCGCACGCATACTGCAACGAGCGTGTGCGTCGTGTACCGGCATGCCTCGGGAACAACTGTGCTCAGTTTCCACTCTGTAGCTAACCTGTACGGTTCTGTTCTGTGCTTTAAAAATGTTTAAGACTATCAACTCACCCGCCGCATGTGAGGTTCGCTCAGTGATACGGTTTTTGTCAGCAAGGAACCTGCCTGCTGCAGAAATTCATTGACAGATTTGTGAAGTGTATGGTGATACTGTTATGAGTGAAAGCAAAGTGCGTAAGTGGGTACGACAATTCAAAGATGGCCGTGACAACGTCCATGATGAGGACCGCTCCGGTCGCCCTTCTTTGATTATAGTGAACTCTTGGTTATCGGAGCAGGTGGCAAGTTTTTATGAAGAGGGTATTTTAAAATTGGTTCAGAGGTATGATAAGTGTTTGAACAAACTTGGCAACTATGTCAAAAAATAGAGTGAAGTATGTACTTTCTGAAAGTAAATTTACTTTTTGGAAATAAACTTTCGTTGTGTACTTATGTTCAAACGGACCTTACTTAAAAATACCTCTCGTATTTGTCAAATTTTGCCTTACAAGTCATTTTCACATTATAGGTAAATGTAAAGGTTGTGCCCTGACATTATATCCAGTCATGTCTGACTTTGGGGGTTGGTGCTCATCTCCACTTCTAAGCCGAAAAGCCGGCATTGTCCGCAGACACCTCCAAAGTCATGTGGCCAGCATGACTGTATGGAGCGCCATTACCTTCCCGCCGGAGTGGTGCCTATTGATCTACTCACATTTGCATGTTTTTGAACTGCTAGGTTGGCAGAAGCTGGGGTTCACAGTGGAAGCTCACCCCACTCCCCGGATTCAAACCTGTGACCTTTCAGTCAACAAGCTCAGCAGCTCAGTGGTTTAACCCACTGCGCCACCGGGGGCTCCACTTTCACATTATACAATTATAATATGTTGGCATTACTTGGTTTCATTTTATAGAATCCTGAAACTGGTAATATTGGGAGGTGTACAAAATCTCTTAGTACAGACTTGTAATTACTACAGGTCCCAGGATTCCATGGGATGCAAACACCATTATCACCTTTTTGTCCATGTCCCAGCATTACTTCCAATTTTAACCTTACATTTGGCCTTCCCACTATTTATAACTGTGTGTTGTCTTATTGATAATGTCGTATATTTTATTGTCTATTTTTATTGCTTGTATTGTTGTTTATTGTTTGTATTGTTGTATTTGGGCTTGACCTCATGTAAGCCGCACCAAGTTCCTTGGGGAGATGTTAAAGGTAAGGTAGTCCCCTGACATTAAGTTCAGTCATGTCTGACTCTGGGGTGTGGTGCTCATCTCCATTTCTAAGCCGAAGAACCAGCGTTAGCAGTAGACATCTCCAAGGTCATGTGGCCGGCATGACTGCATGGAGCGCCGTTACCTTCCCGCAGGAGCGGTACCTATTTATCTACTCACATTTGCATATTTTCGAACTGCTAGGTTGGCAGAAGCTAGGGCTAACAGCGGAAGCTCACGCCGCTCCCCGGAATCGAACCTGCGACCTTTCGATCACAAGCTCAGCAGCTCAGTGCTTTAACCCACTGCGCCACCGGGGGCTCACCGGGGGAGATGTTAGTGGGATACAAATAAAGTATTACTATTATTATTATTATTATTATTATTATTATTATTATTATTATTATTATTATGCAGCCATTACAGTTACACAGGCAAATCCACTTTTACCTGGGGTAAACCATTTAATCCAGCTCAACCTCAGGTTAAAATAAACACTACCAGGAAGATGTGGGTCTCTGCTGGTGTTTTGGCAATGGAGATTGCCATCTCAAATTATCATTAGCGATCCCAGATTGTGTCTCCATAGCCATCTGGTGTTCCCTTGGCTCAGGAAGTCTGGGGGGTGGGCGTTAGAATGGCAGTGCCTTCCTATCCTCCCTGCACCCAGATTCTCCCTTCCCAAACAATGGGAAATCCTCCTTACTATTTACATGGGGTCTGTATTTCCTAATGTGCATCAATCAGAATGCTAAAAAGCTTTGGAGGAGGGGAGGGGATTTACTGCTGTAAAGCTCTGTTGCATTCTGAGTGATGCCTATTCAGAAAGTACAGATCCTGCAGTGATGATAAGGTGGATTTTATGTAGTTTTGGAGTGGGCAGGGAAGGGATCAGGAAGGGTAGGAATGCACTCCTCATTCCCAGCTCTGACGAACAGGTTTTGGCACAACCGGACTGTATAGCTGGTCTCCTGCTGCAGCAGTGGCTTACAATAGTTCATTTTGTCACATTTTGTGACTGTGTGGAAAGGCCCAAAGTGGTACATTTGTGTAGTGTGAAAGGACCTCATGAAGAGATACTTTAAGTTTATTTTCATCTTGGACAATCCCAGTTGTCCAAGAGGATTGAGCAGCTGCTCAAGACATATGGTTATTTGCAAGGACCACTAAACTACGATCAATCCAATCTGACTCACCTATCCTGTGTGGCTTCCTCCATCTCTACCCAAACTGCCTCTAAGGTTGTATTGCTAACTTTATCCTGTAGCATTATGAAAAGTTGTGCCATCGCGCCTGGGGGCTATTATTCTTAATAAAGGAGGGCTAGACGTGGCATCTTTCCCCCAAGGGATTGCTTCTTGCCCTCCTATAGGAAACTGGAATTCTCAAAAACACAAAACGCTGTAAATAACTCAAAATAAGTTTTATTGATCACAAAGAGGTATTTCTTAAAGCAATGAGCTGGAAACTTCAGAGGGGTGAAGGAAAATATACGTTACAGTCTCAATTAGTCCTGGGTCCAAGGTGTTTGAAGCTGAAAAGCCTCACCAAGTTTCCTCTTTCCTCAATGGCTGTGAATGCCGGAGCAAACCACAACTCCAGTTCAGATGGCCTATGTTTTGAAGACTCAGGATCTTCCTCTGGTACCAAAAGAACCGGTTTGAAGGCGCTTGGGTCTTCTCAATGTTGTCCAGGATGATCTGAACATAAAACATGAGTCCCAAGGATAAAAAACCTCAGAGTTGGTGCTAAGAGGTAACTTAAATCAGGGTCCTTTAGAGTCAAGTCTCTTACTGACGTCCATATGGTAGGAACTCTGATGGCAGAATGAAAAAGAAAGGAAGCACTCCCCTCCTGCAGGAAGAGGAGGAGCCAAACAGTACTGATTGACAGCTATAAGTAACCAATCCATACAACTATACATAAGTAGGGTAAAAGGGGCAGGATTAAGCATGATACAACAGTTTAAATCTTGCAACTAACAGTTCTATACATAGGTGGCGCCACTCACGCCGTCACAAAAGTACTGTGACTTAAACTGCCTAATGTTTTTCTACCTACCATCCCCTTTTCTTTAGTACTGAATATTGAAGGGTATGCACCATTATTTTAAATTGCAAATTGTTTTTGACATATACAGTATGACCCTCATACCTTCAGGTGATAATATCTTGGATAGACTTGTGCAATTCTGCTAAACCATGATCTGTTTCAGTGCCCCAGATTTTGGTGGGGGTCCCGATCCATTTTTCGGGCACCTCCCAAATTCAGGAGGACAGAAATCTGTTTTCGATGTGGGAAGCCAAAAGATTGGGGGGGGGGCATTTCCCACGGTCCGCTTCCCATCAATTTAGGCAATGTTTGTCCTTATATCCTTCTTTAAGACCTGGGTTAAAAGCATTTCTCTCCTGAGCCCGCACCACGTCACATTCTCTTTCCAAGGCATTTTAAAGAATATTCATAAAGCTGTTTCTACTCTAGAGGAGAGGTGCTGCAGGCAGATGCCCACACTTTCTTTCCTGGGCCTTCACCATGCCACACACTCTTTCCAAGGCATTTTAAGGAGGTTTCCCACTTTCAGGTAAGGAAGGGCAATGACCTGGAGCTGTCCTACCCTGGGCTTCCTTAAAAAGGCCTCCCTGGTATTTAACAGCTACTGTTCTGTTGGGGCTGAAAAACACTATGGAGGCTGAACCATTGTACCAGGATTATGGCGCAGCTGGCTGAGTGTCAGCTGCATTAAGATCACTCTGACCAAAAGGTCATGAGTTCGAAGCCAGCCCGGGTTGGAGTGGGTTTCCAACCATTGTGTAGCCTGTTGTCGACCTTTGCAACCCGAAAGACATCTGTCAAGTGGGAAAATAAGGTACCACCTTAAAGTGTGGGGAGGCTAAATTGAATGTTTGCTATATATGTGTACACTGTAATCCGCCCTGAGTCCCCTGCGGGGTGAGAAGGGCGGAATATAAAAGCTGTAAATCATAAATAAATAAATAAATTGTCGTTATGGCCACCCAAACAAGCTGGACCAGCTTGAAGGGAACGGGCCAAAACAAATTCGTGCACAACCCTATTCTTGAACTTTGTGTGGATAAAACCATGGATATAGTAGTAAGTCCTATTGAACTGAAGGATGTCTTGTCCAAGAATACCATAGAATTGTGCTGGAGAACAACAAATGATATTGAACCCTATTAAAATGAATGATCTCTGGCCCAAGAGTACCATACAGTCATGCTGGAGGATCTAGAAAATGCCTAGAGAAGGCATATATTATCAGATGTCCAGTGGATACAGGAAGCATACTGTATATTTTAAATTTAAAAATGTAATCCTGCATTCACCATCAAGGTGTAGTTCATCTTGAAGACTGTCCTGTGTTGCACTAGGTCTTATAGAATAAGCACAGAAACATCTATTGACACAGAGCCTATTAGTCCATCATAAGTGCATCGAAGTGGAAACTACGAATTTTCCTGGGTAAGACAGCTAATACATGAGAGTAGGCAGTGCTGCTAGAAGTCACATCAAGCTTATCCTTTCCAATAAAGTAATTAATGAGACTGCATTCACCACCATCCCATGCCAGATTAATCTGCCACATATTTTAATGCTTATATGAAGGACTCACTGAAGTTCAGGTTGAGTTTTAAACTTCCAGCTTAATCCCTTGCTCTACAACACAAGTAAAAGGAGATTTGGGGCAGGAATGAGTTGATATGCAAAAATGTTAAGATGATTATAAAGTCCAAGTCGATCATGGCATACACCTGAGATTGAAACATAGTACTGTATTTCAGCTGTAGATCTTGAAGCTTATGTGCTGGTAATTTCTGACATTAAACCTGCTTGTCAGCATTTATCCCCTGCCTTCATAAAGATACATTTTCTATTTATACTTCTGCTTTCCATACTTGGTTTCCTTGGAACGAGCAGCCGAAATATATCAGAGCTCACTACATTTTGCAAATGTGTCAGAATAGTTGTTTATTCCTGCATTGTGGAATGAATGCTAAATAAAGTCAAAGAAGAACCTATCACCTAGTTTTCTAGGGCCAAGAGTGTATGGCATCCCCAAAGTCATTCTGTGGGCTCCCATGGCCAAGTGAAAAGTTGAATCCTGGTCACCAGAGTCATAATTAAATACTCAAACCATGTCTGGCTCT
The DNA here is from genome assembly GCF_025583915.1 of Anolis sagrei ordinatus. Lineage (NCBI taxonomy): Eukaryota > Metazoa > Chordata > Lepidosauria > Squamata > Anolidae > Anolis > Anolis sagrei. Next base: position 107,400,132 of record NW_026847549.1, read on the forward strand.
CAGACTCTGTTGCTGTTGCATGCCTTTGATTCATTTCTGATTAAAAGCAAAAAAATCCTGAAAGCTACAGGTCATGAGACAGCATCATCTATCTTACTGGAAAGTAGCAGAAAAAAATAGCTGGAAAATTAGCACCGCTACCCTTTCTAATGCCAGCATCCGAGGTAGCTGCCTCACATTGTCTAATGCAGTGGTTCTCAACCTTCCTAATGCAGCGACCCCTTAGTACAGGTCCTCATGTTGTGATGACCCCCAACCATAACGTTATTTTCGTTGCTACTTCTTTAATTCTGCTACTGTTATGAATCGTAATATAAATATCTGATATGCAGGATGTATTTTCATTCACTGGACCAAAATTGGCACAAATACCTAATATGCCCAAATTTGAATACTGGTGGGGTTGGAGGGGATTGATTTTGTCATTTGGGAATTTTGGAGTTGCTGGGATTTATAGTTCACCTAAAATCAAAGATGCTTTTGAACTCCACCAATGATGGAATTGAATCAAACTTGGCACACAGAATTCCCATGGCCAAGAGAAATACTGGGAGAGTCTGGTGGACACTGACCTTGAGTTTTTGGAGTTGTAGTTCACGTACATCCAGGGAATACTGTGGACTCAAACAGTGATGGATCTGGATCAGACTTGGCACAGATAATCAATATGCCCAAATGTGAACACTGGTAGAGTTTGGAGAAAATAGACCTTGATTTTTGGGAGTTGTAGTTGTTGGGATTCATAGTTCACCCACATTCTGAACCCCACCAACCTTCCCACACAGAACACCCATGACAAACAGAAAATAGTATGTTTTCTGATGGTCTTTGGTGACCCCTCTGACACCCCTTCGCGACCCCCACAGGGGTCCCGACCCCCAGGTTGAGAAACACTGGTCTAATGCCAAGGTTGGCAAATGCCCCAGCTAAGACTGTCCCTCCATGGGAACACAGACAGACACAACACCACTCCATGAACTCTGCTGCCTTCTACAGTTATTTTATCATCTTTCCCCTGACCTCCCTCCTCTCATGCTGAGGACAGAACACTTTTGAGTTGTCAAAATTCTGAAGCAATAGAGACAGTGAAAATATAGTTTTGATGCAATATTAAGGGGTGAGGCAGGCTGGTATAAACTACTTTCCAGTGTCACGGAATTATCTCAATATTTTCTTTTTAATTTTTTTTATTAACCACAAAAGAAATGCTATATACATAAAAAGAGGTGGAACAATATAGTGAAAGAAAAGTAGGAAATAAAGATGTATAAGTCTTAACAAAAACTACTTCATTCTTTTCTTTAAGCCAGATTCTTTACAGCGATTCAACTTGTTCTCCTCTTTTTTTCTAAACACCTAATATTTTTTATTGCATTTATATTCATTTCATTACAAAAACAATCTCTATAATTCATATAATTACTTTTTTTCCTTTCCCCAGTTGTGCTACCCCTTGTGCTCCCCATCTCCGGAGTTCTTCTTTTCTTTATACTCCCACCAGAACCTCATTTCTTCTGGTGGGGGTTGGTTCCCATCTTCTTTCCTTAATGTTTCCTCAATAAATATTTTCCATATATTTTCAAAATCATTATCCTTCCTTAGGCCTTTTTTAACCTTTAAATTGCATGTTAATTTGTCATTTATTGCTAATTTCCAAATTTCCTTGTACCATTCTTCTATCTTAATTTCCACCTCTCCTTTCCAATATTTTGCTATTAGTAGCCTTGCAGCCATTAACATTGTTATCAGATTCTTTTCATTTTCCTTCCATTCATCTGTATTGTAAATAGATAACAGTATAGTCGCTGGATTTCTATTAATTTTTTTCTTCATAATACTTTCTATTTCTACTATAACTTTTCCCCAGAAACTCTGTACATATTTGCATTGCCACCACATGTGGATATACGTACCCCTTTCTTGGCAACCCCTCCAACATTTTTCTGAACAACTCTTGTCCATATTATGGATCTTTGTAGGGGTCAGGTACCATTTCCATACCATCTTATAGTAGTTTTCCTTTATCCTAATTGATAAATTCTTGAGGTGTCTTGCTCTCTATATTTTTTCCCAATTCCTTTCTCCTATTTTTATTCCCAGCTCTTCTTCCCATCCCTTATTTGTATCCCTTTTCTCTCCCCTTTAATCTCTATTAATATTTTGTATATAATACTTGTTATCCCTTTTTGATGCTCATTTCCTTCTTTATCTCAATATTTTCTAAGAGAAAAGAAAGTTACCATAAATATGGTAAAATGTGGTTATAGTATTATAAAAATGTTTACAAATATTCTGAGACATGCTATACAATTTGAAAACAAATACTAGTCTCTGGTAATCAAGAAAACAAGAGGAAAGAAGAGTTTTGCACTAAAAAGTTTTGCTTAGCGTCTCAGTTTTAGCAACTCAGCTACTTACTTTGCACACACCTTGGGGCTAGTCCTGCGGGTAAAATAAGATAGATAGTCTCACGTAGTGTTGTCCTTGAGACAAAAAAAAGCCCCCTCAGGCAAAGGGAAAGTTAGTTTAAATAAAGGAAGCCCTGTTCACATGAAATCCCTCATTAGTATGAGCAACACACCAAATCCATTAACATAGCGAGAAAGTTGTTATCACAAAACCTCAAGGGACATTTAGCACTGCTGAACAAAAATCTCTTTTCAGGAACATCTAAATGTATTTGGATGCTGCTGTTTCCAGTTATCCTTGCTTGACTAATGAAGAAAGACAGGATAATTAAAAAAATGAAATTTAAAAACATTGCATTTAATTCAACTCCTTTCTCTTTCGATATAGAAAAAGTGAGATTCCACTGTGTATAAAAGATTATTTTAAGGAGCTGTTTCAATGATCCAAGGAGTAAGATTATACATTTGTCATTCATGAAGGACAGAAAGAAAGAAATTTTTTTGGTGAAATGACTTGTTCATTTCTGCCTTCTAAATACACCTTTGTTGGTCCCAGTCATAAGGTGACTATGATTTTGCTCATCTTTTCTTTAATTCTGCTCTAGTTCTACTAGGATTGTATTTTGTAATGAGATTGGCATATCTCCCATTGTGCCAGTGATTGCACTTTCCCTGTCTCTACAAAATGTTAGTATCCCAAACAAAACTGCATTATTCAGTCTATAATTTCTGCAATGTCTTGGAATTCATTTTATCTCTTTACGGGCTCAGTATGGGGATGGGTGCAGGACTCCAGCAGAAGTAAAAAAAATCCACAACTAAAAATGATTAATTTTTTTAACTGGTGAGAACACCTTTTTAGGGATTTCTAGGTCATGTGGTCAACTTCTGCTGGAAATTAATTATAGACTCATGCTAGATGATGTAAAATGTCCAGAGAAGTGGTATTTCTCAGTCCTTTAGCATGCTTTTATAGAAATTGGCCCCAGAGTTGCACTGGAGGACCTAGAGATACTTAATGAGAACATATTACCCAAATCAATGATCAATCCAGTTACAAAAGAACATACTGAAAGTCAACTGTACATATGAATATATGAATATATTTGTTCTCCGAGCTGTATCGGTCCTAACTAATCACTGGCACAAAAGTGGAATCTATCTAACACAACTGTGCATTTTCATGCATTACAATGTTATATTGTAATCAAAGTTTTCTCAAATTCATAGCACTTTGGCATTCATGATTTCAGTGTAGTACAATGTACACAACCCCACATTATGCAAAGGGAATCATTGTAAGAATAACTCTGTGATTCCCCCAGTATCTTAACTGAGCGTGTTTTCTTGGAGTGCTCCAAACCACCAACTGCAAGACATCAAGGAAATGATTGCTTACTTGGAAATTTTTTGGGGACAATAGGATTTCAGCCTTGGGTGCAAATACTAAAAGTGCAACTTGTTAAGCATAGTTATATATATATATATATATATATATATATATACCTGTTTCCAATGAAAAAATGTATATCGTCCAGTTCTTTTAACACCTTGATTATTTAAGTGGAAAAAAACAACAAACTATTTGGCTTATCCAACAGTTCTCAAACTCTTCTACATGGAGGCCTTAGGACTCCAAAAAGTACAGTCAGGGGCTCTGTGCTTCCCTCCTTCTCTCCCTCACTCTCCAAGCATTTAGCAGCAGGGAAGGAGGCATTGGTTGGTTGGTTGCCTCCCCATTTTATTTATTTATTTATTTATTTATTTGGAGTTGTTATACCCTGGTCTTCTCACCTCTGGGGAGGGACTCAGGCCGGCTAACAACATAAAATTCAATACAATAAGAAAAACATTATAGGTCATCAATATAAAATACATTAAAATACACTTCATACAATTCATACAAATTACAGCAAAAATCAGTTCGTCCAAAAGAATCACAAATTCATCGCCATCCTCCAGAAAGGTCAGCAGTTATTGACTCAGTCATCATTCTGCGAATGCAGTATCCCAAAGCCATGTTTTTACCTGCTTTCTAAATGTCAGGAGGGAAGAGGCAGATCTAATCTCCATCGGGAGGGAGTTCCAAAGCCGAGGGGCCACCACCGAAAAGGCCCTGTCCCTCGTCCCCACCAAACAATTGCGAAGGCGGTGGGACCGAGAGCAGGGCCCCTCCAGAAGATCTTAACAACCTTGATGGTTCATAGGGGAGAATCCGTTCAGACAGGTAAATAGGGCCAGAGCCATTTAGGGATTTATAGGTCAACACCAGCACTTTGAATTGTGCTCGGAAGCTAATTGGCAGCCAGTGGAGCTGGCGCAACAGAGGAGTAGTATGCTCCCTGTACCCCGCTCCTGTTAGTAATCTGGCTGCCACTCGTTGGTCTAATTGCAGCTTCCGGGCAGTCTTCAGAGGCAACCCCATGTAGAGAGCATTGCAGTAGTCTATACGGGATGTAACCAGAGCATGTACCACCATGGCCAAGTCAGACTTCCCAAGGTACGGGCGCAGAAGTTTTAATTCTGCAAAAGCTCCCCTGACCACCGCCGATACCTGGGTTCCCTACCATTGAAGCACCAGAAGTAGATGATTCCAGGAGCGTGTGGTGCCAGAAACACATTGCACCAGAAGCACATGGTGCTGAAGTGCTGATCACTGAAGTGAGTGCCACCAGAGTCCTGCCATTGCAAGCGCCATCACCAAAAGTGGGGCAGCAAAGAAGGGCCTGCTTTCCACTGCTGCTGCCAATGGGGCATTGGCAGCTGTGGAAAGGGAGAATGGGGTGGGCCCAGGAGGGCAGGGGCCATGGCACTGGTGGGGCTATCTATGAAGAGCAGATTTGCAGTGGCAGCAGAGGGGGCCCCAAGGGCATGGCGGCAGCACTGGCAGGGAAGGTGGTCTCCAGGCCCCTTAGTGAGTCACCCAGGGTGGGCCATAGGGCCCTTTCTGGAGGAGCAGGTTCTTGCTCACAATGGACTCAATGGAGAAGCAGCACTTGGATCCTGCCACTGCTACCTTTGGCATTGAGGGCTGGAACATGCTGAAGCTGGGGAACCCAGCTGCAAAGGGCTCCCTTCTCTTCATTCCTTCTTTGCTTCCTTTTCTCGCCATGCAGACCCTTTCCTCCGTGCCGTCCTTGCTTCAATAACCCTTTTCTTGCATGGCAGAAGGTGGTTAAACTGGAAGACTCCTGGGGTTTCTGTTGTTGTTGTTGATGATTTTGTTGTTATTACAAAGACTGGATGGCTGGATGGGGGTGCTTTGATTGCATGGCAATGGGATTTTGAAAGAAATAAATTCAAATACTGTATATGGTTGAGACAGAAGCAGTCAGAAGGTTTTCTATGCTAATGTCATTTACCCACCAACTCTACAGAGAAAGAGATAGAATGAGAGATTTTCTACATCACGCTCTGTAGAACTGCTTTTAGTAGAAAAGAGACTGGCAGGTCTGAATTGTATTTCTAAAATTGTGTGCTCTATTTAATTTAGCTTCTAGGCTTTACTATTGTTGGAGATGAGAGTTGGAAGATAAGGTTAAACTAAATGGTTCATGCCTTGTGAAGCAGGATTGAAGGTGACTGTAAATTTTCTGGGGATAAGCAAGGATTAAAGACTTCAAGTTATTACAAAATATTTTTGTATGATATGTCTGAAATGTGGTAGATTTTCTTTCTTTTTTATTTTACAGTACAAAACCAATGTTGTCTTTGAAGTCTGACATTGTCTTGTCATTGTGAATCTCCACACATTTAAGTAAAATTATTTAAACAACATCATCATCAAAATGAGAACACACTTTGGATTAAGGGTTCCAGGATATGCCTTCGAGACCACTTTTCTATACATTGGATAATTAAGTACATCTGGGTAAAATGTGTATATTCTGCTGGCAGACTCACCATACTCAGGCAAACAACTGAAATGTTAGTTGACTGTGCCAAACAATCAAAGGGAACCTCCCTACATCCCCTTAACATTTTCCTGGCTATTGTTCAATTTTCTTCCATTTAAGAAACAATGCAGTTTTTGTGTTGGAAAAAAATATCTAAGGGTTAATTCTACTCTGCAGGTCTATTATGCACCATACTGTTTCCAACCACAAAGGTTGAATTGCATGTTTGAATCTTGCCTACAAAAACACTATTGTTGTGTCAAGATGGCCAAGCAGCATGAATAGCTGATACATTAATGTTTTATGTGCAGCAGGGTTTGTTTGCTATTGGAACCATTTGGTGTAAGGAATAAGCACTATTGAGGAATTACATTTCTATATTCATGGGACTGACTGATCTCATAAGTCAAGTAGCTATGTTGATGATAGCACTGCTGTTGGTATGGTGTCCCATATAAAACTGAGTAACCTATGTGCCAAATAACTACTGGACACCAACACTAGCTGAGAGTGACACTAGTAGAGGATCTTTCAGAGGCAACTCCTGGTCAGTCGAAAGGCCGAACAGGGCATAGGGTTACAGCCTGTGCTCGATGGGGTTGCACTCCCCCTGAAGGCGCAGGTTCGCAGCTTGGGAGTGATCCTGGACTCATAGCTGAGCCTGGAACCCCAGGTCTTGGCGGTGGTCAGGGGAGCTTTTGCAGAATTTAAACTTATGTGCCAGCTGCGCCCGTTCCTTGGGAAGTCTGACTTGGCCACGGTGGTCCACACTCTGTTTACATCCTGTTTAGATTACTGCAACGCTCTCTGCGTGGGGTTGCCTCTGAAGACTGCCTGGAAGCTCCAACTAGTCCAACGAGCGGCAGCCAGATTACTAACAGGAGCGGGGTACAGGGAGCATACTACTCCTCTGTTGCGCCAGCTCCACTGGCTGCCAATTAGCTTCCGAGCACAATTCAAAGTGCTGGTGTTAACCTATAAATCCCTAAATGACTCCGGCCCAGTTTACCTGTCCGAACAGATTCTCCCCTATGAACCATCAAGATTGTTAAGATCGTCTGGAGGGGCCCTGCTCTCGGTCCCCCCAGCCTCGCAAATGCGCCTGATGGGGACGAGGAACAGGGCCTTCTCGGTGGTGGCCCCTTGGCTCTGGAACTCCCTTCCACTGGAGATTAGAACTGCCCCTTCTCTCCTGACTTTTAGAAAACAGGTGAAAACCTGGCTCTGGAAACTGGCATTTGACGAGTGAGTCAATAACTCATGGCTATATGGATGGATGGTGATGAACAACAACAGACCTCACTACCTCTGAGACCCATTGCAAATTAGGTTCCTGCGGGAGCAAACCTTGCTAGCACGTCCCTGACGTCATGAGACTCCGCCTCTTGCCCCGCCCCTTTCTCCGCCTCTTTCTCCTTGCGAGAGTGGTTTTTCCTTTGCTAGGGCAGCATTGCCAGCATACTCTCTCAGTTGGCAGAATTCAACTGAGAGAAAATGCGGGCAATGCTGCCCTAGCAAAGGAAAAACCACGCTGGCAAAGAGAAAGGGGCGGAGAAAGGGGCGGGGAGAGAGGCGCAGGCTCATGACGTCAGGGACGTGCTAGCAAGGTTTGCTCCCGCAGGAACCTAGTTTGTGGCGGCTCTTAGGATGCTTGCCATAGATGCAGGCGAAACGTCAGGAGAAATGCCTCTAGAACATGGCTCTATAGCCCGAAAAAACCCACAAGAGCCTAACGATTTTATTGTGACGACTTGGCCATTGTAATTATATGATTGCATTTTTGGTATTTTAATGTGTTAGTGTATTACGGAATGTGATGTTTTTAAACGATTGCTAGTGATATTATTGTTGAAAACCAGCCTGAGTCCCTCCACGGAGGTGAGAAGACCGGTATACAAAAGTTCTAAATAAATAAATAAATAACAATATCATTCCTATTTTATCTAACTCTTGTAAATACCACAAACACCGAGTCACCAGTAACTCCTACTGGTTGTCTTTTAGCAATAAATTATTCCAATTGAACGTTAGAGAAACTGTTTGAACAGTAAGTTGGAGAAGATAGACTTTGACTCTGATCCAATGTGCAATTTGCCACCTTATCACATTGAGAGTTTTTGCCCTTTTGAAGCACCTTGAGGATGGGGCCTGCCAAGCACCATCATATGACACTGGGTAGGCCCCACTCAATTTATCCATTTATCCTGCAAGAGGTATTGCAAGATGCTTCCTCTGCAACTATGGAAAAGTAAGTGTGTTTTGAGTAGCTTCGATTGAGCTACCCATTTTTCCCCCTTTCCTCCATCTAATGGGGGAAAAGGCAACGTGGCAACATGTGTTACTGTCCTCTCCTCCATCTGATGGGGGCAAGGACAGGATGCCAATGTGCCTTGTCCTATCCCTGCCATGTGATGGGGGAAGGAGAGACGGTGTGTAGCATGCCACGAAGCACCCCACATGACTACCAACAAAACAGAACAGAGCCAGGGACCATGTGAAGAAGTCATTGGTCATGTTCTTCTTCTGTCTCTGATTTCAGTACAGTAATTCCATAATGACTGCAATTTGACCCAAATTAATGGGCCTAAAGAATCCAAATCCCATATGATCTTGAAAACGAAGCCATGTCAGTTCTGGTTGGTACATAGATAAGACCATAAAATATTTTAAGGAAACATACCAATACAACCATGAGCCAAGTTTATGCTGAAAATTTATTTCAGGGACATCCAGGAAAAAAAATAGATTGCATACCCAAACAGGACATGTATTAATCATAAGAGGAATAGAGACTGAGGGAGCATAAAATCAGTGGTGAAAATGCAGCTTCACTACCAGTTTTTGTTAACTGTAGTAAGACAATACTCATAGAAAATTGCTAAAATGTGGAATTGCTATTAATGAAATTTTTTAAAAAGAAAATGCCAAACATAGACTTACAATTGGATATTTAAAAAAATAATGACCACAGGCAATTTACAGTGGATGATGAAGATATCAAAATACACATTTTCTATACTCCGGTTCACTCACAAAGGAAAATGGAGACTGTCATCAGAATATGGGAAGATGAATAAGATTCAGAAAATTAACTATGAAGAAACTAGATATGTTTCTCAAATGTAAAATTATATTATTGAATATCAAAGCCAAAACTACCCATGCCATAGTACTTCTGATTTCAATGTATGTTAGGGGAAATTTTACAGGAAGAAATTCACCTCATTTGAAATGTGGTACAGAACCTAAATATCCAAAATGCACTAGGTACCAACCGATCTTGCAAGTTAAGCAGACTCAGTCTTGGTACTTACATGAATGGGAAATAGCCAAGGAATATCAGATTTCTTTCAGAGGAAGAAACTAGCAAAACCGCCTATTAATAGTATTGGTATTACCAACTTTTCTCTCAGAGTTGAGACCTCTGAATATTAATTACATAAGAAATGCTTATGAAACTCATGGAGTCACCATGGACCTCTTCATTTTTGCCCTGTTTGCCACTTTTATCCGCAGCAAGGATGGGGCCTGCTCTGTGGTATCACATGATGCAGGAAAACCCTGCCCACATTCCTCCCAAAGTGAAAGAGAAGTGCCAAGGTGGAAAGTGTAGTTTGGGTAGCTCCACTGTGTCAGGTTGTACAGTGTATTGTAATGTAATATAGCTGAGTCATGCACTGCTAATGGGTTTCTATTGGAAATGCTGAGTCATGCATTAACTGTATATAGAACTTCATTTGGGGAATGTGTTCTGGCCTAGTCCAGGTGATTGTGAATGATGCAATCCTGGGTTTGAGTTAAGTCAATGAGTTGGGAACCAATCAGTGATGGCTATGTGTAAATGAATTGTATATAAGGAAGTCATGTACAGTGTATATCTCTCCTTGTGCTGTGATGTTGTTCGTCGAAGGCTATATGTAATTAAAAGAACCTGTCTGCTAAGACAAGATATAACTGTGTGCTGTGGTAAGTCTGTAATATCATCTAGACTGGGGGAAAGACAATGGTAAAACTGACAATGGCCGGGCATGTGCTCAAGTGTATGTAAAAGGTTCCAGAGTGACTGCAGGCTGTGGGAGCAGTTGACTGAGAATGCTGTGCAGGAAGAAGCTACTGGAAAGCGCTGAAGTTGTGCAACTGATCTGCTGCTGAATTGTGAAGTTAATCTCAACAATTTCCCTTCAATTTCTCCATGTGATGTCAGAAAGGGTGACACAGTGCGCATTGCTGCGCATTGCCGCCCTTTTTGTCATCTGATGGGGGAGAATAATGGCCTGGCACATTTGTCCACACACCTGGAGCAAAGTTCTACAAATACTACAGTCTGCCAGAAATAGAAAATAATAAGCCTAGGAGAAAATCAAGACTGGAAGCCAAAATGACTAGGTCATCATATTTTAGCTAGATCATGAAATTGCATGACATATAGAAAAAGGCAATACTGAAAAGCTATATTATAGGTAGATATAATCTACCTTCTCTACCCTTCTCTACCTCTACCCTTCTCTACCTTCCCTACCTTCTCTACCCTTCTTGCCCTTCTCTACCTTCGGGGGGTAGAGAAGGGCGGGGTATAAATATTTGAAATAAAATAATAATAATACAGTAATTGAAGACTGATCCCAGAGCTTGCAAGTCATGAACAGATCTGGTGGTGGTAAGAGCTGTTGGAGAACTATCATTCATAGTGTCATTGTAAGTCAAACTAGCAAAAGAGTTTTTTATAGGATTAGAGATAAGAACAAACATCTTTATAAGTATGATTGTAGATTGGAACACGGCACTAATGTCTTTTGATCTTCTAAACATGTTGTCCAAGTGTTAACCTCTGGCTAAACGTATGTGCTTAGTGGTATTTCTTCAAAAAGACTTTACTGCTTATTTACGCTATGACAACTTCTCGTTCTAAAAAGACATCTAGCTGGTGCCTTTCTTCTATTAATATTTATCCCTTATCAACCATGCACAGATACATAGCACATCAATTAGATGACTTACATTCACAACCGGCAGCCTAAAATGCAGGAATTTGTTGACAGCCTAATCTTTTTTCAGACATCATTTCATTTCATGTTGGGGGACAGCGTGGAGGCTCATTTCCTTTTCCTACTGCCCATTTTGAAGGTCAGAATATTTGATGAATGCACAGAAATATAAGCTATGAATGCAAGAAACTGGTTTCTTAATGTGAAGAAGAAGAAATGGTTGTATTCACAGAGCTGTATCAATGTAGGTGCCCAAATGATTTGAGTTGGGCAGGGCTTGCTTCTAGTGTTATGCTGCTCTGTCTTCCGTCCTTTCAGCATTATTTGGCTGACTATGTGAAAAGGACTATTAAAATTCTGTGCAGCTGCTGTTTGTATTGGAAGTCCAGAACATACAGTACACATATGGTACCTGTCTATTCTCACAGGGAAAAAAGCAGCAAGAGTGATTAAAATGAAGAAGACTATACAAAAGAAAAGAAAGTGAACTTCCTTTTTCAAGAACTGCATTCCAAACCTGCGTTACTCTTCTAAGACTGTGGTTGCTAGTGAATTTTTGAAGCAGTCTTGTGTCTTGCATGACCCTGCCGATGTCGAATGTGGAAATCATTCTCAACTAAAATGTATAAGAGACAGTTCATTCTTAAGATACCGAAAGATAAAAACGAGCAGTCACCAACACTTTTATAATACTTAATTTTGTACAGGGGCAAAACAACCAAAATCTCACAAGATCCACATTCAAATCTATCTAAAAATACATGCTTGAACACATTGGCATGAAAGCAGCTTAAGTTCAAGCAATTCAGCCTAATAGCATTATTATGGGTAGACTGTGAAGAAACTGCTGCAAAGTAAAAAAAAAATGGATAAGATTCTGTTGACGGGCATAGTTTTGTACTTGTAGTCAATAAACTATTAAATAAAATAGATTTTAATATTGTTTATTAATATAGACATTATAAAAAAGGATACAAACTCATAATCATTAATTATTAATTAGCTAAATATTATACCCAATGTAGTGTCCTGCTCTCACCTTTCTGTCAGTTTTTCCCCCAGTCTATTTTAATATAAAGCATTATTTTCTTGTCTTGAATGCTAGGGTGCCTTGTACTTAATCTACAATCAGATCTCCCTGAAATGAAGACATAAGTCATCTACCATAAAAGACAACAGGCTCTCCAGTTTTGCTGGGGTTAGGAGTGCAAGTCTAACATTTTCTTCACTGAACCATAGTATCAGGGCCGTAGCCAGAAAAAAAATTCGGGAGGGGTTGAAATTTTCGGGGGGGGGGTTGAAAATTTCGGGGGGGGGTTGAAACCTGCCTCCTAGCTCACGCTGAAGCAAAGAGCACAGCAGGGGGCAGAGCAGCCTTCAATAGCCTGCAGCTCCGCCCTTGTCAACCACCTCCACCAAGTCTGGCCTCCGGTGTGGAGTCATGGCGGCAAGACGGAGGTGCTGAGAGCTCCTCAACCCTCAGCATTTCGGCTTGATCTGGTGGGCTTTATGCTCCCCCCATAACCGGCAGATGGAGACCGGGATGGGCGCAAACCCGTAGGGGGGTCGGCCGATGGTCAAAAATCCCTCTCTCCCCTCAAGGGTGGGGGGTAAAAGGACCCGGTAATAGCGGCCCCTCGCAGGGTAGCGGATCGCCGAAACGCGAGCCGGCCGGCTGAAAAAGCCGGCTCCGGCCTCTTTGTCGTCACCACACGCATTGCTCAAGAAAGAAGCTTTAAGCTACACAGCAGAATCCGTGAGTATACTAAGAGCCCCTATATATTGGCGACAACAAAAGGAGGAGTAAACACAGGAGACTGAAGGAGACTGAAGATAGCATACATTTAAAGAATTGACGAGGGTATAATTCTGTGGAAAATGCAGTCACATCCAAGGTAGCTATCCATATTAATCAATGTTGACTATGCTGATTCATAGATCATAAAATCGGCAAATCCAATCTAACTATCGACGAAATTGAGCGTTATTAAGGTGTCAAGATACGGAGAAGGGGGCATATGCTGAATGAGGAATAGACAACGGGGCCAAAAGGGAAATTGTGATTATGGAAGAGTAAAGAGACAGGAAAACTTTGAAGGACACAACCTTAAGGACCTACTCTGCCTACACCCACCGGACCCCCCCTCCCCACCTACTCTCATCTCATCTAACTGACTCCTTTCCCCCCCCCCCGTCAAAAACAAAAACCTTCGTGGGATGAAATTTATTTTGAACTCAAAGGAGGAAACTATTAGTARCCAACAAAGGAACTGAGGGYCCGCAAAGCTAATAAGAAGTAGCAAGAAACTYATTATCTTATTATCTCACTCAACAGCCTGACCACTATCCTGCTTGTTAAGACAAATTGAGTTGATTAATTTGTACTTACCTAAAGCACGAGGATCAGCTGGGCGAGGCCTGGCTGGCTTGTGGTGCGGGGCAGAGAGTGGAGAAGCGGCGCGAGGCGGCGAGAGGACGCGAAACCGCGAAATAGCGCGAGAAAAACACAGCAAATGCTCAATACGCGGGAGTAAGAGAGAGTCGGCGAGATTCGGCGAGATCTCGGCGGGACTACGGAATCCCGGCGAGAGCTCTGAACACCGCTGCAGAGAAGAAAGGAGAGAGGAGAGAGGAGAGAAGAGGAGGGATAAAGAAGAAGAAATAACGGAGGGAATAAGGGAGGAAGAAAGAGAACGAAAGGTCATGAAGAGTAAGTGAAAAGACAGACAACTAAAGCACGAATAGGACTGAAAAATAGAGTGGATCAACTGGGATAGGTCTATGATAAGGTTTTAAAAAGAAAGAAAGGGAAAGAAAGGGAAAGGAAAAGGGAAGGAAAAGAGGAAAGAGAAGAAGAGGAAGAAAAGGGAAAAAAAAGAAAAAAAAAATGATGTGTTTTATATGACATTAATGTATTTGTGGATCTGTTTTTTTTTTTTTTTTTTTTAATATGGCACTAACTGTACCCCAACTGTTAAAGTGCAATAGGATTGCGGTTATTGTAAAACTAATATAGATCTAATAGAGCTCCAAAAGAACTGTGGTTACTGTAAAACTAGTATTGACTAAAACTGTAAAGATTAGCCCAAGGAAAATACAACAAGGGTATTACTCTATTTCGGGGCATCGCTTGGTGGCCAGCTGTGCGCGTGCGGGCCATGGTGACGGATATACCTCCGAATTGCTGTAGTTAGAGAAATGTAATAAGACTGTAATGATAAGAAAATTGCTATTATGGACTTAAGATTAGGGAAATTATCATGAGATATAGAACTATATAAGGGTCGATACAGGAAACTCCGAAATTTCTACTTTTAGCAAACTCACTGGCGATCTATACAAATACAGTTCGTGCAGATTACAGTATTACTAAATTTATCTGCCTCACCCTCCCTAAAAATAACCATAACAGCTATTATCTGTGCCTCTTCTATGATGTTATTGTACTATTACATTGTAATGCTAGATTGTGAAATTGTTATATACGTAATATGATATTTTAACTACCCTTAACCGAAAAATTAATGCAAGAGCGATAGAGTGAGAAATATAATTAAAGATTATAGAACCATATATAGATTGACCACGGGGATCTAAAAACACTCATTAAACAGCAAAATATTTAGTTATTGGGATATAGATAACCTAATAGATATAAGAAAGAAAACTAAACGAAGGAACCAAGAGGAAACAAGAATGGCTACACCAAAAATCAAGAAAGATAAGGGAGATAAGGGAGATAAGGACAGGGACAAAGATGGAGAAAAAATCCTCACACAACAATCAGCAGGTCTAACCAAAAAAACATCGATCTCTGAAGAATCCATTATGAAAGAAATTTTAAAAGAAATTCAAGGAGTGTCAGCAAAGCAGGATGCACACCAAGAAGAATTAAAAAAGCTATCAGAAAAGCAGGATGTGCACCAAAAAGAGCTACAGAAAATGAGGAAAGAAATGACAGAGGAACTTGGTGTAATGAAGAAAGAAATACAAGTATTCCAACAAGAGATGAAAGAACTAAAAGAAGAAAATAAGACAATGACGGGAAGACAGGAACAATGTGAAAAAAGATTAGAGGAACTGTCCGGGAGAAGCTTATTGCTGGAGAGACAGCAAGAGAAACTCGATGCTAGTGAACTTGAATTTCAACTCAGGTACAGAAACATAGTGGAAGAACCAAAAGAGGACATAAGACAGATTGTGATTGAGTTGACAGCAAAATTAATGGAATGTCCGGAAGAGGATATAGAGAAACAAATTGACCGTGTACACCGAATATCGACAAATTTTGCAAAAAGAAATAAAACAGATAGGGATGTAATAGTAAATCTTACCAGAAAAACAACTAGAGACGGGATCCTCAAACAGAATAATCAGCACCAACAGCAATACAAAGGTAGAAAAGTTATTATATTGAAGGAAGTCCCGCCAGCTACTCTACAAAAAAGGAAAAAATATCTATTCTTGACAGAAAAACTAAAACAACTAAATATAAGATTCCGGTGGGAGAAAACCGAAGGACTAATGGCAACATACAAAGGTGAGCGAATATGGCTCACCTCAGAAGAAAAAGCTCAAGATTTCTTTAAAAAATTACAAAAAGAGACAGAAAAATATCCAACGAAAGGCCAGAAACAAGGAGTAAAAAGAGCTAGACTAACATCTCCAGGAGGCACAACATACGTAAAAGAGCTGAAGGGATGGGATCCGGAGGCAGAAAAAACAGAAGAATCAGAGAACGGCACTGACAGAAAAGAAAATGGAGTGGAACCTTAAATGCATATCGATTAATATAAATGGTTTAAACTCACCCAATAAGAGAAAGAAAGTATTCAATAATCTGAGAAAGGGTAGCCATGACATAATACTACTACAAGAAACACACATATGCCAAAAGCATATAGCACATTTAAACCAAAAAGGCCTCAAAACCTTTGCTTCCACGGCCTCAAAAAAAAAGAGAGGTGTAGTGACATATGTGAAAGAATCATTGACAGCTAGGCAAGCCTTTAAAGACACAGAAGGCAGAATAGTAGGAATTATCGTAGAAAGAAATGGGTTAAAACTGCTAATATGCAATGTGTATGTACCAAATAAAACGAAAAAGAAATTTGTAAATAAATTGAAAAGTTTGCTATCAGACCAGGACTATGATGAACTTATTCTTGCTGGGGATTTCAACGGGGTGTTAGACACTATCATGGATAAAAGTCCAAGAGAAAATGAGAAAAAGAGGGACAAAGGGGGTAAGCTACCCGCCAATTTGCTCAAGTTAAAAGAGGACTTCTGTCTAGAGGATGTATGGAGAACGTATAATAAAAATGAAAGAGATTATACGTTCTTCTCAGATAGGCATAAAAGGTGGACTCGTATAGATATGGTATGGGCCACAAAAACATTAGTGGGGAGGATTAACAAGATAAAAATACTACCACGCTACCTCTCAGACCACTGTCCAATAGAATTAATCATAAACCACAAAAGAGGAAGGAAAAGCTGGAGATTAAATGAAAATCTATTAAGATCAGAAGAAGATATCAGGGAAAATACGGAGATACTAACAGAGTTCTTTAAATTAAATGACACCGAGAATATGGGAAAAAATATCATTTGGGACACCAGCAAAGCCTACATGAGAGGCATCTTCATTCAGCAAAACAACAGAAAATATAAGCAAAAGAAACAGAAGGAGACAGAAATCACCGAAAAAATGGAGGAGTTGGAGGGAAAACTTAAAAAACACCCGAAGAATAAGATAACCAAACTAGAACTGCAAATTCTGAGGAAACAAAAAGAACATCTGGATCTGGAACAAATGGCAAGAAACTTGCTCTTTTTAAAACAGGACCATTTCCAAAACGCTAATAAGCCCGGGAAATGGCTCTCCAAGAGAATGAAAAAGAAAAAAAGTAAACAGAACATCCTGCAAATCACAGATGGAGAAAAGAACCACACAAAAGATGAGGAGATAGTGGCCCAATTTTATAAATTCTATAAAAAATTGTATAAGAAAGACCCGATTAGTAGGGAAAAAATCAATACATATCTGGGTAAACAAAAAATAGCAAAAATAACAGATCAACAGAGAGAAATCTTAAACAAAGACATCACGACAGAAGAGATAGAAGATGCAATAAAGAAACTTAACACAGGGAAAGCGCCAGGACCGGACGGTCTCCCCGCATTATATTACAAAAAACTAAAAAACATCATAATCCCAAAATTAAAAACAATAATGAACTCTACCCTGCAAACTGGGACTATGCCAAAAACCTGGAAAGAGGCCAGCATTGTACTGATACACAAAGAAGGTACGGACCCTCTTAATGTAAGAAATTATAGACCCATATCGCTATTAAACAGCGACTACAAAATTTTTACATCTATTCTAGCAGAACGACTGAAAGGATTTCTAGGAACATGGATTAAGGAAGACCAAACTGGGTTTTTGCCAAAAAGAAAAATGAAAGACAATGTTCGAAACATCCTGGACATCATTGAATATTTCGAAAGCCATAACGAGAAGGAGCTAGCGATTATATCAGTGGACGCCGAAAAAGCGTTTGATAATTTAAGCTGGACCTTCTTCAAGTCGATACTTAAGGAAATGGACATCGGATTCAAATTCATGAATGCCATAAACGCCATTTATGTAGATCAATGCGCAGTCATCAGGGCAAATGGGCTGGAATCAGAAAGGTTGGCGATAGAGAAAGGCACCAGACAGGGTTGTCCTCTCTCGCCCCTAATTTTCATTTTGGCACTCGAAATTCTATTAAATGAGATCAGGGAAGATACCAGATTGGAAGGAGTGAAGATACAAAAAGAAACCTTCAAACTAAGGGCGTTTGCGGACGACCTTATCTGTACAGTACAAGATCCCCTTAACAACATCAATTTATGGATCGAAAAAATAGAAGATTTTGGCAAAGTCTCGGGTTTGAAAATCAATAAATCTAAATCAGTAATACTAACAAAAAATATTCCAGAAGGGAAGAAAAAGACGTTGACAGAACTTACTGGTTTACCAATATCAACAAAAATAAAGTACCTCGGAATATATATCACAGCGAAAAATTCCCAGCTATTAAAAAATAATTATGAAACAAAATGGAGAGAGATCAAGAAAGATCTACAAGAGTGGCAACACCTGAAACTCTCCTTACTGGGCAGAATATCAGTGGTCAAATCCAGGATACTCCCTAAAATGTTGCATTTGTTCCAGAACTTACCAATAATTAGAAAGAAACAAATATTCACGGATTGGCACAGGGACATTGCAAAGTTTGTATGGAACAACAAAAAACCCAGAATCAACTTTACCAACTTATCCGACGAAAGAAAACGAGGCGGATTAGGATTGCCTAACCTGAGGCTTTACTTCGAAGCCAGCTGTCTGGATTGGATCGTGGACTGGATAGCACTACGAAATAGAAAACTCCTGATATTAGAAGGCCACGATTTAAGAACAGGGTGGCACGCTTACCTATGGAACAACAAAGCGAAGGTAGAAAAGAACTTCCGAAATCATTTTATTCGAGCTGCACTTCTAAAGGTCTGGGACCAATACAAAATGAGGATGTACCCAAAAACGCCACTATGGCTATCCAATTTGGAAGCAAATCAAAGGAGAGAGCTGGGGTGGAGGAGGTGGCCCACTTACAAGGACATATTAATAAAGAGGGGAACAGAAGTAATAATGAAATCACAAGACGAACTAAAAGAGAGATATGAATACCTCACTTGGCTACAATATTGGCAGTTAAAAGAGCTCTATATGAAGGATAAACAACTAGGTTTCATGGAAAATTCAACGGCATGGGACAGACTAATAGATAAACCAAAAAAATTCATTACAAACGCATATAAGTTACTTCTCGAATGGTTTACGGAGGAAGAACGAATAAAGGAGTACATGATTAAATGGGCAAGACTGGTTGGAAGATCAATATCGTTGGAAGAATGGACTGTAATCTGGAACACAAAAACGAACTATTCATATGCCTACGATATAAAGGAACACTGGATAAAAATGGTACACCAGTGGTACTTGACACCTACTAAACTCGCTAAATTCACGAGGACCACAAGTAACAAATGCTGGAAGTGTGGCACAGAAGAGGGGACCTACAAACATATGTGGTGGTCCTGCAAGAAGGTAAAAGCCTTCTGGAAAATAATCCAAGAAAACTGTCAAAAAATATTAAGAAGACACATCGCCCTTAAACCGGAGATATTTCTCTTGGGCCTGACAGGGGAAGGCTGGGATAAAGAGACCGATAAGCTGTTTATATATCTAATCACTGCCGCCCGTACATTGCTCGCAAGGGTATGGAGGACCAAAGAAATTCCATCGGAGGAGGAGTGGATTGAGAAGACAGCTGAAATAATGAACATGGATCACCTAACACAAATAATCTCCTCAATACGCAATCTGTCGATCTCCAACACCAACTGGTCACCATTCAAGACCTGGTTAGGGGAAAAGAATATAAAGGTGTTCAAACAGCCCAATGCAGGTCCCTCGCGTCTCAGCTTAAAGCCAAAATAGAATAAAAACATAGCAAAGAGTCATCAGAAAGTCTGAGACATACGGAAATGCTAAGTAAAAGTCTCTTAGAAATAAACAAGGAGCAAAATCGCCCAGGCTCAATCAATATACTCTATACAATACGCGCCCCACTTACAAAAACAAACACCTAAAGATCAAATAACAAATTAGGAACGCAAAGGCGGTACAATACTACTATATATGTACATATACCAGAATAGAATAAGGGACAAACATGAGATAGAGGAAAGAATGGATATATATAGGTAGAGAGGTACTAGGATAGCTCAAGATATAGGAATGCATTGGTATGGAAGGAGAAACATGTATAAGTATAAGAAATAATAGATTACTACCTTAGAAAGAAAATCGACCGCAAAATAGAAGGAAAACTTTGGAAATCGCCAGTAGAAGGGGAGGAGGTCCAGCCACTACTTGCTGGCTTGGTTTTTAATGCTTCATGTTGTCAATGTCGGATGTTTGTCGCTTTTTATGTTTGTTAGTATATAGGCACCTATTATTTGTATACCTGTACACTTATGTGTATTGTTGTGTCTTCGTATTGTCTTTTATATTCAATAAATTAAAAAAAAAAAAAAAAAAAAAAAAGTCTGGCCTCCTTAATGAGAGCATTCAACATCCCCCCCCCCCAACTTGGTTGCTTCACTACTGTTCGCGCGCTGGGCCTGTAAATAATTGTCTTTAGAACAGGATGTGCAACTTTTGCCCAGCGGGAAGCCAGGGAGCCTAAAGAGAAGTTCTCAGAGGTTTCCACCACAAACAGTCTTTAGATGGCTTGTGAAGTATAACAAAGTCGTTTATTAATGAACAATCAAACAGAAACTTCTCTTGTCTTCAGAAAGTTAAACAAATGATTCCAGGCTTTTATGCAACTGGTAGCTTCCTAAACTTGCCCACGAAGGACAGGCAACTGTCTTCAATAACTTCTTCTTTACTTTAAAGAAAATCCCCTTTTTAACTTCTCCCAGGCTGACTGTTATCTAACCCTTACTGATGTGGGCTCCGCTACGGGTCGAACTGTTTCTAACGCCGAGTGGACCTACCAGTAAAGGCTTAGATGTTCTCCAGCTGGAGTTCTTTGGTCTTTAGGGCTGTTTTCCTGGAAATTCTTTGGAGACTCTTAAGACCTTTCTCCCCCGGAAGGTCTTAAGGGTTGAAGCTTTGTACAGGGGAAGCTTGCACACATCCTATACATAAGCTTACCTTGCTGAGACTAACTAAAAATGGCTCCCTTCCCTTCCCAATTGCCCTGAGCAAGGGGTGAAACCAAAACTTAACAATGATGGACAGGTGACTTGCCCTATGACTGCAACCAAAGAAGCCACCTATCTGCAGAGTCCCTGAAACCTAGGACTGCAAGCAAACATTTAATACAAAGCAAATAAAGTTGGAGCTCATGGTACAGCTGTACCAGAACAACTACATTGGCTATTGCTGCAAGTAATGACAGTGTGAATAAATTGCTAATATTTGCTTGAGATAGTGCTTGCAGTTCTGGAGGGACTCTTGATTTTTTGCATCTCATAGACTTAGCATGGGGATTTGGTTAACCAGTTAAAATTCATGAGTAAACCAGGTTTTTTAAAAAAATCTGAAACATTTCGGGGGGGGGGGGTTATATAGAAGGATGTAAAAGTTTTAAAGCAGGAAGTGATGACTGTTATCCAAAAGTAAGAAAGCAAACTTTAGAATTATTTAAATATATCAATAGCTACAATATACCACTCAAGTATTGCTTGTCGAGAAATCTGAAATTGAAGATGCTCCAAAATCCATCCTCAAGTACATACAAGAGCAGAATTATAATAATTTGTTAAACATCTGAAGACATACAAACTGTAGACTACTGTTAATAGCAATATATTTGTTTTATCATTAACATGTGGCAATATTCATTTATCAAGAAAAAAGATCAGCAAGGATTCAAGTAATTTTTGTAAAACGTAAACAATTATAAATAGACTAAAATACTTTCTGAAGAGGAGAATGGCCAAATGGCCTATTCATTCTCAGCATTTTCTATTAAAAATCCAAGAGTGACATTTTAGCTACCCAATCATCTTATTAGGTAGAATAGTCAAAGAAGAGAATTACAGTGCTAAAGGCTATGCAGAAAACTCCATGGCTGAATAGGAATCAGAATAGATATGTCTTTTTTTCCAGTTCACCATAGACCAACATTTTCTTCACTGAACCATACTACAGACAAAATGTAAAAGTTTTAAAGTGGGAAGTGCTGACTGTTATCCAAAAACAAGAAGGCAAGCTCTAGAATTATTTAAAAATATCTATAGCTACAAAATTCAGCTCGGGTAGCCCTTCCCTAGAAATCTGAGATTGAAGATGCTCCAAAATTCAAAATTGCTCACATGAGTGGCTGAAATACCGATAGACTATAGAGAGAAGAGTTTCCAATCAGCAATTACCTTCAAGCTATGTGTATTAAATGTCTGCAAAATATAAATGAATTTCATGTTTCGACTTGGGCCTCGTCTTTGAGATATCTTGCTATGCATGTATGGACTAAAGATATAAAAGATCTAAAATCCAAAACACTTCTGGTCTTTAATGTTTCAGATAAGGGATACTCAAGCTGCAATCAGCGGTTACAATGGAAATGCAGGCTTTTTGACTGTGTGATTGCTTGCTTTTGTATATGATGAACCAGATATTAGGTATGCATTTTTTATACCTAATATCTAAAACAGTTGCAAGACATTGCATGTTTGTATATGTGCCTTTAAGTTACCTGTTGATTTATGGTGATCCCATGAATTTCAAAGGGTTTTTAAAATAAGAAATATTCAGAGGTGGTTTTGCCAGTTCCTTCCTCATAAGTGTAGTCTATCGGCCCTGCTTAGCTTCAAGGTTAGATGGGAATCTTGGTACCTTTAGGGCATTTAGGTCAGGTTACCCAAAAATGGAGCCAAACTGATGCTTGTCATGGCTGGGAAGATGAGGCCATCTACATTGAGTGTGGTGTGAAAGTTTAATATATTTACTGATAGATCACTGGGTGATTTGCAATATGTTCTGACAACAATCATAAACTACAGGAAAAATAACTCTGCCTTCATGCTACCCTAAATTATGCAAGTAAAATAAAGACAGATTGGAATAACCAAGGAATACTGTGAGGTCCTCTGAGTTCTGATACTCATAATAAACTAGGCACAGAACTCTTTCATTATCATTTTGCATGTGCAGGTACAGCTGTACCAGGAGCTCCAATTTTGTTTGCTTTGCATTGAATGTTTGTTGTAGCCCTAAGTTTCAGGGACTCTGCAGATAGGTGATAGGTGGCTTCTTTTGGCTGCAATCATAGGGCAAGCCACCTGTCAATTATTGTTAGGTTCCCTGGTCCCACCCCCTTTTTGGGTTTTGGAGGTAATAGGAGCCATTTTGGGTTAGTCCACACAGAGAAGCCTTTCATACAGGACATAAAACCAAGAGCTCATGTAGAAAGCTTCGTCTTCTACAGCTTGGCCGGGGAGAAAAGGCCCTATGGCTTGGCCGGGAGATATACAGCCTTACAGCTTGGCTGGAGAGAAAAGGCCCCATAGCTTGGCCAAGGATTTTACAGCCTTACAGCTCCTTTGCTGAGGGAATCCGGTCCCACAGCACTTCAGCCAGCCATCACCGAAATCTGAACTTCTTTTCCCTGGAAATCTACAAAGCTCTGCTTGGTAAGGGTCACTCGCGGAAGCCAGAAGCAGTTGGTACCGGATGTAGGGGCTCCATGCCAACAGAGCAAAGACAGACTGCCCAGATTAGAAGCTAAGGATTTCCCCATTAGTTAAAATACAGTTTATGAAGATAGTTCCTGTTCCCTGTAGACAAGATTGAAAGAGCCAATAGACTATTAAGAGAGCCTTAAAGTACCTGTTTGATTTCAATAATAAAGAACTTTGTTGAACCTTTAAGCAACCTAAAGACTCTGTTTTAAGGAAATCCAAAGGCCTTTAATCTGAGGCAGCCCCAGCGTCCTGTTGGGCATACAAAATTTATGTTCTGCCTACAGTCTTATGTACAGGCCCAGCGTGCGACAGCACATTGCAACTGCTTCTATGTTGTGGATTTCAAGTTTAGTAAAAGTTTCTCCTAAGTTAGAAACTTAGGAGAAACCAGAGAATTCAAATAAAGGGTACCAGTTACAAACTTATTATCGGTAAACAAGCTTCAAGGAAAACAGTGTGTCTTGCTTTCAGGTAGGTGTGTATAGGAATGAGGAGGGTACATATTATTTTTATTGGTAATTCCATGGGCCTGCTGAAATAACCTCTATGTTAACTCCATAGAACAATTCCCAGGATGGTGTTTCAAGACTTACTCTCCCCCTAATATTGTTCAACATCATGAGTGCTCCAACATTAAAGAAATATTTTTAATGTTTCATACTCATTTTTATCACTGAAAAAAATATTTATCACATATTATGTATTAGGACTCAATTCCAGAACTCTGTGTAATATGGTGTCTTAGAACTTCACTATGGAGGACCTAGGAAGTGCCAATGGTCAACTTGACTATGAAATTTCATTAGAGGCCAAGGAAGTATACTTCTAAAGACATTTTCTAAGAATAGTAATTCTATGATAGTCAAAGCTCTTTGTGTATTAATAAAATATTTTTAAAAGCATACAATTGGAAGAAAAACTGGAGAATCCTGCTAAAATACTTTACTTTCAGTACATGCAAAGTAAAATACTTTAGAAGGATTATTTGTTCCTTCCCAATGATCAAAATCAGTTGCTTTATACATATGCAAAGAAACATGAAATGAGGTAGATCCTCAAGATATAAGCAAACAATCTACCATATAAGTGCTCGGATTAGATCAGGGAGATGAGAAGGTCTAAAATGAATTTTTAGTGGAGTGATGGAAACAGTTCCCAGTTTAATTAACCACAAAAAAAAGAGGAAGAGTCTGTGCTTGTACTTCCTGGAACACAAAATCATTATAGACATATCAATCTCAAATACCCATGGTGAACACCAATTGCTACTTCTGCACCAGGTTTTAACACCCTGCAGGATGCTCGCTGTTAAAACTGATTAGAAAATTTGAAGTGTGAAATCTGCTGCTCACTGAAGATATCCTGGGAAGGTTGGGGGTGGGTGGGGGATCTCATTATCAAGTTGAAGAAGGCAGAGTACATAAGTGCCATAATGGTATTTAGAGAGAACCCCTTGGATAAATAATGATCCGCATCCCTTCTCTGCCCTCCCACATTGGATAATGAGATTTTCTCCCCTCCCAGGATATCTACAGTGAGCCACTCTGTAACCTGACATGCTGCTATAACAACACTGCAGAGAAACCTTTGGATTAATAGGTTGTGTAGTCCACCATGATAAGAAAACAGTTTGTCAACTTGCTGACACCCACAGCATTATTGAAACAAGATATGGGAGGTGGTTTTGCCAGTTCCTCTTTAAACCCAGAGGAAGAATTGCTATAAAATGATCACAGTCTGTCATAGTGAGACCATTGGTCCAAAATCCAAGGAGCTTTAAGAGAAACTTCCCAACTAAATAGCCGTATAGAAATCATCAGTAGCTCAGCTCACATTTGTAGAAGTTCTCACAAGTGCACCTAGAGTCATTACCATAAATGTCTTTTTGTGTTGTGTTGAGTGTTGTGTCAGTAAAACCATAAACCAATTAAAAAACAAACAAATAAAGCAAGCAGTCCTGATGGGATTGAAATTGAATTTTTTTAAAAAAAGTGGGCCAAGGTGATACAAGTCCATAAGCTTATTGAAAAGGTGTGGATGACCAAGAAGTTATAGAACTCCAGTATGCTGATAATAACATAGTTGGGCTACATAGGTTGCTGAGAAGATTTAATTCCTATTGTCATAAGACCTCCCTAATTATCAACAAATCGAAGTAAAAAATAATGGTATTTGGCAAATGACCCAATAGACATAGAGATGGCTTCTGGATGGTGAACCAATAGAGCAAGTTTGCACTTTTACATACCTAGGTGTTGTTTTCTCTGAGACCGGTTCTTGGCTCTCACATCATCAAAGGAGCACAGCCAGAGAGAGAGAGCACGGGCAAACCAACTACTAAAATTAACAAACCATAGCCAACCAGGTTCCTTAGACCCGCTTCTTAAAGTATATATGGCCAAGGTTACCCCCATGCCCCTGTATGGAGTGGAAGTCTGGGGCCTAAACCAGGTATCATTATTAGAGCAATCTCAAGCACAGCATCTCCGTAACTTTCTAGGAGTGGATAAAAGGACCTTAGCTGCAGCAGTGAGAGCAGAAATGGGAGTATATACAGTTGATGGTTTATCCAAAATTAGGGCATATAAATATTGGATAAAACTAAATGCCATGGCAAATGATAGGCTACCAAAATTGTGCCTGTTAGAGTGGACCAAAAACCAACATCAGTCCTCTTGCCTAGTGTAACTGACAAAATACATCAGGAGTTGTGGACTTCCAATTCTATACCCAAATCTCCTAAAAGAACTAGATCCAAAAACAGTGGCACAACGAATACAGGATATAGAGGCTCAGAAAGACATTGCCACCCTTAGTAAAGCCGGCTCACTGAAATGGTTAAGTCGCTTCAAACATACTTTTCAAACAGCCGAATACCTAAAGACAGAAATGCCTAAACATCTAAGGAGGGTATTCACTAGAACCCGATTTGAACACACAGATACAATGGTTAAACATGGAAGGTTTAACCAAGTTCCATATAATGAACATTTCTGTATCTGTGGGGCAACAGAGGTAGAGGATATTACACATGTATTGTTCAGTTGTATTTTCTACAACACAGAGAAATCAATACCTCGGACCATTCATTATACAGAAGACTCACTGGGATCTCCATATCAAAACTACATTTTAATGGCTGGCCAGAATGCTAAGATAACACACCAAACAGCCCTTTTCCTTCATAAAGCAACGCAGCTGAGAACTGCGTATCTGTAGGTGATTGGGGTAAACTGTAGGGGTGACGCAGATATCTGAAGTGGCTTGAGATTGTGTAATATCTGGTCTATTTTAACCTTAATTTTAACCTTCATTTTTAATGTTTGTGGTTTGAAATTTTACCTTGGCATTTTAATGATGATATTTTTAATTATATTTTAACTTAATCAAGTTTGAATGTATGTTCATGCTTTTTTAAAAAGGAATTCATTCATGCTTTTTAAAAAAGATTTTAATCCGGCCCTCCAACAGTTTGAGGGACTGTGACCTGGCCCTCTGTTTAAAAAGTTAGAGGACCCCTGCTGTAGATACTGAAAACAAAGCTCAGGTAACAAGAGTGTGAATACAGTTTGCTAATGTGAGGCCTGTTGTGGTCTGAAGTGTGCTTTTCCTCAAAGAATTGTATGCGCTAAACTCAGAGGTGGTGCGGCCCTAGGTAATTTTCAACGGTAAGCAAACAGTATTTTGGCGCCCCCCCCCCAAACCAATCATTGATATATATTTTCTGTTTGTCGTGGGAGTTCTGTGTGCCATATTTGGTTCAATTCCATCATTGGTGGAGTTCAGAATGCTCTTTGATTGTAGGTGAACTATACATCCCAGTAACTACACTTGCCGCACTTGCTCCCTTGCCTGGCCCGCTTTGGGTCCAGAGGCATGCCTGAAGACCCCGGCGTGTGCACCAAAAGTCACCTCTTCTCCTGACTTTCTCCTCAGCCATTGGGACCGAGAGAGAGAGAGACAGAGGTGGAGATGCCCACCTTTCCTGAAGGTAGGTGCAAAAACAAAGGAGGGAGCGGAGGTGGGAGATACCTCCAGCCGGAGGGGCTCTCTCTCTCTCTCTTGGTCCCAATGGCTGAAGAGAAAGTCAGGAGAAGAGGCGACTTTTGGTGCGCACGCTGGGGTCTTCAGACACGCCTCCGGACCCGAAGCAGGCCAGGCGCGGCGGCTCCGCCCCTTGGCCCACCCACGGATTGGGGAGAGGAGAGGAGAGGAGGCGGGTGGAGCGCCGGGGGATCAGGAAAGGGAGCCGGTCATGGGGAAGGGATCGAATGCGGAGAACGATTGAGCGCCAGCTCTGCTCATGCACCCGGTGGCCGGGTGGAGCAGGAACGAGAGGGGCTAGGCGAGGCTCAAGGGCCCGGCCCCTTTGGGAAGAGGATCGCCCGGCAGCGAGGCAAGAAAGCCGAGGCTTCCCCCGGACTGCTAGGGCTGTTGTGAGCTGAGGAGGCGCTCCTCAAGTGGCAGTCGAGGGGCATTTACAGAGGCGCCGCTGCGCCCCTGGCAAAAAAAGTGTTTTGCGATCGCTTACTTCGCATAATGGATGAGCCGTCTCTGGCTAAACTCCAATTTCCTTGATCAGATACATTCTCTATTTCTAATGTGTGATGACTTGTGAAACTAATATGTGACCTGCTTCTTCTTGGACTGTTATATCAGTAAAGGGAGTTTCTGGTTGAGAATCTTTGATATCTGGAAATATGTTTCTTTAGAGTTTCTTGCCTTCTTCACTCAAATATGCTTCACAGGAGACGTTGCCTCAGAGGCTGTTTTTCTAGCTGGATCAATTTGCGATCATCCAGAGTTTTTATTCTGAGTCATAAGGATATCCAACTCTTGATTTACCATCTTTGTCACAGCAAAGATGAGCAAACAGAATTACATTCTTTCAATAAAGGACACAGTTAGTTGTCAAATGAGATAAAATATTTTTGCATGTAAAGATATAAATCTCTAGCTGACTAAAGAATAATGGCCCTAGCGCAGCCTAGATAACACTTGCAACTATGACAACTTCTTCCTAAAACATCTTCCAGTTATCTCAGCAGAATAAATCTAGACATGCCTTTTTAACAGTACAAAAGTGTATTGCATAGTGTACCTATCCTACTACATGAGAAATTGTTTGACTGAGGTAGAGTTCTGAAACCATCCTAACCATCAGCGTCAAATCTAATTGGCCTGGTAAGGTTTTCTATCGCTGCTTTATTGCACTGTCCTGAAAGCTTGGTCCCACAGCCAAGTTTTTACCATCCTTCTGAAGGACAGGAGGGAGGGGGTCGGTCTGATCCCACCAGGAAGGGAGTTCCATAGCCGGAGGGCCATCACCGAGAAGGCCCTGTCTCTTGTCCCTACCAATTGTGCCTGTGATAATGGCGGGACAGAAAGCAGGGCCTCCCCGGAGGATCTTAATCTCAGCGATGGTTCACAGGGGGAGATGTGTTTGAACAGGGCCGAGATGGTGAGCAGCATGTAGGGAAACAGCCTTTTGGGACCCTCTCTCATTTCACATTCCAACCATATTTCAGGGACAGAAGAAAAACCCTGGGTCTCATGAATAAAGGAAAAGATATAGATGACAGTGGGATCAAGTTAGCAAGGGGAGGATACACAAGTTAGGATAAGTTCACAGCAATTGGCTTCTGACTAAGTCTGCATGGAAAGATAAGATTCTGCCCCTTGTTTCATCTACCTCCTGCTGAGATAAATAAGTACAAATTTGGTTCTTTAGACTCAGTTTGCAGGAACTGAAGAAAGTTGAAGACAAAGGCAGAAAGTGAAAGAAAGAGAAATCATCTAAGGACCTCTTTACACATCCCTTCCTTGTACCGTTTCACTGGCAGTTGCGCAGGACACCGCACGGTGCCCCACGCAGCATTCCTCTTTCTCCGATGGGAGAACAGGACAAGGTGTGTTGGTGCCCTGTCCCCAGCAGACGGGGGAAAGGAAGACAACACACGTTGCCCCTTCCCCCATCACAAAAACCCGACTTGCCTCTCTGTAGTGGCTAAGGAAGTATCTTGCAACTCTTCTTCAGCTATTCCGAGATAATTGGGGTAGGGTCTGCCGAGTATCATATGATGTCACTGAGCAGGCCTCATCCCCAAAGTGTTGCAAGGGGCCAAAAATAAGATGGTTTGTTGTTCATTCATTCAGTCACTTCCAACTCTTTGTGACTTCATGAACCAGCCCACACCAGAGCTCCCTGTCAACTGTCACCACCCCTAGGTCCTTCAAGGTCAAGTCAGTCATTTCAAGGATAACACCCATCCACCTTGCCCTTGGTCGGCCCTTCTTCCATTTTCCCCAGTGTAATTGTCTTCTCTAAGCTTTCCTATCTTCTCATTATGTGGCCAAAGTACTTCATTTTTGCCTCTATGACGATAAGATGGTAGGACATTTTAAAAGCAGCTCAGAAATAGAATGCCAGAGGATTAATCAGGACTGTCAAGATGTGGCAGTTTTATGTTCTTCCTTTGGATCAAAATCTGGAACATGCAGAAGATTTTTTTTTTTTTACAAATAATCAGATAGGACTAGGTATCATATCCTATTGCCTATTACTCATCAGACCTTGCACACAGGTAGGCTTTTGTCTTCTGTCAAAATGTGTGTTTGGTTTTGTGCTTCAGTGGTCAATTTATTCAAGTCAGCCAGATACTTTTATCCTCATTATTTGTATATTTTTAATTGTTTTAACACTGTGAATAGTTTAATTCCACATCAGTCTTCAGCTTTTGTAAGTTTTTAACTGAGTTGTAATCATTGCAATTTGCAAGTGGCCTTGACTCCCACTTTTGAGGAAAAGGTATAAATGTTGTTATTGTTGTGATACGGTATACTGCGATACTTGGCCACGGTAGTCCACGCTCTGGTTACATCCCGTATAGACTACTGCAACACTCTCTATGTGGGGTTGCCTTTGAAGACTGCTCGGAAGCTTCAAATGGTCCTGCGTTCAGCAGCCAGGTTGCTAACAGGAGCGGCACTCAGGGAACATACTACTCCTCTGTTGCGCCAGCTCCACTGGCTGCCAGTTTGCTACCGGGCACAATTCAAAGTGCTGGCATTAGCCTATAAAGCCCTAAACGGTTCTGGCCCTACTTACCTCTCCGAACGCATCTCCTATGAACCGACTAGGACACTAAGATCATCTGGGGAGGCTCTGCTCTCTGTCCCGCCTGCATCACAGAGAGACAGGGTCTTCTCAGTGGTGGTCCCTCGGCTGTGGAACGCCCTGCCTGCAGACATCAGATCGGCCCCCTCCCTGCTGGTGTTTCGAAGGAAAGTGAAGACCTGGCTGTTCGAACAAGCATTCAATTAAACAGTGTAATTGAACATAGGAATACGGAATAATGGATGATGAGACTGGATTCTGATTTTACTGTTGAGGCGCTAATGATTGTTATACTGATGTTTAATGCTGTATGTTACAATTGTTTTTAATTGCCCTATACTTGTCTCGTGATGTTTTGTATCGATGTTGTTCACCGCTTTGAGTCGCCTGAGGGCTGAGAAAAGCAGTATAGAAATAAAGTAAATAAATGAATAAATAAATCTGAGCCTGTGATTTCTTCACCCTTAACATACCCCTTCCATTTCATGGGATTTTTTTAAATTCACTCTTAACATTCTTCTTTCCTCTGTACACCTGTGTGTATATTACTGCCAGTTAAAGCTTACATTATGTGGACATGATTCAATGGAGTCATTCTACAGATGGAAATAGTTCTCTTTGTAGAATAAGGAAAGGATCTTTATACACCCTACACATCCTCTCCCTGCCCACTCCAGACACACATGCAAGGAAAATCTGCTCCAGAAGGATGAGAAACTCTTCCTGGGCATAGAAGACTGTGGGAGGATTTTAGAAGGAAAAAAGTCTGATCATGCTTGGAGATGTTCTCCTTTTTGCCATAATGGCTTTAGGCAAAGATGAACTCTTAAGCCAGAAAAGCTCATCCCTTTCTCCTCTGGGGGAAAAAAACCTGTCAGTTCTCTAAAATGCAAGAACCTCAAGACTTAAAAAAATAAAATAAAAAGGGAAGCTCTAGCACAAATAGAATGACAATGATAATATAATATTATAAATGCAGGAAATACACATTTTGACCATTAAAAAAAAGGGGGGGGGGTGCAACAGCAGCCAATTTAAGCTTGTTGAAATGTATAGAAAACCAATTAACACTCCTGCAACACAAGGAAGGAGGAGGTGGCTGAAAGCTGTACAGTAATGTTGACAGCCAGGTATTCCTTGACAGCTTATCTTCTCCTATCTCCTTTGAGGGCAAATCAATAGAGGTAGCAAATAACATTCAGTTTCAGCAAAATTCTCATTTCTTGGTTTGGAAGCCTTTTAGTGATACTATTCTGTTTATCCCTGTATGAGCGTGTTCTCTCTCCCTCCCCCCGCCCAACCAAGGACCATCAGATTGGCCTGCTGATTTTTAGCTTTCTAAACAATATAAGTGGAGAAAATGAGAGCAGCTCCCTGTAATCTATCTCCTTTTCACTACCGGAATAGCTGGCGGGGGGAAAAGGAGGGCACTTGTCACAAATAAATTGGGAAAGGCTCTTTTTTAATACTTGAGTGCTGTCACTTGGAAGGAATTGATGGTGACAGAGGCACAGAGAATGTTTGGATTGGAAGAAAGCTTCACAGAAGCCTGGTTTGGGATACTTAAAAGAATGTAGACAATGATGGGTTGAATCATGAAAATAGATGCAATTTAAATATACCTATATCTCTAAACTTGAATCATGACCTCTGGATGGGTCTTCTCCAGCTGACCCATTCTTCTCCTTTACCTCTGAAGAATGATATGTGCTCATGAAACTAAAAACATGTAACATGACAATTAAAAAGAAAGCAACAAACAAAGAGTACATTTGGCTCCCTACATTTGAGGGTTTGGCTTTGGTAGATTTGATTATTGGTGGATTTGATATTTAAAAATTATTTGGTACTCCCTAGGTCTTCCAGTGTGATTATATGGTGAACTACCATCAGAAGTTGATCATAAAATTGTGTTAGAGGACCTAGAGATGTCTAGAGAGGTGTTCTCTTAAATTAATAAATATTTTTATTTGTGTTTTTTCCACATTCATAAGGGCCCTATGCCCATGAACCTAGTGAAATGTATAGCACATTCTCAAAGTTCCCTTTATCCTGATCAATCAGCTCTCAATCAGCCCCGATCGTGCAGTGGGTTAAACCCCTGTGCTGGTAGGACTGAAGACCGACAGGTCGGAGATTCGAATCCCAGGAGAGTGCAGATGAGCTCCCTCTATGAGCTCCAGCTCTCCATGCGGGGACATGTGAGAAGCCTCCCACAAGGGTGGTAAAACATCAAAACATCCAGGTGTCCCCTGGGCAACATCTTTGAATATGAAATAAGAAAGTCAATGCGCAGATTTGATAAATGTGGACTTAATATGATGTGTGGGAATGAATGGATGAATGGAAGGTGAATGTATGGATGGAGTCAAGCATGTAGTCGGGGGGGCTTGGGGGGCTTCAGCCCCCCCCCCCCCCAAATTCTCATGGTGGTCCACAAGAAGGCCTTACTGGTACATTATTTAAACTGTTATGTTTATTCATATCATGATCTGATCACCATGCTCAATATATCCCATATGCATGGGGGTATTGGGGTAACGATACAAAAGGTTTGCTAGGGTAGACCCTCTTTCACTCAGACTCAGCTCCCCCCCCCCCCCCCCGGAATCAAACTCAGCTCTCCCCAAAACAAAATCCTGGCTACGGGCCTGGATGGAGTTAATAATTTTGGAAACACCAGTATAATATTAAGGCCTGCAATGACTATCTACCTGCTTGCCACTTTGTGATTAAAACCTGTTAATGAGATCTGAAGAATAAACTCTGATAAGAACTGGGACAGTGATAACAGAAATATTTGCAACATTCCTTATATTAAGAAGGAAGTCAACACAAACCTAGTGTTTGTCAACACCAATAAAGATCAACAACTGGCCAGGAAACTGGGATGGATCCATGAAGGAAGACATCTATCATTAATTTACAACTTTGGAACTACATCAACAGAATATTCCTATAAAAGCCTCAGTGTAATAATGCTCAAATCATGGCAGACCGAGGAGTCTGTTCCACCCGCCATGCTTTGCTCCATGGGAAGGACAGAGGTGGTGTATTCGGGGAGTGTCAGATATGCTATGGGTAAGCATGATTCTGGACACTTTGGGGCTTCTTTCTCAAGGGAAGAGGAAGAAGTGATTTTTTGGAGTCTTGGATTTTGTGCAGGGAATCAGGTTCTGCTGTATGGAAATAGAGATCTGGTCCTTGGCATTGTTCTTAGGGAAAGAAGTTTTGGCGTTTCGATGTTTAGAAGTTTTGGCATTATGGAAGTTATGGAACTATGCATTGGTAGGCTGCAAGAAATCAGAGTCTGGCCTAACAGGTGTTTCTTCAAGGAGGGAGAAATGATATGGTACCATTTGGATGCATGTGGATGAATGCGTGTACATGTGTGTGAATGTTGAGTGAAAATGTAATTCCCCTTTGTTTGTTTGTTAACCAATGTAATTGTAAATCCAATGTAGCTGCATAGAATCTGTATGTCTGTATGTCCAATGTCAATTCTTTGTCTAAATGTTTTCTGTAATCTGATATACCTTCTCACACTGGAAATTGCAATAAAAAGAAACTATGCTTCAAAGTTATTGAAAAGTCATTCATGACACAGACGGCTGATTCTCTCACACCAGAAGTGACTTGCAGTTTCTCAAATCACTCCTGACACGACCAATAAAGCTCTCAAAGACGTGTTCACTTGCTTATAGCAAGGACAACAGTTTAACTTCTCTAGCAAGGGCGTTCTAAAAGCTGGGATCAGCCACCAAGAAGGCCCTCTCTTCTTTTCCCACTTGGTGTACTATTGAGGATGTTGGGACAAAGAGGTGGGCCTCCCAATGAGATCTCAAAGAAAACCAATTCATGCAGAGAAATACAGGGGTCATTTACACTGATCATTTAGTTCAGTATCCATATGAATCAGCCTCGCAGAGGCTAAATGACACATGGGGCTGATCTGGCTTAACCTGGGGCAAGGTCACTTAACATGTTCTTTCTCTGGGTTAAATCAAGTCAGGGAAAGCCTAAATACTGACCTAGCACTTGGGCTATACCAAAATATAGGGCTTGTCAAGACAACTGGCCAGTTTCTAACTGGAACCAAGTGTAGTCTTGACTATGATATCATGTTTCCCAGGATCAAGTGGTCCAGAGACATGGGATTGCAATTCCGTGTCATTGTCCCTTAACTACTTAGTTCTTAGTCACTCCCAGGCATGTAGCCAGGGGGAGGGGGGCTTGAGGGGCTTCAGCCCCCCCCCCCAAAAATTCTCATGGCAGTCTGCGAGAAGGCCTTACTGGTACATTATTTAAACTGTTACGCTGATTCATATCATGATCTGATCACCATGCTCAATATATCCCATATGCATGGGAGTATTGGAGTAACGATACAAAAGGTTCACTCAGGCTCAGCCCCCCCCCCCGAATCAAACTCAGCCCCCCCCAATCAAAATCCTGACTACGGGCCTGGTCACTCTGATTGACATCAGCCAGAATACCTACATACTGACAGAAGAGGAAGGGGCTTCCCCCCTTCCAGACCCCTTGATACATGGGTACCCTGCCTAACGTCAGCCAGTGTGTTGAAGATCAGGTGGGTGACATGCTGTAGGAAGGGGTACCCCTTCTGTGGCTGGGCACTGAGGACTCTCACTCTCTGCCACCTCTGGGGTGACTAAGGGAGTTCCTGTAAGGACACCATACAGGGCTAATTTACCATCCTAGGGCACTTCCAAAGAGCACTCAGTTTTAGAACTGAGTAAAATATATAAAAAAAACCAGGACCTGACAGTAAGTCCACACACCGACCTATCAGTCCTGTAATATGGTCCCCCGCTGTCTGCACAACCTTCTTTTGAAGTGGATCAAGATGGAGGATCAACAGGGACACCTGGCATAAGTTTTTTTAAAATCCCTCTGTTATGTGCTGGACCATATAGGAGCATATGCAAATATTTGCATGTGTGCATATGAGGTCCAGCGCTTAATGGGAGATTTTTAAAATTAAACCTACTATAGGATCTCTTCACCCAATTGTTAATTCACCCTCTGTTTAAGATTATTAGATTTAAAATAAAGGGTTTCAGAGAGTTCTAACTGCTTTCCATTTGTGCTTCCCTTGAACCACCTGTGTGTTCATTTGACAGCCCAATGACCTGATCAGTTGTTTTGAGCTTTTTAAAAGCGCATGTGCACTGAAGCAGTCTACACAGGGAGAGGGAAGGAAAGTACATGTTTTGCAGGAATATACAGTCATAAAAAGGTCACTTTTTCAGGCTGAATTGGGTTTAAAGCACACCTTTTTAACATGTGCTTTTAATCTGAACCCTCCCACACTTTGGCTAAAAGTTGTTTTGGAACACATTTCTTTTACCCTGGTTACTTCCGAGTTTTACAGCACACGTAGAAGAGCCCCCAGATGTCAAATTGGACCCCAATTAGATGTCAATGTAGAAACGCTCACAGTTTTTCAGGAAACTTTGACCCAAGTCATATCAGACGTTGTAAGTCTTTGACAGCACTTTGCTTTCCCTTTGACTGTATTTTTGAACTGTCTTTTTAAAACTGAAAACTAACTTCAACAAAGTTTTGAAAGATTGAATTATCTTTAATGAGAAGGATTTCAGTGGTAAAGATGAATGTATTGCCACAAAATTATTTTTATTCCAAACTATACTGATAATTATAAATGAGAAACCATTTAAACAATAGCAAAAAAGACATTTCCAAATTTATTTGGCAAGGTAAGAAACCAAGAGTAATATTCAAGATATTGCAAGATGCCAAGCTATGTGGAGGTCTGGGATTACCAGACCTCAAAGTATGTTTTGTTGTCTGTGGTTTGGATTTATCTTTGTTGCCTGTGGTTTGGACTGGATTTATCTTTTTAAAAAAGAATGTTAGAATTAGAAACTTTCGATCTAAGATTTAGCTGCCATGATTTATTGTGGTTATAAGCCTAAAATAAACACTGAAGTTAATACTCATTGTATCAGATGTACTTTGTTAATGTTGGAAATAGCAACCTTCCAAGCCTCCATTAACTGTTTGCAAATATGTATAATTGTTAACCTATATTGTATGTACATTTTGGTTTGCCAGTTTGACTATACCACTTTGGTGGGGAGGGGCTTCACACACAGGACTCCATTGTGTATTCACTTTGCATCAGACCTCAGTGGAGGGGGATGCATGTATGTTGCTGTTTGGACTTCAATAGAGAAGTGTGACTTATGGACTTCAGTGAGTACAGACATATACTTAAAGGCTAAGGACTTGGTTGTTCATTCGTTCAGTCGTCTCCGACTCTTCGTGACCTCATGGACCAGCCCACGCCAGAGCTCCCTGTCGGCCATCACCGCCCCCAGCTCCTTCAAGGTCAGTCCAGTCACTTCAAGGATGCCTTCCATCCATCTTGCCCTTGATCGGCCCCTCTTCCTTTTTCCTCCCACTTTCCCCAGCATAATTGTCTTCTCTAGGCTTTGCTGTCTCCTCATGATGTGGCCAAAGTACTTCAACTTTGTCTCTAGTATCCTTCCCTCCAATGAGCAGTCGGGCTTTATTTCCTGGAGGATGGACTGGTTGGATCTTCTCGCAGTCCAAGGCACTCTCAGAACTTTCCTCCAACACCACAGTTCAAAAGCATCTATCTTCGCTCAGCCTTCCCTAAGGTCCAGCTCTCACATCCGTAGGTTACTACAGGGAATACCATGGCTTTGACTATGCGGATCTTTGTTGCCAGTGTGATGTCTCTACCCTTTACTATTTTATCGAGATTGGACATTGCTCTCCTCCCAAGAAGTAAGCGTCTTCTGATTTCCTGGCCACAATCTGCATCTGCAGTAATCTTTGCACCTAGTGTGCTGAATATATACAAGAAGTTTGTTAGTAAACCTGATATGTTATTTTTCAAAGAAGACTTTGTTATTTGTTTTTATCTCTGAGAGCATATTTTAACTAACAGATTTTAAGGGAGTGTATATCTTTTGGGCAACTGCAAATTTCATCTTCAAAGAAACAACTATCCTCTGATAACCAATATATGTTTGTAGTGGCATGTCTTTACCCTTGGCAGTTTAAAGACATGGTTCTTCAGTTTAACAGCTCAGTTACCAAGAATGGCAGCTTATATGGAGGGAAAAATTAAAATACACTTACTCGGTCACACTTAAGGAGAGTTGGCTTAAAAATTTCCATAGATGGTACATGACACCCTATAAGCTGAGCCTGATGTATACAAACTATCAAAATAAATGTTGGAAATGTAAAAAACAGGTAGGAAGTTACTTCCACATGTGGTGGTCCTGCCCAGTATCAACTAAGTTTTGGAGAAATATACAAGAAGAAACCCAGAAAATTTTGAAAAAAAAGATCCCCTGCAAGCCCGAAAACTTTCTACTAGGCCTCTCGGACGAAGAATTAAACTTCAGAAGTAATGAGGACATCATCTTTACCTATATAACAACAGAGGCGCGAATAACCTTCACAAAACATTGGAAGAATGAACAAACGCCAACAATCGAGCAATGGCTCGACAAACTTTTAGACATTAGAGACTTGGACAAATTAATGTTCTTTTTGAAAACTAGTTCCGGAAAACCAATGAAACAAACGGATTGGAAAGCAGTAGAGGAATATGAGATAAAGAGAGCTGAAGAAAGAACTGCTTAAAGTCTGAAACAAAGAGGATTAAAAAATATAATATCAGGATAGTGGGGTCAAAATGAAACTAGGATCCCATCCTTGAATAAAAAGGAAGAATTGGGAGAACAAAATCCGCAAATAGTCATACCTTTTGGACAGAAAATGGAAGTCTAATTTTAATTCTGTAAACTTGACATACTCTTATTTCCTACTATTCTCTTCTTATCTATGGGTGTTTGTTAGGGCTGGGTAACCACGGAAAAATTTGTTTCTAAACTCGATTCGTTTTTAGGGGGTTTTTGCATTTTGTTTTTTAAAAGAATTCCGAAATTTTCCTTTAAAAAAGTTTGAAATATACGAAATTTCGTAAAATTACAAAACAATTACGAAACGATTTCGAAACAATTACGAATCGATTCTTTAATGGCGGACGCGATTGCACAATATGCTAAAAAACCCTCCAAATGGGACAGGGGGAACTTCTGAAGCTTCCCTCTCCCTCTGTTGTTGACTGCTGGTGTGATAATTTATTTTTTATCACTGATAAAACAAACAACAACCCTAAAACTTGCACCAGACATATGTAAATAATAACGAAACAATTACGAAACGATTTTGAAACAATTACGAAATAAATTGAAAAAAATCGTTTTGATTTTTAATTACTCCTGCATGGCTCAATATCGGATCGTAAGCTAATTTAAATACGAATTAATAACGAATTACGAAATTAACGAACGAAACCGCCCAACCCTAGTGTTTGTGTGTATGCATGGGTGTGTAGATGGCAGTGTGTGTGTGGATTTATATATGTATGCATGTGTGTGTGTGTGTGTATACTTTTTTTTTCTTCTCTCCTCTCTTCCTTCCTTTCCTCTTTTCCTTCCTGCTATGCTGTGTATGTATGTGTATTTTTCTATGTGGAAAACTCAAAGATATATGTTTAAAAAAGCTCAATTACCTGCGTGCCATTACATTAATGCTTGTGAATATCACTTGTTGAAAGGGCTGACTTCTAACAAGGTCATGCTTTTCTTGACTAGTGGTTTTCAAAACATGGTCTCTATGTTCATGGAGATTCACATTTGCCAAATGGATGTGACATCATTTTTACCTTTTCAATACAATTGTGGTGCACTTATTTCCAATAGGTTATGGAATTTCCAATATTTAAGAATATAGTACACATAAAAATGAAGTTGCATTCTAGATTGATTTTATGGATTTTACTAATGAAGCATAATTTAAAAGAGTAAGCTTTAAGATAGATGGAAAATCTATAATGACATGTTTGTGATAGAAAAAAAGAAATATAGAATGCAAAATGGAGGAACATGAAAAACAAATATTCCATGGTATTCATACAGAGAATTGATGGAGAGGTTTAAAATGGATAAATAATTTTATGGTTTTGAGTTACAA
Organism: Anolis sagrei ordinatus; assembly: GCF_025583915.1. Lineage (NCBI taxonomy): Eukaryota > Metazoa > Chordata > Lepidosauria > Squamata > Anolidae > Anolis > Anolis sagrei. Next base: position 107,439,910 of record NW_026847549.1, read on the forward strand.
TATAATACAAAACTTTATTACGGTCACTGACCAGTACAAAGTGGGGGCCAAGTGTACTGGGAAGGGTAAACACAGCTCCCCAGTGAAGCAATTATTAAAAAAAAAACAGATAAGAAAACATTTTGAAATCACACTTTAAAAACACAGGTTAATGTAACAAAAGACAGTTGCATCTGTCAAGTAGGAAAATTAGGTACCACATTAAAGTGTGGGGAGGCTAAATTAACTAATTTATGAGGCCATAAAGAAGACTCCAGCAAAGCATTCCAGCGGGGAAGCATGCGGGGAATGCGGAAGTACTTCATCAGCGTCGCATATGGACGATGAAAGCGACAGCTCCCCTGGCGGCCAGAAAAAGTTAAATAGCCTCTGTGTATGTCTGTATATGTTTGTATGTCAAAAATTGGCATTGAATGTTTGCCATATATGTGTACACTGTAATCCGCCCTGAGTCCCCTGCGGGGTGAGAAGGGCAGAATATAAAAGCTGTAAATAAAATAAATAAATAAATAAATAACAAGTATGGAACTGGGGGGAGGGAGAGACTGATAGGGGGGATCAAAGCACTGGGGGGCACTAAAGGGAATGGGATAGGCACATTACAAGTCTAGTAGCATTTCAGCTGTAACAGTCTGCTCTAACTCAGTGGTTCTCAACCTGGTGTCCCCAGATGTTTTTGGCCTTCAACTCCCAGAAATCCCAAATCCCAACAGCTGGTAAACTGGCTGGGATTTCTGGGAGTTGTAGGCCAAAAACATCTGGAGACCCCAGGCTGAGAACCACTGGGCTGAGATCAAGTGTAGTATGGTTTTGAGTTAAGACAGTATATAATGAAGGTGGCAAGAATTCTATATGCACAACAGAGGAAAGTCAAGGAGATTCCATAATGAAGATGGGTTTCTGACAATGTATGATTTAGCTGAAATGGACAGAATGACAAATTTTAATCAGAACATACAAGAGGCAAGATTAGCCACTGGTTGTGAGAATCTTGAGAAAAAGATGGAGCTTATCATCACTTATTGTGCTTGAAAAATGGTAGAAATCATATTAGAAGTCTACATGTGTTATTTAGTTTGAAGAATAATAAAAATAATCATAATGCGAAATATAGTTTGCATTAGAAGAAGTAGGTTTAAGAGGCAAATATGTAATACCTTCAACTGGGGGGTTGAAAGCCACATCTTGTTTATCACCACCCCCACCTATTTTGTTTTTCTTTATTCTTTTGTGTTTAATGCAGTATAGGTCACAGTACCTTATGGTTACATTAAATATTGTAAAAAAAAGTTTTGTGATTTAATACAGATTTTTTTTAAAAAAATAAAAATATATATCAATGGCTCTTTTGAACAGGGTTTTTTTTCCAGACAACCTAAAAGAGGCAAGGGTTCATCCCTTGTTAAAGAAACCTAGCTTGGATCCTATGACCCTTGCCAATTACCGTCCTGTTTCTAATCTGCCATTCTTAGGTAAGGCAATAGAGCAGGCTGTACTGGGACAATTGCAACAATTCCTGGATGACACAGCGGGCCTGGACCTTTTCCAGTCAGGTTTTCGCCCGGGCCATGGTATGGAGACAGTCCTGGTTGCCATTACGGATGAACTCCGTCACCAGTCTGACAACGGTGGATCCACGCTGCTGGTACTTCTCGACCTTACCGCAGCGTTTGACACCGTCGACTATGATCTAATGATTCACCGTCTTGCCATGTCCGGGGTTCGCAGTCAGGTCCTTAATTGGTTCAACTCATTTCTCCGGAACCAGAGTCAACGCGTGGAGTACATGGATCAAGTCTCCGATAGATCCCCCCTCCTATGTGGGGTACCCCAAGGTGCAATTTTCTCTCCTCTTCTCTTCAACATCTACGTTAGATCCCTTGCTAGTTTGGCTCAGAGTTTCAGCCTGGACTGCTACCAATATGCGGACGATACCCAGCTCCTTCTGCGCCTGGAGCAACGTCAATTCCAGACAATTTCACCCTATGTCTGGAAGCTCTGTCGAACTGGCTACGTGCTAGCAGACTGAAGATTAACCCGGCGAAGACTGAGATTCTCTGGCATGGCCTCCCGGCAGGTCTGACTCATCTGTTACCCACCTTCGATGGTGCTGCCCTATCTCCATAGACCAGTGTTAAGAGCTTAGGTGTCGTCCTGGATTTGCAGCTGACAATGGAAACTCAGGTCACTGCTGCCAGCAAACAGGCCTTTTTCCATCTACGACAAGCGAGGCAACTGGCACCATACCTATCTGACGAGGCTCTGGCAACTGTCATCCATGCCACGGTCATGTCTAGGCTGGACTATTGCAATGCCCTGTATGTTGGCCTTCCAATGTCTATGACCCGAAAGCTCCGTATTGTTCAGAATGCGGCAGCCAGGTTGCTCACAAGAACACCCATGAAATGCCATATAACACCAGTGCTGCAACATTTACATTGGCTTCCAACTGAGTACTGTGGCCTGCATAAGATGTTAGTTCTGACCTTTAAAATTCTTTACGGCCAGGGTCCATCATACCTTAGGGACCGCCTCTCCTTCTCCCATCACTGGAGGTCACAATGACCAGCCCAACACAACTTACTCTATATACCTAGAGAAGTGCACTTGGAAAGTACCAGACACAGGGCTTTTCCTATTTCTGCCCCTGCCTTATGGAATTCCTTGCCGCCCTATATGAGAGCCATGCGTGACTTAGGGCCTTTTACTCTAGCACTTAAGACCTGGCTTTTTACTAGAGCATTCGATCTCTGTTAATTTTTAAATTCTGTATGTATGTATTTTATCTTTTACAATTTAGCTGTAAATATCCTAGAGCATTCTCAGATGGAGGGTGATTAATAAGTAATTAAATATGATGATGACGATGATGATGACGATGATATATCAGAATTGAGGGGAAAGGTCCCTACAGATGCCACTTACTATCTCAGGACTAGAAGGTTTACCTGTCTTAAAATAACTTGGCCTTTCCTATGGCTTAATACTAACTGATTTAAAGAAACAGGGTGCACAACAATTTTATATATCAATTTTAAATTAATCATTTTTACTGTAAAATGTTCTATTTTTTAAAAAAGGGACCAACAAGCATGTGATGCTTTGTGGGATCGGTGTAGAAGATTGTTCACTGGTTTAAAGAATGATTTTTTAAAACTTTGAATATTAACACTCTCCTTTAAAATGATGACAATTTTGAGTGTGCGTCTGGAGGGAAGTTAAAGTGAAAATACTGTTAGCTACTGAATTATGAAATTTTCCTTGTTTACCTTGATAGTCTCCAATAATATTCAGGTTGGGCTTATACAAATAATGAATACGACCTTGTAAAGCAATGGGGGAAAAACTCTGGATATAAATCCCAGGGTAGAGAATAAAGGCATAATAGTGTACTTGTCAAAGTAGAGAAATAAGATATTGAGTGAGAGTAGTGCTGCAAGAGATCAAAGAGTCAACAAGAACTAATAAACTCAGAATAGTGGGTGGCTAGCTTCTTGAATATAAATTTAACACACACCAATATATAGCATGGAGGAATTTTGAGAAACATGATCTTAACACCGGCATAACAACTATTTCCCAAGGAGACCTAACAGAGAACTCATAAGACGAAGTTTTATGTGTGATCTGTGTTTTAACTATTCAGAAATTTATTCAGGACTCAATTAGAAAACCTGGGACTTTAGGGTAGTTAAAAACAGTTGGATCAGGTCCAGCAGCAAAAAATGCCAGAGTGAGCTGATGGGATAATAAAAATACAAGAATATGTAGAAATGGACAGTATGGAAAAAGAAAAATCTATAGATATGTTTAAAGAAGAATAGAATTTTGTGATGGGTTTTGTGAGGGTTAAATGGGAGGAAGAGTCAACTCTAGATTGTAGCTAAAAGTAGAGTAAATTTAAAGTAAAAGTAACACTTTTAATGAATAATAAATAAATAAATAAATAATTTAAAGTAAAAGTAACACTTTTAATGAATAATAAATAATAATAAATAATAAATAATGGTGGTATTAGTTACAATCCTAAAGTGGAAGTTGGAGGAAGATTTCCCTGTGATTTGTGTTAGTTTAGTTTGATTTAGTTTTCATCTGCAGGGGAAAGGAGGGGGATAATTAGTAATTAATAGGGGGAATCTAAAGTAAGTAATACCACTTTGGGTTTTTTTGGGGGGTATTTTATGTGCTATTTTGTGTACTTTAAAATGTAATTTTTAAACAACTTTTGTCAGGTATTGGCTAGTTGTGTGTGTGTTGGAATGGGGGACTGAGATCAACCCTGAATATATGCCGCACGTACAACATACACATTTATTATTTATTTATTTGTTTAGCAATTTTGTATACCGGTCTTCTCCCCTCTATCGGGGGACTCGGGCTGGTTTCCAACAATAATATCACAAAACAATCATTAAAAACATCATATAGCATATTCAATTAAAACATTAAAACAGCAAAATGCAATCACATAATAACAATGGTCAGTCGTCATAGTGAATTCGTTGTCCGTCATTCATCATCATCCATCCGATCACAGAAATATTGATTCACTCGTTGAAAGACAAACCCCATAGCCAGGTTTTCACCCGTTTTCTGAACGACAGAATGGAGGGGGCAGTTCTGATCTCCAGTGGGAGAGAGTTCCAGAGTCGAGGGGCCATCACCGAGAAGGCCCTGTCCCTCGTCCCCACCAGACGCGCTTGAGAGGCCGGTGGGACCGAGAGCAGGGCCCCTCCAGATGATCTTAACAATCTAGATAGTTCCTCACATACACATTGTGAGGATGTAACATTTTTGGACCAATGAGAAGAATTGGAATTGATCTCATAGCATTTACCAATAGTCCAAATGTGAATTTACTTTTTAGTGTCAAATTCAGAAAGATTTTTACTGGTTTGAATAGGATGTCAGATGTGAACAAGGCTGAATGGTTGGCATTTCTAGATGTCACACACACACACACAAATCTCCCACCAATCCTTGGAATAGTTTTGAATGTATTTAAAATTTATTAAACAAGATATTATTGTGGTGAAATATGCATGAACCTATATAGTTAGTATGCATGCAGATGTGTGTGTGTGTGTGTGTGTGTGTGTGTGTCTTCATGCCCCCTGTCAATTTATGGTGACCCCATGCATTTTTGTAGGGTTTTCTTAAGCAAGAAATACATACTAAGGAGTTGGTTTTGACAGATCCTTCCTCTAAAATACAGCCTTCAACACCTGGTATTTGTAGGTGGTCTCCAGTCCAAGTTTTAACCAGACTGAACATGCTTAGCTTCCAAGATCAGACAGGATCTGTTGCCTGCAAAGTATTTAGGCAGAATGAAACAATCTGAACCCCAGAGAATTTTCTACACAGTATGAATTTTTATTAGTGTCATTTCTACACAAAGATCCCAGAAACAAACCTTGGAATGGTATATATATTTGGAGATGTATATATGTATAAACATACACATAAATATATATACATACCCTGAACTGTGGGTTTCTGAAAGTTGTAGTCTGGAAGATAACTCTTCTAAGTAGAATATTATTCTAGAATATGGGAAATCATGCTTCTCACTTCTCCTTCTGTGGATAGGATTTGTAGGCTCATAGAAAACTTCAGAGCTAGCCCTGTCCAAAGCCAATAACCTAATATTTATTTATTTATTTACTTTATTTATATACCACTTTTCTCAGCCCTCAGGCGACTCCAAGCAGTGAATAACATCAATACAAAACATCACGAGACAAGTATAGGACAATTAAAAACAATTGTAACATCAATCATTAACATCAGAATAACAATAATTAGCGCCTCAACAGTAAAATCAGAATCCAGTCTCATCATCCATTATTCCATTCCTATGTCCAATTACACTGTTTAATCAAATGCTTGTTCGAACAGCCAGGTCTTTGCTTTCCTCCAGAACACCAGCAGGGAGGGGGCCGATCTGATATCTGCAGGCAGGGTGTTCCACAGCTGAGGGGCCACCACTGAGAAGGCCCTGTCTCTCATCCCCACCAAGTGCGCCTGTGATGCAGGCGAGACAGAGGCCTCCCCAGATGATCTTAGTGTCCTAGTCAGTTCATAGGAGGAGATGCGTTCGGAGAGGTAAGTAGGGCCAGAACCATTTAGGGCTTTATAGGCTAATGCCAGCACTTTGAATTGTGCCCGGTAGCAAACTGGCAGCCAGTGGAGCTGGCGCAACAGAGGAGTAGTATGCTCCCTGAGTGCTGCTCCTGTTAGCAACCTGGCTGCCGAATGCTGGACCATTTGAAGCTTCCGAACAGTCTTCAAAGGCAACCCCACGTAGAGAGCGTTGCAGTAGTCTATACGGGATGTAACCAAAGCGTGGACTACCGTGGCCAAGTCAGACTTCCCAAGGTATGGGCGCAGCTGGCGCACAAGTTTTAACTGTGCGAATGCTCCCCTGGTCACCGCTGAAACCTGGGGTTCCAGGCTCAGCGACGAGTCCAAGATCACACCCAAGCTGCGAACCTGCATCTTCAGGGGGAGTGTGACCCCATCCAACACAGGCTGTAATCCTGTGCCCTGTTCGGCCTTACGACTGACCAGGAGTACCTCTGTCTTGTCTGGATTCAATTTCAATTTGTTCGCCCTCATCCAGACCGTTACAGCGGCTAAGCACCGGTTCAGGACCTGAACAGCCTCCTTAGTAGCAGGTGGAAAGGAGTGACAGAGTTGGATATTATCTGCGTACAGATGACACCGTACCCCGAAACTAATATACAAAATAGAGACTAACGACACCATCACATAGGGCTTTCCCCCATCCTACGAAACTATCAGCAATGAAGGAACCTGCCAGAGCTTATCATATGACATAAAACTACTTCTGGCAAGGCTCCGCACTGGCAGTGTCTTGGCAGCATGTTGAGAGGCTGCCGTGAGAACATGAGTGACTACCCATATTCTCATTGACTAAGCCAGTGACAGTTGGAATGAAACCAGGACCAGATGGGAAATGCTGTGTGATGGTAAGGGGGTGATGTGGGGTGCTGCCAGACTATTTCTCCTGCTATTGCATGGATTCACATCACTGTCCCAAGGATGCCCCTGCTGTCCCCTGGCTTAAGGACTTCTGTTTGATGACGTCCCTTTTTAGATCTTGTTTGAGCTTTCTACATAGCTGCACTAAGGGAAATCATTGCATCCAATATTCCATCAAGTTCAAAAACATAACATTAGCATCACACATGCCTCCTTGTGCTTTGAAACAGAGAGTCTTATGTTCATGGTCAATCCCACACCATGGTAAACATCAGAAAACCTGAATCATCCAACATGACCCAGACAAGACATGCTTCCAGAGATTCTGTTCCATGGGATTATTAGGCCTTGTTTGCAAAGGATGTTTGCCACATTGCAAATATTTCAAGGACACTGCTTTGAAGTTTTTTCTGTTCTATTGACATTTCTCTAATGGACATGACTTTATTTGCAACTTGAGGCAAAAATTATGGCATGGCAAGGATGAAATGGAACAGCTGACAATCTCAGTTTTGGATGAAGGCTGCTAATTCCCTGAAGAAAAACATGCAATTTCCTCTTAGCAGTTTTTTTTTTTCATCTCCCTGTGGTGAGCACACCGTCATTCCCTTTTAGCTTCCTTCACATTCCCTCGTTCTATCGTACATACTTTTTTCTCTTCTTCTTTTCTAGGCACGATCAAGGCTTCCACACAATTAAATTGACATGTCAAGAGCATGCCAGACTTCGAGGTATTAGGATGAAATGAGACCTAGAGATGACCCCTTGAGATGTCGTAGGAGAAGAGTTCTGGTGGGGTTACAAGTTGAACCCTTTCCTGATGTCATGATATCTTAAGCATCAATCACAGTTGTACAGAGCATGGCATTCAAATAATAAAAAGAAAATCTAGCAAATGTATATCCATAATGGGTGTGTTGCAGAGGCAAGCAACTGGAACCATGGAACTGACATAGATTAAATAATGTACATGTCTCAGCATTGTTTGTAGGAAAAATATATTATTGGTGTTAATTTCTACTCGCTATTCTAATCCTACAGCAGAAATGTGCACAAACAGTTTTATTTTCATGCAGGGACCCTACATCTCCTACTCTTCTTGGCCTGGTTTTTGGAGTGGAAAGAAGGTGTTGACAGAAATTAAAATTTATGATTCAGGAACTGCGACCGTACCTCGTAAAGGCTGATCTGGCCAGAGTGGTCCATGCCTTGGTCACCTCTAGATTGGACTACTGTAATGCGCTTTATGTGGGGCTGCCCTTGAAAATGGCTCAGAAATTTCAACTGGTCCAATGGGCGGTGGCCAGGTTGTTAACTGGTGCTCCTTACAGAGAGAGGTCAACCCTCCTGTTTAAGGAGCTCCATTGGCTGTCATTCATTTTCCGGTCCCAATTCAAGGTGCAGGTGCTCACCTACAAAGCCCTAAACGGTTTGGGACCTGCCTACCTACGTGACCGCATCTCCGTATATGAACCCACACGATCCCTCCGTTCATCTGGAGAGGCCCTGCTCACGATCCCACCTGCGTCGCAAGCGCGTTTGGTGAGGACGAGGGACAGGGTCTTCTCTGTGGTAGCCCCCTGACTCTGGAACTCTCTCCCCAAGGTCATCAGAAAAGCCCCAGTGTTGGCAGTCTTTAGGAAGAGCTTGACCTGGCTGTTCCAGTGTGCCTTTCCAGAATAGGAAACTGCCAGCATCATGTCCAAACGCACTTTACTAGAGATTTAAGATTTTCTGCACATCGCACCTACCCTAAAATCCTTACATTTCACCTGTCATGTCCAGCACTTTTAATTTATTCATAACATTTGGCCCGGCCCTAGTTTTAAATGTGTCATGATGTATTGTTTTGATGTTTTACTGTTATTGCTTTAATGTTTATTGGTTTGCTTTTTGAGTTTTATTGTTGTATTTGTTATTGTCTTGTTTTATTTAGAGCCTTGGCCTTTGTAAGCCGCACCGAGTCCTTTGGGAGATGTTAGCGGGGTACAAATAAAGATAATAAAATAAATAATAAATAAATAAATTTACATGAAGGTCCTAATTCAATTTTATCCTGCACTCCTAGCCCTGTTTTAGCATTAAGAATTACAAGTAAACGTATGACTTGGTCATTATTGTTCATAATTCCACAATAACAGAATTGCAACAGAAAATCAAGAAATATATGTCCTTAGACCCTTCCAAACATTAGAAAGAAAAGGAGCAACTTTAGCACAGGATTGAGACATATCTATTGTGATGAGTGGCTTCCAAGGCTGGATCTACACTGCCATATACTCCAGATTGTCAAATGGGATAATCCAGATTATCTGCTTTAACTGGATTATATGAGTCTACACTGTCATATAATCCAGTTCAAAGCAGATAATCTGGATGCTGGGTTGTTGTAGGTTTTTTTTGGGCTATATTTATTTATTTATTTATTTGCTTTACTTCTATACCGCCTTTCTCAGCCGAAAAGGTGACTCAAGGCGGTTTACATAATAAGATTATCACAACAATATCGAAAAAGGCAATTAAAACGCTCGGGGGTCGCATAACTAGTTAGCATGCCAGAGTCTCGTTCGTTATCGGAATTAACCAGACAAATCTCTCCAACAACTAAGAACGGCCATTCACCACCACCCACAGAATCGAGAAAGAGCTATCGATCTGTCAATCCTTTCTGTGTCAGGGCCGGGTGAGGTTTCCCGTGTTGGCCATGGTCTAGAGCAGGGGTCCCCAAACTTTTTAAACAGAGGGCCAGGTCACAGTCCCTCAAACTGTTGGAGGGCCGGATTATAATTTGAAGAAAAAAAAACATGAATTCCTATGCACACTTCACATGTCTTATCTGTAGTGTAAAAAACACTTAAAACAATACAATAATTAAAATTAGGAACAATTTTAACAAATATAAACTTATTAGTATTTCAATGGGAAATGTGGGCCTGCTTTTGGCTGATGAGATAGGATTGTTTTTGTTGTTATGTACTTTCAAGTCGTTCCAGACTTAGGCTGACCCTCAGCGAGGGCCGGGTAAATGACCTTGGAGAGCCACATCCGGCCCCCGGGCCTTAGTTTGAGGACCCCTGGTCTAGAGGCATTATCTCCTGACGTTTTGCCTCCATCTATGGCAAGCATCCTCAGGGGTAGTGAGGTCTGTTGGAACTAGGAAAAGGGTTTATATATCTGGGGAAAGACCAGGGTGGGACAAAGGACTCTTGTCTGCTGGAGCTAGGTGTGAATGTTTCAACTGACCACCTTGATTAGCATATAATGGCTTGACAGTGCCTAGAGCAAACTTTTGTTGAGAGGTTGATTACATGTTCTTGTTTGTTTCCTCTCTGTTGTTGTGCTGATGTAATTTTAGAGTTTTTTTTAATACTGGTAGCTAGATTTTGTTCATTTTCATGGTTTCCCCCTTTCTGTTGAAATTGTCCACATGCTTGTGTATTTCAATGGCTTCTCTGTGTAGTCTGACATGGTGGTTGTGAGAGTGATCCAGCATTTCTGTGTTCTCAAATAAATTGTCGTGTCCAGGTTGGTTCATCAGGTGCTCTGCTATGGCTGACTTCTCTGGTTGAAGTAGTCTGCAGTGCTTTTCATGTTCCTTGATTCATGTTTGGGCAATGCTGCGTTTGGTGGTCCCTATGTAGACTTGTCCACAGTTGCATGGTATCCGATAGACTCCTACAGAAGTGAGAGGATCCCTGTTGTCCTTTGCTGAACACAGGATTTGTTGGATTTTCTTGGTGGGTCTGTAGATAGTTTGTATCTGGATGTTATATGTCAGTGTAGATGGGGCCAGAGTAAGTGAGATGGAGAATTCCCTTTGGTTTTAGGGAAGACCTTAACATAGCAATCCAAGCTGTTGAACACTACCCTCAATCTTGTTTCAGCACCTTGGATAGCTCCTTTGAAGTATGAACTTTAATAACTGTGTGTGGATTTACTACAACAGATGGTGCACGAATGCAGTTTGGTACTATTTTAACTGCCATGGCTCAATGTTATGGAACCATGGGAGTTGTAGTTTTTCATGGTTTTGCACCATCTGTGCCCCATCAATTTACAAATCCCTGCATTTCATAACACTGAGGCATGGCAGTTAAAGTGGTATCAAATTGCATTAATTCTGCAGTGTAGATTCACCGGAAGCCATTAACTACCATTTAATTATTGGGAATTATGGTTTTTGCTGTTTAGGGAAGAATATACAGAATGTTCAAATTGATTGCTCACTAAACTAAAACTCTCAGGCCTCCCTAGGAAGTGTAGTATAGTGTGAAAAGGACTGGGGGGCGGTCATTATACTTTATTATAACTAATTTCAACTATGCCAGTGAGAAAAAACATTTGCCCCATGGCCTGTCCCAGCCTACACATGTCTGGGGTAACTGTTTGTTTACAGCTGTAGGTTATAGAGTATAAGTAAAACAAAAAAAACTACTCTATTTTGAATATGTTTTGTTTAGTCTGGGGTTATTTTAAGGTGGAGGAACAATTAAAAAAAAGTAAAATGGGGACTTTACGGGTATTGTTCTGTCGCGCTCTGGGCCTGTAACAGTTGTCTTTTCTATAGGACGTATCCTTTAAGCCCAGCGGGGACCCAGGGTGCCTCAGAGAGGTTCTCAGGGATTTTTCTGAAGTGATGGTCTTTAATGATACAACAAAGTATTTATTATGGAACAAACAACAAATCTTCAATGGTTCAAACAACACTTCAGGGCTTTCTTAGTCTAGTCCTCAATGGACTGGCACCTGACTTTGATTAACTGTACTTTCTCTGTAGGAAAAAACCCTTTTAAACCTCTCCCAGGCCTTTTACTATCTATGCCTCATTGATGTGGGTCCTACTACCGATTCCAAATGTGTCTGGGTATTGAGCAGACCTACCAGCCGAGGCTTGTAGATATTTCAGATGGAGTTCCATGGATCTGTAGTGCTGTCCTCCCTCAGAGAATTCTTTGAGAACTTCAGGGCTGTTTTCCCTCTGATTGCTGTGAGGCTGAGAGGCTGTGAGCTCTCAGCCAGAGCCTTGGGACCTTTTCCCTGGAATTTCTGTTTTTGTTTCCCTGGATGTTCTTGAGAAAAGAAGCTTTTCTATGGGACGAGCTGGTCTACGTCCTATAGTTTAGCTTCCTTATGAGAGACTGCCCAAAAAAAATGGCTCCTTTCCCTCCCAGAGCCCTGAACAAGGGGTGGAACCAAAGCTTAATTATGATGGACAGGAGGCCTGCCCTATGACTGCAAACAGATAACAGAAAGAAAATAAAGTTGGAGCTCCTGGTACAGCCGTACCAGCACAGGTATGCTGGGGGTTGCAAAAATGGGGTGCAAGACATCCAGGAGCCACACTTGCTTCATGCTGTCATGTCTCATTTACAGAATCTGCTATCAAATGAAATGTCTCTATATACCTTTACCAGCTGGGTTAAATGAGAAATGTGAGAGATTAAAAAGGGATAAGAGGAAATATGGATGGACTTGCACACACACACACACACACACAATCACAACACAAAGGCAGGCCTATTGGGGTTTGCTGCAAAAAGGATTTTTTGACATAAACTACATTTTTAAACTCAGAACTTTCAGCAATGTTAAATTTTTGTCTCCTCTGTCTTTGTAATCTATCTACCTTCCCCACTTTAGGTATGATAATATTCTCAACCAGGTTCCCTGACACATGATTAATAAAATAAGCCTCTCTACATGTTTGACTCTTCCTTTATCCACCCACCCACACTGAAACTCTCGGCTTAATTATAAATGACAGCCGCAACTAATGTCTACAGCAATTGAGAAGCAATTGCTTATGAGCTGTAAAAGCATGAATAGTTTTATACTTATATATCTAACTTTACAAGTTCACAAATGTAATTATTCCTACCCTCTCTCTCTTTAAAGTTAATGCTGCAGTCACTTAGGCTAGTCATGAGCAAAACTTCAATACCATATACATCCCAAAAGACCTCATTCCACAAGGAGGGGGAAAGTTGGGGAGGTTCATCTATATAAATAAAAATGTAATGTTAGTTTGTGATACCATCAGAACTCAAAAACCACTGGGGGAATTGACACCAAATTTGGACACAAGACACCTAACAGTCCAATTTATGTCCTCCACTCAAAACATTAATTTTGTCATTTGGGAATTGTCGTTGCTGGGATTTATAGTTTACCTACAATCAAAGAGCATTCTGAACTCCACCAATGTTGGAATTGGGCCAAACTTAGCACACAGGGCTCCCATGACCAACAGAAAAAACTGGAAAGGTTTGGTGGACATTGACCTTGAGTTTGGGAATTATAGTTCACCCACATCCAGAGAGCACTGTGGACTCAACCAATGATGGATCTGGACCAAACTTGGCACGAATATTCCATATGCCCAAATATGAATACAGATAGAGTTTAAGGGAAATAGACCTTGACATTTGGGAGTTGTAGTTGCTGGGATTTATAGTTCACCTACAATCAAAGAGCATTCTGAACTCCATCAATGATGGAATTCAACCAAACATGGCATACAGGACTTCCATGACCAACAGGACACACTGGAAGGGTTTGGTGGGCATTGACCTTGAGTTTGGGAGTTGTAGTTCACCTACATCCAGAGAGCACTGTGGACTCAAACAATTAAAGAGCATTCTGAAACCCACAAACGACAGAAATGGGGCAAACTTCCCACACAAAACCCCCATGACCAACAGAAAATACTTAAGGCCATCCAGTCCAACTCTCTTCACCAGGGCAAGAAAATGTAATCAGAGCCCTCCTGACAAAGAGCCATCCAGTCATAAATATATATAGATAGATATGATTCTCTCTCACACACACAGATACAGTATCACAGATTTGAAAGAGACCCTTAAAGAAGGACTATGATATGTTGCATATTCCAGAGTGGGCAAGCCAGACACTCTCCACATCAACACTGACAAAGAAACAACAAGAAATACTGTTTACTCACAAGCATAAAGGAATTACATATATTAGAAACCAACACTTTCTCATTACTTTATTTTCCAGATCACCAGACTGGGCCACAGCAATGCCTGGCAGGGGACAGCTAGTAAGTTAAAGAAAAGACAAAATAAAATATAATTTCTATTCACTTTAAAGATGGAGTCCCATGGAGCCCATAAAATAATGCAGGACTGCTTCTGGTGTTTGCCCATGGAATTTTGTATTTAAAGTGTATGGAAAGGGAAGGATTGTGAAGTTGGGGAGGAATCAACTCCACTGCTTTCCCTGCACATAGAAATCGCTAAGGTGAGATGGGAACTGTTGTATTCTAAGGTGGGATGGGGCAGTTAGATTTTAAGGTGGAATTGTGAAATTCTCAATTTTCTTTGAAAACAGAAGGCCACTGAGAGGATGATGCCACCACTTCCCCTTCCCTTGTGGGATGAGATTCTAAGCTACATAAATACAGAGGGTACATGACATAAAAGCAACTTCACAAACAGCAGATAATAATATTAACCAGGGCCAGACATATGGGGCCAGGTTCTGATTCAAGTCCCTCTCCTCTGCTGGCATTGTCTGACCCTGATATCAACTTGTAGCTTCCTGTTCCTGCACATTTTTCCCTGTGATGGTGAGGAGAGTCCAATTGAAATGCCCTTCCTATCTTTTCTCAGTGATCGAAAGTAACAGGAGTATTCCATCCCTTATCTTCCCAGCTGATGCCACAAGTGATGGATCCTGCCAATATCAGAGATTGGAGATAACACTGGAAATTTCAGTCACCATTTGCCTTCCCAAATGGTGACTCTGCCCACATTGTCTTTATAGAGCCTTCTCATGCTATATAGAATCATAGAATTGGAAGAGACCTTGTGGACAATCCAGTCCAACCCCTTGCCAAGAAGCAGGAAAATCGCATTCAAAGCACCCCCAACAGATGGCTATCCAGCCTCTGTTTAAAAGCCTCCAAAGAATATAAAGGGCACCCTCAGTCCAGATGACTATCATGGGTAATTTTGACAGAAGTATTCGTTTTTCTGGGTGGAGGATTAGGTCCTAACACCTTTCCTCTAAGTACACGATTGATGGCATTACCTGTGGTAATACCATATTATTTGGTATATAACATGGCAGGAACTTAAGCCTTGACATGTCTTCTTGAATCATGTCATGTTGTATCTGTCTTAATTCTTCAATTCTTTTTGTGTGTACCTACTCATATATTTTGAAGCCCCCAGTGGCACATTGGGTTAAACTGCTGAGTTGCTAAACTTGTTGAGCGAAAGGTCGCAGGTGTTGCAACCCAGAGCAGGAAACTGGACCCTCAGACAACAATCCACCACACTTGACTTCAGGAAAAACAATCCTTTTTTTATTGAAGAAAGATTAGTACAAAAATAGAGGAAATATGCAAGGTAAAAAGCCATAGTAAAAATCAGCAACAAGAAATGTCCATGAACAAGATCAAAAACCCACAGTATACTGCTAAATCCTGGAACCTGTTAGCAATCCACTAACCATACTTGAAGCAACTAGGAAGCCTCTTAGGATTAAGGCCACTGGAATCAGGAGACCTACCAAGGATGATGCCTGAATCTGGAACGATGTCTGGTCTGAAGGTGCATCCAGGCAAGAGGTACTTAAGACCGAGAAATCTATTACGTGACACGCCTGCAGGCTTTGTTTGCATTTCTCTCAGTTTAGCTGACCTTCGTAAGCTTTGAGATTCTCCGCTGCTCTGCCAAATCTGCCCTCTCCTAGCCTCATTGGAGAGACCAGGTGTCAGACTCTCTGGAGAGCTAGGACAGGGAGGAAAAGGGAGTGAAAGTTCATCGCTTGGCTCTGAAATATTCTCATGGGAATTTGGACTTTCACTTTCCAAGGCTGCAGGAGTTTCACTTCACAAACCGTCATCTTCTACATTACCCTCAGAATCAACATCTTCATTAGCATCAGGAAATACAATCAGAGAATCAGGTTCAGGTTCACACACAGGCTGAACCCCAACAGCAGGTTCGAATCCGGGGAGCGGCATAAGCTTCTGCTGTTCAGCCCCAGCTTCTCCCAACTAGCAGTTTGAAAACATGCCAGTGTGGGTAGATCAATAAGTACTGCTTCGGCAGGAAGGTAACGGCTCTCCATGCAGTCTTGCCGGCCATATGACCTTGGAGGTGTCTATGGACAATGCCGGCTCTTCAGCTTAGAAATGGAGATGAGCACCACACCCTAAAGTCAGACATGACTGTACTTCATGTCAGGGGAAAACCTTTTCCTTTACCTACTCATATATTGCCTTATACAGCTATGCATTTGTATCCAGGAAGATGGGTGTTGTCATGCTATTAAATATGCTGATATTACTTGTTTCAATAGAGTGGCATTGTCTGCTGTCAAATACCTTTTTTTAAAAAAAAAAAGGTCTACGGGGGGGGGGGGATTTAGATACACAATGCAAGAGAAAAGTAACAAAGAGGACAGCACTACCAGCACCCTAAATTACCCATTGAGTTTTAGCAATATGCTACATGCTTTCAGTGAACTCAGAAATGGAAGATTAGGACATTATCAAATCTGGTTCTACTTAGTTGTTTCACTCATTGGGAACTCAAAAATGGAAGATTAGGACATTATCAAATCTGGCTCTACTTAGTTGTTTCACTCATTGCTTGTGAAAAAGAGATGCGTTTCCATCTCTTTTTCACAAGCAACATCAAGCTGATTTACAGCTGCTTCCTTCTATTTTAGCCAGACTGCTAAATAAATCCGCTGCACATTACCATGAACAATCGCTATTCCACTTCCATATAAAACAAATTTAGAATAATTAAGAAGCCTCCAGTTTGACTTCCAATAGAAATGTAATTGCTTCACAGCTTGAAACCAATAGGCCTGTAGACAAAAACAAAATAAACAGAAAAAACGGAGGTTTGGAACGGATGCTGTTTAGAAGGATTTGAGATACTATAATAGTTTCTTTCAAATATTAGTTCGTGGACTTGCAAAACTATCGTGCTCAGTGGTTTTGCCAGAAATAACCATTACCCTATGAAAGAGTTTCATTTAAGTCCCTTCTAAACCTATTAGCAAATATTCATATTGCAGAGAATCCTGAGAATAAGGGTAGGGAGAGCATCTAAAAGTTGATAATGTTCAGATGCTATACTGAGCAAACCTTGTAGCTTGGGCATTTGGTTGCTCCAGAGTCGATGAAACCTTAAGGAATTTGAGCAGTACAATTTTGTAAAGCTCACACTTCTGACTGTGAAATTTCTATTCCTTAACAGCTGCTGCTTTGCTGGAACCAATGATCCCAGTGAGGACCATATCTCCCCATCCTCCAACATAATGACATAGAACCAAACACCATATACTGCATTCTACAGGAAGGGAGTTTATTATAACACTGAGCTAATAATTCTTCACAAATACATTATTCAGTGAATTATCTTTCTTCCCCGAAAGCAGAGTGCAACTTCCAGTTATGTGACACTTTGATCTGCTCATGGTATTGAAGGTCAATAATTCACACTATGTCAAGTTTAGATTGGCTGCATGCATCACAGCACATCTCATCCTGGAATGGAAGATAGTAACAACACAAACTTGGTGATCAAAAATTCACAGGAAGGAAATATATGATAAGGAACTACAATAGCTTACACACCAGAAACAGTACATTTGGGCCATTAAATTGATTACAGCATACAGAAAAAGCTGTCTGTGTATGGCAGTGGTTCCCAACCTGTGGTCTGTAGATCACCACTGGTCCTCAAGAACTAAAATATGGTTTGCAACCTTACCATTACTACACCATTGCAGTGAGATTGACTGGCCTCACAAAGTCCTCTTATAGTGCTGAGGCTTATCAAATATGGTTTTCTGTGCGCGAGCAGATGGCAACTACTGGATGGCTTCCTCCTGGATTTCAGTCCCCACCCCCTCCCACAATCCTGGGCTTTCCCGGGGGGGGGGGGGAGGGTAGGTGGCTAGATGTCTTCCCGGGTCAACCTTTTGTTGAAATGGAAGGGTGCCCAGCCACCCTCTAGTTCCGCATTCCCTCTCCCAAAACCTACCCAAGAGCTCTGTAGTCACGTCAAAATGACTATGGAGAGCTCTGTGGTCACGTCAAAATGACACTTCAGGAGGTGGCGGGGGGGGGGGGGGGGGGGAAAAAATTCCTCCTCTCCCACCTCCTGAAGCATCATTCTGACACAATGGGTGCCTGCATGGCTGGCAGGCCCCTCGGGTAAGTTTTGGGGGAGCAAATGGGGGGCTGGAAGGGGAGGGGGTGCCATCTTGCTCCTCTGGGGTTTTGGGAGCCCAAAGAAGTGGGATGGCTATGAGGAAGCAGTCCCAGAAATCAGTCTGGATCTTTGCAGGTGATAAAACCAAGTCAATTTGGTTTACCCCATTTTGAAATGGATTAGCCTGAAAGATCATCTGGATGTCTCAAGCTAATCCATTTTTAGTCCGAGTTTTAGGGCTCTTTAGAAGGGCCCTAAGTTAAAACTAAGTAGTTGGTAGCTACTTGAATAGTCATTTTCAACACACATCTATTTTAGTACTTCACCTAGGATAGAGGGCGGGAGATGTGTGATTCTCCAGAAATTGTTGGAATGCAACACCCATCAGCCCTAGCCAACATACCCAAAAATCAAGATGTAGTTCCTCAGCTGTTGGAGGGTCACATATTCCCTATCCCTGGTCTAGGAAGTATCAGAAGTTGATGTAAGTTAAAATTTATTAACAGTGCAGCCATTTCAGAGCCTGAAAACGTGGTTGTTCCAGTGTGCTCCCAGCAATATGTCCCTAAATGCACTTTTTAATGATCTAGGATTGTCTACATGCCCTATCCCTCTCCAAAATTTCTATCCTGTTTATATGTCACCTGGTCACGCCCAGCATTATTTTTAATTTTTTAATTAGTACCTTGGCCCTGCCATAGGTTTTTAAACGTTGCTGTGTTACTGTTAATGTTTATTGCTATTTTCTGTTTATGAGTTTATTTATTGTTTGTATTACTATTGCTATTGTTTTTGTTGTTGTATTGTGGGCTCGGCCTCATGTAACCCTAACCGAGTCCCTTGGGGAGATGGTAGCGGGGGTACAAATAAAGATTATTATTATTATTATTATTATTATTATTATTATTATTATTATTTGCACAAACAAATATTTGAGTTGATGAAGCTATGCAATCGGTTTAAAATGTCACTGTTCTTACACAGTTTCCTTTCAATAAGCTTCATGGACCTTTTGTTGCACATTTTACTTCCTGTATGTTTCTGCAGCCACCGGTCTATGTCTCATGTGGGAATTCAAAAAGTTGTATAAATGAATAACAGACATCATCCTCCTCCAACTTAAATAATGACCAAATGGACTGAATTATTTTTTTTCTATTCCCTTTCCTGTCCCAGGGATCCATGTTTCTTAAAGAATGAGAATTGCTAAATTAGTGATGACTGCACACTGAATTTTCGTCATCTTTGTCTGGCAGCATGAAAAGAACCAGGACTCTAGATTTAATAACACTAAGTATCCCCAACTGCAATCTTTTCCAATATTCACTGACCCTTAGGAAGGTTTAAAACAGATGAATGTTACTGAGTAGCATACAGTAAATCACCTTGAAAATATTAATCCTACATTAAGTGAAACTTTTTGTTTCCAATGAAGTTGCACCAGAAAGCTCTCAACAGATGGTGTTGTCATTTTGAAAGCAGAGAGATAAGAGAACAGAAACAGCCGCGTCCATCCCATTCATGTTTTCTAACTTCGAGTGATGCTCAGTTCTCCAACAGAAATGAAAAATAAAACAGCATCTTGAATGAAGTGAATGCACCATGTTGTCTATTTCATGCCAAATAACTTCAAACCATTTCAAGCCCTGCTGGAGAAAACCCACAGAAGCTGTTGCTGACAAGATGTGGTAAAGAGAGGAGCTGGGAGCAAAGCTTTGTCAAAAACAGCCCTGCAGCCAACAAGATGAAAACAACAGTCCTGAACTCATTATTTTTCTAAAGGCCACTACATTCATTATCAAATCATCTCTTTTAAGGCAAGCAGAGGAAGATTTGGCTCTCTTTGTTTAGTTGTTGTTGTTATTATTATTATTATTATTATTATTATTATTATTATTATTATTATTATTATCTTTATTTATACCCCGCTAACATCTTCCGAAAGGAGCCCCCGGTGGCGCAGTGGGTTAAAGCACTGAGCTGCTGAGCTTGTTGATCGAAAGGTCGCAGGTTCGATTCCGGGGAGCGGCATAAGCTTCTGCTGTTCAGCCCCAGCTTCTCCCAACTAGCAGTTTGAAAACATGCCAGTGTGGGTAGATCAATAAGTACTGCTTCGGCAGGAAGGTAACGGCTCTCCATGCAGTCTTGCCGGCCATATGACCTTGGAGGTGTCTATGGACAATGCCGGCTCTTCAGCTTAGAAATGGAGATGAGCACCACACCCTAAAGTCAGACATGACTGGACTTAATGTCAGGGGACTACCTTTACCTTTACCTTAACATCTCCCGAAGGACTCGATGCGGCTTACAAAAAACCCAGGCCCTCAATAAAACAACAGCATAACAAATAAAACTCATAAAGCAAACAATAAACATCAAGCAAAAAAATAAAACACTAAAACAATGACACCATGACGCATTTAAAACCTAAGGCCGGGCCAATGTAATGAACAAGATTTAAAAGTGCTGGACATGACAGGTGAAGCTCTGTCCACATTCTAGGCACTTATAGGGTTTCTCCCCAGTGTGAATCCTTTTGATGTTTACGTAGACTTCCACCCTCAGTGAAGCTCCATCCACACTCTAAGCATTTATAAGGTTTCTCCCCCCCTGTGTGTCCTTTGATGTGAACGTAGAGTTGAACTATGACAGAAGCTCTTTCCACACTCCAGGCATGTATAGGGTTTCTCCCCAGTGTGAGTCCTTTGATGCCTACATAAAGATGAACTTTGAATGAAGCTCTGTCCACACTCGAGGCATTTATAGGGTTTCTCTCCCATGTGAGTCCCATGTGAGACTACAGCTCCCATCAATCTTACTAAGCACAACCTATTGTTAATGATACGGGATGGTGGAGGATGCAGAATGTGCATGACAACTTGTGATAGGGATCATCACCAATGGTATCCTCAGCCAAAGATGACAATCTAGTTGCAATGTTGATTTGGCTGCCTCATGTGATAAAGTCCTCAATCTGCAGTATTTCAGGTATGTTTGAAGCTCAACTATTTCAGAGCAGGCTTACCTACACATGATATTCTTTTTTAAAGGAAATTCATGATGAGTTCAAGTATGCACAGCATGAGGAAATTAGTATGGTAAGGAAATAAGGGAATTAGTATATTCAAGTACGAATGTATCCACAGTCCCCTGACAAGTGAAATACTTGTTACATCTTAGCCCCTATTTCTTGATAATCTGCTATGATGAATTTCTGAGACATTGGCAGATAAAGGTATATAGAATTACTCTTGATGCTACACTCTTGATGCTACATTAACTGAGTAACTATTGGATACAGGTTTGACAACTGCTTATCTTGTTATACTAGACACTTTCCAATTTGTACAGCTAAAGGATAAGGACAAAAATGTTGAAGGACTGAGACTAAGATTGCTGGTATGTTCATGCTGTCAGAAAAGAGAGAACTGGTCAGGTGAACACCATATGAAATAAGTGATTATTTGACAAATATCACTGCTAATTTCAGTGGAATTGTTCTGTACCAACAAAAATGCTCTCTCTGAATCACATATTGTTGAAATATTTGCAGCTATCAAATATATGGTAGAAACTTAATTTCTGGAATTTCTAAGTGACGCCGATTGTGCCATATTAGAGCCACATTTTTTTATGGCCTTCAACACTCCTACCATCTTATCACATAAGGGACTTTTGCCCCCTTGCTACTGTGCTTAGAAGGGTAGTTCCAGTCTCAAGACCAAATTCCCAGTTACCATGGGACTCCCATATTATTCATAAGTGTTGGAAGATACAACATCGGAGAGAAACAAAAGGAGTGATTCTTTGGGTAGGGGCTGGGAGAACCTGTGGATGAATGCAGCATTCATAGCCTTCCTAAGCTTCCTGATAGCCATCCATTAAACCAGCTGCAGGTGAAACATGGCATCCCTTAAACCGAGAGCACACATTCCCAAAAACCTTGCAAATATGTTGATTTTTTTTTACAAAAATGTCAGAGTATTCAGTGGGCATGTAATTTTGGTTTCATTCTTGCCATTAAGTTTATTTCTGCCTGTCTGTGTATCTTGGTTGTGTTACAAATATTGGAAAAGAGACAGACACCTTCAAAGAGCATTCTTTAAAAATACTAGAATTTAGTTAACAAGAAAAAGATAGAAAATGCCACAGATTTCTTGCTATGCAATCTCCCTGAAACACCCAGAGAGTTTTGATCATCATTCCTGTTTGCTCTCACATTCCATGCAATCTCTAGCCAAGACACAGTAAACACCTTCTCAAACACTCAAATGTGCAACCTAAGGAATGTCCACCTTAAGCCCAATGTACTCTGCATATTTTGTTGGTTGTACATCTTCAGGGGAGGTAAAACAGTGAATGATTAGATAAATAACATATCTAATGAGATAAGGGAATAATTATGTTGCATAAAAATGATCACTAGCTGACCAGATTGCTAGAGTAGAATTAGATCCACACTACTGGACTACCAAAAAATAAGATGAATATGAAGGGCGGTTTGAGCAGCTTTTGTCCCTTGCTAGAAACTTGAAGATACAAACATTCAACTTTCTCAGGGAATCACAAAGAAACTACAGTAGACTCTCAGTTAACCAGAACTCAAACAACTGGAATTCTTACGCAACTGGTAAACACTGAAGAAATAATACTTTAAATAAAAATACAGTAAAACTGTGTTGCATTAAGTTTGCAGTCATATTGGATAATAGTAATTAAAGTCATTATTTGCTTTTAATTAATATTATCCAGTATTAATATCAAGTCAATACAGAGTTTCTGGTATTGTATAGTATAGGCCAGGGGTCCTCAAACTAAGGCCCGGGGGCCGGATGCGGCCCTCCAAGGTCATTTACCCGGCCCTCGCTCAGGGTCAACCTAACTCTGTAATGACTCAAAAGCACACAACCACAACCACAATCCTATCTCATCAGCCAAAAGCAGGCCCACACTACCCATTGAAATACTAATAAATTTATATTTGTTAAAATTGTTCTTCATTTTAATTATTGTATTGTTTTTAAGTGGCTTTTGCACTACAAATAAGATATGTGCAGTAGAAATTCATTCATGTTTTTTCAAATTATAACCCGGCCCTCCAACAGTTTGAGGGACTGTGACCTGGCCCTCTGTTTAAAAAGTTTGAGGACCCCTGGTATAGGCTATAGAATTAGTTAGGCCTCTTTGTAAAAGTAACTCTTATGTAACCAGAAATTACATGTATCTACCAATCCACATGGGTTAAGTGAGAGTCTATCATGTTTCTCAAATGATAACTGCCATTTGTTAGCTTGTGTAAAGTGGCCACAACAGATCTTCTTTGAGTGATAGAAGAGATAGTTCCTCCAAAGATACGAGGGTGTATGGTTGTTTTTGTCACAAATGTACCAGCTTGATGGATAGATGTCAGCAGTCCTACACAGGCATTCACAAGACTTTCTATGCTTTCTACCTTGGGAATTTTCAGAATGTGCAGAATCTATATACCAGCAATGAATGTGTTGGCCCCCATCATCCCTAGTCATTTTGTCACGTTCAGTGTAAATGTCTGCAGCAGGGAATATACTCTGCCCACAGAGGGTTCACCTGAAAGCTGTAACTCAGATTTTCTGGGGTTCTGATTTATATGACAAGCTCCCATAGGTAGAAATGTATTATTTATTTATTTACATTTTTTCTATCCTGCCCATTTCAGCCCGAAGGCAACTCAGGGCGGTATACACAGTTGGCACAATTCGATGCCGAAACAAAATACATACATTGATAAAGCAAAAACATCAAGTGCAACTAAACATAAAAGGTGTCATACTACAACAGTTGCCCTCTACATGTGTAAGAAAGGTCATGAAGGCCAATGACAATGGTGATAGGTGAGAGGATAACAAGGGAAGCAACTGTGCTTGGTTCCACTTCTCCATCTTGTATGGAAATCTCATATACTATTCTAGGACTAGAAGAGAACAAATCTCAGCCCCTTGTTTGGACAGCAATGATGTGACGGATGCTAAGATTTTAGTGCACACTGTTGCAACAGATGGAAATTGATTGTACAAGCCCAGAATGGCTTGGGGTTAAAGCCAAAAAACTGCTTTTATTTCAAATTACGGTTGCTGTTTATGCCCTCAATCCCCCATAAATACAATCTCATTTAAAACATCAGACAGGGCTTGGGAAGCATCCTAAGATGCTTCCCCACCAGTCCATCCCATGATGTTGCTAGACTTCTGGTGGTGGCCCCGCCCACAACTGGAGTGTAAGCATCATATGGTGCTTTCCTCCTAACACAGGAGTCTACCACTTAGGCAGCACTTCCCACGTATGATGGGAGAAGCGTCACTGCAAGAGACTGGCATGTGGGGTGATGGATTCACCCTGCTGCCCCTCTGTTTCTTTGGTGAAGCAGGTCACTTTGCCTGGCTCATGTGATAACGTCGTAAGATGGGATCAGTATGTTGTCATGTTACTCTCACTACCAGGGGCGGCTCAACCCATTACACAAAGTAAGCATTTGCAGTATAGTTGATTTTGCCCAGGGGCGCTCTTGAGGAGCTCTTGAGGGAAAACAGACCTTGACATATGCGAGTTGTAGTTACTGGGATGTACAGTTCACCTACAATCAAAGAGCATTCTGAACTCCACCAATGATGGAATGGAACCAAATAGGGCACACTGAACTCCCACGACGAACAGAAAATATATATCAGTGATTGGTTGGGGGGGGGGGCAAAATACTGTTTGCTTACAATTGAAAATTACCTAGGGTCGCCTCTGCTTACTACAACACTTAAGTCACCAAGGAAAGAGTGATAAATGCAGATACAGTTTAGAGATGGAAAGAATATTCATGTTTTTGTAAAAAAATTCGTGACCCTCAAAATGAGTTTAAAAAAACCTGGTTGTTAAGAAAAACAAAAAAAATGAGAATTTTATGCATTTTTCAACAAGTATTCACTTATCCTGAAGTGGCTACCTGAAAGCCTAGTTTTATGCAAAAAATAAAATATAATAATAAAATTATGATAGCGATGCAAATAACCCACACATGTTTTGTGTTAATATCATGCAAAGCAATATTTGATTTTTGGGGTTTTTTTCTGCCTCAGAGAGAAAACTGAAAGTAATTCATTTTCACTGTGAGAATTAAACTGAAATATTTTCATTCCCAATTCAGGTATTGGGCAGAATTGAGGATCTTCTGCATAAATATACTATATTACAGCACAAAGGATCCCCCCACACAAATAACAATGTTGGTGGAATTACCGGTGAAGCAAAAAAAAAAAAGTAGTGAAGAAACCATTAGGTCCTGTATGGCTTGGATGGCATGGCCTTCTAATCTATGTATTGTCGAAAGGCTTTCATGGCCGGAATCACTGGGTTGTTGTAGGTTTTCCGGGCTATATGGCCATGTTCTAGAGGCATTTTCTCCTGACGTTTCACCTGCATCTATGGCAAGCATCCTCAGAGGTAGTGAGGTCTGTTGGAAGTATCTGTTGGAAGTTTCCACAGATATATAAACCCATTTTCCTACTTCCAACAGACCTCACTACCTCTGAGGATGCTTGCCATAGATGCAGGCGAAACGTCAAGAGAAAATGCCTCTAGAACATGGCCATATAGCCCGGAAAACCTACAACAACCCACTTCTAATCTATGTTTCTATTATTCTTAGTCATTGAAAATAAAATGTCATATTTGATTGTATTTTGTGGAGGCTGTTTCCCTTATGGCTATCTAAATTCTTGATAACTAAGCAACTAAAATATATGGTAGAGTAGGGTTAGGTTGGAGCCTCCTGTGGCACAGTGGGTTAAAGCACTGAGCTGCTAAACTTGTGGTAGCCCCCGCCTGTGGAATCTGCTTCCCAGGGAAATTAGGTCATCATCATACCTCCTCACCTTTAGAAGGAAGGTAAAAATGTGGTTGTGGGACCAGACCTTTGGGCAATTAGGTTAAAGGACAATTGATAATGTTTGACTATGGCTTGGATGTGGATTTGGATAAGTTAAGCAGAGTCATCATTAGTATATGGCTAGATAAACCCCTGTGCCGGCAGGACTGAAGACCGACAGGTCGCAGGTTCAAATCCAGGGAGAGGCGGATGAGTTCCCTCTATCAGCTCCAGCTCCTCATGTGGGGACATGAGAGAAGCCTCCCACAAGGATGATAACACATCAAATCATCCGGGCATCCCCTGGGCAACGTCCTTGCAGACGGCCAATTCTCTCACACCAGAAGTTACTTGCAGTTTCTCAGGTCGCTCCTGACACGACAAAAAAAAAAAAAGGCTAGATAAATACCCACCAGACTGACAATAGCTAAATGGATCGTAAGTATACTGTTTAATCTTTATTTATTAATGTTCATGTTTTTAATTTTTATATTTGCTATTTTGTATTTTATGATGTGGCATTGAATTATTCCCAATTGGAAGCCGTCCTGAGTCCCCCTAGGGGTTGAGAAGGGTGGGGTAAAAATGTTCTAAATAAATAAATAAATAAATAAATAAATTGACCGGAAGGTCACAGGTTCGAATCCGGGGAGTAGCGTAAGCTTCCGCTGTCAGCCCCAGCTTCTGCCAACCTAGCAGTTCGAAAAAATGTATATGTGAGTAGATCAATAGGTACTGCTCCGGTGGGAAGGTAATGGTGCTCCATGCAGCCATGCTGGCCACATGACCCTGGAGGTGTCTACGGAAAACAGTGGCTCTTTGGCTTAGAAATGGAGATGAGCACCACACCCCAGAATCAGACACGACTGGACTTAATGTCAGGGGAAAACCTCTACCTTTACCTAGGGTTAGGTTAGGGTAGAGTGGGTGAATAAGAGATTCAGTGCAGAAAGATCTTTAGAAAAACTTGATGAATCCAAGGATGTCTGGATAAGTTTTGTGGGTATGCTCTGACCTACACTGTTTTAACTCTTACATGTGCAGCTGAAGTCCTAACTTATCTTCATGATCAAAAACAAAGATAAGCTTGTGTATCTGAAAGTGGCAGCATAATGTTAAGTTAGATTGATTGTAAGCAGACCTGAGTTTGTGAGTTGTCCCATCAAGGCTAGGGAGTAGGAGCTGGATGAGCATTCACCTGGAACGGCCATGCATTTTGTGGTCTCTTAAAAGAACATTCCACTGCACCAAATAAGCCTTGAAGCTATTGCCATTCATCAGATATTTTTGCATCTTGACAGTCTTCAAAGACTGTATTTGTTGATATCCCGTTTGTCTGAAAACACGCACTAGGCGCCAGTTGTACTATTTCTAACATGTTTATGCATGTTTATTCGGTATTCTCAATTTCTCCTTGATATCACCAAGAGCACCTCTCAGGGAAAGAATCATGGAGAAACAGAACCTGTATACAAAAATGCTAGTATTTACAAATGCATTCTGAAGGTTTTGGCATGTAACAAAAATGGGAATGACTTTTTACTGTATCTTATTCATAACTATATACCAGTCACAATAAATGAGAAACAAAAATCAAATTGTGACTTTTACTGTATTTTAATGAGTAGGACTTGATAGAAAGTTTATTACCTGGCAGCAGCCAGGTTGTTAACTGGGGCTCCTTACAGGGAGCGGTCATCCCTCCTGTTCAAGGAGCTCCACTGGCTGCCATTCATCTACCGGACCCAATTCAAGGTTCAGGTTCTTACCTTCAAAGCCCTGAACAGTTTGGGACCCGCCTACCTGCGTGACCGCATCTTTGTGTACGAACCCACACGATCTCTTCGTTCATCTGGAGAGGCCCTGCTCTCGATCCCACCACCATTGCAGATGCGATTGGTGGGGATGAGAGAGAGGGCCTTTTCTGTGGTGGCCCCTCGACTCTGGAACTCACTCCCTAAGAATATAAGGCAGGCCCCAACCCTGGCAGTCTTTAGGAGGAGCTTGAAGACGTGGTTGTTCCAGTGTGCCTTCCTGGAATAATGATCCCATAGCACTTTGTCCCTCCAAAGCATTATATATTTTTAGGTCTGCTCATATGTCTTGCACAAATGCCACTATCACCTTTTCAACCATGCTTCAGCACTATTTCCTATTTTAATTTTTTACATTTGGCCTTCCCATAGTTTTTAATTGTATGTTGCCTTATTGATAATGTTATATGTTTATCGTCTATGTTTTATTTTAATTGCTTGTATTGTTGTGATTATTGCTTGTATCGTTGTGTTTGGGCTTGGCCTCATGTAAGCCGCACCGAGTCCCTTGGGGAGATGGTAGCGGGGTACAAATAAATTGTTATTATTATTATTATTATTATTATTATTATTATTATTATTACTATTATTATTATTACCAACTAAATTAATACTTAGAACTAATTAGACTTCTGCATGGATTCATTTTGGTCATTTGTCTTCGGCTTCTTTGGATGCTTGTAATGGCAAGGTCTCTGCTGCTTTGTGTTTTTTTTTTCTCCGACAGAGCTGGACCATGTGGCTGCCTGTCATGGCTCTTTCTACTCTATTTGGGATCACACAACATGCAGGAAGGCTGCCGCATACTCAGACAGGGTTTTCCTGTGAGCCCTGCCGGTTGAGCAAATCAGAATAGAAGAAACAGCCATGAGGTGTCTAAAGCAAACTGTGTCTATTTAATGGGGCAAGTCCCTCCATTGCTCAGTTGTGTCCTTGCTCTAGAGAAAGGTGGCTCAGTCCAATTGCCTTGCAGCCACTCACTCTCAGCTTCAGCTTTTGGCTTGGCTTGGCCTGTGTAATGATTCTTACCTCATAGGCCAAAAGAGAAGCCTGGAATATCAGTGGGAAGGACTCCATTTTGGGAGTGTGGGCTAAGGAGGCAGACATCTTGGGAGTGTAAAAGGAGAAGAGGGGAGGAGCCGAAGCTCTCTTTTGATTGTTTAGAACAGATGGGAGGAGTTTAGCCCTGAGAGGGAAAAGTGTCAGCTTGACAGAAATAAGGAGATTGATTTTTGGGTTTGAAGAAGAAGGATCGGTTTTGGGAACAAAGGAGAAGAGAGGTAGATTTTTGAGTTTAGATTTTTCTGTCAGAGAGCATTGGTGACAGGCAAGGCTGCATTATTGGCCAAGGAGGTCAAAGTAGTCATCTGGGTGCTTGTGTGGGTTTTTACACAAGTGGTTTGCTTTCTGGGTTAGAGTAGATTAGCTTTTAGAGGACTCTGCTTAAAGTGTAGCTAATTGCTCTGTAGACAACCTGGTTAGGTTAGTCTGGGGAACTCACTGCTACTGTGTTATTATAGAGTGAGGATTTTTACTCATATCTAAGTCAAAGAACCTGTTTAAAGCAAACATCAAGATAATTGTACCTCAGTAACCATTCAAACTTGTGTGCCTCATTAGAGAAGATAGTTGTTTGTTCAATATGATAAATCAACATTTTCTCTAGTTCAACTTTTAAAGAAGCCTCAGTAGTGATTCATCCCTGTGGGAATATTTTTATCTGTTTTAACATCTTAACATCACAGTCAACGCTGGGAGTCAAGGGAGAGCTGGTGGGCAGGAAGAAGTTTACCTCAGGGAATCATCTGTAATTTCCTAAAGTAAATTAGGTGGTGGCAGCAAATCTACCAAAGCACATACATGATACCTCATGTACATATAAACACTCCATACCAGAATCATATTCTATCATATTGGTGTCCAGTTGTGGGATTAGCAATTAAGATCCTTTAAACTGATGACCAGCGGCATGATTTATTCATGAGCTATAACCCTGATCCTTTATAGTGGTGGTAGCGGCGTGATTGATTTATTCTGAGTTATAATACTCTGATTATTTTATAGCCTGTCTCTAGCATTGAATCTTTTTGATTTTCCTTTATTTTCTTGATTCTTTATTTAGTAGAACTGGGAGTTGGAAAGTATGGGTGGTTGTGCAGCATTTGTGGGTGTGCTTTTCTTTTAGGGTGATTCTGAGATTTGGCCTCTACTAAAGCTTTTAGCTTCTTCTCTTATCTCCCCCCTCCTCTCTTTCATCAAAGTAATACTTTTAAAAGATTATTGTTATTAATAATTATAGGAATTTCAGCAAACAGCAAAGTCTCATTCTCAGAAAAACGACTACCTACCAACCTACACTTACCACCAATACCTAATAATTTCTGGATTATACAGAATTGTTTTTCTAATAAGGGGACATGCTGCTTGCTTGTGGATGGTGGGCTGCTGGCCTCTTCCACGATGTTGTGATAACAAGAAATGCAAAAGCTTTGGAAGAAGTTGCTGTTTTTTTTATTAGTAAAGAAGTGTAATAGCAGGCTGTGTGATGTAGAAGTGCATCTTTGACATTTGGCAGGAAGAAATGGTACCCTGCCGCTGCTCCTGGATAAGTTACAGGACCAGGAAGGGATACCTTTTTTGGGAATTTTTAAAAAGATTTTATTTCTAGAAAGAAAAAAGTCCTAAAAATCAGGAGATGACCCAAACATTATGAAACTTGATGGGCCAACAGTAGATGTGTCCTCCAAGTGTGGCTATTTTCATCCCGATAGCCCTAAAAATGACAGGAAGGAGAGCCTGTGAAGTGCCCCCATTGCCACAAATGGACCAAAAATGCCCATTTGGGCATCTCCCCATTTTCAGGATTTGCGCAAAAATGTATCCACATAGCAGAAACAGCTTGAGGTTCAGCTGAAATGCACAAGCCTGGAACTAATCACAGCACATCAGCAAAACAATCAAAAACCATTCTTTTGAAGGAACAATTTATTACTGCAATGTATTTAATTATTTTAAGCTTTTTTTTTTTTGCATATACTCTCTCTTCACTATACATGATTGCTATAGAGATTAAAACCTATTGTGTATTTGGGTGCAAGTCACATTTCACATACCGAATGAACAAACAAAAAGCATGCAGACAACAATCTTGAAGAGAGAAAAAGCCACCACTTTATTTGGATGCAGCTGTAGACAAAGGTTGGCCTACACATGGGTCTGGATATGGTTATCAACCAATCTGCTTATTGATCTTTGGGCCTGAAAATTTGGCCCAGTGTCAGATTCCTTTGGAATGGCATGAGAGGCACGAGGCACCCTTGGTTCAGACTCAGACTTGGTCTCACAACCTCCTACCACTAGGCAAGACCGACAATCTCGTCAGATGGGCTGCCAGAATCGCCATGCTTCGTGGCAAATCCGGCAGTGCTCATCGGGACAGGGGAACCCATCACCCCACACTCCACATTGCCTGACTCACCCGAGTCCCCATTCTACAAAGGAAAGTATTGGCTATGCAGCTTCCTCCTGTTGACTTCTATTCAATATGGGAAGCCTCCCATGTTGCTGCTATTGCTGCATGCGCCAGTTCACTTATACTTTTATGATGGAACTCCACTGGAAGTTGCTCTACATTGTGGGGTGGGAGGCATCAGGCTTTGTCTTAAAAATATAGGCAAACCGGCACATGCCATCGAAAAGTACCCGATGTGATGAGGTTGATACTCTGTACCACAAACTCCAAGACCCCTCTGCTGGAAGGTTCTGCAAACCAATGCCTACCTGGTGTACACTGATAATTCAATCTTGTATCCAAGACCTATGCACACCATTCTCACAAAGCTGTGACAAAATAGAGAGTTAAACACAATCCCACAAGACACAGTAAGGGTAGGTGGGATGAAACTCAAAGCATATTGCTTGAAACTCACTATGACTCCTGCTTATACAGCATCTTACCTGACTACAGGTGCCACAGAGCCCATCTGGCTGCACAACTGTGCAGAAGTCATTGATACTATGTATGTGTTTAACTGTTAGAGTATATATTTGTGTTTGTAACAGTAGCTAAAACTAGAGTTATCTGGTTTGAATCCACAGTGAGTGTTGCCAAGGAGACCGGGCAGGCTAGCTCAGGAGAGTGAGAAGTGGGCGGAGCCAAGCAGGAAAAAAGTTATGTGCGTCTTTGGAAAAGGGGCAGTGTATGAGTGTGTGTGGAGGCTTGAAAAAGCCTGGGAGAGAGGTGTGTGTGAGCAGCTGGAGGTTTTTCAGTCTAGAAGGGCTGAAGAGAGAAAGCTGGCCAGTTTCTTTAGTCAAGGAAGACTAAAGAAAGCTTGTTAGGATCCCTAGTCAAGGAAGGACTAGAGATCAGAGATTTGATCAAGGAAAGATCAAATTGGAAGGCTATTCATAGTAGGAAACATTGTTCACTAAAGAGCTTCATCTCAGTAAAAGTTAGCCACGAGCTGTGTTATTTGGAAGAGTGGACTGTATTACAAAGCAAGTGATATTAAAAGTTCTATAAGTTATTTAACAGCCTGCAACCATACGTTTTGTACACAATAAACTTGTTATCTTTTGTTGAAGACCGTCTCATCTCAATTAATCTGCGTCTATAAAGCCAGATCTCATCGGTGGTACCTCAACTACCTCACGTTGGTGGCAGTTACCTTAATTTACAAGTAATAATTGGCCTCCTCTATAATATATTCTTATACACAATTGAGGCCTGAGATTAATTCCCTCCTTAATCATCCACACCTGTACAATTGGTTCACGCATAACTGTACAACAACCAATCACAATTTTTTCCAGTCACATTGAGGGAATCAGGGGAAACCAAGCAGGATGTGGCCATAGGTGGCACTGGCGACAATGCTCTGGCTCCTATCTCATAATACAATCTTATCTGTCCGATAAGCTGGGCATCAAGCTTCATTCTAAGTAGTTAAATATGTATTATTATTAGGAGCATTTATGCAACATGGACTGAAAAGACTATTAAACCTATGGATGGTATCTTATAGAATGCTATGAGAAGCATTTGGACATTACAAAATACATATAGCAAAGTAACTTGGATCCCAAGCATTGATTCATCACATTAAAAAAAGGATAAATTTTTGCCATCCCAGTAAGCCAAGCTGCTACTAAAAGCAAATATGAATCCCTGAGGCTTGTTGCAGATGCTGGACATTAAACACAATACAGAGCCATCCAGGCACCGCAAACATGCCTGGATGGCTCTGAATACCATTTGGTTTAAGGCAAAAAATAATTATAACTGTTGTTCCAAGAACATTGCATTAAATGCCACAAAACCGAAGGTAGGCTGTTGACATCTAAACCCATGAATATACATTTAAATATTCATTCCAGCAATTTCATCTAGGGTTTAAGGCTGGGTCATGTCAACATCCCAATTCTAAACCACCATAGCAACAACTGTGGGTGCAACTACACTTCAGAATTTTAGCAGCTTGATAACACTTTGGTTGTGATAGCGTCATTCTACAGAATCCTGGGATTTGCGGGTTGTAAAACACCAGAGCTGTCTGACAGAGAATGATAAATACCTCATGAAACTACAGATCCCAGGATTCCATAAGACATATCAAAATTGCATCATTACATAATGTAAATACACTCTGAGGCCTGTTCTCTATATTATTGAGTAGGCGCCCCACCCGCAGCCAAGCAAAGCTTAAAATGCGGGGGAGGGGGCAGTTTGAATGGCCCCATGAAGGAGGCAGACTTGGTTTGGGCCAGCTAGTTTGCTGGCCCATACATGTGAGAGGGCAGAGCAACAAGTTGGGTGAGTCCGCTCCATTCCCCTCTTTCAGTTTCCTTTTGACGGCATGACCCACCCTCCCTCCCTATGGACAGTGTGATATAGACTGGTTGCACTTGGGCCAGGTAGGAATTTTTTTCCCCAAGTTTGCATGGGGAGGGGGAGGTTCACCTACCCCATACTCAGATGGGTGTTGTGCCCTCACACCAAGACACTATAAAATTAAAACTAAGATGTGCTTCTCTCTTTATCTGGGTGAACTGCTGGTGTCTTTCTTAGAAGCTCAAGATTTTCAGCAATGGAGGCCAGTCCAGGTTTTGAACATCAAAAGAATACTTATTTCCCAAAGTCTTTGGCAGACTTGGCACAGCTTGTTGAAGTTACAAACAAAACAGTCAATTTGTGAAACCATATAGACGTTCTTTCCTTTCCTTCACTTCCAGCTGCTAAGTTAACCCAATGGTAGAAAATCCTGGGAGACTCTACCCTAACCCTGAGCCGCTATGGTTAGAAAGAACATGCCTTCCCCTATCTAAGCTCAAGGTTAGCTTTGTTAATGAAGTAATGAAGTCTCTCTCCCTCTCTCAATGACTCAATAGCTCAATATCCCAATAACTATCTCTCTCTCTCTCTCTCTCTCTCTCTCTCTCTCTTCATCTATCTCAATATGTTTCTCAATAAGCTTCTCTATCTAACTAACTCAATATCTCAATTACTCAATTGTACTTACAATGGCTTGTCAGAGCTGCCTTTGTGCCATTGTGCTTGGGGGCTATTATTCTTAATGAAGGAGGGATGGACGTGGCATCTTTCCCCCAAGGGATTGCTTCTTGCCCTCCTATAGGAAACTGCAACTCTCAAAAACCCAAAACACTGTAAATAACTCAAAATAAGTTTTATTGATCACAAAGAGTTATTTCTTAAAGCAATAAGATGGAAACTTCAGAGAGGTGAAGGAAAATATACGTTAGTCTCAATTAGTCCTGGGTCCAAGGTGTTTGAAGCTGAGAAGCCTTTACCAGTTTCCTCTTTCCTCAATGGCTGTGAATGCCGGAGCAAACCACAACCCCAGTTCAGATGGCGTATGTTTGAAGGCTCAGGATCTTCCTTTGGTGCCAAAAGAACCAGTTTGAAGGTGCTTGAGACTTCCAACGTCATTCAGGTTGGTCTGAACATGAAGCACAAGTCTCAAGGGTAAAAAACCTCAGAACTGATGCTGAGAGGTAATTTAAATCAGGGTCTTTTAGAGTCAATTCTCTTACTCATGTCCATCTGGTAGAAACTCTGATGGCAGAATGAAAAGAAAGGAAGCACTCTCCTCCTGCAGGAAGAGGTGGAGCCAAATAGTACTTATTGACAGCTATAAGTAACCAATCCATACAGCTATACATAAACAGGGTAAAAAGGCAGGATTAAGCATGATACAACAGTTTAAATCTTGCAACTAACAGTACTACACATAGGTGGTGCCACTCGCGCCGTCACACATTGAGAACAACCACAATTATAGAATGGGTGCTAATTCTTGTTTACAGAAACAACTCTCTCTGTCTTCTAGTTATATGTACAAAAACCTCTCCATGCTTACATTTACATTCAGTATAGTGTACTAACATTAATGGTGCAATCTGTTAGCAAGTACTAGTATTTAGGAATGCAGTGTTGTTACAGAATAGCATTGACTCCCCAAATATGCTTTCTGCCCCCAATAAAATATCCATGTCCTCAGATTTCTAGCATTGAAGTTACTTAAAACTCCAGATGAGTCTTTAGAAATGCAGGGTAGGTAGGTATCCAAATGAAAGTGACAGGCACTTGTCCTAAGAGAATGAGAACACAGCAAATGTACCAATTCTAGGTGAGAATGATTTTCATTAACTCTCTTTCTCTGCAATGTCAGAAACGTGGGGATTGCAGAAAATTTTCATTTAGAAGAGCAGAAATCTTATTTTCTCTTTTTGTCACCCTACACCCACCCCAATAGCTACACCCCTGATGTTGTCAATTACAAGAAAATTGCAATGTGCTGCAAAGCTTTGCTGAAGAGGATGTGCTGGCCTTTCTATGTCATTTTGTGGTCCTGTTTCAGTCACTTTTCCTGGTCTGCACAGCTGAGATATGGATGATCTGCTATATGCTTTTATACAGGCAGCGTTTGCTCATTCTCCTTGTGGCAAAAAGCTAGTGGGGAATGGCAATTGCTGCTCCTTGGGTACCAATGAGCATGCTCCAACTAGTAGCTTATGCCACCCAAATTCCATTTCTTCACAACCAGCATTAAGGACCTTATCAGAAGGCATTGAGGGGCATTGTTAAGTTAAGTAAATAGAGGAATCGGGACCTTCCAGACCTCCCTCGCTCATTTTTATTTGTTCTTTTCTCATCAGATTCCATAAAAATGATCACTAGCTGACCAGATTGCTAGAGTAGAATTAGATCCACACTACTGGATTACCAAAAAATAAGATGAATGTGAAGGGCAGTTTGAGCAGCTTTTGTCCCTTGCTATAAATTTGAAGATACAAACATTTAACTTTCTCAGGAAATCACAAAGAAACTACAGTAGACTCTCAGTTAACCAGAAAACAACTGGAATTCTTAAGCAACTGGTAAAAACTGAAGAAATAATATGAGACATGCCGCATTATCACGGGGTGTCTGCGCCCTACACCACAGGAGAAATTACACTGTTTAGCTGGTATTGCACCACCTGACATCCGCCGGGAAGTAGCAGCCAATAGTGAAAGGACCAAGGCAGAGACATCTCCAGCTCATCCCTTGTTTGGGCATCAGCCAGCACGTCAATGACTTAAATCTAGAAATAGTTTTCTTAGATCTACAGAAACACTCGCTGGAACACCTCAGCAAGCGAGAGTCCAAAAGTGGCAGGCCCAAACCCAGCACCTCAATCCGTGGGTGATCCCAAATGAGAGACTCCCTCCTGGGCACACAGAGGACTGGGCGACTTGGAAGGCGCTGAATAGATTGCGCTCTGGCACCACGAGATGCAGAGTCAATCTTAAGAAATGGGGCTACAAAGTTGAATCCACAAAATGTGAGTGCAGAGAAGAGCAAACTACAGACCACCTGCTGCAATGCAACCTGAGCCCTGCTACATGCACCATGGAGGACCTTCTTGCGGCAACACCAGAGGCACTCCAAGTGGCCAGATACTGGTCAAAGGACATTTAACCAACTACCAAGTTTGCAAAATCTGTGTTTTTTAATCTCTTTGTTTGTTTTGTTCTGTTAGAAATGTAATACAATGGTATGGTTGCTGATGACGGTATTGCACCACCTGACATCCGCCGGGAAGTAGCAGCCAATAGTGAAAGGACCAAGGCAGTGACATCTCCAGCTCATCCCTTGTTTGGGTATCAGCAAGCACGTCAACGACTTAAACCAAGAAATCGTTTTCTAAGATCCTTGAACAGTATATAATACTAGTAATAATAATACAATATTATAATTATAATTATATATTTATATTATATGTAATATTACTAATAATATTACGATATAATGGTATAGTGCAATATGGTAATGTATATTACTGATATTGTGCTATACTAATAATATAATATATTGTATGAACATATTAGGCTTGGGTAACAACGAAAAAATTTGTTTCTAAACTCATTTCGTTTTTAGGGGTCCATCGCGTTTCGTTTTTTTAAAGAATTCCGAAATTTTCCTTTAAAAAAATTCAAAATTTACGAAATTTCGTAAAATTACGAATCGATTCGTTAATGGCGGACGCGATTGCACAATATGCTAAAAAACCCTCCAAATGGGACAGGGGGAACTTCTGAAACTTCCCTCTCCCTCTGTTGTTGACTGTTGGTGTGATAATTTATTTTTTATCACTGATAAAACAAACAACAACTATAAAACTATAAAACAGACATACGGAAATAATTACGAAACAATTTCGAAACAATTTTGAACCAGTTACAAAACAATTACGAAACAATACGAAATAAATTGGAAAAATTGTTTCGATCTTTAATTACTCCTCACAGTAGTCCTGCATGGCTCAATATTGGATCGTAAGCTAATTTAAATATGAATTAATAACGAATTACGAAATTAATGAACAAAACCGCCCAAGCCTAGAACATATATCTTGTAAGCCACATGGAGTCCCCTTGGGGGTGAGAAGGGTGGCATATAAATGCCGTAAATAAATAAATAAATAAATATTGTATACATGTGTTCCATGTACTTTTGATCACAGTTCACATATAGGAAAGAAGAACCTTCAACCCTGTGGGCATTTTTCCCCATCTTATTGAGTATACCGAGGAGATGCTGATTGATTTGTACTGTGGTTCTAGAAGAGATCGTTTCTTCATGTAAATTCTGCCAGACTTATGATGTGTTATGGTTTCCCTGGAACTTTTGAAGTAAAACACAGTGAAGTATACTATTAACTTTAACCAGTGGAAAAAAAATATATGCCAGCAAATGAATACAGAAGCCAGCAACATTCTAATGGGAAGGCAGCCAAAATTGTCAACTAATACAGCGTGGTGCAGAAATACAAAAGGTTGGGTCAGCCCAATCTTCTCCCCCCTCCCCTCCCCGCATCCTGCATTCATCACAAAAAGAAAGAAAGAAAGAAAGAGACAGGGACAAAGAAAAAAGTGTCAGTATTGAGTTTGGATGTCTATATTTTACTGAAAATGACTCCAGAATGTTTGGATGGCTGTTGCACTGTGCACAGAAAAAGGACTGCAAATGTACTTGAGATCAATAGGATTTTTATGCATGTGTCTGATTGCAGCAATTATTCTCAGCATGCACAATTGCTTGTTAATAGTTGCTAGGGTAATTTGAAATCCCTGTAACCAAAGAGATATTGTGTGTGCATGTGCGCGCGTGTGTCTGTGTGTAGCAGGAGGTAGAGGGAAAGTCAACCAAGCCATTTCCTTCCAGGAAGACCAATCAATGACTTAATACGCTAATGTGAAACTTGCTAGTTTGCATTACCTTCACTCCTGGTCCAGCATGAAATTTCAAGACATTTGAAGTGGGCACTTTTGGAATGTTTCAACAGCACTGCCGGCACATTTAATAACCCTGATGTTTAGAACCAGAATGCCAAGGACATAATGCACACGTAAGAGAAATCTTCAACACATTTTTATGTCCAATCAAATCAAGCCTCATTGAAAGTATCATTTTAGCAGAGACCCTCAGACAAATCAAGCTAGTCCATTTTATTTTTCTTTCCTCCATTGCTCTTCTTCCATATCCCTTTATAGGGATAGACAAGCATCCCGAGCTCTGAGGATCATCTGGGAAGGAATCCCACTGGAGCACCCAAATACCTGAGAGTCACTCTGGACCGTGTTCTGACCTACAAGAAGCACTGCCTGAATATCAAGTAAAACGTGGGCGCTAGAAACAATATCATATGAAAGCTGACTGGCACAACCTTGGGATCACAACCAGACACAGTGAAGACATCTGTCCTTGCGCTATGCTACTCTGCTACTCAGTGTGGAACACATCTCACCACGCTAAAACAGTAGATGTGGTTCTTAATAAGACATGCTGCATTATCACAGGGTGTCTGCACCCTACACCACTGGAGAAATTACACTGTTTAACTGGTATTGCACCACCTGACATCCGCCGGGAAGTAACAACCAATAGTGAAAGGACCAAGGCAGTGACATCTCCGGCCCATCCTCTGTTTGGGTATCAGACAGCATGCCAATAATTCACATCAAGAAATAGTTTTCTAAGATCTACTGAGACACTCGCTGGAACACCTCAGCAAGCGAGAGTCCAAAAGTAGCAGGCTTAAACCCAGAACCTCAATCAATGGCTGATACCAAATGAGAGACTCCCCCCTGGGCAGAGGCGGCCCTTGGTAATTTTCAATGGTAAGCAAACAGTATTTTGGCACTCCCCCCAACCAATCACTGATAGGCGAGGCTCAAGGGCCCGGCCCCTTCGGGAAGAGAATCGCCCTGCAGTGAGGCAAGGAGGCCGAGGCTGCCCCCGGACTGCTAGGGCTGTTGTGAGCCAAGGGGGCGCTCCTCAAGTGGTGGTCGAGGGGCATTTACAGAGGCACCTCTGCGCCCCTGGCAAAAAAAGTGTACTGCGACCGCTTACTTTGCGTAATGGACGAGCCGCCCCTGTCCCTGGGCACACAGAAAACTGGGCGACATGGAAGGCGCTGAACAGACTGTGCTCTGGTATCATGAGATGCAGAGCCAACCTTAAGAAATGGGGCTGCAAAGTGGAATCCATGACATGTGAGTGTCGAGAAGAGCAAGCTACAGACCATCTGCTGCAATGTAACCTGAGCATGCTGCATGCACAATGGAAGACCTTCTCACAGCAACACCAGAGGCACTCCAAGTGGCCAGCTACTGGTCAAATGACATTTAATCAACTACCAAGCTTGCAAACTTTGTGTTTTGTATGTTTGTTTGTTTGTTAAAAATGCAATACAACTGTTTGGTTTGCTACTGACATGATAAATAAAATAAATCCCTTTATAACCTGTAATTGCCCCACTTTATAAAGGTAACATTACAGTCAGAAGAATATCTGTCCTGCCTCCTTCGGTCAGAACACATTTAACTTTGAATACAGTTTTCAGATTACTTGCAGCAATGCCTGTCCAGCTCTCTGATGCGAGAGATTGGTATTTTTTGCCAAGTGCAATTGTTTTGTTTTGTTTTCTCCGTGGACCAGCAGTTTATAAGTCATCATCTCTTTGAGTAGCATTAAATTGCAGGACATTATTTGGTATGTTTATTCAAAAGCTCAATTCCATTCCCAGGTAAGGGTGTATAGAATCACAGCCTTATTCTGCATCAAAACTTGCCCGTGTAATTATGTCTAAGTTGGTGGATGGAGCTGAACCTTCATCCCCACCCATCTCATCTTTTACTTACATGCTTGTTCTTGAAGTGAGAATTCTAAGTCACAACTAAAGTACACTATTTAACTTCAGTAATGTCAAAATATTCTCCACTTATAAG
Source organism: Anolis sagrei ordinatus (assembly GCF_025583915.1). Lineage (NCBI taxonomy): Eukaryota > Metazoa > Chordata > Lepidosauria > Squamata > Anolidae > Anolis > Anolis sagrei. The sequence goes on from NW_026847549.1 coordinate 107,480,616, forward strand.
ATAGCCCACTAAGTGACCTACAGGAAGACTTTCATCAAAAAGCTCTAGAGCAGTGCAGCAGTCCTCACTGAAGTGATTATTAACTATCCATCCTATTAACTACATTTCAGTTAGCAACTCTAGAATACATTTATTTATTTTATTTATTTACAACATTTCTACCCTGCCCTTCTCAATCCCTAAGCGGCTAACACTGGCAACAATTCGATGCCGCAATATCACAATATAAAACCATAAATATACAGTAGATTAAAAGCAATAACATTATTATACAGTCATATAACCATTTCCATTATCATAGCAATCATATGGTTCAGTTCAACGTCCAAAGTGCCGTTGTGCCTGTTAGCCAAAAGCCTGGTTCCAAAACCACAATTTCAGTTTTTTCCTAAAGGAAAGGAGGGAGGATGCTGATCTAATCCTGCTGGGAAGCGAATTCCACAAGTGGGGAGTCACCACCAAGAAGGTCCTGTCCCTCGTCCCCACCAGAAACGTTTGCGAGGCCAGTGGGACCGAGAGCAGGGCCTCCCAGGTGGATCTTAAAACTACGAGGCGGAATATAGAGGGTTCCAAAACCACAATTTCAGTTTTTTTCCTAAAGGAACGAAGGGAGGATGCTGATCTAATCTCGCTGGGGAGCGAATTCTACAAGCGGGGAATCACCACCGAGAAGGCCCTGTCCCTCGTCCCCACCAAGCACGTTTGCGAGGCCAGTGGGACCGAGAGCAGGGCGTCTCTGGTGGATCTTAAACTACGAGGTGGAACATAGAGGGAGATACAAGTAAGCTGGGCCGGAGCCGTATAGGGCTTTATAGGCCAAGACCAGCACTTTGAATTGTGCTCGGAAATGGACCAGCAGCCAGAGGGGTGGTGTGCTCCCTGTATTTATTATTATTATTATTATTATTATTATTATTATTATTATTATTATCTTTATTTGTACCCCGCTAGCATCTCCCGAAGGACTCGATGCGGCTTACATAGGTCAAGGCCTCAATAAAACAATAGCATAACAAATACACAACTTAAAGCAAATCAAAACATTAAAGCAATAACAGAAACAACAAAAACAATACATCATAACACAACAAAACTAGGGCCGGGCCAAATTTAATGGGTACAGATTAGAAAGTGCTGGGTGTGTATGATACTCCGGTGAGCAATCTGACCTTTGCCATGACTTGCAAAGGCTATTATGATCTTTTATTTAGAAATTAGACCCACTTAATCCCATGAGATTTATTTGCAACTAAGTGTGCACAGTATTGCAGCGTGAACAATTCAATTTTAGACATATCTGCAGGTCCCATGGAATTACAGTGGGCTTACATTGAGCCCTGGGAAATATGCATACTGTTGCAAGCTACAACCATAAAACTATATGTTGGGTTTAGGATGAGCTCACTGAACTCAGCCATACTAGTTCTTAAAAGTATAGCATATATGCACTGACTTATTTGCAACCACATATATACAAAGCCAGTTCCTTCCAGCTGAACACCATGACACAAAGGTCCAAGTAAGCATGCACAGGACAAACATGAACATATGTGTGATATTTTGTCATTTGTGTACTTTCTGCTGTCTCCATATGTATCACAAGATAGGACGGAGTCCCACTGCATGCATATTTACTCATAAGTTCATTCAGTGTGTCATGTGTCAAACTCAAGGCCCATGTGAAAAATCCAGCCCACCATGTCATTTTCTGTGGCCCTCCATATTCTGGACTACAACTCCTGTTTTCCAAATCATTAGACAGTATGACTAGAGCTGCTGAGAGTTATAATACAGTAACATCTGGAAGCCTGCAGTTTGTTCTCTTTAGTCAGGAGTGGAGCTTAAACTCAAATACAAAGCTTGTAGATATTATGTCTGACTTTAAAATGTCCTTTCCCCAACCTCAGTGGAGCCACCGGTGGCGCAGTGGATTAAACCGCAGAGCTGCTAAACTTGCTAACCAAAAGGTCTCAGGTTCGAATCCAGGGAGCATTGTGAGCTCCTGCTGTTAGCTCCAGCTCCTGTTAACCTAGCAGTTTGAAAACATGCAAATATGAGTAGATCAATAGGTACCGCTCCAGTAGGAAGGTAACAGTGCTCCATGCAGTCATGCCAGCCACATGACCTTTGGCTTAGAAATGGAGATGAGCACCAACTCCCAGATTCAGACACGACTGGACTTAATGTCAGGGGAAAACCTTTACCCTTTACCTTACCGTCCTCAACCCCAGAGCCACAAATGCAATTAAGGTTGCAATTCTCATTATTCCAGGTCCACATGGCAGATAATCAGAAGTGATGGGAGTTGTTATTCAATAACACCTGGAGACCCAAACTAAGTAAAAACTAAAAAGTACTGACCACTATGTAATTTTTATAGTTGGCCCTCTGAATCCACAGATTATCTGTCCATGGATTCAACAGCTCCTTGAAGTCAGCCCTAAGGCTGATGTGACCCTCCATGAAAATGGGTTTGTCACCCCTGTGCTAGAGCAGGGGTCCTCAAACTACGGCCCGCGGGCCACTTCTGGCCCACCAAGGGCACTTATCCGGCCCGCAGAGGAGGAGAGCACCCCTCCACACACACACAGTGGCCTTCCCTTGGCTGGCTCATGCAATCCATCAGGCCCGATGGGCAGCGTGAGCCAGCCAAGGGCAGCTGCTCCGCGCGGCCTATTCTTGCATAAAGCACCTCACGAGGTGCTTTACGCGAGAGTAGGCCACACGGTGCTGCTCCTCCCAATGGGCAGTGTGAGCCAGCCAAGGGCAGCTGCTCCGCGCAGCCTACTCTCGCATAAAGCACCTCGCGAGGTGCTTTACGCGAGAGTAGGCAGCGCAGTGCTGCTCCTCCCTTGGCAGGCTCACGCTGCCCATCGATTGGCAGTGTGAGCCAGCCAAGGGAGGCTGCCCCAGCGCTCCATGCACTCATGCCTGCCACCTTGGAGGTGTCTACGGACAACGCCGGCTCTTTGACTTAGAAATGCAGATGAGCACCACACCCCAGAGTCAGACACGACTGGACTTCATATCAGAGGAAAACCTTTAACTAGGAAAATTGTGGAAGATCCAGGGTGGGAGAAAGAACTCTTGTCTGTTGGAGGTAGGTATGAATGTTTCAATTAGCCACCTTGATTACCATTTCATAGCCTGACAGTTTTGAGGGAGAATCCTTTGTTGAGAGGTGATTAGCTGGCCCTGATTGTTTCTTGTCTGGAGTTCCCCTGTGTTTGAGTGTTGTTCTTTATTTACAGTTATAATTTTAGAGTTTTTTTTAATACCGGTAACCAGATTTTGTTCAGACTAGAAATAGGAAGATTTCCCATTCTCTGCTCCTGGAATTACTGCCTAAAGAGGTCTAGAAAGAAACCGCCTCTAAGGGCCCTTCCACACAGCAAAATAAGATATGTGCAATGTGCATAGGAAATTTTTTATTGTTTTTTTTTTTAAAAAAAAAGCTATAGTCCGGCCCTCCAACGGTCTGAGTGACAGTGAACTGGCCCCCGGTTTAAAAAGTTTGAGGACCCCTGTGCTAGAGTATATCACTTCAATCTACAGCTAATGCTGCTGTTTCAAGGAGCAAAGCAAACTTCAGGCATCACATTGACTAAAATACATAGTAACAAATGGCAATACTTGATGTAATGCTTTCCTGTCATTGCCTAGTTGTTCAATATGAAGTGAGACTTATTTTTAAAATTTGGACTTGGTAAAGATGGGGTGCAGTCCTTTCCATAGCTAAATGGATCAAAAATAGCTTTGTTAAAAAAAAAGGAGGAGGAAACACAAATATTTCCTAGTCAAGTAACATTTTACTTTGGGCGACATAGTTGGAAGCAGACTGCTTACTGGCAGCCAGTCGGTTTAATTACAGTGTGATGACACTTGTTCGTTTGGAAAATGATTCATCTGGCTGCTTAGGAATTCACTCACCACCCCCACCCCTAGATTCAGAGAAATACACTAAGGAAAATGTCATTCTGAACCAATCTTCCACTTGCTCACTTTCCAGTGAGCAGTGAGTACAGTCCAAGTACCCATGTGGGGTGGTCCAGTGGGCACATTTCAGTTCTCTATTTAGACTGCTTCTGCACCTAAACTACAAATGTTACATATAGGGACTGAATCAACTTTGATAGACCATCTTCCTTGACTTGGGAGCCCTCCTGACGTGCTGGATGAGAAATGCAGTTCAACCCTTCTGGATGGTGCCAGGCTGGCATCAGGTACCTATGCTTTCAAGGGTCAGATTGCCAGAATTATTGTTATCAATAATATTACAGAACATCTTCCTGAACTTGGAGTCCTCCTGGCATGCTGGACAGGAATGATAAGAAATGTCGTTAACCACTTTTGGAGGGTGCCAGGTTGTCACCCTCCAAGAGTCAAATTGCCACCATCATCATCATCATCATCATCATCATCATCATCATCATCATCATCATCATCTATATAAATAAAAATGTAATGTTTGTTTGTGGGATTAACATAACTCAAAAACCACTGGACGAATTGACACCAAATTTGGACACATACAACCCAATGTATGTCCTTCACTCAAAAACTTGATTTCATCATTTGGGAGTTGTAGTTGCTGGGATTTATAGTTCACTTACAATCAAAGAGCATTCTGAACCCCACCAACGATGGAATTGAACCAAACTTGGCACACAGTTCTCCCATGACCAACAGAAAACACTAGAAGAGTTTGGTGGGCATTGACCTTCAGTTTAAGAGTTGTAGTTTACCTACATCCAGAGAGCACTGTGGACTCAAACAATGATGGATCTGGACCAAACTTGGCACAAATATGAATGGAGTTTGAGGGAAATAGACCTTGACATTTGGCATTTGTAGTTACTGGGATTTATAGTTCACCTACAATCAAAGAGCAATCTGAACTCCACCAATGACAGAACTGGGGCAAATTTCCTACACAGAACCCCCATGACCAACAGAAAATACTTAAGGCCATCCAGTCCAACTCTCTTCACCAGGGCAAGAAAATGTGATCACAGCTCTCCTGACAAAGAGCCATCCTGCCATAGATTAGATAGATAGATAGATAGACAGAGAGAGAGAGAGAGAGAGAGAGAGAGAGATGATTCACACACACACACACATAGTATCATATATTTGAAAGGGACCCCTAAAGAAGGACTATGATATGTTGCATATTCCAGAATGGGCAAACCAGACACTCTTCACATCAACACTGACAAAGAAACAACAAGAAATACTGTTTACCTACAAGCATAAAGAAATCACATATATTAGAAACCAACACTTTCTCATTAGTTTATTTTCCAGATCACCAGGCTGGGCCACAGCAACGCGTGGCAGGGGACGGCTAGTCAATAATATTATAGAATATCCTCCTTAGCTTGAAGTCCTCCTGGCATGCTGGATAGGGATGATGAGAAATGTAGTTAACCACTTTTGGGGGGTGTAGTTAACCACTTTTGGTTGTCACTATATACCTATGCTTTCAAGGGTCAAATTGCCAGAATTATTATTGTTGTTGTTGTTGTTGTTGTTGAACATTTTCCTGGACTTGGAGACCTCCTGACATGCTTGACAGGGATGCTGAAAAATATGGTTAAACCCTTTTGGATGGTGCCTGGTTGTCATCAGGCTTTCAAGGGTCAGATTACAAGAATCAATAATAGCAACAATAACAACACAAAATGGGGACTCCTGTCATGGAGTCTACTATTTAAAATAATTTTGTAATTTAATTTAATCCCATTTTGCCAAACTTTTTTATTTAATCAAGTTTTAAGTACCTAAATGTATTTTAGCTAACTATTACAAGAGTGTTAGGATAGGAATTTGTGTTTATTGTGTCTTTGTATACTTGTCTCTTATTGTTGATATGGTCAGAAGACTAATCAATAAACAAATTGATCTATCATTATCATAGAACATCTTACTGAACTTGGAGCCCTTCTGACATGCTGGACGGAGATAATAATAAATGTAGTTTAATCATTTTCAGATGGCATCAAGTTGTCACCGGCTACCTATGCTTTCAAGGGTCAGATTGCCTTAGTGATGATGGTGATGGTGATGGTGATGATATCACACAGTCCTAAACACTTGAGAAGTGTTCATCTTGTGATTTTGTGATCCAGCATATATATCTCATTTGCTGTGTCATACTGTGTTTTGTGTCAGTAAAATAATAATTATTATAGAACATCTTCCTGAACTTGGAGTTTTCCTGACATACTGGACAGGGATGATGTACAGTGTCAGGTTGTCACAGGGTACCTATACTTTCAAGGGTCAAGTTGCCATTATTATTATTAGAAACATAACACAGCCCCCAGTGGCGCAGTGGTTTAAACCCCTGTGCTGGCAACACTGAAGACTGACAGGTCGCAGGTTCGAATCCGGGGAGAGCTCCCTCTATCAGCTCCAGCTCTCCATTTGGGGACATGAGAGAAGCCTCCCACAAGGATGATAAAACATCAAAACATCTGGGCAACATCCTTGCAGACGGCCAATTCTCTCACACCAGAAGTGACTTGCAGTTTCTGAAGTCGCTCCTGACATGACAAAATAGTACACAGCAAACAAGATCATTATGCTGGCTGTTGTATTGGATCACACATCGGACACTCCCCATATGTCTAAGATTGTGTGATGTATCGGCAAATAATGCGTGCAGATCCCAGTAGGGTGGCTTTTTGCAGCTGACAGATAGTAATTTAGTCAGCGCCAATTGTGTTTAAGTGCAGGCCAAGGTCCTTAGGCACTGCACCCAGTGTGCCAATCACCACTGGGACTACCTTTATTGGCTTGTGCCAGAGTCTTTGCAGTTTGATTTTTAAATCCTTTTATCGTGTCAGCTTTTCTAGTTGTTTCTCTTCAATTCTACTGTTGCCTGGGATTGCAACATCCATACTTGGTTTTTTAACATGATTGTGAGGGCAAGAGGCCATTATTATATTTATTTAATTATTATTTATATTATGTATATATTATATATTATTTATATAAGTTCAAGAAGATGTTCCATAATAATAATAATTTTTATTGATGCAAAAACACAGCATGACGCAGCAAACGAGACGTATATGCTGGATTTTGTATCACAAAATCGCAAGTCAAACACTTTCCAAGAGTTTATTATTATTATTATTATTATTATTATTATTGTTATTATTATTTGAAACACAACAAGGTAAGTCCACATTATTATTATTATTATTATTATTATTATTATTATTATTATTATTATTATTATGGGAGCCCCCGGTGGCGCAGTGGGTTAAATCCCTGTTCCGGCAGGACTGAAGACCGACAGGTCACAGGTTCGAATTCAGGGAGAGGTGGATGAGCTCCCTCTGTCAGCTCCAGCTCCTCATGCGGGGACATGAGAGAAGCCTCCCACAAGGATGATAAAAACATCAAATCATCCAGGCGTCCCCTGGGCAACGTCCTTGCAGACGGCCAATTCTCTCACACCACAAATGACTTGCAGTTTCTCAAGTCATTCCTGACACGACAATAATAATAATAATAATAATTTTATTGATGCAAAAACACAGTATGACACAGCAAATGAGATGTATATGCTGGATTTTGTATCACAAAATCGCAAGTCAAACACTTCCCAAGAGTTTATTATTATTATTATTATTATTATTATTATTATTATTTGAAACACAATAAGGTAAGTCCACATTATTATTATTATTATTATTATTATTATTATTATTATTATTATTATGGGAGCCCCCGGTGGCGCAGTGGGTTAAACCCCTGTGCTGGCAGGACTGAAGACCGATAGGTTGCAGGTTCGAATCCGGGGAGAGGCGGATGACTTCCCTTTATCAGCTCCAGCTCCTCATGTGGGGACATGAGAGAAGCCTCCCACAAGGATGATAAAACATAAAATCATCGGGGCGTCCCCTGGGCAATGTCCTTGCAGACGGCCAATTCTCTCACACCAGGAATCACTCCTGACACGACAATATATATATGTATATATGTGTGTGTGTGTGTGTGTGTGTGTGTGTGTGTGTGTGTGTGTGTATATATATATATATATATATATATATATATAATTATAGCAATAATTATAATCATAGAACATCTTCCTGAACTTGGAGCCCTCCTGACATGCTGGGCAGGGAGGATAAGAAATGTAGGTAAATCCTTTTGGAGGGTGCCAGGTTCTCACCAGATACCTATGCTTTCAAGAGTCAGATTGCCAGAATTATCATCATTATCATCATCATCATCCTCCCGGTGGCGCAGTGGGTTAAACCCCTGTGCTGGCAGGACTGAAGATCGACAGGTCGCAGGTTCGAATCCGGAGAGAGTGCTGATGAGCTCCCTCTGTCAGCTCCGGCTCCTCATGTCGGGACATGAGAGAAGCCTCCCACAAGGATGATAAAACATCAAAACATCCCCTGGGCAACATCCTTGCAGATGGCCAATTCTCTCACACCAGAAGCGACTTCCAGTTTCTCAAAAAAAATTTCTTCCTCCCCATAGAGCAGTGGTTCTCAACCTTGCTAATGCCGTGACCCCTTAATGTGGTGACCCCCAACCATAATATTGTTTTCATTGCAACTTGATACCTGTCATTTTACTACTGTTATAAATCATAATGTAAATATCCAATATGCAGTCACTGGACTAAATTGAGCACGAATACCCAATATGCCCAAATGTGAATGCTAGTGTGTGTGTGTGTGTGGGGGGGGGGGGTTGATTTTGTAATTTGGGAGTTGTAATTGCTGGGATTTATAGTTCACCTATAATCAAAGAGCATTCTGAACTCAACCAACGATGGAATTGAAGCAAATTTGGCACACAGAACTCCCATGACCAACTGAAAATAGTGGAAGGGTTTGGTGGGCATTGACCTTGAGTTTGGGAGTTGTAGTTCACCTACATCCAGAGGAGTGCTGTGGATTCATGCAATGATGGATCTGGACCAAACTTGGCACGAATATTCAATAAGCCCAAATGTGAATACTGGTGGAGTCTGGAGAAAATAGACCTTGACATTTGGGAGTTGTACTTGCTGGGATTTATAGTTTGTTACAATCAAAGAACATTCTGAACTCCACCAATGATAGAATTGGCTCAAACTTCCCACATGGAATTCCCATAACCATCAGAAAATACTGTGTTTTTGGTGACCCCTCTGACACCCCTCACGTCCCCCTCAGGGGTCCCGACCCCCAGGTTGAGAAACACTGATATAGACCATAGAAAAGCAGCAGAAACAAGAAAAGCCATGAAACACAAGTCCTCATATCTAGGAAATGCTAGTTTGATACAATTCAAGCCTATCTTGGGCATCTTCACCTTAGTTTCTGCATAAACAGCCAGAAGACATGCTTTGCTAAAGTACAAACACTTGAGCTTTCTGGAATTCCTAGCTGGGGTGGTGCAGTCCAAGTCCACGTGTGGGAAAGGAGAGAACAGACACCAAAGCTTTCCAAAGAAGTGTCACTGAGGAGGAGAGCTCCAACGGCTTACCTTTGTGGGATAGGCGCAACCGGGGTTGGCTGGTGTCGCTGGGCTGGCAGCCAGGCCATGATGGGAGAAGGACGCCCAAGAGTGCCAGGAGGAAGAGGTCCCACCTTGCCATTCTGCCTCTTGCGATGGGGAGACTCAATCCACCTCCCAAGTTCCACTTTTCCACTCTTCCACTCTCGCTTTTAGCAAGGGAATAAGGAGAAATCCCTCGGGGGAAAGGCAAGGGGATCCTCCCGGGAAGCAGTCATGTTCCTCGCGTGAGAAATGCCACGGAAGAGACAGGCAAAAGCGTCTCAGTTCAAGGGAGACCTCCGCTGCCACGCTCTGCCTCCCGGGCAAGGCAATCAGAGGCGAGAGGGATGGAAGGGAGGAGGGGGAAAGCAAGCAGCCCTTCCCTCTGCTGCTCTCTACAACTGCTCAGACCCTGCTTTGCTGGGACTTGCCAAAAAGAGCCTCCTCTGGCTCCAGCCTCGCCGCTCTCCCTTTGCTTCGAGGAACCAAGTTGCCAGAGATCCACCCACAGCAGAGAGTGATGCCGACCGGCAGAGAAAGGGAAAAGGCGGGGGGGGGGGGGGGGGGGGGGGGGGGGGGAGTGGAGCGGAATGTCAGCTTGCTGCATTCATTCCCTGGCCAAGTTCAGACTGGAGGCGAGAGGAACTGCTCCCAGTTCCCTGCATCCACGTGCCCTGCTCTCCTGGTTGGCAGAAAGAGCTAAGGCAGTGTATTGTGGAAGGCTTTTTTTGAAAAAAATATTTTTATTGGTTTTCTTAGAATACATCAATACATCAATACCTTCAATAATCTTATATTCCATCCTCAATTCATTACATCAACCAAAATGTATATATATCTTGTATACTTTCCCCACCACCACCTCTGTGCCCCCCTCCCTTTCTGAGCCACTTCAATTTGCATTCTCTTTCCAAAATACCATTTCTTCTTGTGGAGGTAATTTCCCGTCTACTTCTTTTAAGCCGTTCTCAATACATTTTCCCCAAACTTTATCAAAATCGTTTTCCTTCCATATCCCTTTCCTGACTCTTAACCTACATGTCAATTTATCATTTACTAGCTGTCCCCTGCCACGTGTTGCTGTGGCCCAGTCTGTTAATCCGGAAAATAAAGTAATGAGAAAGTATTGGTTTCTAATATATGTAATTTCTTTCTGCTTGTGGGTAAACAGTATTTCTTGCTGTTTCTTTGCCTGTGTTGATGTGGAGAGTGTCTGGTTTGCCCACTCTGGAACATGCAAGATATAATTGTCCTTCTTCAGGGGTCCCTTTCAAATCTATGATACTACATCTGTGTGTGTGTGAATCATATCTATTTAGGCCTGTTTGATCAAGAAAAAATTTGGTTCTAAAATCGATTTGTAATTGGGGTGTTTTTTTGTTTCGATATTTAAAATAATTACAAAACTTTCCAAAAAAGTTTTGGTATTTACGAAGTTTTGTAAATATTAACGAATTTTTATAATATTTTTTGTATTTTTTAAGAATAATATTAAAATAATATTAAAAAATATTTTAAAATGGAAAATTAACCAAAAAATGGCCCAAATGTGGACCAAACACAGGCAGGAGACAGCAAATGAGAGCACACACCAACAGAAGAGTCTTTTCTTTTTTAGAATATTTTTTAAGAATATTAAAATAATATTAAAAAATAATATTAAAATAATATTAAAAATATTTTAAAATGGAAAATTAACCAAAAAATGACCAAACACAGGCAGGATACAGCAAATGAGAGCACACACCAACAGAAGAGTCTTTTCTTTTTTAGAATATTTTTTAAGAATAATATTAAAATAATATTAAAAAATAATATTAAAATAATATTAAAAAATATTTTAAAATGGAAAATTAACCAAAAATGACCAAACACAGGCAGGATACAGCAAATGAGAGCACACACCAACAGAAGAGTCTTTTCTTTTTTAGAATATTTTTTAAGAATAATATTAAAATAATATTAAAAAATAATATTAAAATAATATTAAAAATAATATTAAAATAAAAAATATTTTAAAATGGAAAATTAACCAAAAAATGGACCAAACACAGGCAGGATACAGCAAATGAGAGCACACACCAACAGAAGAGTCTTTTCTTTTTTAGAATATTTTTTAAGAATAATATTAAAATAATATTAAAAAATAATATTAAAATAATATTAAAAAATATTTTAAAATGGAAAATTAACCAAAAAATGGCCCAAATGTGGACCAAACACAGGCAAGAGACAGCAAATGAAGCAAGCAGCACTCACAGCAGCAAGGAATGAATCCAATCCGAGTTGCTAGCAGCCATTGCCAAGCCAACCCAATGCAAACTCCCTCGCCCTCTGCAGCAAGCTACGGGCCGCGCGGAGCCGCTTTGAAAGGGCTCGCCGGCCAATCAAAAAGAGACAGCCACGGACCCATGGTGCACTGCTTGGGAGCGCCGGATTGGCTCCCATGCACCAGCACTCCAGCAGCCTCCACCCCATTAACGAAACGAGCGGAGGCTCGTAAATACTATGGGGGCTGCTGGTTCGATATTTATAAACCCTTCCGGGTTTGGAGATTTGTTTCAATATCGCTTCGGAAATGGTAAAATTAACGAATTATTAACGAATTAACGAATTAACGAACCAAATCGCACAGGCCTAAGTAGAATATCCCTATTCAAAGAATCCTTTCAACAATCCTGAGAGAGAAACAATGAGCTCTGTGTGTGAATCATATCTATCTATCTATCTATCTATCTATCATTATCTATCTATCTCTATGGCTGGATGTCTCTTTGTCAGGAGGACTTTGATTACATTTTCTTGCCCTGATGAAGGGAGTTGGATTGGATGGCCTTAAATATTTTCTGTTGGTCATGGGGGTTCTGTGTGGGAAGTTTGCCCCAATTTTGTCGTTGGTGGGGTTCAGAATGCTCTTTGATTGTAGGTGAACTGTGAATCCCAGTGACTACAACTCCCAAATGTCAAGGTCTATTTTCCCCAAACTCCATCTCTGTTCATATTTGGGCATTTTGAGTGAGTATTTGTGCCAAGTTTGGTCCAGATCCATCATTGTTTGAATCCACAGTGCTCTCTGGATGTAGGTGAACTACAACTCCCAAACTCAAGGTCAATGCCCACCAAACCCTTCCAGTGTTTTCTGTTGTTCGTGGGAGTCCTGTGTGCCATGTAGCCGGGGGGGAGGGGCTTGGGGGGCTTCAGCCCCCCCCCCCGAAATTCTCATGGTGGTTCGCGAAAAGGCCTTACTGGTGCATTATTTAAACTGTTATGTTTATTCATATCATGATCTGATCACCATATATCCCATATGCATGGGGGTATTGGGGTGATGATACAAAAGGTTTGCGTTTGCTAGGATAGACCCTCTTTCACTCAGACTCAGCCCCCCCCCCCCCCCGAAACAAACTCAGCTCCCCCCCCCCCCGAATCAAAATCCTGGCTACGGGCCTGGTTGGAACTAGGAAACTATGCAAGCATCCTCAGAGACCTCACAACCTCTGACGATGCTTCCCATAGATGATAATCATCATCATCATCATCATCATCATCATCATCATCATCATCATCTATATAAATAAAAATGTAATGTTAGTTCGTGCTACCATCAGAACTCAAAAACCACTGGGGGAATTGACACCAAATTTGGACACAAGACACCTAACAGTCCAATGTATGTCCTCCACTCAAAAAAAATTGATTTTGTCATTTGGGAATTGTCGTTGCTGGGATTTATAGTTTACCTACAATCAAAGAGCATTCTGAACTCCACCAATGATGGAATTGGGCCAAACTTAGCACACAGGGCTCCCATGACCAACAGAAAAAACTGGAAGGGTTTGGTGGACATTGACCTTGAGTTTGGGAATTGTAGTTCACCCACATCCAGAGAGCACTGTGGACTCAAACAATGATGGATCTGGACCAAACTTGGCACGAATATTCCATATGCCCAAATATGAACACAGATGGAGTTTAAGGGAAATAGACCTTGACATTTGGGAGTTGTAGTTGCTGGGATTTATAGTTCACCTACAATCAAAGAGCATTCTGAACTCCACCAATGATGGAATTGAACCAAACATGGCACACAGAACTCCCATGACCAAGAGAAAATACTGGAAGGGCTTGGTGTGCATTGACCTTGAGTTTTGGGAGTTGTAGTTCACCTACATCCAGAGAGCACTGTGGACTCAAACAATGATGGATCTGGACCAAACTTGGCACAAATTCTCAATATACCCAAATGTAAACACTAGTGGGGTTTGGGGGAAATAGACTTTGACATTTGGGAGTTGTAATTGCTGGGATTTATAGTTCACTACAATTAAAGAGCATTCTGAAACCCACAAATGACAGAAATGGGGCAAACTCCCCACACAGAACCCCCTCCTGACAAAGAGCCATCCAGTCATAAATATAGATAGATAGATATGATTCTCTCTCACACACACAGATATAGTATAGATTTGAAAGAGACCCTTAAAGAAGGACTATGATATGTTGCATATTCCAGAGTAGGCAAACCAGACACTCTCCACATCAACACTGACAAAGAAACAACAAAAATACAGTTTTCCACAAGCATCAAGAAATTACATATATTAGAAACCAACACTTTCTCATTACTTTATTTTCCAGATCACCAGACTGGGCCACAGCAACACGTGGCAGGGGACGGCTAGTCTCCAAGATAAAGATATATGCAAATACATGTACGTTATTTTAAAAATCCAAAATTCTTCTGGCCCACAAGCATTTTGGATAAGTGATACTCAAAATATATCATTTTAAACTGCAAGAACACAGTTTGGACTAGATCAGCATACAAAGACCTTTTTTTCATTTCAGATCTAGAATCCCAGCAGGCTAACGGAGACTAATAAAATAATTGCAGGTCCCGCTGATTTAAATTCATTCTTCCTTTGATTAAAATGCTCTCCTATTGATTAGACAATTAGAGTCATAAATGCTGAGGTCAGTGAAAGGTTTCAGCCTGGCATACAGCTCATTCCCCTGAAGATTTGCTTGCAAGGCAAGTGCCCATTGATTTCATAAGCTTTCAAGTATATTTATATCTTAAGATTATACAAGGGAGAGGGTTTAGCTATATCCAAACATACAGTTTGGATATAGCTAAGGATGTAGCTACAGGAGAGTAGGCTCAAGGAGTATGTGGCCTCTCAAATTATAATTTTGTGCACATTCACTTATCTTTTTCTTCAGTCCACAGATTAATAGCATGATTGAAACTTAAATTTTCAGTTGAATGTTTAGAAAAACAATTTAGTCATCAAAGCAATGGGACAGAAACAGTTCTCAAAGGAATTCAAACACAGCTAATACAAAAATTCTAGGTGTGAATGCTTTTCAGTGTCTCACTTTCTAGATGCTAGACATTGAGAAGGGTGAGATTTTTATGGAGGGCAATGCTCTTATTTTTTTTCACCCCCTTACCCATGTAGTTATACCCTTGAGTGCAGACTTCTTTTTAGGTGTGGGCAGACACCTAAAATAAAATTACATTGCAGACACAAGCCATCTTTCATCATACCTGTCAACTGGTTCCTATAGCAGTGATTGGGAAACATAACAAGCTTGCTAGAGGATCTGGAAGCCGCAACTTTAAAACATGAATACACACACACACTTTTTGAATGTTCTGATAATATCATAGCTAGAAGCCAAGTGTTGTCCTCACCCTGATATTTGTAACAAGTTTTACTTTGCCCCACTAAACTACTTAAGAAAGTAAGTACACCCAACTCTCCGTATCCATGATTCTGCATCCATGAAGTCAACCATCTGCAACTGTAAAAATATCCCCCTTCCCCCCTGTGCAGGTGCAATTCCAACAATAGACAGAGTATAGGGTTTTTAACTTTAAAGATCCCACCCACTGTCACCAATTGTGCAGACCGTTCTTAAATTCTGCCACCAATTATACAGGTGTGGATGATTATGGATGTAATTTATCTCAGGCCTCAATTGTTGATAAGAATTTATTATAGGGGAGGCCAATTATTACTTGTAAATTAAGGTAACTGCCACCAACGTGAAGTATTGGAGATACCACCGATGAGATCTGGCTCCACAGACGCAGATTAATGGAGATGAGACGGTCTTCAACAAAAGTTAACAAGTTTATTATGTACAAAGTGTATGGTTGCAGGCTGTTAAATAACTTGGAATAACTTATAGAACTTTGAATGTAACTTGGTTTGTAATACAGTCCACTCTTCTAGATGACACAACTTGTGATTAACTTTTACTGAGGTGAAGCACTTTAATAAACAATGTTTCCTAATGTGAATAGCCTTCCAATTTGATCTTTTCTTGATCAAATCCCTGATCTCTAGTCCTTCCCTGACTAGTGATCTAAACGAGCTTCCTTTAGTCTACTTTAACTAAAGAAACTGGCTAGGTTTCTCCCTTCAATCTTCCTAGACTGAAAAACCTTCAGCTATTCACATACACTGCTCTCCCAGGCTTTTCAAGCCTGTACTCTCAACTAACTCTCAACTCTCCACACTGTCAATTCTTAACACTTCCTTTTCCAAAGACGCACATACAATTTTCTTGCTTGGCTCCGCCCACTTCTCACTCTCCTGCCTGGTCTCCTTGGCAACCTCACCGTGGATACAACCAGTTAACTCTAGTTTCAGCTACTGTTACCAACACAAATATATTCTAACAGTTAAACATATACATAGTATCAATGACTTCTGCACACTGCCCAGATATTATTATCTGATACTAATATCTAATGTTTCTATAGCTATTAGAAATAGTGTTTAATTTTACTTTGTCATTGTGTATAATATGACTCGAGCTTGTGCAGATTTTGCTAATCAAGGGAAGGTAGGTGTTCTGTCGCGCGTTGGGCCTGTAAATAGTTGTCTTTAAAACAGGACGTGCAACCTTTGCCCAATGGGAAGCCAGGGGGCCTAAAGAGAAGTTCTTAGGGGTTTCCACCACAAACAGTCTTTAGATGGTTTGAGAAGTTCAACGAAGTCTTTTATTAATGAACAATCAAACAGAAACTTCTCTTGTCTTCAGTAAAGTTAAGCAAATAATTCCAAGCTTTTGGGCAACTGGTGAATTCCTAAACTCGCCCACGAAGGACAGGCAACTATCTTCAATAACTTCTTCTAAAAGGGAAAATCCCCTTTTTAGCTTCTCCCAGGATGACTGAAACTTAAACCTAACTGATGTGGGCACCACTACCGGGGTTGAACTGCATCTCAAAGCACTGAGTGGACCTACCAGCAAGGCCTGTAGTCTCTTCAGCTGGAGTATCTATTTCTTAGATACATTAATCACGATTTTCTATGGGTGAGCAGATGGCAACTGGTAACTCAGTGCAACTCAGTGCAATAATGAATGGAATGGCTCCTCGAATATGCTTTTGGATTGTGTGATTTTAAGAAATAGTTTTTTAAGTTTGAGATGTTTTCATTATGTGATTTTAAAGTATATGTTGTTTTATTCTATATATGTATTCACAGCATCAAATTATGTGTTTGTCGTGAGCCACCCTGAGTCCCCTTTGGGCTGGATATAAATGTAGTAAATAAATAAACAAACTGGTATATGTCCCGTATCTCAAAGACTAGAGCTGATAGAATAAAATTAGTGCAATTTTTGGAATCAGCACATCAAATATATTATTATTATTATTATTATTATTAAACTTTATTTGTACCCCGCTAGCATCTCCCACAGGACTCGATGCGGCTTACAAAGGCCAAGGCCTCAACACAACAACAACAAAACAATAACAATACAATTTAAAGCAAATTAAAACATAAGCAATACAAAACATTACATCATTACGCAATAAAAACCAGGGCCGGGCCAGTGATGGGTACAGGTTAAAAGTGCTGGGTGTGGCAGGAGGTATGTTGGATTTCCGGGCAAGTGCAATGTGCAGAGAGTCTTAAACTCTAATAAAGTGCTTCTGAGACGTAGTGCTGGAGATTATCCTATTCCGGAAAGGCACATCGGAATAGCCAGGTCTTCAGATTCTTCCTGAAGACTGCCAATGTGGGTGCTAGTCTATTGTCTTTGGGGAGGGTGTTCCAGAGTCATGGGACAACCACAGAGAAGGCCCTGTCCTTCGTCCCCACCAAGCGCGCCTGTGACGCAGGTGTGATCGCGAGCAGGGCCTCTCCGGATGAACGAAGGGAGTGCGTGGGTTTGTACACAGAGATGCGGTCACACAGATAGGCAGGTCCCAAACCATTTAGGGCTTTGTAGGTAAGCACCTGCACCTTGAATTGGGTTCGGTAGGTAAATGGCAGCCAATGGAGCTCCTTAAACAGGAGGGTTGACCTCTCTCTGTAAGGAGCGCCAGTTAACATCCTGGCGCCGCCCGTTGGACCAGTTGGAATTTCCGAGCCATTTTCAAGGGCAGCCCCACGTAGAGCACATTACATTAATCCAATCTAGAGGTGACCAAGGCATGGACCACACCGGCCAAATCAACCTTTGCGAGGTACGGTCACAGCTGGCGCACGAGTCTCAATTGTGCAAAAGCCCTCCCGGACACCGCCGACGCCTGAGCCTCAAGCGTAAGCTATGAATCCAGGAGAACTCCCAAACTGTGGACCAGTGACTTCAGGGGGAGTGTAACCCTGTCCAACACAGGTTGCCATCCTATACCCCAATCCGGTTTACGATTGACCAGGAGGACCTCTGTCTTGTCGGGATTGATCTTCAGCTTGTTCTTCCTCATCCAGATAGCCACAGTGGCCAGGCACTCGTCCAGCACTCGAGGGGCCTCCTTGGAATTAGGTGGAAATGAGTAGTAGAGTTGTGTGTCATCTGCGTAGAGATGGCACCTAACTCCAAATATATCCAAAAACAGGGTCAACGTTTGAGGCCCCAAAATGTGTGTTGACCTGTGTAATGTGTTCCTTCTCCTTATTTTCCCTCCTCCTTTTAAAAATGTTTCTATTTTGCCAAAAGGGTCAAAACTGTGTGATAGAATGGACAGTATTCACTCAAGCTATTCAGATTAAATCTTAGGCTATGTTGTTAAATGGAGTAACTCTAGAGACCTGTGAGTATTCTGAAGACAGATCATATGCGGGGAGACTAAGACAAAGGCTTAAATTCCATCGATCGCATTTCCCATGTGTAGATGATGTCAAACTTGCCTCCAGCTCCTTTAAAAAGTTCCTTCAAGATGCAGCTGTTCAGATTTATGGCCTCCTAATTGCCACTTTCCTGACTGGCCACTTCTCTCTGAAAGACAATTAATTCTAGATCTCTTTGCTAAGCTATCATGCTTCCTGCCATGGACATCTGCTTTCTACAGAACCAGCTTATTACTTACTGCTTGCCTGAACAGTTTTAACACTTTTTTTCAGGCCCTCTGTATTTTGTGGTTACTGTTCATTGTCTCGTGTTTACTTTACAACTAGGTTGGGAAATAATTAAATTACATGAAGGGCTTTAATAAAACACAAGTTTTCATACTGAATGTCTGTGAGTGTGCATACACCTTCCACTTGCCTATCTATTTATGGTGATCCCATGAATTTTTTAATCAGTTTTTCTTAGGTAAGTAATACTCAGAGGCGTTTTTACTGGGTCCTTCCTCTGAAATATTGCCTCCAGCACCCATTATTCATTGGAGGTCTTTCAGCCAAATACCAGTCAGAATTGATCCTGCTTACTACCTTCCAAGATCAGACACGTTTTGGATTCTTCAGAATATAGGTATCAGATTTATTCTCTGACATCTTCAGTCAGGAAAAAAACCCCAAATTCTTGAGACACATGGGAGCCCTTTTCAAGATAGATGGATCAGTGGTTATCCTTAACACAATACAACTTCCTATCCTTCTGTATTTTGTTTATTTTGTTGGACACTATTCTGTCGCACACTTGAAATAAATTGCTTTTAAAACAGGACATGTAACTTTAGCCCAGTGGGAAGCCAGGGGGCCCGAAGAGAAATTCGTAAGGATTTTCACCATAAACAGTCTTTAGAGGGCTTGTGAAATATAACAAAGTCTTGTATTGGTGAACAATCAACAGAAACTTCCTTTGTCTTCAAAAGGTCAAACAAATGCTTCCAGGCCTTTGTGCAACTGATGGCTTCTAACTGTTACTTTTACTCTAAAGAAAAATCCCTTTCCAAACTTCTCCCAGGTTGACTGTGAACCTAAACCTAACTGATGTGGGCACCACTACCGGGTTGAACTGCGTCTCAAAGCACTGAGTGGACCTACCAGTAGGCCTGTAGTCACTCCAGCTGGAGTTCTTAGATATTCAAAGCTGCTTTTCCCTCTGAAATTCCTCAGAGCTTTAGGGCTGTTTCCCTGGGAATCTTTGGGAATCCTTTTGCTCTTAAGACTGTTCTCCCCCGGGAAGTCTTAAAGGTTGAAGCCTTTGTATAGGAGAAGTCTGTATATGTCCTGTACATTGACTTTCCTTGCTGAGACTGACTGAAAATGGCTCCCTTCCCTTCTCAATTGTCCTGAACAGGGGGCGGAACTAAACTTAACAATGATGGACAGGGGGCCTGCCCTATAACTGCAAACTTTAACAGGAAGCTACCCTTCTGCAGAATCCCAAGCCTTGGGCTGCAAGCAAACACTTAATACAAGGCAAATAAAGTGGGAGCTTTTGGTACAGCTGTACCAGCACAGACACTTACTCCCAAAATTCCTTATGTATATCATGGACCTTATGGGTCAGTGGTTGAAAAATGTAAATTTTTCACACTTTGATCCTACTTTAATGCTTGCTGACTACAGTCTTTTAAACATCTCCATTAGCAGTCCCCCTCCCCCCATCCACACACACACACACATGTGCAGGTTGAGCATCACTTACTTGGAATTCCAAAATACTGAATTATGTACATACATGCAAATACAGATATTATAAAATCCACTCCTTTCCTACAATCTAAAGCACTTCTGGATACAAGTGCTTTAGATAACAAATATTCCATTTATATTAGACTAGCTGCCCCCTGCCATGTGTTGCTGTGACCCAGTCTGGAAAATAGTGTTGGTTTCTAATATATGTAATTTCTTTATGCTTGTGAGTAAACAGTATTTCTTGTCAGTGTTGATGTAGAGATTGTCTGGTTTGCCTACTTTGGAACATGCAACATATCATTGTCCTTCTGTAAAGGTCCCTTTCAAATCTATGATACCATGTCTGGCATATATATGTGTGTGTGAATCATATCTATTTATCGATATCTATAGCTAGATGGCTCTTTCTCAGGAGGGCTTTAATTATGTTTTTTTGCCCTGGTGAAGGGAGTTGGACTGGATGGTCTTAAGGCAGCATTTCTCAACCTGGGGGTCAGGACCCCTGGAGGGGTTGTGAGGGGGTGTCAGAAGGGTCGACAAAGACCACCAGAAAATACAGTATTTTCAAACTATAAATCCCAGGAAATACCACTCCCAAATGTCCATTTTCCTCAAACTCAACCAGTGTTCACGCTTTAGCATGTTGAGTATTTGTGCCAAGTGTGGTCCAGATCCATCATTGTGTGAGTCCAGAATGCTCTCTGGATGTGGGTGAACTACAACTCCAAAACCAAAGGACACTGCCCACCAAACCCTTCCAGTATTTTCTGTTGGTCATGGGAGAACTGTGTGCCAAGTTTGGTTAAATTCTATCGTTGGTGGGATTCAGAATGCTCTTTGATTGTAGGTGAACTATAAATCCCAGCAACTACAACTCACAAATGACAAAATCAATTTTTTGAGTGAGGGACATACATTGGGTTGTTTGGTATCTTGTGTCCAAATTTGGTGTCAATTCGTCCAGTGGTTTTTGAGTTATGTTAATCCCACAAACGGACATTACATTTTTTTATGTAGATTTGATGGATCACAATGAAGATCAGACTTGTGACATCCAAGATACTGTTCTTGACAATTTTAGCAGAAGACAATCTTCCTGGAAATGGGAGAGGGGAATACATATAAGGCAGTGATTCTCAACCTGGGGTCCCCAGATTTTTTGGTCTACAACTCCCAGAAATCCCAGCCAGTTTACCAGCTGATAGGATTTCTGGGAGTTGATGGCCAAAAAATCTGGGGACCCCAGTTTGAGACACACTGATGTAGGGGATTGCCAGTTCTTCTACAACTCCTTCCTCCTAGTGATGCTACATCAGTATGTAATATATCAAAAATAGGGTTCTGGAGATGGCAAAGACAAAGATGGTGGTTGTGCTGGTACGGCTGCACCAGGAGCTCCAACTTCCTTTTCTTTCTTTGAGTGTTTGCATGCATTCCAAGGTTCCATGCATTTTGCAATAAGGTGGCTTCCCTTGGTTTGCAGTTATAGGGCCAATGACCCATCAATCATTGTTAAGTTTTGGTTCCGCCCCTTTCCCCAGGGCTCTGGGAGGAGAGCGAGCCATTTTAGGTCAGTTTTGCTTTGGAAGGCTTAACTACAGGACGTGGATCAGCTCCACCTGTAGAGAAGCTTAGTTTCTCACAGCATCCGGGGGAAACAGCCTTAAAGCTACCAAAGAAAACAGTTCTACAGCACAACCCTTGTTGGGGTTAAAGATACAGATCCACATCATTCGTGGAAAAGATCCAAAAGGACTCCAGCTGGAAAATCTACAAAGCCTTGGCTGGTAGGTCTACTCTGGTAACCAGAAGCAATTGGAGCTGGGAGTAGGGCCCACACCAGCAAAAGCTGAGAAAGCAGATTGCCAGAGAGGGGTTAAAAGGGTTTTCCTTATAAAGGATAGAAACTAGGGCTGGGCGGTTTCGTTCGTTAATTTTGTATATCGTTTTTTTTGTTAATTTCCCATATACGAAACGATATCAAACTTTTTTCCAAACCCGGAAGTGCATTTTCAAAATCAAAACAGCATGCGCCAAATATTTTTGTATTTCCGTCCATTTCGGAAATATGTAAGATGGCTAGATGCTTGCTGGGAGCTCCGGGAGCCAATCAGAAGAACCCACGGAGCTGATTGCCCTGTGGGTTCTCCTGATTGGGCCCGCAGTGCCTCCTGCTGAGGATTATTGGCTCTCCTCTCTCTCCTCTCCTTAGCCAGTCAGAGCCTGAAAGAGGAGGAGGAGGAGGAGGAGGAGAGGGCGGGGAAGGCGCCGGCTGAGCAAGCGAGCGAGAGGGCGAGCGACCCTCAGCGGGAAGGCGGCCCGTCCCTCCTTCCTCACCTTTGCGGTGGGTGTGCTTCGGAGGAGCCGGGCCTGACTCGGCGGCAGCGCTTGAGGGCCCGCCAGAGTGAGTGCCTGCCTTCCATCCTTTCCCTTCCTCTTTTCTTTCTTCTCCTTTCCCTCCTCTTGGTGGAGAGAGAAAGAGAGAGAGAGAGAGCCCGCAGGACTCAGGAGGGTGGGACGGAGCTGGGAGCAGCGGGGAGGCTCAGTCTGTTTGCCCTGTGGCTCTTTTTGGCAAGCATTTTCTGCCAAATATTTTTTATTATTAAAAAAATTAATAATTAAATTTAAAAAATATTGAAAAAATATTGAAAAAAAATTTCGTTGATGCTTTGCGCATGCGCAACCGCGGGTGCCATCTTTACAAAACGTTTTGTAAATATTAACGAAATTTCGTAAATACCAAACTTTTTTTTATGGAAAATTTCGGATATATTTTTAAATACAAAACGCTGAGGCACCCTAAAAACGAAACGATATTAGAAACAATTTTTTCCGTTGTTACCCAGGCCTAATAGAAACATTTCTACAAGCAAGTTGCCTGTCCATTGTAGACATGTTAAGAAGCATTTGTTTGATTTGATAAAGATCTAAGAAGTATTTGTTTGTGGAAAGCTTAAGCAATAATAAAGAACTTTGTTAAACTTTTAAGTTTCTAAAGACTCTCTAGAGGAAAATCCATAGGGCCTCTCATCTGAGGCACCACAGCTTCCTGTTGGACACAAAGAGCACGTCCTGTTCCAAAGCCAATTGCTATAGGCCCAGTGTGCAACCGCACAGTGGTATTGATGAAATTATCTTCCCTGATTTATTTCAAAACACAAGGAAGAAGTTAAAATGCCTCCGAGAGGTGTGCTCTCAGGAACAGCAAATTCCAGCTTCAGAAGTGTCCAACGAGGGATGAAAGCTGTTACAGCATTTGTGAGACCCCCTGGGAACCTGCTACAGCCAAGGCTAAACAAACCCTCCTGTATCTGATCGGAAGGCTCAAGCAACAGCGAATCTCTTTTACATTTTAATTGGCATCAAAATCCAGAGACTCAGATGAGTAGCAACCAAAAGAGAAACAGATGATTTCAGATTTGGAAAAAGAACAAAGATTCTTCCTGTAGCATAAGGGCAAAATTGGCTTTGGGTTTTGTATAAAGCAACCTGTTTGATGTGCTGGTGCTATATTCTTAGCTTTTTAAAGGAGAAGAAGCTGGAGAAAATATGGCAGGATATACTAAGGATCTCAGAGATGCTTTCAATCAATAGAAGCAATAAACAGCTGTCTTTAGCCTATGGAAAATGAGAGTCTCATTTCCCCCACTGTACTCATTGTGACATTAGAAGAAATAAATATATGACTTATGGAGATTGCATTTTATAATGAAACTAGCGGTCCCCTGCCACGCGTTGCTGTGGCCCAGTCTGGTGATATGGAAAATAAAGTAATTAGAAAGTGCTGGTTTCCAATATATGTAATGTCTTTATGCTTGTGCGTAAACAGTATTTCTTGATGTTTCTTTGACAGTGTTGACGTAGAAATTGTCTGGCTTGCCTACCCTGGAGCATGCAACATACCACTGTCCTTCTTTAGGGGTCCCTTTCAAATCTATGATACTATATCTCTCTGTGTGTGAATCATCTATCTATCTATAGCTATGTCTGGATGGCTCTCTGTCAGGAGAGCTTTGATTACGTTTTCTTGCCCTGGTGAAGGGAGTTGGACTGGATGGCCTTAAGTATTTTCTGTTGTGGTTCTGTGTGGGAAGTTTGCCCCAGTTCTGTCATTCGTGGAGTTCATTCAGAATGGTCTTTGATTGTAGGTGAACTATAAATCCCAGTAACTACAACTCCCAAATGTCAAGGTCTATTCTCCCCAAACTCCATCTGTGTTCGTATTTGGGCATATGGAACATTCGTGCCAAGTTTGGTCCAGATCCATCATTGTTTGAGTCCACAGTGCTCTCTGGATGTAGGTGAACTACAACTCCCAAACTCAAGTTCAATGCCCAACAAACGCTGCTAGTATTTTCTGTTGGTCATGGGAGGCCTGTGTGCCAAGTTTGGCTCAATTCCATCATTCAGAATGCTCTTTGATTATAGGTGAACTATAAATCCCAGCAACTACAACTCCCAAATGACAGAATCATAATTTTTTGAGTGATGGTCACTCCTTGTGTAGTGAGACATTTTGTTGCCAAATTTGGTGTAATTTTGTTAATTGGTTCTTTTTTTTAAGGTACTCATTATGCACAGAGCATTTTTTTTATATATAGATGGAATTGAAATGTAATAAAATTATTATTATTAATAAAAAAGGACAACAAACGAATAGAGAAGAAATTTTGCATAGTTGATATCGATATAGATGAGCAGGAACCCGGAAAACTCCAGAAAACCTTCCTTCCATTTTTAAATGGTTTATCTTAGAGTGAGAGTTATTTGATTTATACATTATTGCCTTAGTTCTTGTTTTGTAGTTTAAAAATGACAAATATTTCATGCAAATAATTCTTGCATTCATAACCATTAGCTAAATATGAATGAGTGGAATGACCAGGGTGGGACAAAGGACTCTTGTCTGCTGGAGCTAGGTGTAAATGTTTCAACTGACCATATTGATTAGCATTTGATGGCCGGGCAGTGCCTGGGACAGTCTTTTTTTGAGAGGTGATTAGATGTCCCAGATTGTTTCCTCTCTGTTGTTTTGCTGTTGTAATTTTAGAGTTTTTTTAATACTGGTAGCCAGATTTTGTTCATTTTCATGGTTTCTTCCTTTCTGTTGAAATTGTCCACATGCTTGTGGATTTCAATGGCTTCTCTGTGTAGTCTGACATGATGGTTGTTAGAGTGTGAAACTTTACAAATTAATGACCAGCTGACACAACAAGATTGCTACACTTCTGTGTTCCATATTTCTTTGAGCTGTAGTTTGTCAAATTCACCCTATAGTTTCAAAGCTTAGACTTCTATTTATTTTATTTTTGTTGCATTATGCCATGCACTGTTTCCTCCATTTGCTGCAGAGCACTGGGGAAAGCAAGTCAAGCCTTCCCAGTTAAGTACTGTTGATATTAAGGATCCCCCTCGGGCAGCTACATTTCCTTAGCCATTCAGCTTCCATCCCATGGCTTTGTGGAATTCACTGTGTCAATTTCTAAGTGCAACATCCGAAGTTCGTCAAGTACGTTTTCCCTAAATCTAGTTGACATCAGTTGCTGAACCATGATCTTCTGGAGCTCTTTGCGGTTGTCCAAATTTTCCCAGTAATGCAATGATTTCTTCATAGGTAGAAGGTTTTTTTTTAAAAAAAGGATCTAGTTTTCAGTGTACCAGTACATAAGTTGCTTCTCGAATTGCATAATAGCTAATTAGGCTTTTTGCATGTACACAAATTGCATATACACCAAGCAAAGACAAACAAACCTCCACACAAACAGATTAAGAACAATTATTTGAAAAGTTATTCAAAACTTTTTATTATTATTATTATTATTCGAAAGGTCGCAGGTTCGATTCCGGGGAGCGGCGTGAGCTTCCGCTGTCACCCCTAGCTTCTGCCAAACAAGCAGTTCGAAAACATGCAAATGTGAGTAGATCAATAGGTACCACTCCGGTGGGAAGGTAACGGCGCTCCATGTAGTCATGCCGGCCACTTTAACTTAGTACACAGGACAACGCTGGCTCTTCGGCTTAGAAATGGAGATGAGCACCACACCCCAGAGTCAGACATGACTGGACTTAATGTCAGGGCACTACCTTTACCTTTTAACATCTCCCGAAGGACTCAATGTGGCTTACAAAGGCCAAGACCACCAACAAAACAACAACATAACAATACAATAAAACTCCTAAAGCAAACAATAAACATCAAGCAAAAAATAAGACACTAAAAACAATGACACCATGACGTATTTAAAACCTAAGGCCAGGCCAATGTAATGAACAAGATTTAAAAGTGCTGGACATGTGAGTGAAGCTCTGTCCACATTCTAGGCACTTATAGGGTTTCTCCCCAGTGTGAATCCTTTTGATGTTTACGTAGACTTCCACCCTCAGTGAAGCTCCATCCACACTCTAAGCATTTATAAGGTTTCTCCCCCCCTGTGTGTCCTTTGATGTGAACGTAGAGTTGAACTATGACAGAAGCTCTTTCCACACTCCAGGCATGTATAGGGTTTCTCCCCAGTGTGAGTCCTTTGATGCCTACGTAAAGATGAACTTTGAATGAAGCTCTGTCCACACTCGAGGCATTTATAGGGTTTCTCTCCCATGTGAGTCCCATGTGAGACTACAGCTCCCATCAATCTTACTTACCACTCCGGTGGGAAGGTAACGGCGCTCCATGCAGTCATGCCGGCCACATGACCTTGGAGGTGTCTACGGACAACACTGGCTCTTCGGCTTAGAAATGGAGATGAGCACCACACCCCAGAGTCAGACATGACTGGACTTAATGTCAGAGGACTACCTTTACCTTTACCTATTTGAAAAGTTATTATTTGAATCTATAGAGTAAAATGGTTCTAGGAGCAGATCTGCTTGTCAGCAAGACTAAAAGCATCTCTTTTCCATAAATGCATTTTGATCTGATAACCCATCAGATAATTTAGTCAACATATGTAGCTTTTCTACATATCAGTCAGGCTTCAGGTCTGGCCATGATATGGAGATGGTTTTGATTGCTTGGTGGATGACCTCCACAGAGAGCTAGACAGGGGGAGTGTGTTGGTTCCCTTGGATATCTCAGCAGCTTTTGATACCATCAACCATAGTATCCTTCTGGGTTGACTCTTGGGAATGGGCCTTGGGAGAACTGCCTTACAGTGGCTCCAGTCCTTCCTGGAGGGTTGTACTCAGTCAGTGAAGCTGGGGATACTGGCTCAGACCCCTGGCCATTGACCATCAACCATAGTATACCATCAACCATAGTATCCTTCTGGGTCGACTCTTGGGAATGGGCCTTGGGGGCACTGCCTTACTGTGGCTCCGATCCTTCCTGGAGGGTTGTACTCAGTCAGTGAAGCTGAGGATACTGGCTCAGACCCCTGGCCATTGACTCTTACAGTGGCTCCGATCCTTACAGTGGCTCCGATCCTTCCTGGAGGGTTGTACTCAGTCAGTGAAGCTGGGGATACTGGCTCAGACCCCTGGCCATTGACCATCAACCATAGTATACCATCAACCATAGTATCCTTCTGGGTCGACTCTTGGGAATGGGCCTTGGGGGCACTGCCTTACTGTGGCTCCGATCCTTCCTGGAGGGTTGTACTCAGTCAGTGAAGCTGAGGATACTGGCTCAGACCCCTGGCCATTGACTCTTACAGTGGCTCCGATCCTTACAGTGGCTCCGATCCTTCCTGGAGGGTTGTACTCAGTCAGTGAAGCTGAGGATACTGGCTCAGACCCCTGGCCATTGACTCTTGGGAATGGGCCTTGGGGGCACTGCCTTACAATGGCTCCAATCCTTCCTGGAGGTTTGTACTCAGTCAGTGAAGCTGGGAATACTGGCTCAGACCCCTGGCCATTGACCTGTGGGGTCCCGCAAGGTTCTATTCTTTCCCCTATACTATTTAACATCTATATGAAACTGCTGAGTGAGGTCATCCAGAGTTTTAGAGTTTGATGCTATATCTACGCAGATGACACACAACTCTACTACTTTTCAACATCAGACTCCAAAGAAAGCCCCCCAGATCCTTGAACAGTATCTGGCTGCTGTGATGGGCTGGATGAGGGATAGCAAACTGAAGCTTAATCCTGACAAAACAGAGGTCCTCCAGGTCAGTCGTGTGGCCAATCAGAGTATAGGGTGGCAACCTGTGCTTGATGGGGTTACACTCCCCCTGAGGACACAGGTCCGCAGTTTGGTGGTCCTTCTGAACTCTGCACTGACACTTGATGCTCAGGTGTCGGCAGTGGCCATGAGGGCCTTCGCACAATTAAAACTTGTGTGCCAACTATGCCCATACCTTATGAAGCCTGACTTGGCCATGTTGGTCTACACCCTAGTTTCCTCCAGATTGGATTACTGCAATGCACTCTACATGGGGCTGCCTTTGAAGATGGCCCGGAAACTGCAGTTGGTTCAAAGATTGATGGCCAGGTTAATAATAGGAGCAGGTTACAGGGAGAGGTCAACCCCTCTGTTTAAACAGCTCCACTGTCTGCCAAAAAGTTTCCAGTCTCAATTCAAGGTCTAGGTGATCACCTACAAAACCCTAAACAGTTCAGGACCTGCCTATCTTTGAGATCGCATCTTCCCCTACGAACCAGCATGTACTTTAAGATCATCTGGGGAGGCTCTGCTCTTGTTTCTGCCACTGTCTCAAGCGTGGCTGATGGAAACAAGAGAGAGGGTTTTCTCGGTGGTAGCTCCTTGGATCTGGAACTTGCTACTCAAAGAGATCAGATTAGCGCTATCCTTTCCATTTTCTGCAAGGAGCTAAAAACCTGGTTGTTCCACTATGCATTTGATTAGACAGTTCACCAGAGAATTGGATCGATGTCGCCATAGCCCTTCGCACTTTTGTTGGAGGATATTACCCTCCCATCTGTGACCCAAACTGAATTGAATTGTATTTTTCACTTTCACTGGGCTCTATCTAGGAATGATCGCACATTTCTTGATCCTTCTGCACTCAGCACCTAATCTTTCAGCCATTATACTGTTTTCTTTTACTATGCACTGTGATTGTAATGTTTTTCTGATGTTGTTGATTTGATTTGATTTGATTTTATTGTGTGTTTTGATCTATATTTTCGGACTTGTTCCCTTGTAAGCCACCCTGAGTCCCTTAGGAGAGATGGTGGTGAGGTATAGAAATAAAGATTATCATCATCATCATCATCCTCATCCTCATTAGAAACACAACAAGATGAGTCCACAGCAGACACTCTGCTGGCTGTGGTATTGGATCACAAGTCAGACACTTCCCAAGTGTCTAGGACTGTGTGATGTATCGTCAAATAATGCGTGCAGATCCCAGTAAGGTGGCCTTCTGCAGCTGGCAGATGGTAATTTTGTCAGTACCAATTGTGTTCAAGTGCAGGCCAAGATCTTTAGGCACTGCATCCAGTGTGCCGATCACCACTGGGACCACCTTTGTCTTTGCAGTTCGATCTTTAAATCCTCATATCGTGTCAGCTTTTCCAGTTGTTTCTCTTCAATCCTCATGTTGCCTGGGATTACAACATCGACAATCTATAATTTGTTTTTTAACACGATCATGAGATCAGGAGTATTGTGTTCCAAAACTCTGTCTGAATTTGAAAATCCCAGAGTAGTTTGACATGTTCATTCTCTGTAACTTTTTCCGGCTTGTGATCCCACCAGTTCTTTGTCGCAGGCAGATGGTATTTGTGGCACAAGTTCCAATGAATCATCTGAGCAATGGTGTTATGCCTCTGCTTGTAGTCTGTCTGCGTGATCTTCTTACAGCAGCTCAGGATTTGATCTATTGTTTCATCTGCTTCCTTGCAGAGTCTACATTTGGAATCTGTTGTCAACTTTTCAATTCTGGCTTTGATGGCATTGGTTCCAACGGCTTGTTCTTGGACTGCCAGAATCAGGCTGTCCATCTCCTTTTTTAAAGTTCCATTTGTGAGCCACAGCCATGTTTTTTCTTTGTCAATTTGGCTCTCAATTTTTCCCAGGAACTGTCCATGGAGAGCCTTCTTTTGCCAGTTTTCTCTTCTGCTCTGGATTATGTTTTTACGGTATTATTAATTTATTTACTTACTATATTTGTATATTATTTATTTATTTATTTATTTATTTGCTTTACTTCTATACCGCCTTTCTCAGCCGAAAAGGCGACTCAAGGCGGTTTACATAATAAGGTTATCACAACAATATCGAAAAAGGCAATTAAAACACATTATACAATCATTATCGTAATCTCAGTGCCTCAGCAACAAATCAAAATCAGAATCCATAATCATAATTCTTTATACCAATTCCTATGTTCAGTTGTACCATCTTCCTGTATTCCATTGCACTATTTAGCCAAACTCTTGTTCGTAAAGCCAGGTCTTGACCTTCCTCCGGAACGCCAGCAGTGAAGGGGCCTGTCTGATGTCCACAGGTAGGGCATTCCACAGCCGAGGGGCCACCACCGAGAAGGCCCTGTCCCTCGTCCCCGCCAGATGCGCCTGCGATGCGGGCGGGACCGAGAGCAGGGCCTCCCCGGACGGGTATACCACCCTTCTCAGCCCTTAGGCGATTCAAGGCGGTTTACAATGGCAATGATCCGATGCCCAAAAACACCATAAAACATTTAAAAACATTAACACATAATATAAAACCATAACAAGAATACTAAAAGCATATTCACTCTTTGTCTTTTCAACTTGAAGCAGTTTACTACTATTGACTTCCCTCAAAGTTGGTTCTTGACTGCCTTTCACATAATCTGCCAGTGCACGTTTCTCTTCTTCTATCATCTGTTTCACTTCCAGAAGCCCTCTGCCTCCTGATTTTCTGGGCAGGTAAAGTCTGTCAACATCACTACGCAGGTGTAATGAGTAGTGGATTGTCATCAGTTTTCTTATTTTTCTGTCCAGATCATCCAGCTCTGCTTGTGTCCAGTTCACAATCCCAGCAGTGTATCTAATGATGGGGATGGCCCAGGTGTTTATTTTATTTATTTATTTGTTGTGTCAGGGCAACCAGTCAATTATATTACATTTCTAACAGAACAAAGCAAACAAACAGAGAAAATACAAAATGTGTGAGTTTGGTAATGGATTAAATGTCCTTTGACCAGTATCTGGCCACTTGGAGTGCTTCTGGTGTTGCTGCAAGAAGGTCCTCCACTGTGCATGTGGCAGGGCTCAGGTTGCATTGCAGCAGGTGGTCTGTGGTTTGCTCTTCTCCACACTCGCATGTCGTGGATTCCACTTTGTAGCCCCATTTCTTAAGGTTGGCTCTGCATCTCGTGGTGCAAGAGCGCAGTCTGTTCAGCGCCTTCCAAGTCGCCCAGTCTTTGTGTGCCCAGGGGGAGTCTCTCATTTGGTATCAGCCATTGGTTGAGGTTCTGGGTTTGAGCCTGCCACTTTTGGACTCTCGCTTGCTGAGGTGTTCCAGCGAGTGTCTCTGTAGATCTTAGAAAACGATTTCTAGATTTAAGTCGTTGACGTGCTGGCTGATACCCAAACAGGGGATGAGCTGGAGATGTCTCTGCCTTGGTCCTTTCACTATTGGCTGCTACTTCCCAGCTGATGTCAGGTGGTGCAATACCGGCTAAGCAGTGTAATTTCTCCAGTGGTGTAGGGCGCAGACACCCCGTGATAATGCGGCATGTCTCATTAAGAGCCACATCCACTGTTTTAGCGTTGTGAGATGTGTTCCACACTGGGCATGCATACTCAGCAGCAGAGTAGCATAGCGCAAGGGCAGATGTCTTCACTGTGTCTGGTTGTGATCCCCAGGTTGTGCCAGTCAGCTTTTGTATGATATTGTTTCTAGCACCCACTTTTTGCTTGATGTTCAGGCAGTGCTTCTTGTAGGTAAGAGCACGGTCCAGAGTGACTCCCAGGTATTTGGGTGTGCTGCAATGCTCCAGTGGGATTCCTTCCCAGGTATCCCAGGTGCTGATAGCCTTGATCGTATTTCTGCCATTTAATTTGTTCTTCAAAACATTTCTGACTCTTTGGATATATTCTTTGCTGACCACATTTCTCACATGCCCATGCTTGATATTATTATTATTATTATTATTATTATTATTATTTACTTTTTGTACATAATGATGCTTGAAAGTTATACCTGAATCTAGTTTATTTTGTAATCATGAATGTGTTTACATAAACATGCCTGCATATCTAAACATTTGCACAAGGAAAACAGTGTGAGGAAACTCACGTAGACTACATAACACAATGTGGATCTAACTGGTCTGAACTGTTGTTAATGAGCCAAGTATTCAAATATTGTACAGAAAGTTCTGAAACAAGTTAACATACTTGGGCTGAAGCACTGCTTTAACGCATACAGGAATTCACATGTGCTTTTTGACAGAAAAAAATGAGAGAGAAAATAATATGGACAAAATAGCAACTTTCAA
The DNA here is from genome assembly GCF_025583915.1 of Anolis sagrei ordinatus. Lineage (NCBI taxonomy): Eukaryota > Metazoa > Chordata > Lepidosauria > Squamata > Anolidae > Anolis > Anolis sagrei. The sequence continues at coordinate 107,513,356 of NW_026847549.1, forward strand.
AGGATTCCCACAGATCTTTTTAAAAACATGCAAAGAACTTGGAGAGAGAGAGAAATAGCCATTGATGTTAAGGAACATAGGGGGACTCACTCTTCCACTTGCAGCCAAGGAGCTCTCCCCTTCAGGCCCGTAGCCAGGATTTTGTTTCAGGGGGAGCTGAGTTTGATTCGGGGGGGGGGGGGGGGGGGGGGGGGGCTGAGTCTGAGTGAAAGAGGGTCTACCCTAGCAAACCTTTTGTATTGTTACCCCCAAACCCCCATGAATATGGGATATATTGAGCATGGTGGTCAGATCATGATATGAATAACATAACAGTTTAAATAATGTACCAGTAAGGCCTTCTCGTGGACCACCATGAGAATTTCGGGGGGAGCTGAAGCACCCCAAGCCCCCCCCCCCCCCGGCTACATGCCTGCTCCCCTTGTTCAAATAAGGGGATGGTCCTGGAGTTGACATACACCCTTCTAATGACTTTTACCCCTATTATGATCTATAAATAGGAGTATTTGAATTCATACTCTGATGATAGGACCTGCAATATTTCACACCCAAAACTTCACAGCAATAAGTGCTCTGTGTGTGTGTGTGTGTGTGTGTGTGGGGGGGGGCAACTTTGATGGCCTACTTAAATTCAAGTCATATTAAAAGCTGTTCTTCATTTTAAATATTGTATTGTTGTTTCTTTTTGCACTACAAAAAAGATGTGTGCAGTGTGCATAGGATTTGTTGATTTTTTTTTCAATTAGTTCACACAAATATTCTCCATCTATCTGCCACTCTCCTGGCCCATCTGTCAAATTTTAAAATGCCATGCAGCCCCTATGTCCAAAAAGTTTCTGGCATTCACGAGAAACGTTTCCTTCAAAAGGGGCTCCACGTGTTTAAAAGGTTGAGAACCCCTGCTCTAAGCATTTGAGACTTCAGTTCCTGGAAGTCCCAGTCATCTTAGTCAGTTGCCAGGAATTTTGGGACCTGAAGTCCTAAACACTTGGTAGACCAAAGGTTGGAAAGCTGCTTCTCAAACTTTATTTTGTTCTGGAATTCCACACTGTCATTAAAACTGACTCATCTGTACTTATGAGTTGCAACAGTGGTTGTGCCTAAAGACATTTGAGTTTTTACTCTTTAGATTGTTCTTATCTGTCTGGTAACTAGACACATTTTGACCTCAGATGCTTACTGCAAAACAAGATTTCTGCCTGAAGATAACCAAGTGAGCATAAACAAGAAATAGTATTTTGTTGTTTATGGTGATAAGAGCTTCAATGGGATTCAGAAAAAGCAAAAGCTGCACATCGCAAGTGTTGAACCTGACTCAGCACATAGAAGATGGTTTTGAAAGGCAGCAGATCACAGGAGCTGTCTTCATAGACCTGTCAGCAGCCTATGATACTGTGAACCACCGCCTCCTCCTGAGAAAAATGTATAATACCACAAGGCACTACCACCTCACCCCCTCATAGGAAACCTGCTACAAAACAGGAGCTTTTTTGTTGAGTTCCAGGGCCAGAGAAGCAGATGGTGGAAACAGAAAAACGGCCTACCTCAGGGGAGTGTGCTTGCCCCATCCATGTTCAACATCTACACAAATGACCAGCCACTGCCAGAAGGGACAGAGAGTTTCATCTATGCTGACGATCGTGCCATTACCGCTTAAGCAGGGAGCTTTGAGATGGTAGAACAGAAGCTTTCCAAAGCTCTAGGTGCTCTTACTGCTTATTACAGGGAAAACCAGCTGATCCCCAACCCATCTAAAACACAGACATGTGCCTTTCATCTCAAGAACAGACAAGCATCCCGAGCTCTGAAGATCACCTGGGAAGGAATCCCACTGGAGCATTGCAGCGCACCCAAATACCTGGGAGTCACTCTGGACCGTGCTCTTACCTACAAGAAGCACTGCCTGAACATCAAGCAAAAAGTGGGTGCTAGCAACAATATCATACGAAAGCTGACTGGCACAACCTGGGGATCACAACCAGACACAGTGAAGACATCTGCCCTTGCGCTATGCTACTCTGCTGCTGAGTATGCATGCCCAGTGTGGAACACATCTCACCACGCTAAAACAGTGGATGTGGCTCTTAATGAGACATACCGCATTATCATGGGGTGTCTGCGCCCTACACCACTGGAGAAATTACACTGCTTAGCCGGTATTGCACCACCTGACATCCGCCGGGAAGTAGCAGCCAATAGTGAAAGGACCAAGGCAGAGACATCTCCAGCTCATCCTCTGTTTGGGTATCAGCCAGCACGTCAACGACTTAAATCTAGAAATAGTTTTCTAAGATCTACAGAGACACTCGCTGGAACACCTCAGCAAGCGAGAGTCCAAAAGTGGCAGGCTCAAGCCCAGAACCTCAACCAATGGCTGATACCAAATGAGAGACTCCCCTGGGCACACAGAGGACTGGGCAACTTGGAAGGCGCTGAACAGACTGCGCTCTGGCACCACGAGATGCAGAGCCAACCTTAAGAAATGGGGCTACAAAGTGGAATCCAGACATGCGAGTGTGGAGAAGAGCAAACCACTGACCACCTGCTGCAATGCAACCTGAGCCCTGCTACATGCACAATGGAGGACCTTCTTGCAGCAACACCAGAGGCACTCCAAGTGGCCAGATACTGGTCAAAGGACATTTAACCAACTACCAAACTCACAAATGCTGTATTTTATCTGTTTGTTTGCTTTGTTCTGTTAGAAATGTAATATAATTGACTGGTTGATCTGACATGACAAATAAAAAATGGGATTTGTAGAATTTTGGTCACAAATAATTTACTAGGCTTCAAGGCAGTGCTTTTCAAACTTTGGTGCTCCAGAAATTTTGCTCTCCGACTCCCATAATTTCTAGCTACTGACCTTCTGACTGGGATTGTTAACAGTTGAAGTCGAAAACATGTGGAGGATTGCGACTGAGAACTGCTGCATTAAGGTGGCGCAAGAGATTTAGTTCTTTTTGATGAAATAGATTGGTGGTCTGTAAAAAAGTAAGAATATCACTCCATGATTCAATAAAAAAAACAACTATCTCTTTTAAATCCATAGCTTCTCCAACACTCAGCATGAATAATCTTCAGAGGTGTGAATCCATATTTCTCATGAATTATCATTGGATTAAAAACACTGTCAGACTAATCCCGCTATGAGCACAGTGTGTATTTCCTCCCAGACAGAATGTATTATGCGGGTACAACTTGTTGTTTCTTTTTTCTGCATCACTTGTCAGAAAAAGCTTCTCCTGGGTGATTGTTCTACTAGAAACATTTTTGCTGATCATTGTTATTACTGTTGCATTTTACCCTTGACATCAGCCGGCTAGATGTATATTTACTTGGGCAGACATTTAACTACTACTTTTAAAAAATCCAGTGGTTGCTTCAGTGGTGATCCATGCACTTCAGCTGCTCACAGGAGGATATATGACAAGACATCAAACAGCATGTGAGTAATCCTTTAAATTATGACCTTGCAAAGATGTAGTACCTCCTACTTTAGTTGCCAGACATTCGAACACTTCTGTCTTGAGAGAATTGGTTTGCACCCTGCTGAGAACACTCACATCATTAACAGCAATGGATGACGAGTATTGCTCCATTCCTTTTCTTTAAAAATAGTTATGCTCAACCAAGTATTTCACCGAAGCCCAGCTCTCATCATCTCTCAGAAACACAGTGTCATAGTCTGAGACACAGAACTGAAGAATAAAAACTAAATACAACATGTCAAAATAATACACTGATATTGGTTGCACTGGCAAAGAAACAAATCTTGGGGTGAAAAATCACACGTCTATCAATAGTGTAATTGGATGGAAAGAAACTGACATCTTATTTTGGTTCCATTACTGATATGTTGCAATCCCAAAGTTGTCTTTCTTATTGTTTGATGTGCGATTGGATAATTTGAGTTCTTAGAGGGATTTGATTTCTATCGGTATCTGAGGCATATTTTAAATGAATTTGATTTACAGTCTTCTAAAAGATCCACCAATTGTGTCACTTCGCACTTTGATATGTTACTGCAGCTATCCAGCTTTATTCGCAGGTTCTACTGAGTTTTATGAATTTCTAAATAATTTTCACAATTTTATTAGCTGGGATTTTATGGGCATTGTTGTTTTATACTTATGTTATTGTGTATATACTTATGTATTGTTGTTTATATGCGGCACTTGGAGTGCTTCTGTGAGCCACCCCAAGTCCCATCTGGAAGATAATGGTATTCATTTATTGTGTCAGGAATGAATCAAAACAGTTGTATTGCATTAAAAACAAACAAACCAACAAAACATTAAATGTCCTTTGACTAGTAGCTGGCCACTTGGAGTGCCTCTGGTGTTGATGCAAGAAGGTCCTCCATTGTGCATGTGGCAGGGTTCATGTTGCATTGCAGCAGGTGGTCAGTGGTTCGCTCTTCTCCACACTCGCATGTCGTGGATTCCACTTTGTAGCCCCATTTCTTAAGGTTGGCTCTGCATCTCGTGGTGCCAGAGTGCAGTCTGTTCAGCGGCTTCCAAGTTGCCCAGTTTTCGGTGTGCCCATGAGGGACTTTCTCATTTGGTATCAGCCATTGATTAAGGTTCTGGGTTTGAGACTGCCACTTCTGGACTCTCACTTGCTGAGGTGTTCCAGTGAGTGTCTCTGTAGATCTTAGAAAGCTATTTCTTGATTTAAGTCATTGGTGTGCTGGCTAATACCCAGGGGTGGCTCAACCATTACGCAAAGTAAGCATTTGCAGTATAGTTGATTTTGCCCAGGGGCGCGCTTGAGGCGCTCTTGGGGGGGAATAGACGTTGACGTATGCTAGTTGTAGTTGTTGTTGTTCATTCGTTCAGTCGTCTCTGACTCTTCGTGACCTCATGGACCAGCCCACGCCAGAGCTCCCTGTCGGCCGTCACCACCCCCAGCTCCTTCAAGGTCAGTCCAGTCACTTCAAGGATGCCATCCATCCATCTTGCCCTTGGTTGGCCCCTCTTCCTTTTACCTTCCACTTTCCCCAGCATAATTGTCTTCTCTAAGCTTTGCTGTCTCCTCATGATGTGGCCAAAGTACTTCAACTTTGTCTCCAGTATCCTTCCCTCCAATGAGCAGTCGGGCTTTATCTCCTGGAGGATGGACTGGTTGGATCTTCTCGCAGTCTCAGAACTTTCCTCCAGCACCACAGTTCAAAAGCATCTATCTTCCTTCGCTCAGCCTTCCATAAGTTCCAGCTCTCACATCCGTAGGTTACTACAGGGAATACCATGGCTTTGACTATGCAAGTTGTAGTTACTGGAATGTATAGTTCACCTACAATCAAAGAGCATTCTGAACTCCACCAATGACGGAATTGAACCAAATATGGCACACAGAAGTCCCACAACGAACAGAAAATATATATATATCAGTGATTAGTTTGGGGGGGGGGGGATACTGTTTGCTTACCGTTGAAAATTACCTAGGGCCGCCTCTGCTAATACCCAAACAGGGGGTGGGCCAGAGATGTCACTGCCTTGGCCCTTTCACTATTGGTTGCTACTACCCGGCAGATGTCAGGTGGTGCAATACCAGCTATACAGTATAATTTCTCCCGTGGTGTAGGGCACAGACACCCCGTGATGATGCGGCATATCTTATTAAGAGCCACATCCACTGTTTTAGCATGGTGAGATGTGTTTCACACTGGGCATGCATACTCAGCAGCAGGGTAGCATTGCACAATGGCAGATGTCTTCCCTGTATCTGGTTGTGATCCCCAGGTTTTGTATGATATTGTTTCTAGCACCCACTTTTTGCTTGATATTCGGGCAGTGCTTCTTGTAAGTCAGAGCACGGTCCAGGGTAACTCCCACACATTTGGGTGTGCTGCAATGCTCCAGTGGGATTCCTTCCCAGGTAATCCTCAGATCTCGGGATGCTTGTCTGTTCTTAAGATGAAAAGCACATGTCTGTGTTTTAGATGGATTAGGAATCAGCTGGTTTTCCCTGTAATAGGCAGTTTCAGAGAGCTTCATCTCAAAGCTCTCTGCTTGAGCGTTAATGGCATGATCATCAGCATAGATGAAACTCTCTGTCCTTTCTGGCATTGGCTGGTCATTTGTGTGAATGTTGATGGAGCAAAGCATGCTCCCCTGAGGCAGGCCATTCTTCTGTTTTTGCCATCTGCTGCTTTGGCCCTGGAACTCAACAAAAAGATAGTGGTGGGGTATAAATAATAATAATAATAATAATAATAATAATAATAATAATAATAATAATTATTATTATTATTATTATTATTATTATTATTATTTTATTACTTGGCACATCTGAAATAAAACAGAATATTTTCGTGTAAATGAAAATATAAGAATTTATCCTACAAAGCTGCTATTCCATGGCAGTCACACTGTCATAGATAATAAATAAATACTGGGACAAATATTGCACAGCTCTTAATCCATGCAACCACAATCGTACTTCTGCATACTCTCATAACTACTTCAATTGCTCTCTATTTTTTTTTAAAAAATGTGTAATTTCACAGTTTAAGCAAATAAACCAATATTTAAGCAATATCTGCACAGTTTAAGCAAATAAGACTTTTAAATATTAAATAGTCAGAAAACAGACAGCTCAGGATTAGCAAGGGATGAGGAAGGTGGGAGCCGAGGAGAATAATATTCTTTGAAAACATCTTACTGCCAACATGTCAGTTTTGGAACTTGGCTACAAGACACCTACTAACCCAAGGAGTGACCATCATTCAAAAAAATTGATTTTGTCATTTGTGAGTTGTAGTTGCTGGGATTTATATTTCACCCACAATCAAAGATCATTCTGAAATCCACCAATGATGGAATTAAACCCAACGTGGTATACAGGACTCCCATGACCAACAGAAAACACTAGAAGGGTTTTGTGAGCATCAGGCCCATAGCCAGGATTTTGATTCGGGGGGGGGGGGGGATGAGTTTGATTCAGGGTGTGTGTGTGAGCATCTACCCTAGCAAATCTTTTGTATTGTTATCCCAATACCCCCATGCATATGGGATATATTGAGCATGGTGAACTGATCATGATATGAATAAACATAACAGTTTAAATAATGTATCAGTAAGGTCTTCTCGTGGACCACCCTGAGAATTTCATGGGGAGGCGAAGCCCCTCAAGCCTCCCCCCTGGTTAAATGCCTGGTGGGCATTGAGTTTGGGAGTTGTTCACCTACATCCAGAGAGCACTGTGGACTCAAACAATTATGAATTTGGACCAAACTTGGCACAAATATTCCATATGAACACAGATGGAGTTTGGGGAAAATAGACCTTGACATTTGGGAATTGTAGTTACCGGGATTTATAGTTCACCTACAATCAAAGAGCATTCTGAAGCCCACGAATGTCAGAATTGGGACAAACTTCTCACACAGAACCCCCATGACCAATAGAAAATGCTTAAGGCCATCCAGTCCAACTCCCTTCACCAGGGCAAGAAAACATAATCAAAGCCCTCCTGACAAAAAGCCATCAAGCCATAGATATAAATGATTCACACACACGCTCGCAGATATAGTATCATAGATTTGAAAGGGACCCCTAAAGAACGACAATTATATGTTGCATCTTCCAGAGTAGGCAAACCAGACACGCTCCACATCAACACTGACAAAGAAACAGAAAGAAATACTGTTTACCCACAAGCATAAAGAAATTACATATATTAGAAACCAACACTTTCTCATTACTTTATTTTCCAGATCACCAGACTGGGCCACAGCAATGCATGGCAGGGGACAGCTCGTAAATAAACAAATAAATAATCTTTAGTGACATGATTTCTGATACAATTATGTGTGAGCATATCCTCTTAAGCACACTTTGTTTACTTTTGCTGAGATCCTGTACCTCCAACATCAATCAATGTGGAGGACTGGCTCTAGTTACATCTACACAAATTGTACAATAATGGAAATGACAGAAATGAGAAGAAGATGTAGCATACAGACCTGGATCTGCCCTACGACATGGCAGGTGATACTATTGTGAGAAACCAGTCTCTTCATAATATAGTGACAGATGGTTCAATCCAGTCTGGAACAATTTGGGTTTTTTTAAACTAAATTTTATTTTAAGAAAAAAAAAACATACGTCTTTGATTTAAGTCATTATTCTGTTGGCAATGTTCTGACTCATTTGTGTTTTTACTGAAGTGGTCTTTTCCTTCCAAACACCAAAGGAACACATGACTAAAACAGAAAAACAGAGATTACACTTTAGTCAGCTATGTCTTGGCGATCCCTAACACAAAACACATGGACATGAACTAAAATAGAGAGGTAAGAGTAGGTAAAAAGAGAAAGATGGACAAAATATAGCTCCTTGGGGAAATATCCTGATTTACGTGTCAATAAGTGGTTTCACTTCAGTGCAGAAATTTATTTCTTGGTGCAACTGCCAGAACTACTACCCTGATAAACTTTTAAAGAGAGAGCTTATTCAGGAGATGCTAATCTCTTGCTGTCATGAAATAAAGCTGGTTGGACAAATTTTCATACATTTTAATATTAGTGAAACAGGAAGTTGGAAATTCTACATTGCACTCAATGCTTTCATTGCAGAGTTTATGTTTTCAGTAATGATACCACAGACAAAAAGAATTAATGTATTGTCGAAGGCTTTCATGGCCGGAATCACTGGGTTGTTGTAGGTTTTTTCGGGCTATATGGCCATGGTCTAGAGGCATTTTCTCACTACCTCTGAGGATGCTTGCCATAGATGCAGGCGAATCGTCAGGAGAAAATGCCTCTAGACCATGGCCATATAGCCCGAAAAAACCTACAACAACCCAAAAAGAATTAAGATATTGGATAACCAAATTAGCTCTTTTCTTTTCCCTTGTATTGTTCTCTAAAAACGTTGTTATAAACTGGCATCTTCTACCATGATCTTGTCAGTTTTGTGTTACAAAGTCTTCCGTTAATTGTCGATGCTCCACAGTAAAGCTCCACCTTTGGAAGGATGTTATCGTCATGACTTTGGTCTGGTGAGAAGACCATTGGCGGATGTCTGGGATTAGCCAGGGGATGGGACTAGACGAGGCCTGCATAACTTGCAACCCTCCAGGTGTTTTGGACTTCAGCTCCCAGAAGTTCAACAGTGACAAATGCAAGATACTCCACTTTGGCAGGAAAAATGAAATGCAAAGATACAGAATAGGGGACGATGCCTGGCTCGAGAACAGTACGTGTGAAAAAGATCTTGGAGTCCTCGTGGACAGCAAGTTAAACATGAGCCAACAATGTGATGTGGCAGCAAAAAAAGCCAATGGGATTTTGGCCTGCATCAATAGGAGCATAGTGTCTAGATCTAAGGAAGTTATGCTACCCCTCTATTCCGCTTTGGTTAGACCACACCTGGAATATTGTGTCCAATTCTGGGCACCACAATTCAAGAGAGATATTGACAAACTGGAATGTGTCCAGAGGAGGGCGACTAAAATGATCAAGGGTCTGGAGAACAAGCTCTATGAGGAGCGGCTTAAGGAGCTGGGAATGTTTAGCCCGAAGAAGAGAAGGCTGAGAGGTGATATGATAGCCATGTATAAATATGTGAGAGGAAGCCACAGGGAGGAGGGAGCAAGCTTGTTTTCTGTTTCCCTGGAAACTAGGACACGAAACAATGGCTTCAAACTACACGAAAGGAGATTCCATCTGAACATGAGGAAGAACTTCCTGACTGTGAGAGCCGTTCAGCAGTGGAACTCTCTGCCCCAGAGTGTGGTGGAGGCTCCTTCTTTGGAAGCTTTTAAACAGAGGCTGGATGGCCATCTGTCGGGGGTGATTTGAATGCAATATTCCTACTTCGGCGGGAAGGTAATATACTGCTCCGGCAGGAAGGTAACGGCGCTCCATGCAGTCATGCCGGCCACATGACCTTGGAGGTGTCTACGGACAATGCCGGCTCTTTGGCTTAGAAATGGAGATGAGCACCACACCCCAGAGGGTGCCACGAATGGCATGTCAGAGAATGGGGGTGTCTTCACTCGACATGACTGGACTTAATGTCAGAGTACAACCTTTACCTATTCCTGCTTCTTGGCAGGGGGTTGGACTGGATGGCCCATGAGGTCTCTTCCAACTCTTTGATTCTATGATTCTATGAAATCCTGACCACTAGAAAAACAGGCTAGGGTTTCTGGGACTTGGAGTCCCAAACACCCAGAGGGCCACAGGTCGTGCAGGCCTGGACTAGAACACTATCAGTGCTGAAGACTATGGGTATAAAGCTTTGTACGTTTCTTTTTTTTCAGGCAAGAACACGGAATTTTGCTACTTTAACATTCTTTTCTAAACATTGTGCAGAAAACATGTTAATCATGGGAAACAGAATTTTTGAGCAGAAATATTAATTTTTTTATATAAAAAATTCTACGAAATGTGATGAAGTCCCTGCTTTGCTTCGTTGCCCAGAAGAAGATGTGGTAGTTTCCATTCCTTCTTCTTGGTGATTTAGCAAGGGTGGTTGAGATCCTTCCTACTTCCCCAATCTTGAAGCCCAAGGCTGTGTTGTGGAAATGTGCACCCAATACTCTTTGGCTTTGGGAGTTAGCAGTGATGGAGACAATGGCTCTTCCTCCTTCTCCCTTCCCCCTGCTTAAGCAGATAGTGAAATTGAACACACACGTTCTCTTCGTTCATACGGAGAGGCCCTGCTCGCGATCCCACCTGCGTCACAGGCGTGCTGGTGGGGACAAGGGACAGGGCCTTTTCTGTGGTGCCCCCCGACTTTGGAACACCCTCCCCAAGGACATCAGGCAAGCCCCTACATTGGCAATCTTTAGGAAGAGTCTGAAGACCTGGCTGTTCCGGTGTGCCTTTCCAGAATAGGAAACCCTAGCATTATGTCCCAGAAGCACTTTATCAGAGATTTAAGATTATCTGCACATTGTACTCACACTAAATCCTATATTTCACCTGTCATACTCAGCACTTTTAATCTGTACCCATTACATTTGGCCCAGCCCTAGTTTTACTGTGTTATGATGTATTGTTTTTGCTTACTGTTTTGCTTAATTTTTTGATTTGCTTTATAATATTATGTGTATTAGTATGTTGTTGTTTTTATTGAGGCCTTGGCCTTTGTAAGCCGCATCGAGTTATTCGGGAGATGCTAGCGGGGTACAAATAAAGATAATAATAATAATCATCATCATCATCATCATCATTTAATAACTTATTAATCGCCCTCCATCCGAGAATGCTCTAGGCGATTTACAGCTAAATTATAAAAGATAAAATATACACATACAAAAATTAAAAATTAACAGAGATCGAATGCTCTAGTAAAAAGCCAGGTCTTAAGTGCGAGAGTAAAAGGCCCTAAGTCACACATGGCTCTCATATAGGGCGGCAAGGAATTCCACAAGGCAGGGGCAGAAATAGAAAAAGCCCTGCGTCTGGTCCTTTCCAAGTGCACTTCTCTAGGACCCGGTATATGGAGTAAGTCATGTTGGGCTGGTCGTTGCGACCTCTGATGATGGGAGAAGGAGAGGCGGTCCCTAAGGTATGATGGGCCCTGGCCGTAAAGAGTTTTAAAGGTCAGAAGTAGCATCTTATACAGGCCACGGTACTCACTTGGAAGCCAATGTAAATGTTGCAGCACTGGTGTTATATGGCATTTTATGGGCGTTCCTGTGAGTAACCTGGCTGCCGCATTCTGAACAATACGAAGCTTTCGGGTCGTAGACATCAGAAGGCCCACATACAGGGCGTTGCAATAGTCCAGCCTAGACATGACCATGCCATGGATGAGTTGCCAGAGCCTCGTCAGATAGGTAGGGTGCCAGTTGCCTCGCTTGTCGTAGATGGAAATAGTCCTGTTTGCTGGCAGCAGCGACCTGAGCTTCCATTGTCAGCTGTGAATCCAGGATGACACCTAAGCTCTTAACAGTGGTCGATGGAGATAGGGAGGCACCATCGAAGGTGGGTAATGGAGGAGTCAGACCTGCCAGGCGGCCATGCCAGAGAATCTCAGTCTTTGCCGAGTTCATAATAAATTGAGGATCTGAGATCCTGTAGTTACAGGGGTCATTAGCATATAGATGGCAAAGCAGCTGATCAGTTGATTTTCTATTATCTCCATTCCTCCTTGCTAGAATGCAGTCCCAATACAAAAAGAGATGTTTTGCCATAAGCTTTAAAAAAGAATTTCCCCTAACACTAAAATGACAATAATGAAACTATTCATGCATAAAAACTGGCAATGTGTGCTTGTCTATTTCTTCTTCTGTGACCTCCACTAAAGCATTTTATGCCAACCTTATGTCTGCTTCATATGTCTACTAGCATACAACAATTTATTGAAAGTTAATGGCAGACACTAGATCTGATAGAGGGCAAACACCTTAGGGTCATTATATGTTGAAAGCACACATCACCAACAACCAGAACTGCTAGCCTTGCATTAAAATTTCAAAACTCCTTGTTATTAGTATGCATAGATAGTTCATACCAATTACGCCAAATTTTGAAAATATCTGCTGATGCAACTGATCAGCCTTGCAGAAATATGTATTGACCTTGGTGGCATATCTTCAGTATTCTTGATCATTTGTATATTCAAGATGTGTTATCTATCCATGTATTCATCAGGCAGGGGAATACAATTTTGTTCAGTTACATTTCAATGAGGATTTAACCAACTTGTATTTTTCAAATTAATATCTGAGATGTAAAAATGTGTATTGAAATAAGCACATTAGAAGAAAGTATACAGAAAATATAAGTATTTATTAGCCAAAAAGACACACTGTCTCTGGAAAATATATTATGTAACTTTGTATATGAAAAGGTGTAAAGTAGGAGTAATGTACATAAATACACGTACTTCTATTAAGAGTTTTTTTTTGTCGTGTCAGGAGCAACTTGAGAAACTGCAAGTTGCTTCTGGTGTGAGAGAATTGGCCGTCTGCAAGGATGTTGCCCAGGGGATGCCTGGATGATTTGATGTTTTTATCATCCTTGTGGGAGGCTTCTCCCATGTCCCCGCATGAGGAGCTGGAGCTGATAGAGGGAGCTCATCCGCCTCTCCCCGGATTTGAATCTGCGACCTGTTGGTCTTCAGTCCTGTCGGCACAGGGGTTTAACCCACTGCGCCACTGGAGGCTCCATTCTATTAGAGTTAGCAACATCATAAAACAACTTTAAATGGGGCGGGGGGGGGGGGGGAGTAACTGATGGAAACTGATTTGTATACCTTTTTTACACAGTGCTTAGAAAAACTAATTAAAATAAATTAAAATCAACCCCTTTGAAAAGGATATCAATGTGGTGAAATTGAAATGCAGGTCACTCTACATTGTGGGGATTGACATATTATAGATTCAGTTAAAATATATGTACACAATTGCCTGATTATTAATTTTGCCATCGGTTAGTTTAAGAAGTGTAAAGGACTAGCACAATTCTGTTTTTCAGTTTATAGTTAGAAGATGATAATTTAAGTAGAATTAACTAAATTATCATCCTCTAACTACACATTTATTTATTTATTTGTGTTATTTGTATACCGTCCTTCTCAACGCCGAAGGGTACTCAGGGCAGTTCACATAAACTAAAATACAGTAATTCTGCTAGTCCTTTTGTCATGAACCAGAAGCCTTAAACGAGCCAAACACAAATAATCCAGTTCAAAACAGATAATCTGGGATCAGATACTAGCATATAGGGCAGAGTAAATTAAGTCTTTGATTTCAGAAGATTTGCATAATAACATGCTTCTGTTTTTTACACAGGCACTCACCTTAAATCCTTTTCTTGTTGCTGAGGTTAAAGGTTTTCCCCTGACATTAAGTCCAGCCTTGTCTGACTCTGGGAGTTGGTGCTCATCTCAATTTCTAAGCCGAAGAGCCAGCATTGTCCATAGACATCTCCAAGGTCATGTGGCTGGCATGACTGCATGGAGTGCTGTTACCTTCTTGCTGGAGTGGCTCCAGGGGCTGGCTGAACTACAGCTTTAAAATGTCAGTCTTATGAAAAACAAGGCATTCTCTCTTTTGCCCAAGTTTATGAAATTAATTTAGTAATATATTTCCATGAATAACTCTAAAGGCATCTTTGGGAGGTATATAATTATAATTCGCTTCAGCCAAAGAGCCACACTAGTTCAGTGGCCAAGACTTGATAGAGAATTAACTACACTAGCTACTGCACCTATCCCTGTTAGAACAAGATCTCATTAAGATAAATGCTGGGCTTGATTAAAAAAAACCCACAGGTATGTTTTTTTAAAAAAATCTTCCATGATGATGACAATCTGAAAAACATAATTAAATTGTATTAATTTTGTATCATTACATCTGAGTCTACTGACATTTTTGCAGCATGTAAATATTGTGATGTTTGTAATTATACTGGGCACAACACATTAATTATATTTTTAGATCTAAATTATGTGAGTTGTAATAACCTGTCTGAACTCATGGTTCTTAACTAATGTATACAAAACTGCTTGGAACTTGATTCAAAGGCAACCAGTCTGGTGCAGTGGCCTCAATGTTGACCTAGGTCTCTGAGTGATCAGAGATGAACTTTCTCTGCTTTGTAAATGGACTGGTTGACCTAAGACCAGAGTTTCTCAAACTGTGCTTCTCCAGATGTTTTGGACATCAGCTCCCACAATTCCTAAAAGCTGATAAGTTCGCTGGAATTTCTGGAAACTGAAGTCCAAAAGACTTGGAGGAGCATAGTTTGAGAAACACTGCCTTAGACAACTCTCAGCCAATGACAAATCTGTGAGTCCACCCATCCTTTTATTTATTTATACCCCACCTTTTCCCAAACTGGGAGTCAAGATGACTTACAAAACAGCTAGAATTACAATAGAAATTAATATTGTTAAAACACAAAAAGTTCAAATATTTAGGCAATCCCTCGTTGTCCGAGGATGATGATCCTCCAAGTTCAGTGTCCTGGCAGTGGGTCCGTAGGTGACTGTGGAGCCCTATTCTTAATCTGGGGGGGATAGGTTTCCAGGAAGAAGGTGGTCCCGGTTGGAGTTGGCTTGACGCGCCTTCCTCTTGGCACATTTCTCTCTTTCGCCCTCCATTCGTGCCTCTTCAAATTCTGCAGCACTGCTGGTCACAGCTGACCTCCAACTGGAGCGCTTAAGGGCCAGGGCTTCCCAGTTCTCAGTGTCTATGCCAGAGTTTTTAAGGTTGGCTTTGAGCCCATTTTTAAATCTCTTTTCCTGTCCTCCAACATTCCATTTTCTGTTCTTAAGTTCAGAGTAGAGCAACTGCTTTGGGAGACGGTGGTCAGGCATCCGGACAACGTGGCCAGCCCAGCGGAGTTGATGGCAGAGGACCATTGCTTCAATGCTGGTGGTCTTTGCTTCTTCCAGCACGCTGACGTTTGTCCACTTGTCTTCCCAAGAGATTTGCAGGATTTTCTGGAGGCAGCACTGATGGAATCATTCCATTGCATGTGACGTCTATAGACTGTCTACGTCTCACAGGCGTATAGAAGGTTTGAGTGGACAATAGCTTTATAAACAAGCACCTTGGTATCCCAACGGATGTCCTGGTCCTCAAACACTCTCTGCTTCATTCGGAAAAATGCTGCACTTGCAGAGTTCAAGGCGGTGTTGAATTTTAGTGTCAATGTTGACTTTTGTGGAGAGGTAGCGGAAATGATCGACATTTTCTAATGTTACACCATTAAGTTGTCTTACTGGCATTGGAGAGAGATTGGCTGGAAGAGCACATTGGTTTTCTCGATGTTCAATGACAGGCCAAGCTTCTCGTATGCTTCTGCGAAGGTGTTTAGAGTGGCTTGTAGGTCTTCTGAATGCGCACAGACGATGTTGTCATTAAATAACACCAGAATTAGAAATATTTCTTTTAAATAAACAATTCAATACCATAAATAGTCCCTCCCTTGTAAAAAATAATTTATAAAATTATTATGTTCTAAACTGAGAAGGTATAAACCTGCTGCTGAAGAAACTACAAAGAAAGAAACATTATATTCTATGGGAAGAAGCTCCAAATTCTGGGACCATTCATGGAGAAAGCTGATTCCCATCATATGGGACTCTGAAGGTGGTGAGAAGGGGAGAAGTGCTTCCCTTTGAACCTCTTAGATCTTAATAATAATAATAATAATAATAATAATAATAATAATAATAATAATAACAACAACACTTTATTTGTACCCCGCTACCATCTCCCCAAGGGACCCGGTGCGGCTTACATGAGGCCGAGCCCAAACACAACAATATATGCAATAATAACAACAATACAAGCAATTAAACACATAGACAATAAGATAAACAACATTATCAATAAAACAACACATAATTAAAAACAGTGGGAAGGCCAAATGTTAAGTTAAAATTGGAAATAATGCTGGGACATGAACGGAAGGTGATACTGGTGCTTGTGGAAGGGTATACGAGCAGACTTAAAGAATTGTAAAGTGCTTTGGAGGACAAAGTGCTATGCGGTCATTATTCTGGGAAGGCACACTGGAACAACCACGTCTTCAAGTTCCTCAAAGTTGGAGCCTGTCTGATGTCTTTAGGGAGTGAGTTCCAGAGTCGAGGGGCAGTCTCGACAGTCTTTGACAGTCTCAGATATGAAGATATGATCCTGAAGACAGCCTAAGCTCTCTATAGCTTTATAGATCACGATTATATTTTGAAATGTGCCTAGAAACAGACTGGCAGGCGATTGGGCTGTTGAAACAAGGGAACTGCGTACTCTGTGTCCAGTTCAAATCTGCATGCACATGTTTACAGCAGCTGAAGTTTCTTAATGTTCTTAAAAACAGGCCAACAGAGAGCAAATTCAATTGGGATGCAAATAAGATATATGGAATCTTGTCAAGAGACCCTACATGTTCCCCAATAATTTTGTTATTAAACCTCTAAGATGAGGTAAGCACAAGTGTCAACATGAAGGCACATAATATAACAACAACAACAAAAAACACTCTGAGGATCGTATTGTATCTCAGAGTCAATGTATATCAACAAAACAATACTATTGCATGATTACTCATGAATACATCAGTAAGTCCAGTGGGGCCAACTCCCAAATAAGTGAAAAACTGCATTGCACTGTAAAAGTGTTTAGATCATGACAACTCAAGTTTAAGAAATGCAGTGCACGTTTAATAATCTTCAATGCAACTTCATTGCATAGTCAACCTTCTATAGTTCCTTCATCCACAGATTCAACCATTCATTATTATTATTATTATTATTATTATTATTAACTTTATTTGTACCCCGCTAGCATCTCCCGAAGGGCTCGATACAGCTTACACAGGCCGAAGCCTCAAAACACAATACAATAGAACATAACACAATAATAAACAAAGCAAATCAAAACAATTAAACAAAATAACAACAATGACAATACATCAAGACACTATTAAAACTGGTTCGGCCGGCGCAATGGGGTACAGGGGTTAAAAGTGCTGAAATGGCAGGAGGAACGTAGGATTAAAGTACGGTGTGCAGTAACATTGTATTCATGGCCTGAAAATATTCCTCCCCACTCCAAAAAATCTCAAAAGCAAACCTTCATTTTGCCATTGGTATACAAGGGAGACTTTATGCCATTGGATATAATGGGACTTGATATTCCACAGAATTTAGTACCCACAGGGGTCTTGGACCCAAACCCCAGCAGATACCAAAGGCCCACTGTACTGGAAATAATTAAGTTAAACCACTTTTTCCAATTAAATTATGTTCTAATAACCAAAATACTGAAGTTATTTCAAATCCAAGAACACGACATGGAATCCAATTTTATTATCACTGAGATCTATTTCTCTATAAATCTGTGCACACAGGATCATACAGTATCAAATTCAGCTCCTGAAACCCTTCAGAGCTATACATTTAAGCATGAATATTATCCAAACTAAAATATATTGCCTCCATTATCTCTAACCCCCACCTCCACCTCCCCAACAGTCCTGTGCAAATTAACAGTTCTTTTGGCATTGCATCAAAAACACAATATTAATCCTTTAGAAACAAGATTTCTTTTATACAGAACTTCTCCATTGCTGGGAAAAGTAAGTGCAAAGTAAACCTATTATGTGGCAATATTAGATAAACATAAATATAAATTTTAAAAATATACAACGAAGACTGGCTCACCACAATGTTTGAGAGGCATTAAAGTAGGAATGTTCTACTTCAAGGGTTAAAGTACTTTACTCTAATTCGAAATGGAAATTCAACAGAAGAAAGTGGGATGAAAGGTACCTGTGTTCTACACTTTATGTAAAGCATCAGCTCCAGTTCTATGTGAAGAAATAATTTCCTTTCCTTTTAGTGGGCATTGCTTCAAGGAAACGTATTTGGAATTGGGATATTTTCCATCTCATAAGAGTTTCCTTGCTGAGATGGAATTCTCAGTTGCCATATAAAGCAGACAAAGAGTGTAACCTATGGCACTAAAGGAAATAGTTGGATAATCTCCAGTGGTGTACTACTCCTAGGCTCTCAAAAGAAGGCCTCCTTTGGACATAAACCAAACTATGGTTTTATTGTTGTGTATAGAAGCTTCAGGTCCATGTAAATTGCTATTCATTTCTCTACAAATCTCAAGGAACTGAGAAATAATCAGTTCTGCTTTAATTCACCTCGAGTTTAGTGTTATGTATAAGTAATAAACCTGGGTTGGCATGTTTTCAGTGTATCAAAATCAAAACTATGGAAAAATGAACATGTCTATTTTGTTTAAGCTCCATTCTGTCCTCGTTTTACACAAGCTTGCTTTTCTTTTTTAAAAAAATAAATAAAAATAAAATAAAAATAAAGAGTCAGCATGAAAATTGTTATCCATTTCATATGGATGTCTCCCAATACATCCATTTTTTTTTGTATTCAGTTCTCTAGCTTCATTATATGTTTCATCAGAGAGCTGGTTCTCACATGAATGAGACATATGACCTCATCACATGGCTGGAAATAAGCATCCTAGGATGCTTAGAGACAGCTTCGGGGATGGAGCCCCATGGCAACTGTGATGATTCTTACCTCGTAGGCCGAAGTAGGAGCCTGAGATATCAGTAAGCAGGCCTCCATTTTGGGAGTGTAAGCGAGGGAGGCAGACATCTTGGGAGTGTAAGAGTAGAAGAGGGGAGGAGCTGGAGCTCTCTCTGGATTGGTTCGGGCAGATGGGAGGAGTTTAGCCCTGTGAGGGAAAAACTGTTAGCTTGACAGAAAGAGAGGAGATTGATTTTTGGCTTTGAACAAAGAGGGTGGTTTTGGGAACAGAGAAGAGAGGCGGATTTTTGGTGAGCTGAGATTTTTTTTGTCAGAGGGCATTTGTGACAGGTGATTCTACATTATTTGGCCAGGAGAGTCAAAATAGACACCTGGGTGCTTGTGTGGGTTTTTTTTACACAAGTGGTTTGCTCTCTGGGGTCAGAGTAGTTTAGCTTTTAGAGAACTCTGTTTAGAGTGTAGCTATTTTCTCTGGGGACAACCTGGTTAGGTTTGTCTGGGGAACTCACTGCTACTGTGTCAGGGTAGAGTGAGGAGTCTTACTCATTTTTAAGTTAAGAAACCTGTTTAAGTAACCATTAAGAATATTGTGCCTCAGTAACCATTCAAGCTTGTGTGCCTCATTAATGAAGATAGTTGAATGTTTGTTTATATTATACCAATAAACATTTTCTCTAGTTCAACTTTAGAATAAGCCTCAGTAGTGATTCATTCTGTGAGAATAATTACAGTGGTTTTTAACATCTTTACATCACAGTCATTTCAGGGAGCCTAAAGGGAGAGCTGGTGGGCAGGAAAGAGTTTACCTCAGGGAACCATTCTTTAATATTCCCAAATCATTTTGGGTGGTGGCAGCAACTCTACCAGAGTATACACGTTACCTCAACATTCACCTAAACACTCCATGTCAGAATCATATTGGTGTCCAGCAGCGAGATTTATTTTGGGATATCAGACCATGATTCTTTAAAGCAACCATCAGACGACATTGCCTGTGGCCCCAGCGCCAACCAGGGTAAAAACTTAACTAGACACTTACTTTTCTTGTCTGGCTACAATGGAACCAGCACGGGGTCTCCCCAAGAGGGCAATGTTTTTCCCATGTGATGGGAAGAGCGTCACAAGAGGGAGCTGCTCATAGGGAAACAGATTCACCCCACTGATCCCTCTCTCATCCACAGAAGCCAGGCGAAGCGAGTCATTTCACCTGGCATTTATGATAAGGTTGAAAATAGTTACAGATAGACATGTTGGTGGTAATCTAAGGACTTCATCAGACAGATGGGGGGAAAGTGGAGTGAACTGTCTTACCCCATTCCCACATCTTCTTGGATGTCTTACCCCATCCTTTCTGCTCCTTTCACCATCTTCTCCCCACTTTCCCCCAATTTATCCAGTTTGGAGTTGAGTAACACCTGGCTCCCGAAGAGAGTCTTTGGGCTCCATTTTGATTCACTTAGAACTTAATGTCATGGAGTCCCACTGAAAGTGCCCTTACATCATGTGATGGCTTCCATGGGGCCCCATTTCCTAAGTGCGTGGAAGCAGAGCCCAAAGACTGTCTGATGAAGTCCTTAGAAAATATTAATTAAAATTGCTATCAAATGTTTACAGATAATGTGGAAGCAGTTTGCAGCAAAATGTGTATGAAAAGATGTTGAACTCAAAAATGTACTATATGGTTGGCATATGTGAGATGTTCAGTTCAGATCCTGGCTTTTCCATCTAATATTGTCTGTGGTCAAAGGAACAGAAATATCTTAACTTAAAATCATGGAGAAGAGAGGACAGCATAAGCTAGATAGAAAAGTTGTTTGATTTAATTATCTCCTTCAAATGAAAAGTTAAATTTAACTTGACAGACCTCTGTACATGTAGAAAAATGACTTGTTTATATTCTAATTCACTGTCTTTTATTCTAAAATAGAAGTGACAAAATGTGTTAGAGGTGGAATACAAGATTGAAATACCTATTACTCCTCAACAATGATCTGAAATGGTAAAACAGAAATAGCAACCAAGTATGAAATAACCTTTTTCAATAGCTTGTGCTGGGGTCTTTCCAATGGACTGGCAATTCAAATGACCAGCTCTCCTCCAAAGGCATCCTTTATGTCAACTTCTCGTCTATTTGATGTATCATTGCCATTGTCTTATTCTTTTTTTTAAATAATTTTCACAGTAGAGATTGATATAGGCT
The DNA here is from genome assembly GCF_025583915.1 of Anolis sagrei ordinatus. Classification (NCBI taxonomy): domain Eukaryota; kingdom Metazoa; phylum Chordata; class Lepidosauria; order Squamata; family Anolidae; genus Anolis; species Anolis sagrei. Next base: position 107,534,548 of record NW_026847549.1, read on the forward strand.
CTGACTTGAAAAGAACTACATAAGAACATCCACTAACTTAAATGTATTGTGTATTTTGTCAGATTCAAAGTAGCTGAGTCCTTGGAGACATCAAGGATCACTAGGTAGAAAATAGAGCTCTCCCCCCCCCCCCAAAAAAAAAAGCCTGCACTTAGCTGAATGTTGAGGAAATGTGAAAAAGAAGTGAAGTCTGAAAAGCTATGAAAGGCTTTCTAAAAATAGATTGTGCTTGCTTATGAACTAGCACTAATTATGGGACCAAATCACAGTGTTGGCAGTAATTCACAGTGAGAAAGTTGAAAATACTGGCTTTCAAAGCAGTCAGTAAATTTCCGCATGAACCATCAAGATTTGTAATTCTTTCCCAGGACACACCATAAACTGAAATTTCAGCTCTCCTCCTCGGTCCAGCACAGTGAAAAGTTTTAGCTCTCACACAGAGTTGAGGTTTATGGTCTACAGATGCTTTCCTTTAAATGACTGTGACATTATAACTCCATACTTTACTATGTTATTGGAATGTGCTGTAAAATAATTAGATCCCATTCTATGGAATATTTCATAACTTTTAAATTGATACATAAATTATGGCAATGTGTTACTAATCCAAGATACTGGCTTCACTGTTTTGGAGAACACACCCACATTTCATATTGCTTCCCTCTACTAGGCACTTGGGCCAAAGTCAAGCTGCTACTCTTAACTAGTATTGACCAAAGACATGTTTGTAGACTTGGCTCTTCTGCAAATCCTGGATTTTCCCAAAGTCCTGTACCTCTGTTTTGTTTGTTGCATGGATGGTTGTTTGTTTGATTGCCAGCATCCATTTCTGCGTTTATTTTTTTTTTCGTGTCAGGAACGACTTGAGAAACTGCAAGTCGCTTCTGGTTTGAGAGAATTGGCGTCTGCAAGGACATTGCCCAGGGGATCTGGAAGTTTTTGATGAATTATTATTATTATTATTATTATTATTATTAACTTTATTTATACCCCGCAAAATCTCCCGTAGGACTCAATGCGGCTTACAAAGGCCAAGGCCGCCAACAATCAACGACATACAATACACAATAAACTCAAAAGCAAATAATAAACATCAAGCAAAACAATAAAACAGTAAAACAATGACACCGTGACATAATTAAAACCAAAGGCCGGGCCAAATGTAATGGACAAAAATTAAAATGCTGAACTTGACAGGTAATATGTAGAGGTATATGGAGGTAGGTGCAATGTGCAGATAATCCTGAGTCTCTAGTAAAGTGCAATTGGGCTTTAAACCAGGAGTTTCCTATTCTGGAAAGGCACACTGGAACAGCCAGGTCTTCAGGCTCTTCCTAAAGACAGCCAACGTTGGGGCTTGTCTGATGTCCTTGGGGAGAGAGTTCCAGAGTCGGGGGGGCCACCACAGAGAAGGCCCTGTCCCTCGTCCCCACCAAATGCGCTTGCGACGCAGGTGGGATCGTGAGCAGGGCCTCTCCAGATGATCAAAGGGAGCATATGAGTTCGTAAATGGAGATGCGGTCATGCAGGTAGGCAGGTCCCAAACCATTTAGGGCTTTGTAGGTGAGCACCTGCACCTTGAATTGGGATCGGAAAATGAACGGCAGCCAATGGAGTTCCTTGAACAGGAGGGTTGACCTCTCTCTGTAAGGAGCACCAGTTAACATCCTGACTGCCGCCCGCTGGACTAGCTGAAATTTCTGAGCCATTTTCAAGGGCAGCCCCATGTAGAGCGCATGTTTTACCATCCTTTTGAGAAGCTTCTCTCATGTCCCCGCATGGGGAGCTGGAGCTGACAGAGGGAGCTCATCCGTGCTCTCCCTGGATTCGAACCTGCAACCTGTTGGTCTTCAGTCCTGCTGGCACAAGGGTTTAACCCACTGTAACACCATTCCTGGTGAACAGGCATACATAAGTGAAATTAGGGGTGTGCGCGATATTGGCTCTGCATTCTGTATTGGATGGATTCAGCTAAAATCAGCAACCGAATCCCCTGATACAAGGAGGGCAGGCAGGACTGACTAGCAATAATGGGACACGTGGTGGCTGATCTTCATCTGCATTTGGCTGCCATGTGAGAAGACAGCTGCACATTTCTCCAGAGCATTGCCAGAGCCAATCAGAAAAAGAAAATCACTTGTGTTTTAGCAAAGCTGGTCAAGCTTTACCATTTTTCATTTGTGCCGTGGCACTTGAGAGGGAGAAAATGCATCGTGTGTCTCTCAGTATCGCTGCTCTAGTGCTAGCTCTAGTAGCTATTTGGGAATAGGGACGATTTCGGTGAATTCCTTTTTATTTTTTCTTTTGCATTAATAAACTTTGTTTAATATGTATTGTCGAAGGCTTTCAAGGCCGGAATCACTGGGTTGCTGTAGATTTTTTCGGGCTATATGGCCATGTTCTAGAGCAGGGGTCCACAAACTTTTTAAGCAGAGGGCCAGGTCACAGTCCCTCAAACTGTTGGAGGGCCGGATTATAATTTGAAAAATAAAACATGAATTCCTGTGCACGCTGCACATATCTTATTTGTAGTGTAATAAACACTTAAAACAATACAATAATTAAAATGAGGAACAATGTTAACAAATATAAACTTATTAGTATTTCAATGGGAAATGTGGGCCTGCTTTTGGCTGATGAGATAGGATTGTTGTTGTTGTGTGCTTTCAAGTCGTTTCAGACTTAAGTTGACACTGAGCGAGGGCTGGGTAAATGACCTTGGAGGGCCGCATCCGGCCCCCGGGCCTTAGTTTGAGGACCCCTGTTCTAGAGGCATTCCCTCCTGACGTTTCGCCTGCATCTATGGCAAGCATCCTCAGAGGTAGTGAGGTCATCCTCAGAGGTAGTGAGGTCACCTCACTACCTCTGAGGATGCTTGCCATAGATGCAGGCAAAACATCAGGAGAGAATGCCTCTAGAACATGGCCATATAGCCTGAAAAAAACCTACAACAACCCATTTGTTTAATATATTTCTTAGTCCTTTTATTTTACTAGAACAATGTTTCGCTATGGAAGAGTGGGTGTATGTGTGTTTGGGGAGGGCGGGCTATGAGTTTCAGGGCTTTTGTGTGTTTCAATGTTTAAATATTATTTAGGGCATTTTTGCTTTAAGTTGACTGAGTGTGGGATAGGGTTAGGGAGCTGCTTGACTCCCTTGAGTCCTCATGGGGAAAATTTCCCAAGCCCTATTTTCTGGCTTCTATCCTGCACCAGCAGCCTAAATCCCCCTCCCCCCAAAAAGCAATTTCACCTCTTTTACTCTCAGTCTATTTGCTATACCCTTCCCAATGCTACTTTCTGGCTTGTGTGTGTATGTGTGTGTGCAGTAGTCCAGCAGCCTTCCTCCCCCATTTTTTAAAAAATTACAAAACAGCCCTATCTTGTAGGCTTGTGCAATTTGGCTGGAGGGTGATCTGCTTTTGGTATCTAAATTTCATTGGGTACCCCCAGATCTGTTTTCAGGAGCCTCCAAAAGATCCAGGAAGACCTAGCCCATTGGCAGCAATGGAAAATTTACGAGGCTCCTCTTTCCATTCCTGGGACCCTTTCCTTTTTCTATTTTCAAATAGACCTTGGTTTGAGGAATGGGGTTAAGTAGGAATACTTCTTGGGTCCCTTTCCTTTCTTCTTTTCAAGGGAGTCTGGGTTTGAGGAAGCATGTGCCGTGTGCTCCCAAATAGAAAGGAAGAAGCCATGTATAATAAAGTCAGGTAATATTATATCTCAGGGTATATCAATCACACCATCACTTATAACAACAGTCAGGATCCTGGGGATTATATTTTCTAATATATCCTACCTGCTGGCACCACTGTAAAAGAATCAGTATAAAGGATCTTGATTACTAATCCCCCAACTAAACAACAATATGATTCTGGCACGGAGCATTTAGATGTATGTTGAGGTAACATGTATACTCTGGTAGAGTTGCTGCCACCACCCAAAATAATTTGGGAATATTAAAGAATGGTTCCCTGAGGTAATCTTCTTCCTGCCCACGAGCTCTTTTTTAGCTCCCTGAGATGAATGTGAAGTAAAGATGTTAAAACAGCTGGAAATATTCTCCCAGGAACGAATCACTACTAAGGCTTATTCAAAAGTTGAACTAGATAACAGGTTTATTGATAAGAACAAACAACTATCTTCTTTAATGGGGCACACAAGCTTAATTGGTTACTGAGGTACAATACTCTTAATACTTACTTCAAACAAGTTACTTGGCTTAGATATGAGTAAAACTCCTCACTCTACAATAAACCCAGTAGCAGTGAGTTCCCCAGACTAACCTAACCAGTTTGTCCCTAGAGCAATTAGCTACACTCTAAGCAGAGTCCTCTGTAAGCTAATATACCCTAACCCAGAGAGCAAACCCACTTGGCCCTCCTGGCCAAAAAATGCAGAAACGCCTGTCACAAATGCTCTCTGATAGAAAAATCTCAGCTCACCAAAAATCTCCCTCTCTTCTTTGTTCTCAAAATCAATCTCCTGCTTTCTGTCAGGTTGACACTTTTCCCACTCAGTGCTTAACTCCTCCCATCTGTCCTAACCAATCCAGAGAGAGCCCCAGCTCCTCCCCTCTTCTCCTTTTACCCTCCCAAGATGTCTGCTTCCTATGCTTACATTCCCAAAATGGAGGCCTGCCTACTGACATCTCAGGCTCCTACTTCGGCCTACGACGTAAGAATCATTACACCATGCCTGGAAGCCACATGGACCATTTCAGGCGCAAAAACCATGGTGACTGAGCCCTTGCCATTATGGCCACCCGGAGAAGCCGAACAAACCAAAGAAGCCAAAGGAAAATAGCTAAAATTGATTCATGCCAAGCGTACTATCTTGTTAGTTCACCTTTTTGACTCTCTCTCTCTGCTATTTTCTTCTGGCTTCTGTATGTGTGTGTTGTGCAAAGCCAGAAGCCTGAGCCTACTTTTCCTCAAAAATATTTTTAAAACACCCCAAAAATCCCTTTGTTACTCCTTCCCCAATTTTTCTAGTTTGTGAGTGCTTGCAAAAGTACTGCAGGGCACATACACAAACATTTACACATATAATAGATATAGGAATATCAGTGTGTGGATCTTTATGAAAGTTGGCAGGAATGATGCTTTTGTGAATTCTATATAGGCCTGTTTGATCAAGAAAAAATTTGTTTCTAAAATCGATTTGTAATTGGGGTGTTTTTTTGTTTCGATATTTAAAATAATTACAAAACTTTCCAAAAAAAGTTTCGGTATTTACGAAATTTCGTTAATATTTACAAAACATTTTGTAAAGATGGCGCCCTTTTTTTTTCAATATTTTTTCAATATTTTTTAAATTTAATTATTAATTTAGTAGAATAGGGAGGAGAAATTATTATTGAGGGAAGGCAGGCACTCACTCTGGCGGGCCCTCTCGCTCGCCGCTCGCTCGCCGCTCGCCCTCTCGCTCGCCCTCTCGCTCGCCGCTCGCCCTCTCGCTCGCCGCTCGCCCTCTCGCTCGCCGCTCGCCCTCTAGCTCGCCCTCTCGCCCTCTCGCTAGGATGGGTTCCTTCCAGGAGGGGCTCTTTTTCCCAGGCTGCCAAACTACAACTCCCAGGATGCTACAGCATTGAGCCAATGTGGTGCCAAACCTCATCCAGGCTGCAGTGTAGATGGCTGCAGGATGGAGGGGTTTCCTGCCTCGAATTGAGAGAGAGAGAGAGAGAGAAGAGGAAGCAAGTGAGACGTTTCCAAGGCTCTGCTGATCTGCTTCTGCCATGGCTGAGAAAGAAGGGCACAATGGGGGCTGCCTTTCCAACCAGGAGGGAAAGAAAGGGGAGCCTTCTTTGGAAGAGAGCTCAGAACCCCCCTGCGAAAGGTGAGAGAGAGAGAAAGAAGAGAAAAGGAAAGAAAGAGAAGGAGACCTCCCTCTCGCCCTCTCGCTCGCCCTCTCGCTCGCCCTCTCGCTCGCCGCTCGCCCTCTCAC
>NW_026847549.1:107540628-107645911 GCF_025583915.1 Anolis sagrei ordinatus
TGTGGCCATTTCCATCCAAACAGCCCTAAAAATGATAGAAAGGTGAGCTCCAGAAGTCTCCCCATTGCTGGCAATGGGTCGGATCATCTCAAAGCAAAAATGGAGCTTCTGGCTGATGAATCTAAGAAATAGTATTTTCCCCCTCCCAATATCGGGAAGTTCCCAGGAAACAGGATAGGGGAGAGGAAAAAAGGGGACCAAAAATGGAAAGGTTTTTGATGAATTGCACACCCCTGGTTGCAATGTGTAAATCTTAATAATAATCACATCAACAACAACATACAAAAAAATCTTATCTCTCCCTAAGCCTTAGGGTAGAATGCAACATAGATGAAATTCAATATATAACTAATACACATAATGCCATTTGAAACACATAGATTAAAATATATAAACACTAGATTAAATGCAAACAACTACATATTTAAGTAATTCATACATAAACTTTAAAATATGGGTTTAAAATTGATAGTTTTAAATCAACTGGGCAGGCCTGCCAAAAAGAGATGGGTCTTTAATGCTGTTTAAAATTCGGATAGCATGTTTAGCTGTTGAATCTCTTCTGGTAGGTAATTCCTAGGATCGCCAACAAAAAGGTCTTCTGGGTTTATTTTTTATTTATCGTGTCATCAGCAACCATACCATTGTGTTACAACTCTAACAGAACAAAACAAACACACAGATTAAAAAGAAAAAGAAAAAAAAACACACACAGATTTTGCAAACTTGGTAGTTGGTTAAATGTCCTTTGACCAGTATCTGGCCACTTGGAGTGCCTCTGGTGTTGCCGCAAGAAGGTCCTCCATTCTGCATGTGGCAGGGCACAGGTTGCATTGCAGCAGGTGGTCTGTGGTTTGTTCTTCTCCGCACTCGCATGCCGAGGATTCCACACTGTAGCCCCATTTCTTAAGATTGGCTCTGCATCTCGTGGTGCCAGAGCGCAGTCTGTTCAGCCTTCCAAGTCGCCCAGTCTTCTGTGTGCCCAGGAGGGAGTCTCTAATTTGGTCTCAACCATGGATTGAGGTTCTGAGTTTGAGCCTGCCATTTTTGGACTCTCGCTTGCTGAGGTGTTCCAGTGAGTGTCTCTGTAGATCTTAGAAAACTATTTCTTGATTTAAGTCGTTGACGTGCTGGCTGATACCCAAACAGGGATGAGCTGGAGATGTCACTGCCTTGGTCCTTTCACTATTGGCTGCTACTTCCCGGCGGATGTCAGGTGGTGCAATACCGGCTAAGCAGTGTGACAGTTGCCAGTCTAGCTCTGTCTGGTAGAAGTAAATGTCCCCCAGAAGATCTGAGTGTGTAGGGCAGATTGTATAGGAAGAGGTAATCTTGCAGGTAAACCTGACTCAAACCTTTTAAAGGAAATAACTAAGTGTATTAGTATAGGTTTGTTGCACACAGCTAAATCTTAGAGCAATGAAAAATATGTTCACTGATTGTTTTGTTCATAGATGATGTATATGAATTTTTTATTCTTTCTCTTGTACAACAGACTCAAACGGCATAAAACACTATGCTTGAACTGTCAACCAGCTGTACAAGTAGAAGGCAATAGAAGTGGGCATAATGGATCATACATTGAAGCCTGTTTTTTCCAATTAATTATTGGCTGTCATTTTGAAGGGAGCACAAGAATTATTACTTTGTTAATGTTTTCATGCCCTGAAAGCTGAGATCAGATGCTGACCTTATTTCCTGAAGGTTTGGCATAAATTTGGAAGGCTCTCCAGTTGTTTAGTTGGGTGTGCCAGGGCCTCCCTCCCACTGTTTCCTTGCTGGCAGGAGATGTTAAATTAATTAATCATGCACAAAGAATGACCTTTTTTTGCTTTTGATTTATATTACTTTCTCAGTTTCATCACAAGCTCTGATTCCTACCCAGAGGGCAGCAATGTTGATCAGGCTGCACAAGCTCAAGATAAATAAAACAGAAGACCCCAAAACTTTTTTATTTGTGTTCAGTTCAGACACTAATTCACTTTGGATTTGATTCTGCAACCTCATCACACTTACCTAAACCAGCATCCCACATCCAGGCATCCCCTGGGCAACGTCCTTGCAGACGGCCAATTCTCTCACACCAGGAGTCACTCCTGACACGACAAAAATAAATAAATCCTAGGATGCTTCCAGTCTGTCTTGGGGATGGAGCCCCACGCTGGCCATCACGCGGCATCATGTGACTTCCAGCAGAGTCCCCACTCCCAACCAGGGTGGAAGCACCATTGGACACTTTCCCCAAAACATGGAAGGCTTTGCTGTGTTGTGGATATCTTCTGCAGAATGGTGATGCTTCCCACATGTGATGCATGCCTGCATCTCTGTATACGAACCCACATGATCTCTTCGTTCATCTGGAGAGGCCCTGCTCGCGATCCCACCCGCATCGCAAGCGCGATTGGCGGGGATGAGGGACAGGGCCTTCTCAGTGGTGGCTCCTCAACTCTGGAACTCACTCCCCAAGGACATCAGGCATGCCCCAACGTTGGCAGTCTTTGGAAGAAGCTTGAAAATGTGGTTGTTCCAGTGTGCCTTCCCAAAATAAGGAAACTCCAAGCAATATGTCCCAAATGCACTTTACCAGAGATCTAGAATTGCCTGCACACCCCTCCTATCCCTAAAATATCTATCCTATTTCACCTGATCACGCCCAGCACTTTTAATTTTTTTTTAAGGATTACATTTGGCCCTGCCACAGGTTTTAATGCGCTGTGGTGTTATTGTAATTTTTTTGCTTTGTTTATGAGTTTTTTGTGTTTTTTATTATTGTATTGTTGTTGTTGTGTGTTTCTGATGTATTTGGACTCGGCCTCTTGTAAGCCGCACCGAGTCCTTCGGGAGATGGTAGCGGAGTATAAATAAAGGTTTATAATAATAATAATAATAATAATAATTATTATTATTATTATTATTAATTATAATAATAATAATATTATTATTATTATTGAGAAAGCATCACTGAGATGGAACTGTGTGCAGAATGACAGATCCACCCTGCTGCACTTCTCTTTTTGTTGTGAAGCCAAATGCTTCACCTGGCCTTTGTGATGAGGCCATTAGCTGACATACTGGGACATGCCCCAGTCAACTGTAACATTATGAGAAATGTGTGGATGTCAAGACAAATTATTGTGGCTCTCAAGATGTGAGATAACATGAAAGTCACATATATGATATTTGGTCTGTGATGGCTCATTCATAATCCAGTTTTGAATCTTGTTTCCACAACAACTACATTCTCCATGTGTTAGTCTCTTGCCTTGCAGTTTGCAACACTGCAACTAGCTGGTTATCCTTAAGGTAGACATCTTTAGTTCAGACATGCAAATATCTAAAACACCTTACAGTGATCAAATATCGCAGATTCTTTACAAAGGCAAGATTAAATGTATTTCCCTCAGAGCTGCTAAGAGGCAGACTGTCTGGAATTCCTTACTCCCAAAGACTATGCCTCTGTGAGGGAAATGAGATAGAAACAATAGAACACATTTTATTGCAGTGCTCCTATTACACAGTGAGACAAGCCCACTTTTATATCCAAATGTGTCCTGCATGACCAGCCATCCCCCGCAGGGGATTGTTAGATACCTTTTAGAAGACAAGTGCCACAGGGTGATCCTCACAGTGGCAACATTTATTGCAGTGGCAACAACGCTGAGAAAGAAACTAACCATGGGTAGGAGTATCACTTGAAACCATGTATTTAATCCTGAAATGTACTTCTCCTGAGATGTACTTCTCCTGAGATGGCAGAATTTATTAATGACTGTTTATTTACTGATGGGTCTGTGGACTGTAATAAAACTGTATGTATTTTGTATTTATGTATTTCATAGAATAATAGAATTACAGAGATGAAAGAGACCACAACTGGATCCATACATGGAACTCTATAAGCCTATGGCAATTCTAGGAGAAAGAAAAATAAGTGAAAATAAACACATCTGAGTTGGAGCACCGGGATTGTGGCGCAGCTGGCTGAGTGTCAGCTGCATTAAGATCACTCTGACCAAAAGGTCATGAGTTCGAAGCCAGCCCGGGTTGGAGTGGGTTTCCAACCAATTGTGTGTAGCCTGTTGTCGACCTGTGCAACCCGAAAGACAGTTGCATCTGTCAAGTAGGAAAATTAGGTACCACCTTAAAGTGTGGGGAGGCTAAATTAACTGATTTATGAGGCCATAAAGAAGACTCCAGCAAAGCATTCCAGTGGTCCAGTCATGTATGACTCTGGGGTGTGGTGCTCATCTCCATTTCTAAGCCGAAGAGCCAGCGTTGTCCGTAGACACCTCCAAGGTCATGTGGCCGGCATGACTGCATGGAGCGCCATTACCTTCCCGCCGGAGCGGTACCTATTGATCTACTCACATTTGCATGTTTTCGAACTGCTAGTTTGGCAGAAGCTAGGGCTGACAGCGGAAGCTCACGCCGCTCCCCGGAATCGAACCTGCGACCTTTTTTTTTATATAATCTTTATTAAATTTTCAGTTTACATTTAAAATATAGATATGTAGCCAAAGCTACTAAGAAGTGTGAGTAAAAGTGTAAAGTGTGAATAGACGATATGACCCCGAAAAGAAAAAAGAACAGTGGAATGTGAGAAAGAATAAAGAGAAAGAGAGAGAAAGAGAAAGAGAGAGAGAGAGAGAGAAAGAACAGAAAAGGTAAATAAGATAGATTTAAAAGACCAACTTTTAAAAAAAGAGAGAGAGAGAGTAACAGTTGTTTTCGACTTCCTGGGGTCTTCTAGAGATCTGCTCTACCACCTTCCTCAGCATCTTTTTCTTTTTCTTCTCTCCTCATCTTCTTCCTCTTCCTCTTCCTTCCCTCCTTCTCTTCCTTCATTAGATCAGGATCCTTTTATTCCTTTGCTTAAAGTAATCCATCACTTTCTCCCAATTCGTTTCTTTCATGTTCATTCCTTTACTTCTTGATATTAAGAAAGTAAGTCTGTCCATATTCATAATTTCAAATATTTTTGTCAGTCTCTCATTTTCATCTGGTGTTTCCTTTTGTTTCCATCTCCTGGCATAACAGATCCTTGCTGCCGAACCTGCAACCTTTCGATCAACAAGCTCAGCAGCTCAGTGCTTTAACCCACTGCGCCACCGGGGGCTCCAAAAATTAACTGATAAATTAACTGATTTATGAGGCCATAAAGTAGACTCCAGCAAAGCATTCCAGCGGGGAAGCAAGCGGGGAATGTGGAAGTGCTTCATCAGCGTCGGAGATGGACGATGAAAGTGACAGCTCCCCTGGTGGCCAGAAAAAGTTAAATATCCTCTGTGTATGTCTGTATATGTTTGTATGTCAAAAATTGGCATTGAATGTTTGCCATATATGTGTACACTGTAATCCACCCTGAGTCCCCTGCGGGGTGAGAAGGGCGGAATATAAAAGCTGTAAATAAATAAATAAATAAATAAATAAATAAATAAATAAATATCTTTGTGACTGACTTTGCCTCAATTGTTGTGGCACTCTTTGGCAAAGAAGGCTCAAGACCTTGCAAACCCATAGCTCCTGTGGCCCCAGGATGCAACAGTGTAGTGGCATCCTGACAATAGTTTCTCAGTTCATTAAATGATTTGTAATAACCACCCATAGTACAGAATCTCATGTCTTTTGTTTCACTGTGACCTCAATCAAAAACAAAAGCTGGTTACATAAGTCTGGAATGCAAAACTGTTGGCAACACTGCAATTACTATGCTACTTGTAAATCTGAAAATAAACAAAATGTTTATTGTTGGCGAACTCCCCTCTAAAGAGGACAGAATACACAACATATCACAACATATGAACAGGAAATTATTTCTTTCAAAGGTATCTGGACTCCAACTATAGAATCATATAATTCTGGAGCTGAAAGGGAACACACGTGGTAGCCGGTCCAATTTCCTGCCATGGCAGATGGCCATGTAGCCTCTGTTTAAAAAACTCCAAATGGGACTCCACCACATGTAGAGGCAGGCATGTAGCTGGGGGGGGGGGTGCTTGGAGGGCTTCAGCCCCTCTCCCCCCGAAATTCTCATGGTGGTCCGCGAGAAGGCCTTACTGGTACATTATTCAAACTGTTATGTTTATTCATATCATGATCTGATCACCATGCTCAATATATCCCATATGCATGGGGTATTGGGGTAATGATACAAAAGGTTTGCTAGGGTAGACCCTCTTTCACTCAGACTCACCCCACTCCCCGAATCAAACTCAGCTCCCCCCGAAACAAAATCCTGGCTACGGGCCTGTGTAGAGGCATCATATTCCATGCTCACTTCTCATCAGAAAGTTTTCCCCAAGATTCAGGTGTAGTCTCTTTCCCTGCAGTTTGAAACCATTGCTCAAGTGCACTGACCACTTATCCTGAAAGGCTGGCAAATTGGCTCTGTGGTGATGAAATGAGCCAATCCTAGTTAATGCGGTCCAAAGCTGCTTAATGTGTCCTGGAACCATGTTAATCAAAGTTGCACTGAATTCTTCTCCAATATCCAGAGCAAACTGTAACTTTGGCCCATGCAAATAGGTGAGCTAGTTTTAAGATGAAACTGGCTACAACTGTTTATGCATTAAGCTTTGTTCCATGGTTTTAGATGCTCCGGGGACACCTAATGGCATTCACTATCACCCTCCCCCCCAATTCTCATTGTCACAGGAGTCAGGTGATCAGACAAGGCAGGGGTGAGAGGAGGATGTGATTCTCTCTCCCTTGCCTCTTGTCTGGCACTCTGGTGCACCAACCAATGTCACTCCATATGATAAGTGCCCTGGATTGCGCAAGATGAGCAAAAGATGTATGCTGTGCCCCCTGGCCACCACTATGAGAATGGGATGGAGATGGAAATGGTGACTTCAACTGGATGGATGGTGGTCTAGTCAGAGGAGGCCCTAGATAATTTTCAACAGTAAGCAAACAGTATTTTGGTGCCCCCCCCCCAACCAATCACTGATATATATTTTCTGTTTGTCATGGGAGTTCTGTGTGCCATATTTGGCCCAAATCCATCATTGGTGGAGTTCAGAATGCTCTTTGATTGTAGGTGAACTATACATCCCAGTAACTACAACTCGCATATGTCAAGGTCTATTTTCTCCCAAGAGCCCCTCAAGAGCGCCCCTGGACAAAATCAACTATACTGCAAATGCTTACTTTGCGTAATGGGTTGAGCCGCCCCTGGGTCTAGTCTGGATGCTGGGAAAAGTGACCCATGTAGGAGCCACCCCTAGTCTCTAGTGCAGCAGAAAACAAGCTTGCTCCATTTTCAGTAAGAGATCCTTTCTAATGTTTAAACATGACAGTCATAACTCCTTTTAATCTTTTCTTCTGCAGGCTAAATATCTGATATGATACTCTAACCAGCAGATCCACTCCAAGAGCTTCTACATATTCACATGAGGAATGGAAGAAAATGGCATGGATAAAAACACATTAACACATTAACTGGGATTATCTTTTCAGTCCAATTTTAAATAAAATAATATATTTATTTTTGCTAGTGGGTGGCTGGTAGTTCTGACATCACTGGAAAGGTAATTTAATAGACAATATTTGTTTATAATTTTGTGTAATTGAATTTATTTATTTGTCGTGTCAGGGCAACCAGTCAATTATATTACATTTCTAACAGAACAAAGCAAACAAACAGACAAAATACAAAGTTTGTGAATTTGGTAGTTGATTAAATGTCCTTTGACCAGTAGCTGGCCACTTGGACTGCTTCTGGTGTTGCTGCAAGAAGGTCATCCATTGTGCATGTGGCAGGGCTCAGGTTGCATTGCAGCAGGTGGTCAGTGGTTTGCTCCTCTCCACACTCGCAAGTCGTGGATTCCCTTTGTAGCCCCGTTTCTTGAGGTTGGCTCTGCATCTCGTGGTGCCAGAGCGCAGTCTGTTCAGTGCCTTCCAAGTCTCCGAGTTTTCTGTGTGCCCAGGGGGGAGTCTCTCATTTGGTATCAGCCATTGGTTGAGGTTCTGGGTTTGAGCCTGCCACTTTTGGGCTCTCGCTTGCTGAGGTGTTCCAGCAAGTGTCTCTGTAGATCTTAGAAAACTATTTCTAGATTTAAGTCGTTGACGTGCTGGCTGATATCCAAACAGGGGATGAGCTGGAGATGTCTCCGCCTTGGTCCTTTCACTATTGGCTGCTACTTCCTGGCGAATGTCAGGTGGTGCAATACCAGCTAAGCAGTGTAATTTCTCCAGTGGTGTAGGGCGCAGACACCCCGTGATAATGCGGCATGTCTCATTAAGAGCCACATCTACTGTTTTAATGTGGCGAGATGTGTTCCACACTGGGCATGCGTACTCAGCAGCAGAGTAGCATATCGCAAGGGCAGATGTCTTTACTGTGTCTGGTTGTGATCCCCAGGTTGTGCCAGTCATTTTCGTATGATATTGTTTCTAGCACCCACTTTTTGTTTGATGTTCAGGCAGTGCTTCTTGTAGGTAAGAGCACGGTCCAGAGTAACTCCCAGGTATTTGGGTGTGCTGCAATGCTCCAGTGGGATTCCTTCCCAGGTGATCCGCAGAGCTTGGGATGCTTGTCTGTTCTTGAGATGAAAAGCACATGTTTGTGTTTTAGATGGGTTGGCGATCAGCTGGTTTTCCCTGTAATAGGCAGTAAGGGCACCTAGAGCTTCGGAGAACTTCTGTTCTACCATCTCAAAGCTCCCTGCTTGAGCAGTAATGGCACGATCATCAGCATAGATGAAACTCTCTGTCCCTTCTGGTAGTGGCTGGTCATTTGTGTAGAAGTTGAACATGGATGGAGCAAGCACACTCCCAATCAACCAGTAATATCTAGCAAAGTGTCTGAAGCAGACCATCTGAAGCTGATGAAAGGTTGATAATATTTGGGTCAGATTGGTTTTGCTGGGGGGGGGGGTGCTTAATTCTAGCTCAGCTCTCACTATTGCAGTGGTTCTCAACTTTCCTAATGCCGCGACCCCTTCATGTTGTGGTGACCCCCAACCATCAAATTATTTTCATTGCAAGTTCATATCTGCAATTTTGCTACTGTTATGAATCTTAATGTAAATATCTGATATGCAGGATGTATTTTCATTCACTGGACCAAACTTGACATAAATACCAAATACGCCCAAATTTGAATACTGGTGGGGTTGAGGGCAAATTGATTTTGTCATCTGGGAGTTGTAGTTCCTGGGATTTATAGTTCAGCTACAATCAAAGAGCATTCTGAACTCCACCAATGACGGAATTGAACCACACTTGGCCCACAGAACTCCCATGACCAAGAGAAAATACTGGAAGGTTTTGGTGGGCATTGACCTTGAGTTCACCTATATCTACTCAAACAATGATGGATCTGAACCAAACTCGGCACAAGCATTCAATATGCCCACCTGCGAATACTGGTAGGGTTTAGGAAAAATAGGCTTTGACATTTGGGAGTTGTTGTTGCTGGGATTTATAGTTCACCAACAATCAAAGAGCCCCTTGAACAATAGAGTTGGGCCAAACTTCCCACTCAGAGCCCCCATGACCAACAGAAAATACTGCAGGGATTTGGGAGGAATTGTCAGTGATTTAGGGGAGATGTAGTTCACCTACCTCCAGAGAGCACTGTGTTCCAAAGACCATCAAAAATATGTGTTTTCTGATGGTTTTTGGTGTCCCCTCTGACACCCCCTCATGACTCCCTCAGGGGTCCCGACCCCCAGGTTGAGAAACGCTGCACTATTGTATCATACTTTTTCAATTATCTAGCTGAAAGAAAAGAACTTATAAAGTATATAACTTTGCTTGGCTTCTACATTGATAAATACATAGGAGTTACATTCTAACTTTCCTTCCAGGGACAGAACAGAACCAACTTCTATGGAAAAGGGTTTCCGTAGTTCCCAATAGGCACTTGCCCCTCCTGTTCCAAAGGAATGCACTGGGATATGATACAGGGGTAAAGGTGGGAGGGAGGGGAGGGTTGATGGAAAACATTCCCCTCCTTATATAAAGTGCACAAAATAGCACCTTAAAACCCAGCCCACGTTTTATATCTTTAGTTTTATGGAGCGTTGAGCTCCAATTTTAAATGTCAAAATATTGGATAGAGATTTTAAAGGAAATAAAAGAAATACATGTATCAGTGGGGCTTATTTCCAAATGAACGTGCAGGGGTCTGAGCTGTTAGCATTATAGTTTATTACATCATATAACCTTGCAATGAAATTAAAGTTCTGGTAAGAAGCCAGAAGATAACTTGGCCATTTAACATCAGGCCAGCCTGTGCTGGAATAAGTTCTCATTTTCTGGATTTTTCTCTCTTTTGGGAGTAAAGAAAAGTAAAGAAAAATCAACTGCTTGGAATATAAAACAGTAATAAAGTTTTTTCACTTCCAATCAAAGCTTATCATGAAGGCAAGCTTCCACACTTTTTCTGGTCCCCGACTCTTGCAAGTCTTTTTGCTTTCAAGCCATGGTACAAAGCTAAGCATTTGATATCTTGCAGAACTCAATTTCTCAATCAACCCGGAAAGTTCAAAGAACTTTTTTTTTGCAGATGAATACCATGCCTGGCTTGGCTGAGCTAACGGTTGATTACCGAATCTCTTTGTTTATGCCAATTAGCACCTGCCAGTAAAGACATGAACAGATGGTGAATGCCAATTCAAGTGCATTTTTTGTCATTGTTGTTGAGAAAAATTCCTTTACTAGTACATGCAGAAAGGGTGAAAATAAACAAATACATACATATATGAAAAAAGAAAGAACTTGGCAATAATGTTCATAGGGAAAAATCTCCTTATAATCCCGAAGCTATAATAATAATAATAATAATAATAATAATAATAATAATAATAATAATAATTGTTGTTGTTCATTCGTTCAGTCGTCTCCGACTCTTCGTGACCTCATGGACCAGCCCACGCCAGAGCTCCCTGTCGGCCGTCACCACCCCCAGCTCCTTCAAGGTCAGTCCAGTCACTTCAAGGATGCCATCCATCCATCTTGCCTTGGTCGGCCCCTCTGCCTTTTGCCTTCCACTTTCCCCAGCATCATTGTCTTCTCTAGGCTTTGCTGTCTCCTCATGATGTGGCCAAAGAACTACAACTTTGTCTCTATATCTTTCCCTCCAGTGAGCAGCCGGGCTTTATTTCCTGGAGGATGGACTGGTTGGATCTTCTCGCAGTCCAAGGCACTCTCAGAACTTTCCTCCAACACCACAGCTCAAAAGCATCGATCTTCCTTCGCACAGCCTTCCCTAAGGTCCAGCTCTCACATCCGTAGGTGACTACAGGGAATACCATGGCTTTGACTAGGCGGATCTTTGTTGCCAGTGTGATGTCTCTACTCTTTACTATTTTATTGAGATTGGACATTGCTCTCCTCCCAAGAAGTAAGCGTCTTCTGATTTCCTGGCCACAGTCTGCATCTGCAGTAATCTTTGCACCTAGAAATACAAAGTCTGTCACGGCCTCCACATTTTCTCCCTCTATTTCCCAGTTGTCAATCATTCTTGTTGCCATAATCTTGGTTTTTTTGATGTTTAGCTGCCACCCGGCTTTTGCGCTTTCTTCTTTCACCTTGACTAGAAGGCTCCTCAGCTCCTCCTCGCTTTTGGCCATCAGAGTGGTGTCAATTATTTTCTTAAATAATAATAATAATAATAAACCTTTATTTATACCCCGCTAACATCTCCCGAAGGACTCGGTGCGGCTTACAAGAGGCCGAGGCCCAACACATCAATAAAACAACAGCATAACAAATACAACAATAAATAAACTCATAAAACAAGCAATAAACATTAAAACAATAGCAATAAACATTAGACAATAACACCATGACACATTTAAAACTAAGGCTGGGCCAAATGTAATGATTAACATTTTAAAATGCTGAACATGCCAGGTGAGATGGATAGGTTTTTGGAGATAAGTGCGGTGTGCAGACAATCTTAATCTCTAGTAAAGTGCAATTGGGACATGATGCTAGGAGTTTCCTATTCTGGGAAGGCACACTGGAACAACCACATCTTCAAGCTCTTCCTAAAGACTGCCAATGTTGGGGCTTGTCTGATATCCTTGGGGAGAGAGTTCCAGAGTTGGGGGGCCACCACGGAGAAGGCCCTGTCCCTTGTCCCCACCAATCGCGCTTGCGACGCAGGTAGGATCGTGAGCAGGGCCTCTCCAGATGATCGGAGAGATCATGTGGGTTCATATACGGAGATGCAGTCACACAGGTAGGTGGGTCCCAAACCGTTTAGGGCTTTGTAGGTAAGCACCTGCACCTTGAATTGGGATTGGAAAATGAACGGCAGCCAATGGAGCTCCTTAAACAGGAGGTTGACCTCTCCTTGTAAGGAGCACCTGCTAACAAACTGGCCGCTGCCCGTTAGACCAGTTGGAATTTCCAGGCCGTTTTCAAGGGCAGCCCCACGTAGAACGCATTATAGTAGTCCAATCTGAAGGTGACTAAGGCATGGACCACCCTGGCCAGATCCGCCTTCCGCCTAACTTGAAGCTACTGCCTTCAAGCTGAGTTCCACTGAAGTCGGGAAGTCTTTCTCTTACTTAATTGATTTGAGATACCTCCTCCTCCTTCTTTTTCCCCTTCCACTTCCTCTTCCTCCTCTTTCAGTATATTAATGCTAACGATTATATTTTATTAACATTTGCATAAAATAATAATTTATTATTTAAACACTTATGCACCAACATTTGTATGCATGCCTACTCTGATCCAGTGTAAAACTGGGAAAATGGAAAACAACAGAGGAAGAGAAGGCATCTGGAAGTGAATATGGGGATTGTTTCATCTACACATATTTAGGCTCAGGATAAATTGCTACAGATCAAGAGAAGTAGGGTTTAGGTCAAACACCAGCAAAGTGGTAAGTTTTGTGGAGGTATTTGAGCAATGCAAGATATGTGGTATGACTGCTGAGCTATCTCTAGATCTGTTAGCTCAGTAGAGAATGGTCATCATGCAGAAATGAAAAGGCAGGGATCTATAGCTTCCTTTTGTCTATAGCTCACTGCGAGTAGCTCTTGGTGTGTATGTGTGTTTAACAAAGTATTCTGAAAGATCGGTGGGCTATTTGGTTGCAATACAGTGCAGAACCTCTGTTCAATATTCTGGTGCAGGGCTCATTTATGTGTGCACTTTGACACATTTATTTCCCTGTTTCAATAGTAACAACAACAATTGACAAAATTACCATCTGCCAGCTGCAAAAGGCCACCTTACTGGGATCTGCACGCATTATTCGACAATACATCACACAGTTCTAGACACCTGGGAAGTGCCTGATGTGTGATTCAATACAAAAGCCAGAAGAGCGATCTTGTTTACTGTGGACTCATCTTGTTGTTTTTCAAATATAATAATAATAATAATAATAATAATTATTATTATTATTATTATTATTATTATTTATCGTGTATTACATTGTTGACAGAAGTTGTATTTCATTTTTGACAGAACAAACAAACAAACATACAAAAGACACAGAGTTTGCAAGCTTGGTATTCTATTAAATGTCCTTTGACCAGTATCTGGCCACTTGGAGTGCTTCTGATGTTGCCGCAAGAAGGTCCTCCATTGTGCATGTGGCAGGGCTCAGGTTGCATTGCAGCAGGTGGTCTGTAGTTTGCTCTTCTCCACACTCGCATGTTGTGGATTCCACTTTGTAGCCCCATTTCTTAAGGTTGGCTCTGCATCTCGTGGTGACAGAGCGTAGTCTGTTCAGCGCCTTCCAAGTTGCCCAGTTTTCTGTGTGCCCAGAGGGGAGTCTCTCATTGGGTATCAGTCATTGATTGAGGTTCTGGGTTTGAGCCTGCCACTTTTGGACTCTCACTTGCTGAGGTGTTTCAGCGAGTGTCTCTGTAAATCTTAGAAAATTATTTCTTGATTTAAGTTGTTGGCGTGCTGGCTGATACCCAAACAGGGAGAGCTGGAGATGTCTCTGCCTTGGTCCTTTCACTATTGGCTGCTACTTCCCGGCGGATATCAAGTGTAATTTCTCCAGTGGTGTAGGGCGCAGACACCCCGTGATACTGCGGCATGTCTCATTAAGAGCCACATCCACTGTTTTAGTGTGGTGAGATGTGTTCCACACTGGGCATGCATACTCAACAGCAAAGTAGCATAGCGCAAGGGCAGATGTCTTCACTGTGTCTGGTTGTGATCCCCAGGTTGTGCCAGTCAGCTTTCGTATGATATTGTTTCTAGCACCCACTTTTTGCTTGATGTTCAGGCAGTGCTTCTTGTAGGTCAGAGCACAGTCCAGAGTGACTCCCAGGTATTTGGGTGCGCTGCAATGCTCCAGTGGGATTCCTTCCCAGGTCATCCTCAGAGCTCGGGATGCTTGTCTGTTCTTGAGATGAAAAGCACATGTCTGTGTTTTAGATGGATTAGGGATCAGCTGGTTTTCCCTGTAATAGGCAGTAAGAGCACCTAGAGCTTTGGAGAGCTTCTGTTCAACCATCTCAAAGCTCCCTGCTTGAGCAGTAATGGCACGATCATCAGCATAGATGAATCTCTCTGTCCCTTCTGGCAGTGGCTGGTCATTTGTGTAGATGTTGAACATGGATGGAGCAAGCACGCTCCCCTGAGGCAGGCCGTTCTTCTGTTTCCGCCATCTGCTTCTCTGGCCCTGGAACTCAACAAAAAAGCTCCTGTTTTGTAGCAGGTTTCCTATGAGGCGGGTGAGGTGGTAGTCCTTTGTGATATTATACATTTTTCTCAGGAGGAGGCGGTGGTTCACAGTATCATATGCTACTGACAGGTCTATGAAGACAGCTCCTGTGATCTGCTGCCTTTCAAAGCCATCTTCTATGTGCTGAGTCAGGTTGCGATGTGCAGCTTTTGCCTTTCCTGAAGCCAGCTTGCTGTGGGATCAGAAGCAACCAGAATAATAATTATAATAGTAATAGTAACAACAACAACAACAACACATTGTATTTGTTACTCACCTCTCATAATGGCACAAAGAGGAATCCAATAGAATAATTAAACATGAACATCAAATACATACAATAAAATATTTATGTAAAAACACATCATTGTAAAAGTATACACTAAACACAGGGTACAAAAGCAATATATATCGGAAATATAATGCAAATTCAAAACTCATGATTCAGAATTGACTGGATAGGCTTGCTGGAAGAGATTAGTCTCCAATTTCTGTCTAGCTTTCCATAAACTAAATAATTTTTACGGCTGCAATACTCTTTAAGACCTAATAGATTTTATGTTTGAGTGGATATTTGCAAGATTGAACTGTATAACGACATTATCCCACCAGGGCTTTAAAGCAGGCAGCCCCACATTTCTGCCGCCTACAGAATTCTGGGGAATATAGTTTAGGGTGGGCCTTTTGAATTCTCAGTTACAGAAGTTCTCACCTTCCCAAACTACATTTCCCGGAATTCTGCAGGCAGCAGAAATGCAGGGGTGCCCACTGTAAAGCCCTGGTGTGATAATATGGTTACTGTCAAAGTAAAAGCAGATTTAACACTATGTGATATCAGCTGGCCACTTTATTATTTTCAATTTTTTCCCCAAAATGTTGGATCAATGGGAAATTCCAGAAAATATGTGCAATATGTGATCCTAGGGCCTAACATCTCCAACATTTGTCTTCCTGGAGATTATAAATTTGTTTCAGATGACTTTAAGTCAAGTACCAATGAAATTGAAACTTATGTGAGCTTTCCTTAAGGAAAATAGAGATTACATTCTTGATGTAGTATTAAATAACCAAGACCAATTCTTAGTTATGTTCTTCCCTGAAGTCATTTCCCAGAGGTGCTCATAATTACAATTAACAATTTTTTGTTTCTGAGAGGAAGGAAACCAACTGACTGATCATCTTTCAGGCTTTCCCTCCCAAAAACTAAAACATAACATAGTATGGAGAGGGTGAAATAGCAGAGCTATTTTTTTCCTTCCATTCCGTTTTTTGACCAATCTTGACCAATCTTGATAAAACAGTGAAGACTAGAGACATCACACTGGCAACAAAGATCTGCATAGTTAAAGCAATGGTATTCTCCGTAGTCCTATGGATGTGAGAGCTGGACCATAGGGAAGTCTGAGCGAAGAGTTCTGAGAGTGCCTTGGACAGATTTGTATGTGCACCTCTTCTGAAATCTAAAACCCCTGTTTGCCCCTGTTTAAAACCCGTGATTTAGTGCTGTCTGGAAGCGCCCTTAGTGAAGAAAATTTTGATTCCTTTTCAGTTCTACATCTAATCTTAATGCTACATTAATCACACTGTTCATGATTAGCATTGACTAAGAACCTCATCAGATGAGTGTAGGGCTCTGTTTCCATCTTCCACAGATACCATCACATGATGTAAGGACACTTCCAGTGGGACTCCGTTGGGTTCCATTTCCACAGTGCATAGAAATGGGGGTCCATCCCTGTCTTCAGGAGTCAAGTGCTACCCAACTCCAAACAGCTTTAAGATGGGAGGAAGTGGGGAAAGACAAACATCAATGCAGTAAGAATGTGGAATGCTTGGCCATCTCACAAAACCAGGAAAGATGGAAGGGAATGGGGTGAGATGGAAAAGGGGAAAAGGGGAAAAGGGGAAAAGTGGAACCAACCAATCTTAGGAACCAACCAATCTTAGGAACCAACCAATATTTAGGGACCAACCAATCTTATGAAGTCCTAAATTGGGTTGTTGTAGGTTTTTTGGGCTATATGGCCATGGTCTAGAGGCATTCTCTCCTGACGTTTCACCTGCATCTATGGCAAGCATCCTCAGAGGTAGTGAGGTCTGTTGGAACTACGAAAAAGGGTTTATATATCTGTGGAATGACAATATAAACCACTTTTTCCTAGTTCCAACAGACCTCACTACCTCTGAGGATGCTTCCCATAGATGCAGGCGAAACGTCAGGAGAGAATGCCTCTAGACATGGCCATATAGCCCGAAAAAAACCTACAACAACCCAGTGATTCAGGCCATGAAAGACTTTGACAAGTCCTAAATTGTTCTACAGATCAATTAACATTTAGTAAATGGTGCTCTGTCCAGATTTTTCTTTAAGCAATCAAAGGAACATAAGAATATGCCTGGACTGTATACACACAAAGTTCTGCTGGGTAAAACTGAGGTTTAATACATCTATTGATCCAACAAGATAAGGTCCACTGAATCAAGAAGGCTTATATAATTGTTGACTTAACAAATGCACGTTGATTAAGGGCCAGTTCAGACAGGCCTGTCTCAGTTTTACGGAAGGCCTCCAAACGACACCTCCTGGAGCCCAAAGGTTCAGGAGGGCACCCACCCCCTCTACCCAGCCCCCGACTTAGCCCCTAAAACTTCATGAAAACATTCCTGGTTGCCAGGGAGCCACTCCTCATGTCCTCTTGGCACAGTAAAATGATGCTTGAGGAGATCGGGGGGGGGGGGGATTTTTCCTCTCCCCTTCCATATCAGGTGTCATTTTCTCACACTAGGAGGACATGAGGAGAGGCTCCAGAGTGGCCAGGGAAATTTTTTAAATAAGTTTTAGGGGCTAAATTGGGGGCTTTCGGATGGCTACATGATATCCGGATTTCAATCAATAGCATATAGTCATCTTGGGAGGGAAAATGTAGGGGTTGTGGGAGGAGGTGGGGACCTGTACTGGAGCAAGTTACTTTAACTTGTTTTGGCATGGGTTTTAGTGATGTGTGGAAGGGCTCTCAGTGAATTTAGATTCAAAGCTCTCTCTAATCCAAACTTGAATCTTAATTTTCAAAATATCACCCAAATTGGAAACCTTCAACTGTCTGGCCTTATTCCTTGTGCTTGGTCCATTTCTTTCTGAAAAAATAATAAAAGTGATATGTATATGTGTGTGTGTATATAACAATTTGTCCAGTGAAGACTGATTCAGTAAATTCAAAAGATTTTTCTGTAATAGCTCTTCTTCATTTTGTCCTTTAACAACCTCCTTGCAGTACTGCTATCTACAGAGGCGGCCCTAGGTAATTTTCAACGGTAAGCAAACAGTATTTTGGCGCCCCAACCAATCACTGATATATATTTTCTGTTTGTCGTGGGAGTTCTGTGTGCCATATTTGGTTCAATTCCATCATTGGTGGAGTTCAGAATGCTCTTTGATTGTAGGTGAACTATACATCCCAGTAACTACAACTCGCATATGTCAAGGTCTATTTTCCCCCAAGAGCGCCTCAAGAGCGCCCTGGGCAAAATCAACTATACTGCAAATGCTTACTTTGCGTAATGGGTTGAGCCGCCCCTGGCTATTACATACTAATCAAGCTAGCCAATACTAACAAAATGAATTTTAACAGGGAGAAAAGTATCATACTATATTTTGGCAACAAGATATAGGATGGGTGACACCTGGCTTGAAAACAGTACACGTGAAAGGATTTTGGGATTTGGCAGCTAAAGAAACCAATGCAATTCTAAGCTCCAGCAATAGGAGTATAGTGTTGAGATTCAGGAAAGTTATAATACTGCTCTATTCTGCTTTGGTCAGACCTCAGCTGGAGTACTGGGTCCAGTTCTGAGCACTACAATTCAAGTAAGACATTGACAAGCTAGAACACGTCCAGAAAGGTCAACCAAAAGGTTTGGAAGGAGCTGGGTATGTCTAGCATGGAGAAAGGAGACTGAGAGGAAACATTACATCCATGTTTAAATATCTAAAAAGGTATCTCGTTGAAGAGGGGGCAAGGTTGTTCTCTTCTTCTCTTGAGTTTAGGACCTGGAGCAATGGATTCAAATTGGAGGAAAAGAGATTTCACCTAAAATTTAGGAAGAACAGTTAGAGCTGTTACCAGTGAAATATACTGCCTCAGAAATTTCTCCTGAAATTTTAAAGTAGAAGCTAGATGGCTATCCGTCAGGGATGCATTGATAGTGTTTTCTTGCATGGCAGGGGTTGGGACTAGATGCCTATGATTCTATTATTCTCTCCCTCAACTATGATTCTATGAGGGGTATTTTTTAAGTAAGATCCGTTTGAACATAAGTACACAACAAAGTTTATTTCAAAAAAGTAAATTTATTTTCAGAAAGTACATACTTCACTCTATTTTTCGACATAGTTGCCAAGTTTGTTCAAACACTTATCATACCTCTGAACTAATTTTAAAATACCCTCTTCATAAAAACTTGCCGCCTGCTTAACCAAATAATCTGTAATCAAAGAAGGGCGACCGGAGCGGTCCTCATCATGGACGTTGTCACGGCCATCTTTGAATTGTCGTACCCACTTACGCACTTTGCTTTCACTCATAACAGTATCACCGTACACTTCACAAATCTGTCGATGAATTTCTGCAGCAGGCAGGTTCCTTGCTGACAAAAACCGTATCACTGAGCGAACCTCACATGCGGAGGGTGAGTTGATAGTCTTAAACATTTTTAAAGCACAGAACAGAACCGTACAGGTTAGCTACAGAGCGGAAACTGAGCAGAGTTGTTCCCGAGGCATGCCGGTACACGACGCATGTGCTCGTTGCGGTATGCGCATGAACTACTAGTGTCTACAACAAAACGGACCTTACTTAAAAAATACCCCTTGTATGATTCTCTCCTCCCCACAACCCTCCAACCCCATGAAAAGTGTCACACCACCATATCCCCTTCCTTTCGATCCTGCTGAGACAATGTTGAAATCTCAGAGAGCAACATGACATGAAGTCTTGTTACTAGTTTGTCTGCAAGCTCTGTATTATCCCAAAACCCAACAGTGTCAGAAGCAGTCGAGTGCGTTCAGTCTTTAGCCTGTGATGGAGCCATGGTCCATCATTCTACAGGCAGCTGAGCTAACACCATACTTTAATTTATTCAAACAGTAGAAAGGATCTAGTATTTTCCATGGTGTGTTTACTCAGGCATCCATGTATGCTTATTATCATAGAGCAGTAATATGTCAGTAATAGAAATATCATACAATCTGAGTTATTTTGGTAAAGAGCCATTACCCAACAGGGTACCTATTAATACCAGCTGAATTAAGATTTATGCTGACTAGTCTGATTTTAATAAGACGTAATGAGTAGAATATATGAAAGCTCTATTGTAGTCTTTCTGCCAAGTGGAAAATGGTAACTCCAAAATGCTTATTAGAATGTTATCGTAACTTGCAACATTTGAGAATCCAAACCCAAGATATCCACAGGGACCAGTAGTCTCTTTCTGACATCCTGTTTACATAAATTTTTGCCTTAGTGGCTATTGCTAGGAGAATATATTTCCTGAACATGTAAAACATGTGCAATTTCTACTTAAGTGCTTACCTGTAAAGTGGGGGCGCAATGTAGAATTCTATTGGTAGCAGCTGTGATGGATAAACTTACTCCAGCCTTGCCAATTTAATATGACATGAAAGAAGACTAAATGTTCCCCAGAGAACCACAATGCATTGAACAATTTGGAAGAAAGATATTATCCTCGGTTCCAAAACATAAATGGAACTGAGGAATATTATAGCCCAGTACAGTTTCTTTCTTAGGAATTTCCCTATTTTTCTTAAGTTTATTTTTCTTAAGTTAATATATGGAAAAAACAAACATATTATTGCTGCATATCCCTTCTTGGAAGGATAGGCATTTCCCTTCAGATTATTCAATATTAAAACTTAGATTCAACATGGCAGGTGTTTTGAGTTACCACTGCTGCTTCTCCTTCCTCCTCCTCTTCCTCCTGTCTATTTAACTGTCACAAAAATCTATGGTAGTTGAGTTAAAAATATAATCACTTACTATCATCTCCATATGACAGAGAGGCAGCTTGATTTGAGCAATTGTTTATGACTCAATGCTATGACAAGTTTATATGTGATTTTATCCAATTATAGTGCAAGTCTATTCCAAAATAATTAGAAATCACTACTTTTACTGCATAGCTAAATCACTTCAGGTTCAATAGAAAGACAGAGTCGATATGGAGAATTTCAAGCATAAGTCTTTTCAAATATTCATCTCTGTGGACTGGTCGCTTCTGGAGTGAGAGAATCAGCTGTCTACAAAGATATTGCACAGGGGACGCCGGGATGTCTTGCAATCCTTTGGGGAGGCTTCTCTCATGTCCCCCATATGAAATATCATACGAAAGATGACTGGCACAAGCTGGGGATAACAACCAGATACAGTGAAGACATCTGCCCTTGTGCTATGCTACTCTGCTGGTGAGTATGCATGCCCAGTGTGGAACACATCTAACCATGCTAAAACAGTAGATGTGGCTCTTAATGAGACATGGCGCATTATCACGGGGTGTCTGAACCCTACACCACTGGAGAAATTACACTGTCTAGCTGGTATTGCAACACCTGACATCTGCTGGGGAGCAGCAACCAATAGTGATAGGACCAAGGCAGTGACATCTCTGGCCCACCCCCTGTTTGGGTATCAGCCAATACGCCAATGACTTAAATCAAGAAATAGTTTTCTAAGATCTGCAGAGACACTCGCTGGAACATCTCAGCAAGCGAGAGTCCAAAAGTGGTAGGCTCAAACGCAGAACCTTAATCAATGGCTGATACCGAATGAGAGATTCCCTCCTGGGTACACAGAAAACTGGGTGACTTGGAAGGCGCTGAACAGACTGCGCTCTGGCACCACGAGATGCAGGGCCAGTCTTAACAAATGGGGCCACAAAGTGGAATCCATGACATGCGAGCAGAGGCGGCCTTAAGTAATTTTAAACGATAAGCAAACAGTATTTTGGCATACCCCCCCCCCAATCAATCATTGATATATATTTTCTGTTCATCATGAGAGTTCTGTGTGCCATATTTGGTTCAATTCCATCATTGGTGGAGTTCAGAATGTTCTTTGATTGTAGGTGAAGTATACATCCCAGTAACTACAACCCGCATATGTCAAGGTCTATTTTCTCTCAAGAGTGCCTCAAGAGCAACTATACTGCAAATGTTTACTTTGCGTAATGAGTTGAGCTGCCCCGGCATGCGAGTGTAGAGAAGAGCAAACCACTGACCACCTGCTGTAATGCAACCCAAGCCCTGCCACATGCACAATGGAGGACCTTCTTGCAGCAACACCAGAGGCACTCCAAGTGGCCAGCTACTGGTCAAAAGACATTTAATAGAACACCAAGTCTGCAAACTTTGTGTTTTGTTTTTTTTTTAATGCAATACTGTAGATGACACGATAAATAAAAGTAAATCTCTGTGGACCTGACTTCTCCATGGGTTCAAAAGATGCCATTAATCAGTAGTTGTGATTCATTGACTCTAGCAATGGACATTGAGCTCTTCTTTTTTTCTCTTGTACAATTCTATAGTAGGTTTAAAAATCACAGGCTTATGCTATTAGTGAAAATTAGCTTCAACATTTGTATCAAAAAATGGATCTTCATTAACCAGACTGAATCTGTGGGGAAGTGTGTTTGCTGTTTATGAGGAGAAGGCTAGTCTATGCCACTTGCTGCTAAGGCAGTTGTTTTTGCATTCTCTGCAGAAAATTTCCTATCTGGCTCTTCTCCTTCCTTATGGTATAATCATAGCAAATAACAGTTTTCTGCCTTTACGTGATGATATACCACAAACTTGCATATTGAGGAGGCTGTCTTAGCCCATATAATTACCCTAGCCTTATTACTAGATGGGCTAAGACAGGGGTCCACAAACTTTTTAAACAGAGGGCCAGGTTATAGTTCTTCAAACTGTTGGAGGGCCGGATTATTATTTGAAAAAATATGAATTAATTCCTATGCACAGTGCACATATCTTATTTATAGTGCAAAAACACTTTAGAACAATACAATAATTAAAATGAAGAACAATTTTAACAAATTTAAACTTATTAGTATTTCATTGGGAAGTGTGGGCCTGCTTTTGGCTGATGAGATAGGATTGTTGTTGTTGTGTGCTTTCAAGTCATTTCAGACTTAGGTTGACCCTGAGCAAGGGCCGGGTAAATGACCTTGGAGGGCTGTATTCAGCCCCCGGGCCGTAGTTTGAGGACCCCTGGGCCGTAGTTTGAGGACCCCTGGGCTAAGACATTAGATGGGCTTAGATGGTGGGGATTCGGATTGAGGATATTATTTTTTCCCCTCTTCCTTTCCAGGTATTAAAAAACCTAGTGCCAAGGCAGAGCTTGATGTCTTGAAAGTAAAGAAATGATCTGATTCCAACAATGTGTTTGCAACACTTAGGAATCCAAAGGTTCTGTCTCTTGGTATTAGATATATGATGCCTTGTTTCCACATGCAAGTTTTCACTTGATGCTGTGATGGACGTTCTTGTGTAAACTGGCAAGAAGAGGGCATCTTCACAGTAATTCCTTCCAACCTCAGAGGAGATATTCAGATCTGGGCTAAAAGCCAGTGCTGACATCATATTTTCAGTTATTATTGCTTTTGTTCCATTTCTCACATAAATGTACATGGAAATAGTGTAGACTAAACTCAAATCATAAGGGACTTGCTAGATAATGTATGGGAAAGAGTAATTTCAAATCCTCCGAAATCCCATATAGGATAGGGAGAAACTAGGAACATCTGACTTCAAGACAGATAATTAAATTTGTAGTCATAGTGCATCATACATCCATATGTGTTACAGTTATGCCTGCAAATTCATATGTCTGAAACTCCTTAGATGTACTGACCTGGTATCAGCATCAATCTCGAACCTTACATATATAAACAGTTAAAGATAGAAATAGAAGTAGATAGAAGTAAACACTAAAGGCTTCCTAACCTGGTGTGTTCCATGTGACACTGGTGGAAGTTGGTGCAGTTGAGAGAGAGAACGGACCACATTTAATCAATGTAGAATCATAGAATCTATGAGAGCAGTACGTGTGAAAAAGATCTTGGAGTCCTCGTGGACAACAAGTTAAACATGAGCCAACTATGTGATGTGGTGGCAAAAAAAGGCAATGGGATTTTGGCCGGCATCAAGAGGAGCATAGTGTCTAGGTCCAGGGAAGTAATGCTACCCCTCTATTCTGCTTTGGTTAGACCACACCTGGAATATTGTGTCCAATTCTGGGCACCACAATTCAAGAGAGATATTGACAAGCTGGAATGTGTCCAGAGGAGGGCGACTAAAATGATACAAGGGTCTGGAGAACAAGCCCTATGAGGAGCGGCTTAAGGAGCTGGGCATGTTTAGCCTGAAGAAGAGAAGGCTGAGAGGAGATATGATAGCCATGTATAAATATGTGAGAGGAAGCCACAGGGAGGAGGGAGCAAGCTTGTTTTCTGCTTCCCTGGAAACTAGGACACGAAACAATGGCTTCAAACTACAAGAAAGGAGATTCCATCTGAACATGAGGAAGAACTTCCTGACTGTGAGAGCCGTTCAGCAGTGGAACTCTCTGCCCCGGAGTGTGGTGGAGGCTCCTTCTTTGGAAGCTTTTAAACAGAGGCTGGATGGCCATCTGTCAGGGGTGATTTGAATGCAATATTCCTGCTTCTTGGCAGGAGGTTGGACTGGATGGCCCATGAGGTCTCTTCCAACTCTTTGATTCTATGATTCTATGAAGATAAATTCACTCCTGAAAGCGTTTTCATGGGGAAAAGGTGTCTCCACTGAAGCTTTATCACCAATCCTTGTTTCCATAATCCAGCTATCACAGGGACAGAAATTGAGGTTAAATTTTCCAAACAGGGCCACAGATAGCAACCCCCCCCAAAAAAAAACAAAAGAAAAGAAAACAAACAAACAAAAAACAACCCACATGGGTGTTAACCCTTTTCTATCCTATTCAAAGCAGATAGATAGATAGATAGATAGATAGATAGATAGATAGATAGATAGATAGATAGATAGAGAGAGATGGAGTCACATTTAGAAATGTACCTGTTATGTCTTATATACAAATTCAACTTAAAAACAAGTTAAGAACAAGATAAGTTCTGTATATTCTGTTTCCCCAAGTTAAAAATATTCCTTAGTTGTGTCCTAACTAAGCAGCAGAAGAATGCAGTAGAACCTATCATAAGCTCAATGGAATTACTTCATCAGTTCCAAAATATCTTCCAGTGGTAATCTAATTGTGGTCAATTAGTGAAGCTATGTATATTCTTTCAAACATTTGAGATTATCTACCATTTGGCACAGAAACTGTCCATAATGTTATGTAGTAGATGTAGCTTCCAAATCTTCACTATTGGCTTATGTAGTATAGTGGTTAAACAGCTGGAGATTTGGCAACTGTGCTTTCAAACTATACATTTATTTCAGCAGTGAAACTCACTGGGAGACCTGGGGCCAGCTAGTCTCTTTCAGGCTAACCTGCTTTACTGGTTTGTTTTGAGAATATAAGAGTAAATGACTGGAATATTCTGCCTTGATCCTACTTTTTTAAAAACTACTGTAATAAATAAATAAATTTGGTGACTTCAGAGATGGGATGATTCCTTCTTTCTCATAGTCTCTCATTAATTTCCAAGGTCATCATGTTGAAACAGACAGGAAATCCATTTTGTATCCATTTGTATACTCTTGCTGGAAAGTTAAAATCCCCATTTTCTCATTTAAAGCTTATAAATGTCCAGTTTATACATGCCAACAGAAAACCAGTTCATTTCCCACCCTGTCTTCTGAAAATGATACTTAAGATGTTGTCGTAGAGTCTGCTGGCAACAATACTACTACTAGTGGGAGTAGTAGAGGAGGCAAACGAGGTGCTCAGGTGCTTGAGAAAGAACAACAAAGGAAGAGTATCTGGGAGATACTTATGTCTCCCACAGATGAAGATTCTTTCAAAGGTTTCTCAGAAAGTGAAATGTGTGAGGAGGAGGAGGGAGATGGGAGTAGAGGTGTCAAATGGATTACTCGAGAGCAGGAGTCAGACGAAGAACGTCAGAGGAAAAGGATCCAGGACATACTTAGTGCTCCCACTGAAGATGAGGATTTCATGGGCTTTACTGGAAGTAATGCGTCTGGGAGTAGTGAGGGTGAAGGGGAACCATTGGATTGGACTCAAGTGCAAGAAGTCAGGAATGTGTGCATGCAACCCACATCCAGTGATACATTTGAGGGCTTTTCTGGGAATTGACAGTCTGGGGATACCAGAGATTCATGGGGAGACTTAAGTCTTGATAAGAGGTGGAAAAGTTGGAGAAATGGGTGTTGGCGCTCATCTGTAAAGGGTAAGACAGCTGACAGCAATGAGGAAAGGGCAGAGGGCAGCTCATCAACGGATGATGAGTTGTAGGATAAATGAAGGCACTGAAAGTTTGGAACTTTGCAGTAGGCAAAGTGTTGGATAAGTGCCATGGGCTTTGTTGCTGCCACTTCTCTTGTTGGGCTTGGGTCCTGGAACTGCAGGTTGCTGTATTATTTGTGTGCTGACTGGTTTGGACTCTCGTAAGTGTGGATTTCCCCTCTCCTTGACCATGGACTGTTTCTGAAAATGATGCTGCTTCTTGGACTTTAATATCTTCAACTGGGACTTCTTTGATCTTGGATTGCTTTTGGACGACGGCTTTTCTTCACAGCATTTTGTTTTGTCTTTATCTTTGAACTGTGTGATTTTGGTACATTTTGCTTGAACTCTTGTTTAATCCAGATTTTTTGCCAGTTTAATCTGGTTTACTTGCTTAGTTCGCTTTTTAAGCAGCAAATTGCTGCAAACTTTGAGTTCTGGCCAGAAACACTGAGGGAAGTGTCTCTGAGTCTTGTTTGCTTTGATTTAATAAACTGTTGATTTGTTTACATTATTGTGTTTGGCTCTTTAAGGCTTTTGGGTTCCGACATAAGAAATGCTGTATGATCAGTATTATTGTATATGGAACTGAAAGAACTGTGCAGTAGGGCTGGGCGGTTTCGTTTCGTTAATTTGTAATTCGTTAATAATTCGTTAATTTTTTCAATTACAAAACGATAACGAACATTCTGGAGCAATTATTAAAAAAACGAATTTTCAAAAACGTTTTGTAAATGCTTCGTATTTCGATATTGTATTCGTTTCGTTATTGTTTTGAGGTCGTTTCGTTATTATTTCCGCATGTCTGGGCCAGTTTTATGGTTTAATTAGTGAAAAAAAATTATAATATCACACCAACAGTCAACAACAGAGGGAGAGGGAAGCTTCAGAAGGTTTTGGAGGTTTTTTAGCGTATTTCGCGGTCGCGTCCGCCATTAACGAATCGATTCGTTATTGTTTCGGAAATCGATTCGTTAATTTTTTACCATTTACGAAATTTCGTAAATATCGAACTTTTTAAAAGGAAAATTTTGTAATTATTTTAAATATCGAAACAAAAAAACCTCCCAAATACAAATCGATTTTAGAAACAAATTTTTCCGTTGTTACCCAGGCCTACTGTGTAATACTCTTTCTAATCAACAAAATATTCTAAAATTATTGGTGTATAGCTCTTGGAAACTCTCAGAGGTCAAAATGTTATTTGTAAAAGCAAATTGGTAAATTAGTTTTTTATTGACACTTCCCATGACTAAAAAACTTCCAATTATCTGTCAAAAGCTGTGATTTAAGAAGTAAATTACACCAACTCAGAAAAAACAATATCAAAATTATGTTGCCCTTGTTACTAGGGCTGGGCGGTTCCGTTCGTTAATTTCGTAATTCGTTATTAATTCGTATTTAAATTAGCTTACGATCCGATATTGAGCCATGCAGGAATAGTGTGAAGAGTAATTAAAAATCGAAACAATTTTTCCAATTTATTTCGTATTGTTTCGTAATTGGTTCAAAATTGTTTTCGAAACTGTTTCATAATTGTTTCGTAATTATTTCCGTATGTCTGGTGCAAGTTTTATAGTTGTTGTTTGTTTTATCAGTGATAAAAAATAAATTATCACACCAACAGTCAACAACAGAGGGAGAGGGAAGCTTCAGAAGTTCCCCCTGTCCCATTTGGAGGTTTTTTTAGCATATTGCGCAATCGCGTCCGCCATTAATGAATCGATTCGAAATTAACGAAATTTCGTAAATAACGAAATTTTGAAATCTCAAAATTTCAGAAGTATTTAGAATTTGGAAACGCTAGCGCCCCCTGGAAACGAATCGAGTTTAGAAACAAATTTTTCCGTGGTTACCCAGCCCTACTTGGGAGTTGTCCCCCCCCAAAAAAAAGAATTTGCATGTTATGCTGTGAACACTGTGCATTTAACTTGAATCTGCTTGGCTTCTTGTTAAACTGTGAAGCTTCTATAATAAGGATATTCACCAATACATCCCAAATTTTGTTTTATTCTGTAGTCTGTTTTGGAAAAGAGACACTATTCTACATGATCATTAATGAGGTCTATCTAAAGTATTGCTTCTTTGGAAGGCAAATAGTTAAGTTTTATAGTTCTTAAATAAAAATTATAAAATTCAGAGTTCAAGATTTACAGTTTTATATATCACATTATAGATGCATATCAACATTAATTTCATCTCTAGTTCTCTTGTGCAAGCCTGAATAGGAGGTAGAGAGCTAAAAACAGTTAGCGTCAGAATCGCATAATTCTCTGGCTTTTAAAATACTTTTTTTGTAATATTGTATTAGAATACTCAATAGCATGTGCTCGGAAGCTGTAATTTTCCTGTCATTGTGGTGTAACGTTTTATACTGTATATAGTCACTACAAGTAAGATTATATAGCTAGTCATCACAGTATCAAATGGAAATAACACAAAAGACAAGCACAATAGGCCTGTATGTGTGAGTGTATGTAAGAGAGAAAGAGACAGAAAGACAGACATATAGAGAGAAAAAACAGAGACAGACAGGTAGTACTACACGCCTGTATTAAGTAATGATCTATTAATAACAAAACTTCAGAGCAAACCTAAGAGTGGTGGGAAGTGGTGCTGGTGAGCAGAGCACCCATCCCCTCCTCCCAGCCCCTAATTTTCCCCGAAAACTTACTAAAAAGGTCTCTGATTTATAAATAATTTCCCCATACACCTGGCCACCTTAAAGCCTTTCCTTGCATCCTCCTGGCATGAAAAAATAATGTCCGAGGAGATGGAAGTGGTGAGGACACCTCCCCCTCCCGATCTCTTCACACATCATTTTTGCATGCCATGAGGATACGAGGAGAGGCTTCATGTTGGTTAGGAACTTTTTAATAAGTTTTCTTTTGGGAAATTAGGGGCTGGGAGGAGGGGATGGGTGCTCTCCCACACCTTCGGGCTCCAGGAGTTGTGGGACAGCTATGGGGACGGATCTCTGGTGTTGCAAAATATGACTTCAGAAGCCAGTTCCCACAGACCCAATGCCTTTCAAGAAGACTCAGATCTAATTAGGTATTTAATTAATTAGGAATAAACCAAGGAAACCAAGAAAACCTTGGTTTATTCCAAATTAATTCATATTTTTCCGGTGGTTTTGTTTGGACACTTCTGGTAAATATACCAATACAGATCCTGAATTTTGGGCCTGTCTGGATGGGCCCTAACATCCCACGACAGATGAGTTGTATATGGTGATGGAAAATTGAATAGGTAAAATAAAATTAAACCATCGTGAAATCCCTATTTTTTAAGGATTTCACCATGGTTTCCTCCACTATGGTTACAGCTTATTAGTCCAGGGATGGAAAGAAGTTTTGATAATATTTGGAAAAACCTGTGTGCTATTTTTTGTCCACAGTAAGAACTGAACTAGCCACAATCTTCACAAACTGTTTAATTTCTGAATGAAATTAGCAAAGAATTGTGTTCTTCAATGGAGGCCCAGGTCTCTGCTGTGAGCAAATATGCGTTTTTCCATCTACATGAGGCTAGGCAACTGGCTCCCTTCCTATCTAGGAACGACATGGCTACGGTGATCCAGGCAACGGTCATCTCGAGTCTTGACTACATTAGCCTTCCTTTGTCAGTGATCCGGAAACTGAAGCAGGTGCAAAATGCGGCAGCTCATCTTCTCACCGGGGTGCCGGTGAGATGTCATATTACCCCAATTCTCCAACAGCTGCAGTGGCTTCCGATTGAGTACCGGATCACTTTAAAGTTGCTGGTACTAACCTTTAAGGCCTTATATGTTCTGGGGCTGGCGTACCTAAGGGCCCGCTTATCCCCCTACCAATCCCAGAGATTACTCCGGTCTGAAGACCAAAATCTGCTTGCAGTCCCTAACATCCGGACCTATAATTTGTCATCTACTAGGCATAGAGCCTTCTCGATTGTGGCCCCTTATTTAAGGAATGCCTTGCCGGTTGGAACTCGAACCATCCAAGACCTACCTGTTTTTCGGAAAGACTGTAAAACTTTTCTTTTCCGACAAGCTTTCGATGGGTGAACAATCTGGGCTATGCCTGTTCTCGCTGCCTATTGTTATTGTTATGGTCATTTTAAAGCTAATTGTATTGTTTTAATCTGTTTCTGTAAACCGCTCCGAGCCAAACTGGAAGTAGCAGTATACAAGTTGAATAAATAAATAAATAAATTTTTCCTATATCACTTCACTGAGATGGCAATCGCTCTTAGCACCATCTAGTGATATTTTCATAGCTCAATCAGGGAAAGGTTTAAGGAAAAAATAATGTGATCTGATGACAGTATCATGGGAAGCATCTTTGTATGATGAAATATTAATATTATTGTTCTTGTCCCCTTTACACCATTCCCCTTTTCCGATTAATCCCTGCAAAAAATGCTTAATAGTGTCATGACATGGAAGTCCATTGAACAGATTCCATGGAACCCGAAATACTAATTGTATTTCAGCTTTTACTCTGCTGTCTCCACTCCTTCACATCATTGGCTTTTTTTGCTTTTGGCATAGTTTTTGCAAGGAGCTCTGCAAAGCAGTCTGAAGACAGACTTTCCTTGAAAAGCTAGACCTTTTACTACAGTTGTAACATGAATTAAGGAAACTGAAAAGAGGTACTAAGAGAGTGTGGATCATAAACATTATTCATGGGTATGAGAGTTCAGTTATTGGCTAGGGGCACTCACATGGAAAGGCAGGCATGGGTTTGTTTGTTTCAGATAATAAGAATAAAAAAACTTACAAATGTCTTCCACATATTTTAAAATTCTTGAAACCTCCTGCACAGTTCCCTCTGGTGTTGCAATCAATTTAATCTCCCATTCAAAAATTTAACATACCTAGACAATTATAACTAACTAGCTGTCCCCTGCCACACGTTGCTGTGGCCCAGTCTAGTGATCTGGAAAATAAAGTAATGAGAAAGTATTGGTTTCTAATATATGTAATTCCTTTATGCTTGTGAGTAAACAATATTTCTTCTTGTTTCTTTGTCAGTGTTGATGTGGAGAGTGTCTGGTTTGCCTACTCTGGAATATGCAACATATCATAGTCCTCTTTCAAATCTATGATACTATATCTTTCTGTGTGTGAATCATATCTATCTATCTATCTATCTATCTATCTATCTATCTATCTATCTATCTATCTATCTGTCTGTCTATATCTATGGCTGGATGGCTCTTTGTCAGGAGGGCTCTGATTACATTTTCTTGCCCTGGTGAAGAGAGTTGGACTGGATGGCCTTAAGTATTTTTTGTTGGTCATGGGGGTTCTGTTTGGGAAGTTTGCCCCAAAACTGTCATTCGTGGGGTTCAGAATGCTCTTTGATTGTAGGTGAACTATAAATCCCAGTAACTACAAATCCCAAATGTCAAGGTCTATTTCTACCAAACTCCTTCTGTGTTCATATTTAGGCATATGGAATATTCGTGCCAAGTTTGGTCCAGATCCATCATTGTTTGAGTCCACAGTGTTCTCTGGATGTAGGTGAACTACAACTCCCAAACTCAACTTCAATGTCCACCAAACCCTTTCAGTGTTTTCTGTTGGTCATGGAAGTCCTGTATGCCATGTTTGGTTCAATTCCATCATTGGTGGAGTTCAGAATGCGCTTTGATTGTAGGTGAACTATAAATCTCAGCAACTACCACTCCCAAATGTCAAGGTCTATTTCCCTTAAACTCCATCTGTGTTCATATTTGGGCATATGGAATATTCGTGCCAAGTTTGGTCCAGATCTATCATTGTTTGAGTCCACAGTGCTCTCTGGATGTGGGTGAACTACAATTCCCAAACTCAACTTCAATGTCCACCAAACCCTTTGTTTTTTCTGTTTGTCATGGGAGCCCTGTGTGCTAAGTTTGGCCCAATTCCATCATTGGTGGAGTTCAGAATGTATTTTGATTGTAGGTGAACTATAAATCCCAGCAATGACAACTCCCAAATGCAAAAAAAATCATTTTTTTTAGTGAAGGACATACATTGGGTTGTTAGATGTCTTGTGTCCAAATTTGGTGTCAATTCGTCCAGTGGTCTTTGAGTTCTGCAATTACCAGAAAAGAACATTACATTTTATTTATATAGATATGATTGCTTACAACAAAAGTTGCCTTAACATGGATATATAACTTGCATGTAACATATACTCCTCTAAACCAACAGGTTGGCATGAGTCTGGAATAAAGATTGTATTAAAAGGTTTTAAGGTTCAGTGTGATAACATACAATTGTATCCTGAGATTGTCAGTAGCATAAATGTTTTCTATGCTTTAGAAAGAGAAATATGCATTAATAATGATTAAACTACATTCGTTTCAAGATTAGGTTTGATCTAAGCACACACTTATTCAATAAACACCAAGTTGGGTGTTTAATGCAATATTTTGATCTTAAACACATTTTAAGAACTTCTTTTATATCAACAAAAATGCTTTAAAAGAAATATTTATACATATGGATATTAAAATTCTAACCATATTTGCCCAACTGCTTGTGAAGCATCTTGTTTTAGGATGCAGTCCTCCACATGGTTCAGCTATTCAATACCATCTCTTGTTGTTCATTGGTTCAGTCGTCTCCGACTCTTCGTGACCTCATGGACCAGCCCACGCCAGAGCTCCCTGTCGGCCGTTACCACCCCCAGCTCCCTCAAGGTCAGTCCAGTCACTTCAAGGATGCCATCCATCCATCTTGCCCTTGGTCGGCCCCTCTTCCTTTTGCCTTCCACTTTCCCCAGCATAATTGTCTGCTCTAGGCTTTCCTGTCTCCTCATGATGTGGCCAAAGTACTTCAACTTTGTCTCTAGTATCTTCCCTCCAGTGAGCAGTCGGGCTTTATTTCCTGGAGTATGGACTGGTTGGATCTTCTCGCAGTCCAAGGCACTCTCAGAACTTTCCTCCAACAACAGTTCAAAAGCATCTCTCTTCCTTCGCTCAGCCTTCCCTAAGGTCCAGCTCTCACATCCGTAGGTTACTACAGGGAATACCATGGCTTTGACTAGGCGGATCTTTGTTGCCAGTCTGATGTCT
Source organism: Anolis sagrei ordinatus (assembly GCF_025583915.1). Taxonomy (NCBI): domain Eukaryota; kingdom Metazoa; phylum Chordata; class Lepidosauria; order Squamata; family Anolidae; genus Anolis; species Anolis sagrei. The sequence goes on from NW_026847549.1 coordinate 107,573,803, forward strand.
CTACTCTTTATATTTTATCGAGATTGGACATTGCTCTCCTCCCAAGAAGTAAGCGTCTTCTGATTTCCTGGCCACAGTCTGCATCTGCAGTAATCTTTGCACCTAGAAATACAAAGTCTGTCACAGCCTCCACGGTTTCTCCCTCTATTTTCCAGTTGTCAATCATTCTTGTTGCCATAATCTTGGTTTTTTTGACGTTTAGCTGCAACCCGGCTTTTGCGCTTTCTTCTTTCACCTTGATTAGAAGGCTCCTCAGCTCCTCCTCGCTTTAGGCCATCAGAGTGGTGTCATCTGCATATCTGAGGTTGTTAATGTTTCTTCCAGCAATTTTCACCCCAGCTTTGCATTCATCCAGCCCCGCACATCGCATGATGTGTTCTGCATACAAGTTAAAAAGGTTGGGTGAGAGGATGCAGCCTTGCCGTACGCCTTTCCCAATCTTGAACCAGTCTGTTGTTCCGTGGTCAGTTCTTACTGTTGCTACTTGGTCCTTGTACAGATTCCTCAGGATTCCTTGTACAGATTCCTCCATCTCTAATCAGTGGGATTTAGGGATTCCAACTATATGAAGGAATCCAGCTGCTAGTTGGTTCATATTAAATTATGTGTGTCTAGATATAATTTTGAATATCTATTTTTCTATGTTTGTTTCAGAATGCCTTTTCACGTTTCCCTCAGAGTAATAAAATTTATTAAGGTAGGGGTCCCCAAACTAATGCCCGCGGGCCATATGCGGCCTGCTGAGGGCATTTATCCGGCCCATGTGGCCTGGCCTGGTGCAAAGCCCCTTGCCGCTTGCATCAGCGGCGTTTCTCTCTCTCTCCCTCCGGAGCGGCTTCAGGCGGGGTTGCGCTGGGCCAGGCTTCTCCCTCCCTCCTTCCTTCCTTCCCCTTCCCCCTTTCTCTCCCTTCCCCTTCTCTCCCCCCTCTTCCCTCCCTTTCCTCTCCCCTTCCTTCCCTTCTTCCTTCTTTCCTTCCTTCCCTCCTGTGTGGGAGGGAGAAGCCTCCTGGATGGGGCCTCTGGGCTAGGAAAGCCGGCATTGCCTGGTCACACCCACCCAGCGCCGCCTCTGCCAATCACAGACAACCTCCTCGCCTTCAGAATGGGGAGCTGCTCAAAGGAGGGCTCAACATGGTGGGAAGACTGCAGTCACAAGTGTGCTTTTTCTAACTAAATTTCTTTAAAATAACTTTTTTGGCTCCAAAGTTAACTATCCTGGCACTAATTATAACTAATATTGAATGTAAAAAATGTATCACATATAGATTTGCTTGAAATGCAACTAAAACAGTGTAAATTCATCAAGGAGAGTTTGGTCCAAATCCATCATTGTTTGAGTGCACAGTGATCTTTGGATGTAGGTGAACTACAACTCCAAAACCAAAGGACACTGCCCACCAAACCCTTCCAGTATTTCCTGTTGGTCATGGGAGAACTGTGTGCCAAGTTTGGTTCAATTCCATCGTTGGTGGGGTTCAGAGTGCTCTTTGATTGTAGGTGAACTATAAATCCCAGCAACTACAACTCCCAAATGACAAAATCATTTTTTTGAGTGAAGGACATACATTGGGTTGTTAGGTGTCCAGTGGATTTTGAGTTCTGTTAATCCCACAAATGAACATTACATTTTTATTTATATAGATTTATTTCCTATATTTATGTTTTTGTGATTAATCACTATGCTTTATGTTCAGATTGTAACAAAAAAAATACATCATGCATATTAGATATTTACATTACGATTCATAACAGTAGCAAAATAAGACATGTGCAGTAGGGCTGGGCGGTTTCGTTTCGTTAATTCGTAATTCGTTAATAATTCGTTAATTTTTTCAATTACAAAACAATAACGAACCATTCTGGAGCAATTATTTAAAAAAAAACGAATTTTCAAAAACGTTTTGTAAATGCTTCGTATTTCGATATTGTATTCGTTTCGTTATTGTTTTGAGGTCGTTTCTTTATTATTTCCGCATGTCTGGGCCAGTTTTATGGTTTAATTAGTGAAAAAAAATTATAATATCACACCAACAGTCAACAACAGAGGGAGAGGGAAGCTTCAGAAGGTTTTTGGAGGTTTTTTAGCGTATTTCGCGGTCGCGTCCGCCATTAACGAATCGATTAGTTATTGTTTCGGAAATCGATTCGTTATATTTTTTACCATTTACGAAATTTCGTAAATATCGAACTTTTTAAAAGGAAAATTTTGTAATTATTTTTAAATATCGAAACAAAAAAAAACCCCAAATACAAATCGATTTTAGAAACAAATTTTTCCGTTGTTACCCAGGCCTAATGTGCAGTGTGCATAGGAATTTGGTCATTTTTTTTAAAAAAAAACAAACTAAAGTCCGGCCCTCCAAAGGTCTGAAGGACAGTAATCTGCCCCCCTGTTTAAAAAGTTTGAGGACCCCTGTATTAAGGCTTACTTCTTGAGTAGCCATTAACAGCATTGTGTCATTCTGGGTTTAAGTTTCCAAAAATATATATCATTGAGAAAATGTGTGGTTATATTACTTTTAGAGCACAAATGTGTTGAAGAGCAAAAGTTTAAATGCACATGATTTTTATCCATGGAAAATAAATACTTACCTTACTAATGGAAGCCTTTTTTCCCCTTTCTCTGTGTTGTGTACATTCACAATAATTACATTACTGTGTAGAAATAGGAGTGGATAGGGTCAATTCTACTTGACTCTGTCTGTTTAATCATGAACAGCAACTGGACTGCAATCCATGAAGAAAAATGATTACACCAAGGTCTGGTTTCCCCTCACTTCTGCTCCATTTCCCAGCCAAAGTAGCTGTTTCCCATTTTTGAGGGAGTTGTTCTTGCTGCCAAGGAGAAGATAAGTTCAATAAGCAATGGAATTGCATCAAAAGGGAGCTCTTTGCCAGGGCAAACAATAAACTACTTGAGAACGCATTACTATAATGGTGAGTTGGCAAGGAATCCAGTATCATTTCTTTCTTAAGTGATTTCGCTATTATAACAACAACTCAAGCATGATTGAAACCAGAAGCTAATTGAGAAGCAGTTAGTCACTGAAATAAAGAATAATGATTTTGTCTCCAATAAGGAGTAGTTGCATTGGAAAGCCTTATCTCTCTTCTACTTTTGCACATTTGAAGAGATTAAATGCATATTGCTGCTGTTGTTATAACTCTATCCACAATGTGCACGTGTCAAATGGGAACACTATTTTTAATCAGTTTTGGCAACTACCTTGAACTTTTGAATCCCATTGCTCAGAGTCACTTTGATCAACACAAATACAAAAGATAACCTTTGAAACATGAAATAACTTTCTTCAAAGCAATTTGAGGAGTAACTGTGCTGGTGACAATGCCAAGGTATTAGGAATGAACTCTCAGTAGCAATGCAAACCCTCTGGGATTCTAAGACTCCAATGTCTCCTCCATCCAAGTGTAACAAGTTATCCAATTCTACTTTTTTAAAGTCAAAACTTCCAAAATCATTGTTCATGGACAATGTTGTTCTTTTGAATCCAACTTTTATTTATTAACCATATTTTCCTGGGGCAAAGCTACACTGACCTGCTATCCCAGGGCTGCTCAGGCATGGCTATGCTGGGTTGACCCTGGGATGTTGAATAGGCATCCCTCTGGCCACTACAGATGCTAGAAGGATTCCTGACTGCCTTCTGGTGCCAAAAGTGGTTCAGCACCACTGGACAGATATCTTTATTGTCCTAACCATGCTGTGTTAGTCTCCAGCCATAACAAGGGTCTTTCTGGCTGACTGTAACCTGTAGTGAAGTCAGCTTGGGTGATTGAGGGATGCGAGAGGGGGAGAATCATAGAATAATCGAGTTGGAAGAAACCACATGGACCGTCTAGGCCTATCCCCCATCTAGTCTAGCCCCATCACACCTCCTCTCATCATTCCTCCTCTCTTCATTCAAACCCTATACGGCTCCGGCCCAGTGTACCTGTCCGAACGTATCTCCTTCTATGTCCCACCTCGGAGTTAAAGATCTTCTGGGGAGGCTCTGCTCTCAGCCTCGCCTCTATCACAAGTGAGGCTGGTAGGGACAAGGGACAGGGCCTTCTCAGTGGTGGCCCCTCGCCTGTGGAATTCACTCCCCGGGGAAATTAGGTCATCATCATCCCTCCTCTCCTTCAGAAGGAAGCTGGAAACATGGATATGGGATCAGGCCTTTGGGTAATCTGGCAGACTGACAAGGTAATGACGACCAGAATTTGGAAAGGACTATGGTAATACTGAATGGACTTACGGATTTTAGAACTTGGTGAATGTTTGGCCACTAGATTGGCTTTTTAGTTGTTATTGTATTAATTGATTGTTTTTAACTATTGTGGCTATTGCTGTTATGTATTTTATTTGTTGAATTGTTGGCATCGAATTGTGCCGGTTGTAAGCCGCCCTGAGTCCCCCCCTTAGGGGTTGAGAAGGGCGGGGTAGAAGTGCCCGAAATAAATAAATAAATAAATAAATAAATAAATAAATAATCCCTGATTGCCCCATTGTCCTGGCCAACATCAATGCAAGCAACAGCCAACTAATAGAACACATGTCACAGGCAAAGACTACTATGACAAGGAGGATGGGAGGAAATATGTGCCATCCCATGTACCTGGACTGTCTGAGCCTGGGGACCACGGGATGGTAGGAGAAACAGTTGGGGCAAGTTCCATCTCAGATCTGGTCCAAGTGTTTACATGCTCTCAAAATCAGGGTGTATTTTGAATTCTGGACCAGAATTCAGACTATTCAGTGACTTTGCTTCATGTGTGGCAAGGCTGCATTAAGGAGATGTTGCCTTTCATAGTCACAAACCATCTCCATGAAGCAAAGTTGATCCAGGGACCTTCCGACTTAAGTGGTCATTGCAGATGTGCCTGTAGATAACAACTGTAAAGGCAGTTGATTATGAATTTCTACTTTCCTTTCCTTTAACAAATGCTCTTTTCCCCAGAACTGTTGGATTATTATACCCTACTTTGGCAGCAGCAAAAAACAAGGTGGTAGAAGACTCCAGACCATATCCTATGAGAAATTATTTAGGGATCTGGATATGTTTTAGCTTAGTGGACGGAACACTTAGAGCACAGAATCACAGAATCAAAGAGTTGGAAGAGACCTCATGGGCCATCCAGTCCAACCCTCTGCCAAGAAGCAGGAATATTGCATTTAAATCACCCCTGACAGATGGCCATCCAGCCTCTGTTTAAGAAGGAGCCTCCACCACACTCCGGGGCAGAGAGTTCCACTGCTGAACGGCTCTCACAGTCAGGAAGTTCTTCCTCATGTTCAGATGGAATCTCCTTTCTTGTAGTTTGAAGCCATTGTTTTGCGTCCGAGTCTCCAGGGAAGCAGATGTAATAGCCTTTTTTAAATATTTCAAAGGATATCCTATTGAAATTGGAGCAAGCTTATTTGAGATGCCCAGTGAGGAAATTGTGAAGGTAATGCTTCACAAGTATTAACAAATGAGAGGACACAACTTTTACAGGTTACAGCTCTTGGAAACAGGATCAGATCTTTACATCAGCATTCATGAGCAATGCTTGCCAAACTAGTCCCATCTCATACACCAGTTACCAACCTTTGTTTGACCAGGGACCACTTGACCAGAGACCACTTTATTGAAGTTTCAAACAAATCCAAGTAAAAGCAGTAAAAAATTCAATAGTACAAAGTATAGGTCCCATAAGTTCTGTTGATTCAAAGCAGGAAAATTGAGGCAAAGAAGCAGGATACAATCCAGGCAATAGCATGAAGTTACAGGAAGCAAATGAACCCCAAGGCCCAAGCCCTAGAGCCAAAGGTACAGCAATCCATATTGCAAAGTTGGATCTGACACTGAATCAGCTTTCAAGCAGTCTTCTTATAGGAAAAACATCAAAACATGAACATTAAACAGAACAGCTAACGAGCAGTTTTCCCACCAGCAGATGGCCTCAAGATTTGGCCGCAATCCGTAAACTTTTCCTTAACACCTGCGGCTCGCGCTGACCTTCACCGAGAGTGTTATCAGCCACATTCCTTTCCCTTGAGAACAAGGGATTCTCTCTAGCTACAGACTGTGGCTGAGAAAACTGAGAAATCTGAAATCCCACACCTGCATCTGTATTCCCATTCCCATCATGCCCACTTGCACTCTCAGTCCCATCATGTCCATCATGCTGTTGCTGAACCACAACAGTCCCATCTCATACACCAGTTACCAACCTTTGTTTGACCAGGGACCACTTGACCAGAGACCACTTTCCAACATTACCAAAAGGATTACAAATCAGTTCCTGGTCAACTTTAGATTTGGTTTGGGGTGCTGATTCAGAAAATTGCATTGGATAGACCACATCAGTTCTAGTTTCTGATATAGACATATGCCATCCAGTAGCTGCCATCTGCTCACCCACAGAAAACCATATTTAATAAGCCTCGGCACTATAAAAGGGTTTTGTTACAGTAAGTTGTAACAGGAACGGTGTAGTAACGGTGAGGCTGGAGACCATATTTAAGTTCTTGCGGACCACTGTGGTTCACAGTCCACAGGTTGGGAATCACTGCCATACACTGATAATCCCCCTGGATTAATGGCTGGAAGGATGCCACATGGCTGTAAACCATGGAGTGGAATTCCCATAACCTGGATGTGAAACCAGATCCCTTATTATTATTATTATTATTATTATTATTATTATTACTATTATTAAACTTTATTTGTACCCTGCTAGCATCTCCCGAGGGACTCGATGCGGCTTACAAAGGCCAAGGCCTCAACACACAATATACAATACAAAACCTAAAGCAAATTAAAACAATTAAAGCAATATAAACACAGGCAATAAACAATACACAAAGACACAATAAAACTGGGCCGGGCCAGAGTAATGGGGTACAGGATTAAAAGTGCTGATGTGACAGGTGGTATATAAGGCATTATAGGGCAAGTGCAGTGTGCGGCGTGCAGCAATCTTAATACTAGTAAAGTGCGTCTGGGACTTGGTATTGGAGATTTCCTAATCTGGGAAGGCACATCGGAACAGCCAGGTCTTCAAGTTCTTTCTGAAGACTGCCAGTGTAGGGGCTTGTCTAAGATCTTTGGGGAGGGTGTTCCAGAGTCGGGGGGCCACCACGGAAAAGGCCCTGTCTCGTGTCCCCACCAAGCGCTTGCGACGCAGGCGGGATCACGAGCAGGGCCTCTCCAGATGAACGAAGTGAACGCGTGGGTTCGTAGACGGAGATGCGGTCACGCAGGTAGGCTGGTCCCAAACCGTTCAGGGCTTTGTAGGTAAGCACCTGCACCTTAAATTGGGCTCGGAAAATAAACAGCAGCCAGTGGAGCTCCTTGAACAGGAGGGTTGACCTCTCTCTGCTGCTGATCGTTGGACCAGTTGGAACTTCCAAGCCGTTTTCAAGGGCAGCCCCACATAGAGCGCATTGCAGTAATCCTTACCACTGAACTGTGCATGACCCATGTCACCCAAGGTTTCTTAATGGAGCCCACACCAAATATGACAGGCATGCAGGACCAATTTTCCAAGAAACCAGATTTTATCCCATGCCAACTTGCTAAAAGTTGTGATATCATGTAACTCCATTTTACAAGAATATACTAACCAAAAGGGGAAAAAAGAAAATGTGAGAAGGTGGTGCAAAGAACAAAGCTCAGCTGAGAATTTTAATCATAGTTCAATATTCTGGCAAAAGGTAACACATTGGTTTTTTTCTCATCAAAGTGTGTCCCTTGTTTCTTGTCGTTTCTGCCTTTCATTTGTGTGACACATACTTTTTCTAAACTTTTATCTCTGTTATTTTACAATATCTTTAGCTTTTTAGCATACATATAAAGGGGCTCAAGCAACATTTTCAATGAAAGTTGGTTCAATGCTGTCGAATTCCCAGAGGAACCCTATCTTTCATTTTGTTAAAATGATTTCAGGATGCTGTTTTTAATGGAGTAGTATAAAAAAGTCAAAGGGAAACTATTTTCATCATGTATCATTGAAATGTTGAGTTTAATTAGCTGCTAAATGCACAGCTTGTCATTACCTGCCGCATCAACATGCATTAGGAGGCACTATTAAATGGGTTTTTATTTGTTTAACCACAGTTTTGTGGAGGGTGGAAATTATGTATCTCTGAGATTTAGTTAATAAAAATGTCAAAGTACAGTTTAAGTGTTACACTTGCTGGAAGACCAGATATTATTGGCATTCTTGAAATGGAAGTGTCTTTCAAATGGTGTCAGCTCACTGAATGGACTACTTTATGCCCCATCAACACTGACCATTTAGGTCAGTGCAAGTGCAGATCAGTCTGTGGTCAGCTACAAAAGAGATGCAGGAAAAGTCATTTAAGGCATCTGCACCGCGGATTAAAAAAAACCCACAGGGGAACCCAAATACTTTCCCCTTTATTCAGGCAGAGAAGACACTCACTGCTGATTGCTATGATGGGGGCATCTCAATAGCCATTCCATGTTCCCTGGGCTCAGGTGGCCTGAAAATGTGGGATGGCTGTCTCTTTATTATTATTATTATTATTATTATTATTATTATTATTATTAAACTTTATTTGTACCCCGCTAACATCTCCCGAAGGACTCGATGCGGCTTACAAAGGCCAAGGCCTCAATAAAACAACAACATAACAATACACATAACAATATAAAGCAAATCAAAACATAAGCAATAACAGTAACAATACATCATACCACAATAAAGCTAGGGCCAGGCCGAATGTAATGGGTACAGATTTAAAAGTGCTGAGTGTGACAGGTGAAATGTAGGATATTAGAATAAGTGCAATGTGCAGACAATCTTAAACCTCTGATAAAGTGCTTCTGGGACATATTGCTGGGGTTTCCTATTCTGGAAAAGCACATTGGAACAGCCAGATCTTCAAGCTCTTCCTAAAGACTGCCAACGTCTGATGTCCTTGGGGAGGGTGTTCCAAAGTCAGGGGGCCACCACAGAAAAGGCCCTGTCCCTTGTCCCCATCAGACGCGCCTGAGACGCAGGTGGGATCGCGAGCAGGGCCTCTCCGGATGAACAAAGAGAACGCGTGGGTTCATAAACGGAGATGCGGTCATGCAGGTAGACAGGTCCCAAGCCATTTAGGGCTTTGTAGGTGAGCACCTGCACCTTGAATTGGGACCGGAAAATGAACGGCAACCAATGAAGCTCCTTAAACAGGAGGGTTGACCTCTCTCTGTAAGGAGCGTCAGTTAACATCCTGGCTGCCGCTCGTTGGACCAGCTGAAATTTCCGAGCCGTTTTCAAGGGCAGCCCCATGTACAGCGCATTACAGTAGTCCAATCTAGAGGTGACCAAGGTATAGACCACCCCGGCCAGATCAGCCTTCGCGAGGTATGATCTCAGTTGTTGCACGAGTCTCAATTGTGCAAAAGCCCTCCCGGACACTGCCGACACCCGAGCCTTAAGTGTAAGTGATGAATCTAAGAGGACTCCCAAACTGCGAACCTATGACTTCAGAGGGAGTGTAACCCCGTCCAGCACAGGTTGCCACCCTATACCCCAATCCGGTTTTCAATCGACCAGGAGGACCTCTGTCTTGTCGGGATTGATCTTCAGCTTGTTCATCTTCATCCAGATAGCCACAGCGGCCAGACACTCGTCCAGCACTCAAGGGGCCTCCTTGGAATTAGGTGGAAATGAGTAGTAGAGTTGCGAGTCATCTGCCAGTTACATGGGTGACAGGGGAAACTAACAATTCACATGTGAATTTTTAAAATATTTTTTAAAAATTCTGTCTTAATATTTGTATACTTTTAGATTTAAATTGTATTGATGAAATGCTTATTAGGAGTGTGCAAAACAGCAGAAATCCATTCTGTTTTCGTTTCAGATTTTGGGCGCTCCTGGTTCTGCTTTCAGGAAGATTCTTCCCAAAATGGAAATGGAACCCTGGATCTTGAATCATGAATCTGAACGACCCTTCTCCTAATCTTCCAGAATCTTCCCAAAAAGCAGAACAGGGGACACCTGAAATTCTAAACAATAAGAGAATGTGTTTTTGTCTTTTTGCACACCACTACTTTTAGTGTAAGCTGTTTGTTTCCCCTTTATGAAGAGAAAAAGTGGGGTATAAATAATAATAATAATAATAATAATAATAATAATAATAATGGGTGCCATGCCAAAAGATTTCAGCCAGCATTTGGAAACAATAAACACCTGTCTCGAGAGCAGTACATGTGAAAAATATCTTGGAGTCCTCATGGACAGCAAGTTAAACATGAGCCAACAATGTGATGTGGCAGCAAAAAACCAATGGGATTTTGGCCTGCATCAATAGGAGCATAGTGTCTAGATCTAGATCTAGGGAAGTAATGCTACCCCTCTACCCCTTTGGTTAGACCACACCTGGAATATTGTGTCCAATTCTGGGCACCACAATTCAAGAGAGATATTGACAAGCTGGAATGTGTCCAGAGGAGGGCGACTAAAATGATCAAGGGTCTGGAGAACAAGCCCTATGAAGAACGGCTTAAGGAGCTGGGCATGTTTAGCCTGAAGAAGAGAAGGCTGAGAGGAGATATGATAGCCATGTATAAATATGTGAGAGGAAGCCACAGGGAGGAGGGAGAAAGCTTGTTTTCTGCTTCCCTGGAGACTAGGACGTGGAACAATGGCTTCAAACTACAAGAAAGGAGATTTCATATGAACATGAGGAAGAACTTCCTGACTGTGAGAGCTGTTCAACTGTGGAACTCTCTGCCCTGGAGTGTGGGAGAGCTGATTCGGGGGAGAGCTGATTCGGGGGGGGGGGGCTGAGTTTGGTTCGGGGGGGGGAGTCTGAGTAAAAGAGGGTCTACCCTAGCAAACCTTTTGTATCATTACCCCAATACCCCCATGCATATGGGATATATCGAGCATGGTGATCAGATCATGATATGAATAAACATAACAGTTTAAATAATGTACCAGTAAGGCCTTCTTGTGGACCATCATGAGAATTTGGGGGGGGGGGGGCGAATGAGTCCCCTGACTGTGAGAGCCGTTCAGCAGTGGAACTCTCTGCCCCGGAGTGTGGTGGAGGCTCCTTCTTTGGAAGCTTTTAAACAGAGGCTGGATGGCCATCTGTCAGGGGTGCTTTGAATGCAATATTCCTGCTTCTTGGCAGGGGATTGGACTGGATGGCCCATGAGGTCTCTTCCAACTCTATGATTCTATGCTTCTATGATTCTATCTGTCAGCCGCAAAGGAGCACATCATTTGAAAATACATCACACTGTCGTAGACGCTTGGGAAGTGTTCGACTTGTGATTTTGTGATATGAAATCCAGCATATGTATCTCATTTGCTGTGACATACTGTATTTTTGGGTCAGTAAAATATTATTATTATTATTATTATTATTATTAATAATAATAATAATAATAATAATAATCAACAGTCTCTTTTCCTGGCTGCATTCCATGTGACTGACAAAGAAGTCTGGGAGGGGCAAGAGGGGCCATATTTTTCAATGTGCTTCTGTCATGAAAAACACACAAAATAATATTCTCATCTCTTAGATGAGGGCTGGATATTGTGTTGTTTCTAACAATTAAAGCTGCCTTGAGTACAGTTATAAGCAAGTGTTTTATTCTATTTATACATCATTCGTTTATACGTTACTTAAATTAAAAGTATTAGTTAATTTTATGTGTTTAAGAAAACTTTCAGAGAAAGAAACCCCTAACAATGCAATCTGGTACATGTCTATTAAAAAAAGATAGTTCTGTAGTATTCAGTGGAGCTTAAAGTCCACTTATCACTGTGATTTGCATTCTGTGAAGACATTAACAATGAACTCTTTCATTTTTCTCCCACATTTTTTATCATGTGAGAAAACCTTTGCATAATTGAAGAACCATTTTCACTTGTCCATTATTCTGCAGTGAAAACTATTTTGTTTTCATCAACAGCAGTATGTTCAGTGGACTGAAAGGCTTTCTAACTGTTCGGTCAATACTTCTCTTTTCTCTGCAGACCCTGATTCTTTATCACAGCACAAAAAGAAACACACAATTCCCTGGCAGGCAGATGTTTGCTATAAATCCATAAAACATTGTCATAAAAAAGTATCCTCCTGAGTATTTTCCTCTCCAAATGTCAATAAATTCTCAGTCACAGCAAGAAGCATGTTGTTGTTGTTCATTCGTTCAGTCGTCTCCGACTCTTTGTGACCTCATGGATCAGCCCACGCCAGAGCTCCCTGTCGGCCGTTACCACCCCCAGAAACTTGAATTGCTAAAGTTTTCATGTTGTTGTTGTTGTTCATTCGTTCAGTCGTCTCCGACTCTTCGTGACCTCATGGACCAGCCCACGACAGAGCTCCCTGTCGGCCGTTACCACCCCCAGCTCCCTCAAGGTCAGTCCAGTCACTTCAAGGATGCCATCCATCCATCTTGCCCTTGGTCGGCCCCTCTTCCTTTTCCTTCCACTTTCCCCAGCATAATTGTCTTCTCTAGGCTTTGCTGTCTCCTCATGATGTGGCCAAAGTACTTCAACTTTGTCTCTAGTATCCTTCCCTTCAGTGAGCAGTCGGGCTTTATTTCCTGGAGGATGGACTGGTTGGATCTTCTCGCAGTCCAAGGCACTCTCAGAACTTTCCTCCAACCACAGTTCAAAAGCATCTATCTTCCTTCGCTCAGCCTTCCTTATGGTCCAGCTCTCACATCCGTAGGTGACTATGGGGAATACCATTGCTTTAACTATGTGGACTTCATTGCCAGTGTAATGTCTCTACTCTTCACTATTTTATCGAGATTGATCATTGCTCTCCTCCCAAGAAGTAGTCTTCTGATTTCCTGGCTACAGTCTGTGTCTGCAGTAATCTTCGCACCTAGAAATACAAAGTCTGTTACTGCCTCCACAATTTCTCCCTCTATTTTCCAGTTGTCAATCATTCTTGTTGCCATAATCTTTTTTTTTTGATGTTTAGCTGCAACCCGGATTTTGCGCTTTCTTCTTTCACCTTGATTAGAAGGCTCCTCAGCTCCTCCTCGCTTTTCAGCCATCAGAGTGGTGTCATCTGCATATCTGAGGTTGTTAATGTTTCTTCCAGCAATTTTCACCCCAGCTTTGCATTCATCAAGCCCCGCACATCCTCGCATGATGTGTTCTGCATACAAGTTAAAAAGGTTGGGTGAGAGTATGCAGCCTTGCCGTACGCCTTTCCCAATCTTGAACCATGTTGTTCCGTGGTCAGTTCTTACTGTTGCTACTTGGTCCTTGTACAGATTCCTCAGGAGACAGACAAAGGTGATGTGGTATGCCCATCCCACCAAGAACTTGCCACAATTTATTATGATCTACACAGTCAAAGGCTTTAGAATAGTCAATGAAGCAGAAAGTAGATGTTTTTCTGAAACTCCCTGCCTTTCTCCATTATCCAGCGGATATTGGCAATCTGGTCTCTCGTTCCTCTGCCTTTTCTAAACCCAGCTTGAACATCTGGCAACTCTCGCTCCATGTATTGCTGGAGTCTTCCTTGCAGGATCTTGAGCATTACCTTACTGGCATGAGAAATAAGGGCCACTGTACAGAAGTTTGAGCAGTCTTTCGCATTTTGGTATGGGGATATAAGTTGATTTTTTCTAGTCTGATGGCCATTCTTGTGTTTTCCATATTTGCTGGCAAATGGCATGCATCACCTTGACAGCATCATCTTTTAAGATTTTAAACAGTTCAGCTGGGATCCCATCATCTCCTGCTGCTTTGTTATCAGCAATGCTTCTAAAGGCACATTCAACCTCAATCCTCTATTATACTTTAGATATACCATATACCATAAAACAACTATCCTCGATATTATTATCCTTCCTATACAGATCTTCTGTATAGTCTCGCCACCTTCTCTTGATCTCTTCAGCTTCTGTTAGGTCCCTGCCATCTTTGTTTCTTATCATACCAATTTTGCCTGAAATTTACCTCCAATGTTTCTAATTTTCTGGAAGAGGTCTCTTGTCCTTCCTATTCTGTTGTCTTCTTCCACTTCCATGCATTGCTTATTTAAAAATAGTTCCTTATCTCTTCTGGCTAACCTCTGGAATTGCGCATTTAACTGGGCATATCTCCCCTTATCCCTGTTTCCTTTTGCTTTCCTCCTTTCTTGGGCTACTTCCAGTGTCTCAGCAGACAACCATTTTGCCTTCTTGGTTTTCTTTTTTTTTTTTTGGGACGTACTTTGTTGCCGCCTCCTGAACAATGTCGCGGACTTCTGTCCATAGTTCTTCTGGGACTCTGTTTACTAAATCTAGTCCTTCAAATCTGTTCTTCACTTCCACTGTATATTCGCTAGGAATGTTAGTGAGATCATATCTAACTGGGCTGTGTATTTTCCCTGATCTCTTTAGTTTTATTCTAAATTGGGCAATAAGAAGTTCGTGATCTGAGCTACAGTCAGCCCCAGGTCTTGTTTTCACCGACTGGATGGATGTCCGCCACCTTTGGCTGCAAAGGATGTAGTCAATCTGATTTCGGTGTTGACTTTCTGGTGAGGTCCATGTGTAAAGCCGTCTTTTAGGTTGTTGGAAGAGAGTATTCGTTATACACAGCGAGTTTTCCTGGCAAAATTCTATCAGCCTGCGTCCCGCTTCATTTTGTTCTCCCAGACCATGCTTGCCTGTGATCCCAGTTGTCATTTGACTTCCCACCTTGGCATTCCAGTCTCCTGTAATGAAAATAATGTCTCTTTTTGGTGTATTATCCAGTAGGTCCTGCAGATCCTCATAGAACTGATCTACTTCTGCTTCTTCAGCAGCTGTGGTTGGGGCGTATATTTGGATCACTGTAATGTTGAAAGGCTTTCCTTGCACTCGAATTGAGATCATTCTGTCATTTTTTGGGTGGTATCCAAGCACCGCTTTAGCGAATTTCTTATTAATTATGAAGGCTACTCCATTTCTTCGATGTTCCTCTTGTCCGCAGTAGTAGATCTGGTGGTCATCTGATGTGAAGTGGACCATTCCAGTCCATTTCAGTTCGCTGACCCCCAGAATGTCTATCTTTAGTCTTGACATCTCACCAATAACAACATCCAATTTGCCCTGGCTCATAGATCTTACACTCCAGGTTCCTATGGTGTGTTGATCTTTAGAGCATCGGATTCGTCGTTCACCTCCAGTACCGTCGGCCGCTAGCCTTCCTTTCGGCTTTGAGCTAGCTGCGTCATCACATCTGGGGCTAGTTGAACTTATCATCTGCTCCTCCCCAGTAGCATTTTGGCCATCTTCCGACCTGGGAGTCCCATCTTCCAATGGCATACCGACATATCTCTGGTTGTACTGGTCCATTTAGTTTTCTTGGCAAGGAGACTGGAGTGGTTTGCCATTGCCTTCCCCAGGGATCACGCTTGGTCTGACCTCTCTGCCACAACCGTCCCGTCTTGGGTGTCCCTTCACGGTTTCGCTCATGACATCATTGAGGTGCTCAAGCTCCAGCGCCCCGACAAGGCGGTGATCCTTTGCTGGAGCAAGAAGCATACTTGATTCTTATTCTTAATTCACCATTTTTAACTGCTCAAGGAAAGTATTGAAATTAACATCGATAGAATTACAAAAGAAGGTCTAAAATGGAGCTCTTGCTAAGCTAATATAGTTTACTCATCAATTCCAGGAAGCAAATAAGCTTAGCTTTGACTGATTCAGTTTATTCATATTATTCATAAGTATTTCTGAGTCTTTCATAACATTTTTTTTTAAAAAAAAAATACTGGCTCAAAAAGTCTGGTCCTATAAAATGTGGTCCTACATCATTAGTTTTCTGTGGAATTGTGATTTATTTTATATCCTCATCGACCCATCAGCAATTATGACCTAAATCCAAATAAGCTCAAGGTCAATTCCACATATTCAAGGAGATGTTTAGGGATGTCTGATCCAAACAAATGTTTTCCCGTAGAGAAGAAAAGAATATTTGAAAATATTTTTTCAAAAAACCCAGCAGGCAACCCCCTGCCTCATGTTTCTTATGCATCGAGAACCCTGATGAGAACAATACTGGACTGATGAAAATCTTCTCGGTTTGGGACTATTTTATACAAAGTTTGCATATAAATTTTGCACAAAAATGTCTTGAACTGCAAATTGAAAACAGTACAGTTTTGAAAGATTCGGGGAGAAGATAATGATTAAAATTGCTCATCTTGTTTCCAAAAGAAGGGATTTATAGAACTGCATCCTTATTTCTCACATAGCAAACCAATTTTGAACCTGATGGGACTTAAATAGCTTATGATATGGCTTGCTAAGTGGGAAAGGTATGCCCAACGTTTGAGGCTTGCAAAATTTTGTCTTTTCATCATGAGCAATAAGTGCTATATGCTATGTTCCATAAATATGACCTGCAGGCATGTTTTTATGCAGGGACCTGCATAAACTACAGTATGTTGATGAAAACGTCATCTGTGCACATTCAGAAGAAGACCTACAAGCCACTCTAAACACCTTTTCAGAAGCATACGAGAAGCTTGGCCTGTCATTGAACATTGAGAAAACTAAACTGCTCTTCCAGCGGTTACCAGCCAATCCCTCTCCAATGCAGCTTAATTGTGTAGCATTAGAAAATGTTGACCATTTCTGCTACCTTGGCAGCCACCTCTCCACAAAAGTCAACATTGACACTGAAATTCAACACCGCCTGAGCTCTGCAAGTGCAGCATTTTCCCGAATGAAGCAGAGATTGTTTGAGGACATCTGCAGGGATACCAAGGTGCTTGTTTATAAAGCCATTGTTCTCCCAATCCTGCTATATGCCTGCAAAACATGGACTGTCAACAGACATCATATGCAACTCTTAGAATGATTCCATCAGCACTGCATCTGAATAAATTCTGCAAATCTCTTGGGAAGACAAGCGGACAAATGTCAGCATGCTGGAAGATGCAAAGACCACAATCATTGAAGTGATGGTCCTCCACCATCAACTCTGCTGGACTGGCCACGTTGTCCGGATGCCCGACCACCATCTCCCAAAGCAGTTGCTCTACTCCAAACTCAAGAATGGAAAACAGAATGTTGGAGGACAGGAAAAGAAATTTAAAGATGGGCTCAAAGCCAACATTTAAAACTGTGGCATAGACACTGAGAATTGGGAAACCCTGGCCCTTGAGCACTCCAACTGGAGTGCTCAAGGTACCTGTCCGAACGTATCTCCTTCTACGTCCCACCTAGGAATTTAAGATCTTCTGGAGGAGCCCCGCTCTCAGCCTCGTCCTTGTCACAAACGAGATTGGTGGGGACGAAGGACAGGGCCTTCTCGGTGGTGGCCCCCTACCTGTGGAATTCACTTCCCGGGGAAATTAGATTATCGTCATCCCTCCTCTCTTTCAGAGGGAAATTAAAAACATGGATATGAGATCAGGCCTTTGGATAATCTGGCAGACTGCCAATGGACAATGACGACCAAACTATGATAAACGGAATGAATTTATTAATTACGGACTTGGCAAAACGATGGCCACCAGGCTGGCATTTTATTGTATTTTTATTGTATTAATGTAATGTTTTAACTGTTATAATTTATTGTTACTATGTATTTTACTGTGTGAATTGTAGGCATCAACGTATGCCGGTTGGAAGCAGCCCTGAGTGCCCCTTTGGGCATTGAGAAGGGCGGGGTAGAAATACCCGAAATAAATAAATAAAATAAATAGCTGTGACCAGCAGTGTAGTGCACAAATGGAACGCCTCTTCAAATTTTTGAAGAGGAAGGCGCGTCAAGCCAACCCCGACTGGGACTGCCTTCCACCTGGAAACCAATGCCCTCACTGCGGGATAAGATGAAGATCAAGAATATGGCTCCACAGTCACCTACTTACCCACTGCCAGTACACCGACCTTGGAAGACAATCCCACTCAGACAATGAGGGATCACCTAAGTATGCAGGGACCTTTTTTTCAGACTCTTGTCAGAGACTGAAAAACAAGAACCATTCTGTCAAAGTAGGACCATCTTGGAGATGCCAAACCTCATTTTAAAATACAAACTGGGATTTTCCTTCCAATGCCACTCCTTGCTGACTGGGAAATGGACTCATTGTTCCATTCAGTAGCGCAATCAATGTTTAACTGCCTTGTACCGAATGAAGACCCCGCTAAACTGGCTTAGATTGGTACCTTTTTCATTGTTGCAGTTTTCCCAAGCTGTTTGTATCTGGAAGAAAGCAAACGGCAGTACTTGATTTGGCTATATCCCTTGTGTAAGTCCATAATTTTCATAAGAGGGTCACCCAAGAGTTATTAAAAGTCACTACCAGACAGTAACAGGCAAAGGTTATATTCATATCTGCACTTCACACACAAGGCACAAGTTCTGCCCTTGTCACTTTTAAGCACATGGGGTCTTTTCTTTTGAACTCTCTATAGCATAACATTAAGCTCATGTTTGCCCACCCAGAAGTATTTCCTTCACTTCTGTTGATAGCCTTCAAGCTAGAAACAGGTTAAATAGAGACAGAGGTAACCCAAAGAAAGAATCAGCAGAAGAGAGTCTGCACAGAGACAGAAGCAAAGGCAGTCAGAAGCAAGAAGTAGCTGCACAAGAACAAAGCAAAGCAGAAGTTTCTCCAGTAAGAGAGAAAGATCCAAAGAAAATATCAGATTCTCTGAAATAGATATCTCAAAATGCTCCACAGAAAAAGGCAGAATCTCCAGAACAAAGAGTTACTAGAGAAAGAGAGTCCTTTCACAGGATCCCCTCTGCTTCCCTACCTTTTAAAAAATATTTCTTCACATCAGAGGGTGAGCAAATCTGTGTGTTTCTTAGTCCGTAATCTCTCAAGACCTCTTCAGACATGCCACTAGAATTGTTGTGGATCGTGGCAATTCTGGCAGTACATATCAAGGAGTGTGGGAAAGTGTCTCTCCATACCTCACACCATCCTGGCTTCTCCCCCTCACCTTATCACATGGGGCAGGCATGTAGCCGGGGGAAATTCTCATGGTGGTTCGTGAAAAGGTCTTACTGGTGCATTATTTAAACTGTTATGTTTATTCATATCATGATCTGATCACCATACTCAATATATCCCATATGCATGGGGGTATTGGGGTAATGATACAAAAGGTTTGCTAGGCTAGACCCTCTTTCACTCAGACTCAGCCCCCCAACTCAGCCCCCCCCCAACTCATCCCCCTGAAAAAATTCAGCCCCCCCCCGAAACGAAATCCTGGCTACGGGCCTGACATGGGGGGAAGCATCCTCCAGCTAGCTTGCCCCTTTGAGAGCAATACAACCAAGGGAAGTCTTCTGTGTTGCTGGTGGCAGCTATTTTCAGCAACAACTCCAGTTCTGCATTAGTTTTGCCTTAGAGCTGCCCTGAAAGTACTTCTCCAGTGTGTGATGGAAGCCAACGAGCTCCATGGCAAAGCTGCTGTGGAACTGGAGTTGCCGTTGAATATTTGCCCCTTGTGAAGAGGTCCTAATTTTAGTTGTTTTAATTATATTGTTTTAATTAGATTATGTTATATGTTACTATGTTTTAACTGTGTTATTAGGTTTTTAACTGTTTTGGCTGGTAAATTTTGCTGTATGTTGGGCTTGGTCTCCATGGCGGGATATAAAAATAAAGTTGTTGTTGTTGTTGTTGTTATCATTATTTGGCCCCCAGCCTCCTCTGATTATTGAGGAGTAGAGTTATTTTTGGAAATAGTATGCAACTGTTTCTACTGCTATCTTTTTCTGTATTTTTATAAATAAATAATTCTTTAGCCTGCAAGATTCTGCAGAGTTTGGAAAGATTACCCCTGCCCCCCCCCCAAAAAAATCCAGTAAACACAGTAGCTAAAGGTAAAGCAGTAATATTTATTTTATTTATTTATTTACTTTACTTCTATACCGCTATTCTCAGCCTGGAGGCGACTCACAGCGGTTCACAACACACAGGAAACAGCAAAGTTCAATACACCAATATAAAAACAGTTAACAACCTAATCAATACACAGTTAGTACACAAATTACTATAATAACCAATCACTAGCATCTCATCACTAAAAACACGATCCAGATTTGCCATCCATTGTTCCATTCCTATGTCATTACCAGTCATTGCACTAATTATTCGAACGCCTGCTGAAATAACCAGGTCTTTACTTTTTTGTGGAATACCATTAGAGATGGTGCTAATCTAATGTCTGTGGGAAGGGCGTTCTACAGCCAGGGAGCCACTACCAAGAAAGCCCTATCTCTCGTCCCCGCCAGCCATGCTTGTGAAGCTGGCAGGATCGAGAGCAGGGCCTCCCCGGAAGATCTCAAAGTCCTGGTGGGTTCATAGGCCGAGATGCGGTCGGAAAGGTAGCTTGGGCCGGAACCGTTTAGGGCTTTAAAGGTCAATAGCAGCAGTAGTTGCAATTTAACAGATCGGAAGCTTCTTATGCCAGTAGTAGAGCAAATGAGCTTCAGTAATGCAGGAACTCTAAAAGTTCAGCTGCATTACTCTAAAAGTTACTCATTGCTCTAAAAGTTATAAAGACTGTATTCAAAGAACTACATTTCTAGATTGGAAAGTAAATTAGGACCTAGCTAATTCATGGCAAACATGTACAGTTGAATCTTTACAGCCTCACTCAGGCTCATTGTTTGTTTATTTGTTTTTTGTTTGTTTGTTTTTTAAATCCTCTCTGTAGATCATGGAAGTGTCTCAGAAATACCAACTATTACCAGATTTCACATTATTAACTGAAATATAATTAAACTATTTATGCAAAATGGAATAACTAGGAAATCTAGCAACTATGTATGATTTCAATAAATTTGAATAGGTATCACAACTACCAATATTTAACTTAGGAACCACAATATGAAAAAAGAAAGTGCGCGCGCACACAAGGGTGGAACATAGATTTCACCAAATAAATTATTCATAAACACATTCGCTCGTTCATTCTATCTGCTGGATATATTTACTTTTTATCATGCTAATACGTTCTATGTTATATTGTTACAATACTGCCCCAAATGCATCTGAAGAGTTCAGAAAGTAACCACACTAACATAACATACAGGGAACTCTTTGAGCAGCTGAATGAATGGTTTTTCGGAAATTCTAAAATGCTTGTCAGCTGAAGTGCTTGTTCAGCTGAACTAAAATTCTATTTACAGAACATTAAAATGTTAGTCCAGCACTCAAAATATTCTTTATACTCTCTCTTATAATTATAAAGGAAATCTATAGACTCTAAACATGTTTAGGTTTCGGTTCCTATGATGGATCGTGGGGGCATTCATGCTTATTTGCAAATGCATTCACAGATGTAGCATAAGGATATATTTTAAATTGATTTATAGTTCCCATTTTAATGACCAGGAAGAAAGTCTGAGGCAGCTTAACTTGGTTAGCTTCTCATATTCTTGTAATATTAATTTTTGTTGTGTGCCTTCAAGTCATTTCTGATTTATAGTAACCCTAAGGTGAACTTACCATGGGGGGTTTGCCGGCAAGATTAAGTCAGAGGGATCACCCAGTGGGCTTCCATGGCTGAGTAGGAATCCAAACAGAGGTCTCCAGAATCTTAGTCTAGTGCTCAAACCACTACACCACACTGCTTCTCAGTATTAACTATAAATATAAGATGTTAGTAATTAGAAAGTAATGGAAAAATATGAACAATCAATTTTTATACAAATAATTCAAATATTTTCGGTACATACAGAAACTGTTTGGTTTTTCGAATGTTTCCTACTTCAATATTTGAGAGCCCCAGCTAGAATGGCCAATTAGAAAACAACTAGCTGTACCTCTAAAAATCTGAAAACTATTTTTTTTCTGTGCTTATCAAACTTAGGTTGTCCAGATGCTTTGGATATCACCATTCAGAAGTCACAGCCAACATGGCCAATAGTAAGAAAGTCATTGATGAGATATTAGAAATAAATTTAAAGAGGTAGGATAAGTTTTAGCACAGGAAGGATTGGAATGAGCCTGAGAATATGGGTTAAATAGCACAATGTGTTAAATACATTTTATAGACCCAAAAAAGCCATGGTGGGTTGAGATTTTGAGGTAGGTTCTGACCCAGATGGCAATGGTAAACCAATAAGTAACCAACCAAACAAAACAAAATTTATGCTTTATGCCCTAGAGAATACACATGGATTGGCATCCAGATTGACTAAAATCTTCATTAAGTTTTCACATTCATACTTCCAGATATAAAATAAAATAAAATTTTGTAGTTGATATCAAACCAAGGCCATGTCTACATCAGCTGGTTAATCCAGAGCATTATGCTTTGGGCTGGTTCTGGATTGACCATGACAGTGGACAGAATCACTGGGTCAAACCCTCTGTGGTGTTGCATTGGTGTCCAGATGATTCAGCCAGGCTGGGAATTCATTGGCACTGCTGGGCTTACTCTTGGTTTGTATGTTGCTGCCACAATTCCTCACTAGCCATGGATCTCCATGTGAGTGTTTGGCTGTCACCTATTGTGTCTGTGGAGGTCATAATGGACCACCTGTACAATCAGCAAGGAGAGGGTAGAGCAAACTCCCATTCTTGCTAATTGTAGGGATGCCCCATTCTGACCTCTGTGGACATGGTTTACTTACTTAGGTGATCCCTTGTTGTCCGAGTAGGATAGTCTTCCAAGATCAGTGTTCTGGTGGGTCCGTAGGTGACTGTGGAGCCCTATTCTTGATCTGACTACAACAGCCCGGTGCTTGCAGTGAGTCCCATAGTCATTGAGTAGTGGCAGTAGCTATTTAGGGACAATTACTCACCTTCTTTGTGTCAATAGAAAGTATGATGGCAGCAATGTGCACGTAGACAACAGATTCAGCTGCAACAGAACTAGTCTTGCTGTCTAGGATTGTGGCGCAGCTGGCTGAGTGTCAGCTGCATTAAAATCACTCTGACCAAAGGTCATGAGTTCGAAGCCAGCCCGGGTTGGAGTGGATTTCCAACCATTGTGTAGCCTGTTGTCAACCTTTGCAACCCGGAAGACAGTTGCATCTGTTAAGTAGGAAAATAAGGTACCACCTTAAAGTGTGGGGAGGCTAAATTAACTAATTTATGGGGCCATTAAAAAAGACTCCAGCAAGCACTCCAACAAAAAGGCATGCGGGGAATGCAGAAGTACTTCAGCAGTGTCGCAGATGGACGATGAAAGCGACAGCTCCCCTGGCGGCCAGAAAAAGCTAAATAGCCTCTGTCTACATCTGTATATGTTGTATGTCAAAATTGGCATGGAATGTTTGCCATATATGTGTACACTGTAATCCGTCTTGAGTCCCCTGAGGGGTGAGAAGGGCGAAATATAAAAGCTGTAAATAAATAAAAAATAAATAAAGTCTGAGATACTTTCAGTGAGTATCCAGAGGTCTTTTTTTGCCCTTAACCAAACTTTGCTCTGTGCTAAACAAAGTTTAGCCCCCGGTGGCGCAGTGGGTTAAAGCACTGAGCTGCTAAGCTTGTTGATCGAAAGGTCGCAGGTTCGATTCCGGGGAGCGGCGTGAGCTTCCGCTGTCAGCCCTAGCTTCTGCCAACCTAGCAGTTTGAAAACATGCAAATGTGAGTAGATCAATAGGTACCGCTCCAGCAGGAAGGTAACGGCGCTCCATGCAGTCATGCTGGCCACATGACCTTGGAGGTGTCCACGGACAACGCTGGCTCTTCGGCTTAGAAATGGAGATGAGCACCACACCCCAGAGTCAGACATGACTGGACTTAATGTCAGGGGACTACCTTTACCTTTATCTAAACAAAGTTGGGAGATACTCTGGAGCTTGCAGAGTCAAGTTGTGTTAAAGGCAGAAGATTCTAGATACATACTGGCAGTCACTGTATTGTGAAGACTGCCAGAGTTGGATTTAGGGTAAATATTTTGATTATTTTACTTTCTACATTGCTTAGACTATGTTGTTATCAGTATAATCATGGTGCATTAGAGTAGCTTTCCCCTTCTGAAAAGTTCAAAACTTATTTTTCGGACATAATCAACATACATGTAAGAAACAGAAAATTGAGTCAGCACTCTATTGACTAATAAGCATTCTGAAGGAATATGTGAGTTTTCCCCATAGATGGATTCAAATGTCTGCTATGTACACAATTTACATTTTGAGATAGGTCTTTTACTTTTTATGATATCCAGCTGAAGCATTTTCTGTAACTGTAAACACTACACAGTCAACTGTAAACACTACACAATCAGATTTGTGTAAATGTTGAAAAGAGCCACTAGGTGACATTCAGAAAACTTTGCCAAATTTTTCGAGATCCCAACACTGAGGTAAGGGTTGGAACCCAGAGTTTGAGAAGCAGTGTTGTAATTAACCTGGACTCAAGCCATGTAGGGCTTTAATGTGTAGTAACTAACATTCTGTATTTTTCCTGGAAACTAATTGGCAACCAGTAGAGTTATGTTGGTATTGGTGCAACTTCTAAATGTTGTAGTGCAGCGTGATGGTAATGTTGCTAGTACTGGTAGGAGAGAGAAGAGGGCTGTGCAGGTGCTGGAAGAGGAGCAGCAGCGAAAGCGGATTAGAGAGATAATCATGGCCCCGACTGATTCTGAAACCTTTGAGGGTTTCTCCGACTGTGAAATGGGGGATGGGGAGGAAAGCAGGGGAGTCAAGCGGGCTACTTGTGAACAAGAGTCTGACGAGGAGGTTCAAAGGAAGCATATCCGTGATATACTTAGCGCTCCTACAGAGGATGAAGACTTCATGGGCTTTGAAGGGAGTGATGGGACTGGGAGTGACATGGGAGAGGAGGATGAGCTTGATTGGACCCATGTACAGGAGATTAGGGATATCTGTACCCAGCCTACCTCCAGTGATGACTTTGAGGGGTTCACTGAAGAGTGGCAACCGGGGAGCACTTGGCAAGATCTAAGTCCTGACATTCGATGGAGGGATGGGGGTCTGGGTTCAGTTGCAGGGAATGGGGCAGCTGAGAGCGATGATGAAAGGGTGGGGAGCACCTCATCTTCTGATGAGGAACTTTAGGATATAAGTGGGTTTTGTTTCAATGGGTTCTTTGCAGAAGGCAAAGTGTCTTTTCGCATGTGATTCTTTGTTACTGCCAACTCTCGAGCTTGGGTCCTTGGACTACAGATCTCCGTGTTCCTGTGTTTACTTCTTGAAACTCCGTAAGTGACGACTTCTACTCTCCTGTTTTTGACTCCGGCTACGTGTTTTGGACTTTCTCAACTTATTTGGAACGTGCTTCAACTACGGACTGCCTTTGGACACAGTTTTTGCTCATTACCAACTTGTTTTTGTATGCTTTTTGGACACTGTGAATTTCAAGCGGATTGCTACATGTTTCTGTTATACCGGATTATATGCCAGGATAATCCGGATTATATTTAAGTTGCCTTTTTTCGCTTTGCATTTGCTACAAACTCTTAGTTTTTTCTTGAGACACTGAAGTAAGTGTCTTCAAGCCTTTTTTTGTACAAATAAACCTATGTTTGGACCTTTTACGTTGTGTTTGGCATCATTAAGGCTACTGGGTCTTGACACTAAATGTAGCCATAACCAATCTGGTTGCCATTATGTGATGCAATCAGTGATTCAGTGTACACCGCCTCCCATTATAACCACTAAAATAAATAGATCCTTTCATTCTCTTTACTTCTTCCTAAATATGTTCCTTCTATGTATTTCTAAAAGTAGATAAAAAGATTTGTTTGTTACATGGCATTAAGATTTACCCTTAACTTCTCCACAGGCTCTTGCAAAATTCATAATTTTGGCCCCCATTGTGCCCTTGATTTAATCATGAGGTCAACTTATATGAGTATCAGTAAATCGATAAGAGTTTCATCATTTGCACTCAACTACATCTTGTCATCTCTATTTCTATTTCAATTTACCTCATATTGGCTAAGTCAAGAGATCTTTGTTTTAGAAATAGGTCTTCAAACATTTCAGTGTGAGAGGTAATGGCCAATGTCACTAAAATGTACATTACTGTCAGATTATGTCAGGGAGGAAAAAGGAGGACTTGTTTTCCAAATGAAATACAGTGACACTTTTCAAAGAAGTGTTTTAATAATTTAAATATGAGCCATCACTTATTTTTAGAATGGATTAGCCTCTGCCCTTTACCTTTCACGACTTTACTCACATTTGTTCTTCAAGTCTATAATGGGAACTTTAATACACAGAGTTCTGAAAATGTTTTGGGGTTTTTTTTTTGTATGAATGCCATTAAAAATGGTCTAGACAGACTTCCCACAGTCATTTAATAGGAACCTTAAAAGAAAAGCATTGTTCAGACCTCTGTTCCAGAAAATAATATGGTAATGTTTAGTCCGAAAAAAGGAAACAGTTACATATATCTCAAATACCTTCAAAATAAGGTAAGGTGACTGAGTAAAGTATGTCGAAGGCTTTCATGGCCAGAATCACTGGGTTGTTGTAGGGTTTTTCGGGCTATATGGCCATGGTCTAGAGGCATTCTCTCCTGGCGTTTCACCTGCATCTATGGCAAGCATCCTCAGAGGTAGTGAGGTCTGTTGGAACTAGGAAAAGGGGTTTATATATCTAGGCCTGGGTAACAACGGAAAAATTTGTTTCTAATATCGTTTCGTTTTTAGGGTGCCTCAGCGTTTTGTATTTAAAAATATATCTGAAATTTTCCATAAAAAAAAGTTTGGTATTTACGAAATTTCGTTAATATTTACAAAACGTTTTGTAAAGATGGCGCCCGCGGTTGCGCATGCGCAAAGCATCAACGAAATTTTTTTCAATATTTTTTCAATATTTTTTAATTTAATTATTAATTTTTTTAATAATAAAAAAATATTTGGCAGAAAATGCTTGCCAAAAAGAGCCACAGGGCAAACAGACTGAGCTTCCCCGCTGCTCCCAGCTCCGTCCCACCCTCCTGAGTCCTGCGGGCTCTCTCTCTCTCTCTTTCTCTCTCCACCAAGAGGAGGTAAAGGAGAAGAAAGAAAAGAGGAAGGGAAAGGAGGGAAGGCAGGCACTCACTTTGGCGGGCCCTCAAGCGCTGCCACCGAGTCGGGCCCGGCTCCTCCAAAGCACACCCACCGCAAAGGTGAGGAAGGAGGGACGGGCCGCCTTCCCGCTGAGGGTCGCTCGCCCTCTCGCTCGCTTGCTCAGCCGGCGCCTTCCCCGCCCTCTCCTCCTCCTCCTCCTCCTCCTCCTCTTTCAGGCTCTGACTGGCTAAGGAGAGGAGAGAGAGGAGAGCCAGCCTAATAATCCTCAGCAGGAGGCACTGCGGGCCCAATCAGGAGAACCCACAGGGCAATCAGCTCCGTGGGTTCTTCTGATTGGCTCCCGGAGCTCCCAGCAAGCATCTAGCCATCTTACGTATTTCCGAAATGGACGGAAATACAAAAATATTTGGCGCATGCTGTTTCGATTTTGAAAATACACTTCCGGGTTTGGAAAAAAGTTTGATATCGTTTCGTATATGGGAAATTAACGGGGGGGAAAAGATATACAAAATTAACGAACGAAACCGCCCAGCCCTAAGTTTATATATCTGTGGAATGACCAGGGTGAGACAAAGGATTCTTGTCTGCTGGAGATAGGTGTGAATGTTTCAACTGACCACCTTGATTAGCATATAATGGCCTGACAGTGCCTGGAGCAAACTTTTGTTGAGAGGTGATTAGATGATTAGGCCCAGTGCCTGCTGGGGAGCCTGGGGCAGCCTTATGAAGGCTGCCCACAAGTAGGGAGAGGCCAGCTCAGGCCTCTCCCGCAGTGGGTGTGGTCAGTTGGCCATTGGTCAATTGACCTACCAGCGGAAAACCTTCCCGCCATCAGAGGGGGCTTCTGGGAGGAAGAAGCCCCCCTAAGGCAAGAATGGCGGTGGGGGACGCCCTGCACCGCAATTTCTTTGGCCTGGTAAGTCGGGCCATACCTTTAATGATAGATTTGGACCAAACTTGATCTCACTTAGCACACAGAACCCCCATGACCAGTAGAAAATGCTTGGGAAATTCACCTTGCTTTATAGGAATTTCCTACATCCTACATCCAATTCATCTACATCCAGAAATCACTGTAAATGCAAACAATGAATCTGGGCCCTGGGAACCTGGGAGCTGAAGTTCTTCCTTATCCAGAGAGCACAGAATCCAGCTAACAATGGATCTAGACCAAAGTATGCACATACACTCAACACAGTCAACTGTGAATCTTGGCTGGGTTTGGGGAAGATTGCCCTGGGAATCTGGGAATTGTAGTTCACCCGCATTCAGAGATCACGAAACAAAACAGGCAACAGATCTGGACCAAACTTGGTACACAGAGCCAACATGGCCAAGTGTGCATACAGACAGGGTTTGGAGGCGGTTGCCCTTGAAGTTCTCTCTTATCCAGAGAGCACTAAAGCCAGACGGTGATGTACCTGGACCAAACTTTGTGCTCAGACCCAAAATGGCCAACTTTGAATACTGATCGAGTTTGGGGAAGATTGACCCATGATTCTGGGGATTGTAGTTCACCCACACCAAACCGAGAATACCTAACATCCAAAAACAATGCCAAAAACAATGCTAAATTAACTACTTTATGAGGCTATAAAAAAGACTCCAGCAAAGCACTCCAGCAAAAGCGTGCAGGGAATGCGGAAGTACTTCATCAGTGTTGCAGATGGATGATGAAAGCGACAGTTCCCCTGGTGGCCAGAAAAAGTTAAAGAGCCTCTATGTATGTCTGTATACATTGTATGTCAAATTGACATTGAATGTTTGCCATATATGTGTACACTGTAATCCGCCCTGAGTCCCCTGCGGGGTGAGAAGGGTGGAATATAAATACTATAAACAAATAAATAAAATAATTTTTTCAAATAACCCTGGCATCAGCAGGGTTAAAAACCAACTTCCATTTCCCCATATCAGTCCCTCAATAAATAGTTGTAAACCTTAAAACTCAACCCATTCCTATGGCACACGTCTTAGTTAAAGGCCTTCTTGAAAAGCAAAGTCTTTACCCCCTTCCTGAAGTTTAGGAGAGATTATGACTAGAAACAATGTGTAATCCCCATTCAAAGCTGTCCAATCTGTCCATCACTTTAGCCATCTCGAAGAAGACAATTCAACAGTTTAACAATGGGCCCTTCCACGGTGCTTGTCTATAAAGCTATTGTCCTCCTAACTCTGCTATATGCCTGCGAAACACTATCTACAGACGTCACATGCAACTCCTGGAACGATTCCATCAGCACTGCCTCCGGAAAATCCTGCAAATCTCTTGGGAAGACAAGCGGACAAACGTCAGCGTGTTGGAAGAAGCAAAGACCATCAGCATTGAAGTGATGGTCCTCTGCCATCAACTCCGCTGGACCGGCCACGTTGTCCGGATGCCTGACCACCGTCTCCCAAAGCAGTTGCTCTACTCTGAAATTAAGGACGGAAAACTGAACGTTGGTGGACAGGAAAAGAGATTTAAAGATGGCCTCAAAGCCAACCTTAAAATCTCTAGCATAGACACTGAGAACTGGGAAGCCCTGGCCCTTGAGCGCTCCAGCTGGAGGTCAGCTGTGACCAGCAGTGCTGCACAATTCGAGGAGGCATGAGTAGAGGGTGAAAGAGAGAAACGTGCCAGGAGGAAGGCGCGTCAAGCCAACCCCGACCAGGACCGCCTTCCACCTGGAAACCAATGCCTTCACTGTGGAAGAAGATGAGGGGCAAGAATAGGGCTCCACAGCCACCTACAAATCCACAAGGAAACCCATAATGGAAGACCATCTTACTCGTCCAACGAGGGATCGCCTAAGTAAAAGTAAAGGGCCCTTCCACACAGTCATATAACCCAGAACATCAAGGCAGGAAATCCCACAATATCTCATTTGAACTGGCTTATCTCAGTCCGCACTGCCATATTTTCCAGTTCAAAGTAGATATTGTGGAATTTCCTGCCTTGATATTCTGGGTTATATGGCTGTGTAGAAAGGCCCTATGTGTTGCGTGTAAAGGATAATTCTACCAAGTTCTTGTTTATTTCACCTGGGCATTTTTTCAGTTTAGCAATGGCAACCATGTGCTTTGTGGGGAAAAATGTTTCCTGTTGTCAGATGTGAATCTCCCAGCATTCTGCTTCATTGGATTATTCACTGTGATTGCAATGGCCTATGGCTTGATGCAAATAAAATTTGACTTGACCTCTTCCTATCCACATACTGAATAATATATATCGGGAGTATCTTCCCTAAAACCCAAGGTTATAACTTTTTTTCATAGGGGAATTGTTTGACCCCCTTGACCATTTCCATTCTTCTTTTCTGGGGCTTTTCAAGTTCTCAACAGTTTGTTTTGCTATATGTTGGGAGAATGATAACAATCAGTCAACAAAACCGCTGACTGAAAAAAAGAAAGCTTTGATCCAAGTTGTCAAATTAGTTAAGGATCTTTTGTCCAGAAAGCACAGTCTAATCCTGCTGTCAAGTCATATTATACCATTTTATTTCATTCCTCTAACTTGTTCACAGCCAAGACATTGAGTATGCCTGTCCAACCTGGTCCAAAGGGATATTAAGTCAGATCTTGACAATCAAGAATAGATGAACTGAAATAAGGATTAGTAGATGCCTGACGTGTTGCCAAAGTCTTAGTCCGGTGACATGACCTCTGCATTTGTTTGTCTAACCCACCAAAATCACATCAAAAAGAATAATAACAGAGTTGGATGGGAGACAAAAAGAAAAAGAAGAGAGCTTTAGTCATACTCTCTTCCCTGAAGGAACTAATAAATGTCCCTATTCTGCTTCACTTGTTTAAACCCACAATTTTCAAGCTTTGTCGCATTCTCTGGAGAGTCTAAATCTTTAGCTAGTGTAACTAAGTGGGGCAATTTGTTAGTTTCTTTGTTGCCATCAGGATCTTAGGAATTTTCCAATTTGTCATGAAAATTGAACTTCCTGTGATATTTCTCCTAATTCAGTTACTGATGTTCAGTGCAGTGGAATCAGATGGAACTTCAACAGAGTCTTTTCTGGGGGTTTGTCAGAAATGAAACAAAATGCCTTTTAGGCTTCTTTAATGAACAAGGTATAAAAGATAAGAATGCACAAAGTCCTCTGCCCAAATAGCTCATAAGTAAGTAAATACAAGTAAGCCATATATGATATTTTTCCATAGGACTGCATGAGTTGGGTGATTCCTCATGGTAAAACCTTTTTTAAAAAAATCCCCCAAATTGGTGGATTGGTGAAATGTTCTGAAACTTTATAGGCTTGCCATTGTAAATATGGTCTTAAAATAACAGAGAAACAAGCCTCTAAATTTTCCTCATTGGCGCCAATGGACCAAATCTTACGAAAATGAACGCCCCACCCCCCATTTTGGCTATTTTGCAGTAAATGGGATTGGGAGAGCGAGCTGAAAACGGGACTAAAACGACACTTTTTTTCTGAGTTGCACACCCCTAAGATATAACAAGACTTTGCTATTTTGAAACACTCTCTCTCTCTCTCTCTCTCTCTCTCTCTATATATATATATATATATATATATCTTAGGCTTGTTTGATCAAAAAAATGGTTCAAAACTTGTTTTGGATGTAGGGGGCACTGGTGGTTCGATTCTAAAGTCAATTCTGATTTTCACAGAATAAAATGTTCAAAACTTTTCAAAACTTCTGAGTCTTCCGATTTCATTGGGTGATCTTTACTTTGAAAGTAGTTGTTTTACTCCAGAAGCGGGGGGGGGGGGGGGGGGGAAGGGGGGAAAGGGGGGAAATTCATCCACTCTGGTTTAAAATTTTTTCTGGCTGTGACAGAAGCAGGGGGGGAGGAAAGGGAGGAAATTCATCCACTCTGGTTTAAAACAGCTTCCTAGGCTTGAGACAGAAGCGGGGGGAAAGGAAAGGGAGGAAATTCATCCACTCTGGTTTAAAACAGCTTCCTAGGCTTGAGACAGAAGCAGGGGGAAAGGAAAGGGAGGAAATTCATCCACTCTGGTTTAAAACGGCTTCTCTGGCTTGAGCTGAGGCCAGGGACCAGAAGCGGGGAAAACCACTTCGGACTCACTTACTGCTTTGTAACAGAAATGGCAGAAAAAGCTTTGGAAGGGCAAAGGGACTTCCGGTTTCCTTTAAAACTTCTAAATCGCTTCAAAAAGTAAATCTTTCTGAATTTATTCCGAATTATGAAGATTCTGACCGAACCTAACCATGCCAAATATATATCCATCCATCTTGACATTAACTGATTAATCCTGTTCCTCCTTCATTTTATTATTATTATTCTGATGGTAAAGGGGTAAGATATGATGCACTCTGCATTGCACATTCATGAAAAATTCTTAGTCTCTGAATAATCAAATATATATGGAGAAGACACTCTTTTAGAAGAAATGCTTTCCAAGCAAATGGAAAGCTCTTCACACTTACACTTTATTTATTATTTACTTAGAAGCATTTTTATCTGTCTCTCCATCTAGAAATGGCTCCTAGGGTAGCTTACAAAGATCAATAATAAAACAGTCCTTATTTTTAGGTTTGTAATCTAAATATACAAAAACACATTTAGGAAAAGAATTGGGAGATGATGATAAAGGAAAAACTCATCCAACAGACTTCCAGAATTCGTTTTTAGGAAATCGTTCTAGACATTCTTAAGTAAAGGAAAGGTTTCCCCTGACATTGAGTCTAGTCGTGTCCAACTCTGGGGGTTGTGCTTATCTCCATTTCTAAGCTGAACAGCCGGTGTTGTCCGTAGACACCTCCAAGGTCATGTGGCCAGCATGACTGCATGGAATGCTGTTACTTTCCCACCTATTAATCTACTCAAATGTTCATGTTTGCAATCTGCTAGGTTGGCAGAAGCTGGGCCTAACAGCAGGAGTTCATCCTGGTCCCCGGTTTAACCCATAGCTCAACCAGGGGGCCTATCTAGACATTCTTAACAAAGAGAAAAAAGAAAAATATAACTCATATTAGTTGGCAACTAATATGTAGCCTTGCAATTCAGGTGGGCACTCCAGCTAGGCTGTTCTGATGGTTTTTCATGCACCCTCCTCACAAATTTGTATTGTACTTTAAATGTACTGCTTTGTCTACTGCTGAAATCCTCTCAGGGTACATCTGTACTATAGAATGAATGCAATTTGGTACCATTTTAACTGCCATGGATCAATGTGATGGAATCCTGGAATTTGTAGTTTGATGAGGCACCAGCATTGATGAGGCCCCAACACTCTTTGGCAGAGAAGATAAAAGACCTTGGAAAACTAATAATAATAATAATAATAATAATAATAATAATAATAATAACAACAACACTTTATTTCTCCCCGCTACCATCTCCCCAAGGGACTCGGTGCAGCTTACATGAGGCCGAGCCCAAATACAGCAATACAAGCAATAATAACAACAATACAAGCAATTAAAATTAAAAAAAACATGGACAATAAGATATGCAACATTAACAATAAGACAACACACAATTAAAACTGTGGGAAGGCCAAATGTAAAATTAAAATTGAAAGTAATGCTGGAGCATGGGCGAAAAGGTGGTAGTGGCGTTTGTGGAAAACATACAAGCAGACCTAAAATGTAAAGTGCTTCGGAGGACGTAGTGCTATGGGATCACTATTCTGGGAAGGCACACTGGAACAACCACGTCTTCAAGCTCCTCCTAAAGACTGCCAGAGTTGGGGCCTGCCTGATGTCCCTAGGGAGGGAGTTCCAGAGTCGAGGGGCCACCACCGAAAAGGCCCTCTCTCTCGTCCCCACCAATCGCGCCTGCGATGTTGGTGGGATCGAGAGCAGGGCCTCTCCAGATGATTGAAGAGATCATGTGGGTTCYTATACAGAGATGTGGTCACGCAGGTAATCGGGTCCCAAATCGTTCAGGGCTTTGTAGGTAAGAACCTGCACCTTGAATTGGGTCCGGAAAATGAATGGCAGCCAGTGGAGCTCCTTGAACAGGAGGGTTGACCGCTCCCTGTAAGGAGCCCCAGTTAACAACCTGGCTGCCGCCCGTTGGATCATCTGAAATTTCRGGGCCYTTTTCAAGGGCAGCCCCACGTAGAGTGCATTGCAGTAATCCAGTCTAGAGGTGACTAAGGCYTGGACCACCTTGGCCAGATCCGCCTTCCTGAGGTACGTCACAGTTGGCGCACGAGTCTTAATTGTGCAAAGGCCCTCCCAGCCACCACRGACACCTGAGCCTCAAACATAAGTGAAGAATCCAGTAGGACCCGTAGACTCCAGACCTGTGACTTCAGGGGYAGTGCAACCTCGTCCAGCACAGGTTGCCACCCTATACCCCGGTCCGGTTTACGATCGACCAGGAGGACCTCTGTCTTGTCGGGATTAATCTTCAGCCTGTTCATCCACATCCAGACAGCCACAGCGGTCAGGCACTCGTCCAGCACGCGAGGGGCTTCCTTGGAGTCAGGTGGAAAAGACGAGGAGAGTTGTGTGTCATCTGCATAGAGATGATTCTATAACTCCCATGATTCCATAGCACTGAGCCATAGCAGTTAAAGTGATGTCAAGCTGAATTTATGCTACAGTGTAGGTGCACCTCAATGTTTTCTTATCCTCTGAAAGTCACTGAAACAGACTCTTTATCAAGGAAACACATATCAAAAAAAGCCATATTAACCTTAAAATGGACACTCTTCTTTCAACGTAATGTGACGTAACTGTGAAAAACATCCAGTATTCAATCTAGCAGTTATATGGTGAGTGTCCTTAATGAATATGATATAAACTGATCCACATACTAAGTAAAGTAAAGGCTTTCCCTGGCATTAAGTCTAGTCATGTCTGACTCTGGGGGGTAGTGCTCATCTCCATTTCTAAGCTGAAGAGTCGGCATTGTCCATAGACACCTCCAAGGTCATGTGTCCAGCATAACTGAATGGAGCACTGTTGCCTTCCCGCAGAAGTGTTACCTATTGATCTACTTACATTTGCACGTTTTTGAAGTGCTAGGTTGATAGAAGCTGGGCCTAACAGCAGAAGCTCACCTTGTTCCCCAAAATCCAACTGCTAATCTTTCCGTCAGCAAGTTCAGAAGCTCAGTGGTTTAACCCGCTGCTCATGATCCACATATTAGAAAGAATAAATTTTAAATATGTCTTCCCAAAATCTTTAAATATGCAGCAGTAGGAGTAATTTATTAATATTTCTGAAGATGCTGTAGTGCAGTGTTTCTCAACCTGGGGGTCGGGACCTCTAAGGGGGTCATGAGGGGTGTCAAATGGGTTGCCAAAGACGATCAGAAAACATAGTATTTTCTGTTGGTCATGGGGATTCCATGTGGAAAGTCTGGCCCAATTCTATTGTTGATGGAGTTCAGAATGCTCTTTGATTGTAGGTGAACTATAAATCCCAACAACTACAACTCCCAAACATCAAGGTTTATTTTCCACAGACTCCACCAGTGTTCACATTTCGGCATATTGAGTATTTGTGCCAAGTTTGGTCCAGATCCATCATTGTGTGAATCCACAGCGCTCCTCTGGATATAAGTGAACTACAACTCCCGAACTCAAGGTCAATGCCCACCAAACCCTTCCAGTGTTTTCTGTTGGTCATGGGAGTTCTGTGTGCCAAGTTTGGTTCAAATCAATCGCTGGTGGAGTTCAGAATGCTGTTTGATTATAGGTGAACTGTAAATCCCAGCAACTACAACTCCCAAATGATAAAATCAATTCTCCCCCAATCCCACCAGTACTTAAACTTGGGTGTATCGAGTATTTGTGCTCAATTTGGTAAAGTGAAGGAAAATACGTCCTGCATATCAGATATTTACATTACGATTTATAATAGTAGTAAAATGACAGATATCAAGTAGCAACTAAAACAATATTATGGTTGGGGGTCACCACAACATAAGAAACTGTATTAAGGGGTCACAGCATTGAGAAAGCTGTAGTAGGTGGCACTTACCCTATTTACTTCAATCTAATGCTCACCATTTTTGGCTAAATTATCTCGTCAAAATAAGGGTGCACATTAGATTCATGTAATATGGTAAATTTTAGTGCTGAACCAAAGCAAAAGGGGAAGCTGCTTCAGGACCTGCACCTGAAGCTCCTCTTTGAGGAATGGCATCTTTAATTTAATTGCCTTGGCTCAATGGTATGCAGTCCTGGGATTTGCAGTTTGATGAGATCAGCATTCACTAGCAGAGAAGGCTGAAGACTGTAGAACTACATCCATCGTTATTCCAAAGCATTGAACCAATGCAATTATAGTGGATTCATTCTAAAGCATAGATGCACCACAAGGTTTCTTTTCCATTGCTGAAAATTTCGATACTCAAATTGGACTACTGTAATGCACTCTACGTGGGGCTACCCTTGAAAACGGCACGGAAATTTCAATTGGTTCAACGAGCGGCGGCCAGGTTGTTAACTGATGCTCCTTACAGCGAGTGGTCAACCCTCCTGTTTAAGGAGCTCCATTGGCTGCCATTCATTTTCCTGTCCCAATTCAAGGTGCAGGTGCTTACCTACAAAGCCCTGAATGGTTTGGGACCCGCCTACCTGCGTGACCACATCACTGTGTACGAAACCACGCAATCTCTTTGATCATCTGGAGAGGCCCTGCTCGTGCTCCTACCTCCATTGCAAGCACGATTGGTGGGGACGAGGGACAGTGCCTTCTCAGTGGTGGCCCCTCGACTCTGGAACTCACTTCCCAGGGACATCAGACATGCCCCAACTCTGGCAGTCTTTAGGAGGAGCCTGAAAACATGGTTGTTCCAGTGTGCCTTCCCAGAATAAGGAAACTCCCAGCAATAAACGCACTTTATTAGTGATCTAGGATTGTCTGCACGCTCTACCCCTCTCCAAAATTTCTATCCTGGTTATATGTCAGCTGGTCACGCCCAGCATTAATTTTTAAATTTTTAATTAGTACATTTGGCCCTGCCATAGGTTTTTAAATGTCATTGTGTTATTGTTAATGTTTATTGCTATTTTCTGTTTATGAGTTTTATTTATTGTCTGTATTACTGTTGCTATTGTTTTTATTGTTGTGTTGTGGGCACAGCCTCATGTAAGCCGCACCGAGTTCCTTGGGGAGATGGTAGCAGGGTACAAATAAAGTATTAATATTATTATTATTCTAACACTTTTGTGATTTAAAAATGGAATTTGAAGCATGCAGCATCTATAATGGGCACCTATTTTGGCCAAATAACAAAGAGTGCATTGTTTGCAGCTGCACATTACATTTGACAGCAAATACTTTTTTGGGTTTCAAGGTTTTTAAAACTGGGCTGCACATTAGATTTGATGGTGCATTGGACTCATGTAAATATGAATATAGTCCTTATTTTATTCAGCTAGTTATTTAAAGTTTGAATATGATTTCCATTAGAACAAAAATGGGAGCTAAAACTGGCCAGGTGTGCATCAACTGATGTGTTAGAAAATATCTTAGTGTCTAAAATAATTTGTCAACATGTTATGGTGCTCAGAAGTAAAGTAAAGAAAGGCTGATCACAGAGTTTCAGAAAGAGCTGCATACACTGCAAAGCTGAAACAACCTAGTAATTGGGGTTTACTGGTTCCCAAAATGTGTAAGTTTTTTTTTCCATTGAGAGAAAACAGCTGCTCATCCAAACTAGTATAAATATATTGTAACTGCTTTACATGTTAAAGCAAAATATGCCATTGTGCATTTTCGTTTTCAGAGAAGGGCAATTAAGAAAACATAGCCAGAATAGGATGTAACATGGCAAGCTCAGCAAATACAGCTAATACATCTGCAGCCTCTTACTTCTGCAAATCATATTAGGAACTGAATTGTTCCAGAAACTGAATTGTTCCAGAAATATTGTCCTTATTTTGTTTACAATGCAATTACAATATTCTCCAGTTTTTCATAAACTTTGTCTCTAAGAGAATATATTTTATTTATTTGTTGGTTTAAATATTTTCCACATTGCCCCCGGTCTGCTACTATATATAAAACGAATATACAAAATGTAATAGAACATTTACAGTCTTATTAAAATCACAACAAACTACAAGAAACAGAACATGACATACAATAAGGTAGCTATACCACAAAGCTTCATAAACCAATTTAAAATTATTGAACAAACAATTAGGCTAGTGAAAAAAGTATCACTTCTTGGACACACATGATGTCAGAGATTGATGATGCCCAGCGGAAGGAATGCTAGATCAAGCAGACACTGAGTTACAAAATAAGGACTCTGCAGGCTTTGAGTTACAAAAGAAACTAAGTTTACTAAGTACATTCAACATACACGTCTTTCTACAGCGAGCTACAATTCAGAACTAATCAAAAACCGAAAGCCTCTTCACATCTGCTTATCTTCTCTTGCTGAGACTGGCAACTCCCTTCTGTTCTCAGCAAGAGCAAATCTTATCTTACTTTTTCAAGTTCACTTAATCACAGCCTCAAAGTATAAAGATTTCTGCATGGCATTTTCAATTCACAGTAGCATCTATCTTGGCAATACATAGAAGCACATTGAAAAACACATACATAACTAAATTAATCCTGACATATGACCCATGAACCTCACTTCAATGGCCACCAAAACATTCCACCAAAAGACTGAAGACACTCCAATTGTATGTTTGTTAGCTCTTTAGAAATGACCTTGAACTGCCTGTCAGAATAGGACACCCGGCCTCAAACGGTTTTCCTCCAAGGCATACAAGGTAAGCAAAAAGAAGAAGTAACAAGTAATTGAGCCCCTTCCAGTGGATCAACCAGCCCCCTGTTGTCCAGTCATGCCTTTGGGGTGGTTTTTGGTAACCTGTATTCTATCATGAAGTACTTTGGCCACATAATGAGACAGGAAAGCTTAGAGAAGACAGTTATGCTGATGAAAATGGAAGGAAAAAGGAAGAGGGGGTGACCAAGGGCAAGATGGATGGATGGTATCCTTGAAGTGACTGGCTCGAACTTGAAGGAGCTGGGGGTGGTGACAGCTGTCAGGGAGCTCTGGCATGGGCTGGTCCATGAGGTCACGAATAGTCGGAAGCGACTGAACGAATAAACAACAACAACAAACAACATATTTTTTCATTTGATTCAACGGGGCTACATGTCTTCAATGTACTCTATATTTTGCAGGATTGATTTTGCTCTAGATCTGGGATACATTGGAATATCCTGCAGCACATTAAACGGCTGAACTCAGACATTCCTGCAACTTTTTAATGCACTATGTAGCCCTAAAAGCATGCTGTAGCCTGTATTGGTGATGCACATTTTATGGCTGTCACACATTCTAGTAATGTCAAAGCCATATTATAGTGCCATTTATACGCGGGGTATTTTTAAAGTAAGGTCCGTTTGAACATAAGTACACAATGAAAGTTTATTTCAAAAAGTAAATTTATTTTCAGAAAGTACATACTTCACTCTATTTTTCGACATAGTTGCCAAGTTTGTTCAAACACTTATCATACCTCTGAACCAATTTTAAAATACCCTCTTCAGAATCCTCGCTTCAACTGAAGCCACCAAATCGTCTGTAATCAAAGAAGGGCGACCGGAGCGGTCCTCATCATGGACGTTGTCACGGCCATCTTTGAATTGTCGTACCCACTTACGCACTTTGCTTTCACTCATAACAGTATCACCGTACACTTCACAAATCTGTTGATGAATTTCTGCAGCAGGCAGGTTCCTTGCTGACAAAAACTGTATCACTGAGCCAACCTCACATGCGGAGGGTGAGTTGATAGTCTTAAACATTTTTAAAGCACAGAACAGAATTGTACAGGTTAGCTACAGAGCGGAAACTGAGCACAGTTGTTCCCGAGGCATGCCGGTACACGACGCATGCACCCGTTGTGGTATGCGTGCAAACTACTAGTGTCTACAACAAAACGGACCTTACTTAAAAAATACCCCTCGTAGATGGGGACTAAATATCAAATTGCGCATGAGCTTTACACGCTATGTAGTTTTCAAAGGCTTTCCTAAAAAATGCTAAAATACTCATTGTTTCATTTGAGAAAAATATTAGTAAAGAATTCAACATATACCATAAACATATCAGATGTTATCAGAACATAAAACACTATAAGCAGGCTGTTCCTATCAAGGCAGAACCTGAGGAATCAGACAAAGCAAATAAAAAGAGACCATCTTCAGAGACTTCGAGTGACAAGTCTAGTTCAAGGTATAAGGCCAAAATGGAGACCTATTCTTTGCCATTAATCTGAAACAGGCAAAAATGCTCTCATATATTGGTGTGACATTCCCAACTGGCTTTTTGCACAAAAAAGGATAAATTTCAACACTCTGTTTTCTATATCAGCATATGAGAATGGAGATATATTTCACATAACAGATGTTCAGGGCTGCAGTAATGTTGCAACTGTCTGAGTGTTTGTGGAAAATAAATCATACATAGACCTGGAAAGAGCTGTAAGAGAGGGGACAAAGGCCCTTTTGAATGTGCAGGGTAGAAGGCATGGATAGTAAAGAACTGAATATGTGTGAAGTGTTTTGAAAGAGAGGGGAGGGAGACAGATTTACCTGGAAGGAGATAGGAAGCAGCCAGAGAAGAGGCAAACCTTGCATCTATATTTCATGTAAGCAGTAGGGAGGCAAGACAAGAGAGAAGCTGTGCAGGCTGGACTAGGTAATGTTAGGGTACAGCTGGAATTTTATCTGAGCTTTCCTCCCAGTCCAGACTCAAATCCTTTGATCTTTATCTTTTGGAAGCACTCCCTTTGGTCAAAACTAATAGAAGTGCTCCTACTCTTGACGTGACATTCCAACCTAGCCTGGATTATTAAAATGGACTGTCCTTTAGTTGATCTAGGCTTCCCTTTTCTTTTCTTTGGAAATGCAAAGTTTACTCCTTTAGGGAAGAAATACATTCTTTGTGACTTTTACAACACTCTCAAGGGTTTGTTACTTTCAGATTTTTCAGAGCAAGAGTTTCGTCTTTGCATATCATTGCCTAAAGGGAAATAAAACCCTGTTCTTATGAACATTCAAGCATGTTTGAAAATTTATTATGATATGATGGATGCAGGGGCGGCTCAACCCATTAATCAAAGTAAGCATTTGCAGTATAGTTGATTTTGCCCAGGGGCGCTCTTGAGGCGCTCTTGGGGGAAAATAGACCTTGACATATGTGAGTTGTAGTTACTGGGATGTATAGTTCACCTACAATCAAAGACCATTCTGAACTCCATCAATGATGGAATTGAACCAAATATGGCACACAGAACTCCCACGATGAACAGAAAATATATATCAGTGATTGGTTGGGAGAGGCAAAATAATGTTTGCTTACTGTTGAAAATTACCTAGGGCCGCCTCTGGATGGATGCCATTTTTTCTTACACACATACATACACACTTTGAATTCATGGGACTAGATCAGAATAATTATAATATATGATCCAACAATATTTAGGCTGAAATACCCTATACACATACTTGAACATAAGATTTATTGAATTTTATTGGGTTTGTGAATTAATACATACATAGGACTGCTTATCTCACTTATTTCTGTTTGGCATAGGTCTGCCCATGCAAAGCAGGTGAACATAGCATTGAAATATGCAGAATAATCACAGGATGTCTGAAGCCTACACCTGTTGATAAACTCTATAAGCTAGTTGGCATTGCCGCCCCAATGTGCGACGGGAAGTTGCTGCTAAATGTGAGAGAAATAAGGTTGAACACTGTGAAATCCATCCATTACATGGCTACCAGCCTCCTCCCAGTAGATTCAAATCAAGGAAAAGCTTTATAAGAACAGCCACTCCTCTTGGTGTCCCCCAGCAACAGCAAGGGTATTCCTCTGGGCAACAAGACCAGGAAATCCCAACTGGATGGCCCCCCATGAGGGTTTTCCTCCAGGGGCAAATCAAGAATGGGCAACTTGAAAATCCCTGAACAGACTCAGAAGCGGAGTGGGCAGCTCAAAAGACAATCTGGCAAAATGGCACTAGCTAAAAGCATCACATACCTTATGTGACTATGGAGCAGAACAGACAACTCCACATCTGTATGCTTGTCCACTATGCCCTGCCTCATGTACAGAGGAAGAATTTTTGGAGGCTACAGACAATGCCATTGCTGTTGCCTGTTTTTGGTTGAAAGATATTTAGCCAATTGCGCTCCTTCTATTTTTATCGGTTTTATACTAATTTATGCAATGTTTTTGATACGAAATAAACAAACTTATTTCAATAAAATGTAGCTCTCCCCATCAAAGCAGAGAGGTTTACAAGAAATTAACTTTAATCAGTTCTATTCTCCTAGACAAGTAATTACTGAAATAAGCTGCACATATAATTAAAATTACAAAATATAATTGGCAATTATTTTCCTAGTGAAATGGTCAAGTTGCAGATAACATGATTGCCTAATGGATAAGGCATATGATTCCAGGCTAGTTGAAAATGCGGGGGTCAGTGCGGGGAGGGATGTATTACCAAGCATCTCACCATATCTCTTCTTGGACAATGAGTTGTTCAGACACATCACTCATTGTAGTATCAGCAAAAACCCACACATCCACTTTCATCACTGACATTAAGGAATGAAGTAGGATCACTAGTTTTTTTCATGTTTCACAGATGATGATGATGATGATGATGATGATAATAATAATAATAATAATAATAATAATAATAATAATAATAATTTATTTATACCCCGCCTCCATCGCCCCCAAGGGGACTCGGGGCGGCTTACATGAGGTCATGCCCATCAATACAGTAAACACAATATAACAGAAAAGCATAGCAGAAAATCAGAAAAAATACATAAGATGCAAAACCAATATAAATAAGCGACACAGCAAGATAAAATCAAACATTAAAACACAAATGGTCACACTGGGCAGGGCCAAATTCAAAAAATAAAATTTTAAAACACTGGGAGATAGGACAATGTAACGTATCAGGGAGGGCATCCGGGGATGAGGTAGGATTTAATTGCACAAACCATAAAATAAAGTGCTTCTGAGATCATTTTATGCAAAGTTTGGTCAGGGAGTATCTTACATACAATCATTGAAGGCACATTGGAATAACCAAGTTTTCAGTCTCCTCCTAAAGATTGTCAGGTTGGGGACTTGCCTAGTATCTCTGGGGAGTGAATTCCAGAGCCAGGGGACCACCACAGAGAAGGTTCTCTCTCTCATCCCCACAAGTCGCACTTGCGATGAGGGCGGGAGCGAGAGAAGAGCCTCTCCAGAAGATCGAAGAGGTCATGTGGGTTCGTACTGTCAGTGTGTAATTCATGTATGATGTGTGTTTAAATGTAATGTTATGGATAGGATTGTGATTGCCAGGATGTAGTTTGACACAGAAGGGTTAAACAGCAAAGTAACAAGCTGTGAGAATGTGACCCTGAGTTCTTGCTCTGTGAAAGATTAGGGAGTGCCAGAGATAAACTTCCTGCCAACTGCAGTTTGTATTAGTTCCTATCTCTTTCGGTTTGTGTCCTTCACGTCTGTCCGCTGATAGTGTATGTTGTCTATTTTGAGCTGCTTAAGTAAAGCTGAAAACCTGCTTTTACCGGAGACTCCAGAGTCCATTATTCTGAGCGATACTCTGCTAACGCCAACAACTGTGTATCATGCTTCTTTTGAGGCTGAAGGTGATTCCAGAATGAC
This sequence comes from Anolis sagrei ordinatus, assembly GCF_025583915.1. Lineage (NCBI taxonomy): Eukaryota > Metazoa > Chordata > Lepidosauria > Squamata > Anolidae > Anolis > Anolis sagrei. The sequence goes on from NW_026847549.1 coordinate 107,617,336, forward strand.
TCAATACAAGCTTATCAAAAACAAAACCATAAAATTAGCAAGAAGTAATTAAACTAAGGTTGTAAACATAATATAAAATGTCAGTTCAGATCATATACTATTTTAAATGTATAGGCTTTGGAGCCTGATGTATTTTTTCCAAAATCATTCATAGATTTTAAAAAAACTGATCCCAAACAACAAATCTTTACAAATCTCTCTCAACTTTTTCAGAGCTTTCTGTTTTGATTCTTAATATTTCAGAGGGGGTCTCTTTCCTATTAGTAATCTGGAGATTCGTTAATACGAATCATACAAATATTCGAATTATGAAACAGATCTCCAAAGCTTTGCACAGCCCTAGTCTGCATTTGCACTGATAGTATGCAAACTTGGAAGACTGCTTCCATACATACCCCTTCTTTCCTCGGAACTGGAGCTATTAAAATTGGCATTTTCTACAAAGTATTTCATGAAGAAAGAAAAGTCACTTTTCCATTGTTGTTTCTGGCGATTCAGAGGCACTGCTTAAGCTTCTCAACAGTTACAGCAGACATTACCAGAGCGAACGAGGAAGGAAAAATAGAAACAAACACCTGTTAGGATTGGAAGGAAATGACTGATACCTCTCAAATAAATCTGTTGAGTAGTTGCTAAGTGGATCCCTGAAGGACAACTTGGGGATACATTACAACAATAGAGAAATGGAGAAGATCTGCTGTGAGAGCTAATTTGACAGAAGGCTTGGAAGGCTGCCTTTCTCAATTAACAAATCCACATATAGAGAGCAGTCAATGGGAGAAGCAAGACAGATTTTTATCCTTTGAGACAAACTCTGCAATTTCAGCATATGCACAAACTAATGAGGGTAGATGTTCATCTTTTGACCTTGACTTACCCATCATTGTGTTTTTCTAAAAAGATAAAAATGTGTGTGGAGGAGAAGAAAGCTCATGGATTTATCATCAATGATGTTTGCTTCATTATTAGATTAACTGCAGTGCCAAAATAAACTGAAGTGCAGAATATTTTGTGTTAGGGCCTACAGCTCTGCAATTTGCAGAGACTATATATGGTTTGGGGCTTATTCTACATAAAATTCTCTGGCATGCATAAAAACATTTTCTGTGAAAGAAAATGCTTTTTTTTTCAAATGTTGAAAATAATATTTATCTCCAATGATATTATTATATTAGCAGCTATTGTTTTCAGTGCAGAAACATTCCAGCGGGGAAGCATGCGGGGAATGCGGAAGTGCTTCATCAGCGTCGCAGATGGACGATGAAAGTGACAGCTCCCCTGGCAGCCAGAAAAAATGTTAAATAGCCTCTGTGTATGTCTGTATATGTTTGTATGTCAAAAATTGGCATTGAATGTTTGCCATATATGTGTATATGGTAATCCGCCCTGAGTCCCCTGCGGGGTGAGAAGAGTGGAATATAAAAACTGTAAATAAATAAAAAAATGAATAAATAAATATCATTGTCCTTCTTTTAAGGGTCCCTTTCAAATCTATGATACTATATCTGATGAGTGTGTATATATATCTATCTATCTATCTATCTATCTATTAGGGCTGGGTAACCACGGAAAAATTTGTTTCTAAACTCGATTCATTTTTAGGGGGTTTTTGCGTTTCGTTTTTTAAAAGAATTCTGAAATTTTCCTTTAAAAAAGTTTGAAATATACGAAATTTCATAAAATTACGAAACAATTACGAAACAATTACGAAACAATTACGAAACAATTACGAAATAAATTGAAAAAATTCGTTTCGATTTTTAATTACTCCTGCATGGCTCAATATCGGATCATAAGCTAATTTAAATACGAATTAATAACGAATTACGAAATTAACGAACAAAACCACCCAACCCTACTATCTATCTATCTATCTATCTATCTATCTATCTATCTATCTATCTATGGCTAGATGGCTCTTTGTCAGGAGGACTTTGATTATGTTTTCTTGCCCTGATGAAGGGAGTTGGATTGGATGGCCTTAAGTATTTTCTGTTGGTCATGGGGGTTCTGTGTGGGAAGTTTGCCCCAATTCTGTCATTTGTGGGGTTCAGAATGCTCTTTGATTGTAGGTGAACTGTGAATCCCAGTGACTATAATTCCCAAATGTCAAGGTCTATTTTCCCCAAAATCCATCTGTGTTCATATTTGGGTGTATTGAATGCTTATGCCAAGTTTGGTCCAGATCCATCATTGTTTGAGTCCACAGTGCTCCCAAACTCAAGGTCAATGCTCACCAAATCCTTATAGTATTTTCTGTTGGTCATGGGAGTTCTGTGTGCCAAGTTTGGTTCAATTCCATTGTTGATGGAGTTCAGAATACTCTTTGATTGCAGGTGAACTATAAATCCCAGCAACTACAACTCCCAAATGACAAAATCATAATTTTTTGAGTGATGGTCACTCCTTGTGTTGTGAGACGTTTTGTTACCAAATTTGGTGTGATTTCGTTCATTGGTTCTTTTGTTTTTAAGGTACTCATTATGCACAGAGCATTTATTATATATATAGATGTCAAAATGGGTTGGTTTAAGACAGGGGTGTCACACTCATTTTCACTGAGTGCCATTTCAGCCTTATGGTTGGCATCAAAGGGCCATTTGTAATTGTAAGATTGTATAAATTTAACTATGTTGCTGTGGCATTGAAAGCCTCACGGGTTACATAAAATGATATGGTAGATCAGATTCAGCTTGCAGGCCTTTGTTTAACAAAATTAAACTATTCCTGATGTTTATCCTTACAAAATCCCTAACCTGGCATTGCCAAGTACCTAGGTTATAGTAATACATATTTTTAGAGAAGGACTGCCCCCCGCCCATCAGATAATAGGCCAAAACCTTGTTGAATCATCCTCCACATTGCCCATCCTCTCAAGGAAGTCTAAAATAAGTAAGAGTCCCAACTAATGTTCCAAAGTGACATCTAATCTCTGAGCAGATCATAAGGTCGAACCATTATTTTCATTGTTGATGCTTAAATTGCCTTTGAAGCACTCACATGCTGTACAGTTGAACTTTGATCAGTATTAATGGGCAAGGGGAAAGCAAGAAAAGAGAAGAAAAGCAAAGAGCAGTTCAGAGAAAATGCTTTTCCTGGAAGTAGTGTAGCATTATATTTCCATCACAAACCATATGGAACAAAGAACCCTTTTTCAAGGCCACAACCTTTTTCATGCTTATCTGGGAGACCCACTGAATCAAATAGGGATTATTTCTGAGTGAATGCTCATGAGATTGTGTGGTAAATGTCACCTGTGAAACACTCTTCTTTCCCTTTCTCTCCATCCTTCAATTTGTTCGATACGTTCCTATTTCAATATATACTCAGATAAATACATGGATTTTGAGGCACATAAAATATCTCAAACAAGCACATTTCAAGCATTCAAACTTTCATCCACATTTCATATATAAAACCTTACCAAATATCTTTTTTTTTAAAAAAATGAGTACATTGTAGCGTGATTTTTTAAATTTATCATTCTGTATTCAATACTAGCAAGAAAGAATGTAATTTAAAAAGAGGCAGCTGTCGTTAGACAGGTTGATGATTTAATCAATTTTAGCTCCTTTGCTTCCTATGACAAGTAAAATGATGTTAAATTGATGTGACAAACCATATATTTTTCTGAGCTGACATATGAGGCAGATGGAAACTAGTGACAATGAAACCAACAGAAACTGGACAATTCTCAGTGTTATAATCATTTCAATTTTTGTGCCCAATTCCACACTGATGTAGTAAATTATTAGCAGTTGATATGCATACAAAGAACATTCCAATGTGAAATTAAAACCATGGCTTATTTCCCTATTTGAAATCAACAAATACCTATACATTATATAGTTTTCAATGTCAGAATTCCTAACCTTGAGGTCTTCTTTATAGTTTTTTGATCTGTATATGAAAGCAGAAGTGAGAGATTGGATTTCTTTCTCATTGTAATAAATTTATTATTTATTTATTTTGTGTACTTCTACCCTGCCCTTCTCAAACCCCGAGGGGGGACTCAGGATGGCTTACAAAAAGGCACAATTCGATGCCTACACAATAATACAAATAAACGTGTAAAGCAGCAATTAAAACAATTAAGACAGTTAAAACAATCAATATATATCACAGTCAATAAACCAATCTCAAGCTCAGCGTTTGCCAACTCAGAGTCCATATTTCATTCTACATTATCTATTCCTATCAGTCGTCATAGTCTTTTATTCATCTGCCAGATTGCCCAAATGCCTGGTCCCAAAGCCATGTTTTTAATTTCCTTCTAAAGGAAAGGAGTGATGTCGCTGATCTAATTTCCCCGGGGAGTGAATTCCATAGGTGAGGGGCCACCACCGATAAGGCCCTGCTCCTCGTCCCCGCCAATCTCGCTTGTGATAGAGGCGGGGCCGAGAGCAGGGCCTTCCCAGAAGATCTTAAACTCTGAGGTGGGACGTAGAGGGAGATCCGTTAGGACAGATACGCTGAAACATCAGATTTTGGAGAGTGAACCAGTTACTGTGTACCTACCACATTCTGATATGGTATCTTATTTCAAACTGCTATGATCCTTAAAATGAGATATGTGTGTCAGATATATTTCATGAGCTCAACTTGGACTGCAAGAATAAAATATTGAAATTACTGGGCACACAAGTATTGAAATTACTGGGCCCACAATTACTGGGCACACAATCATATTTTTTTTCTTTTTTAAGAAATAAAGTTCAGCATTCAAACATTAGTTGGTTAACTGGGAAGAAAAGTCAAAAATAAGCTGCTTCGAAGAAATAGTACTACTATATAGGAGAGCCAGGATGATGTAATAGTTTAATTCTGAGAGACAAGGAGCACAACTACACTGACCACTTAGGTTGGCATATAATTGGTTCAGCACTGTGGTGGATACACATCACATGAGGCTGATCTGTGGTAATGCAGGGCAAGGCTATCTTAACATGACTTTGCCCCATGTTATCCAAAAGAATTTGCCCCCCCCCCCCACGTAGGCAGCCCAGAGTCACAGGATGGCAGTCTTCTGTCCTCCACATCAACCACGTCATGGCGGTTTCCAGTTCTGACACAGCCCCTACTTTTTCATCTTCACTTGCCCTGATGTCAACTGCGCCAACAGGAAGTACTGGAAAGAGGGAGGGGAGAAGGGGTGATTTGAGTTTCTATGGCTATGTGAGTTTGAAACTACTGCCCCATCTACACTGACCCTTGTTTTGGGCCTAATCCAACATACTGTAATTACCATCTTCTACTCCATCACCTTCCTATAGAAGTCACTAGGAACTATTGAAGTAGAGTGGTCAAAGGCTTTCTAAAGCTCAAATCTTACTTCAGCTATAAATTCAATAGAAGACTATGGGCAACCCCCTTCCCCCCACCAATATGGTTAATCGGGGTGCAGCCAGAACAATTAATTCATCATCATCATCATCATCATCATCATCATCATCACCATCACCATCATCACTACCATCACCAAGAGTGTTTTAGGTGGCAAGCAGACTTAATTCTGTGCTAAGGAACCAGTTTGTTAAAAGTCCTCTCCAAATTCTGAACCTGAGTAATTGCAGAATTTTTCATTATTTTAATGTTTTAATGTTTCAAACTTTTGATCTGTGACCGTAATAAATAAATTCATTTATACTCCATGTTTGGAACTGAGATGTTTCCAAGGGATGTGCTTTTGAGAGGATTCCAAGATGTTTATTTTTTCCACATTGGATATCCTGGATCTGGAATAAGCAATCCTGGACCTGAAACCACAGGGAGGAGGGAGCAAGCTTGTTTTCTGCCTCCTTGGAGACTAGGACGCGGAACAATGGCTTCAAACTACAAGAGAGGAGATTCCATCTGAACATTAGGAAGAACTTCCTGACTGTGAGAGCCGTTCAGCAGTGGAACTCTCTGCCCCGGAGTGTGGTGGAGGCTCCTTCTTTGGAAGCTTTTAAGCAGAGGCTGGATGGCCATTTGTCAGGGGTGATTTGAATGCAATATTCCTGCTTCTTGGCAGGGGGTTGGACTGGATGGCCCAAGAGGTCTCTTCCAACTCTTTGATTCTATGATTCTATGAATCTCCACAAAGGGAGATTCAATTTGTTCATATGAGCAAATCAGTTCTGCTATATTCAGTCTTTGATTATGGTGAACTCCTGATCTTTTCCTTTAGACTTTCAAGCTGGACCATTAGTCACCAGTGCACCAGCCTTTTTCTCAGATATTAAGCTTGGGCTCCTGTTCTCCCAAATGTGATTTCAGAAATTGTATTTACAATCTTCCACACCTTTCCTGGCTCCAACAATTTTATGGGCCTATGTTACTCTCTCTCTCAAGGGAATGTGCTGTCTGAATGCATCTACATTGTGAGGAACAATTTGGAAAGTAACCCTCTAAACCATCTCAAAGGAGCCCTACAGTTCTCTCTTTCTCATTGTCAGCAGTTCTCATAAAAATCATCTTCAGATTTTTAATATACAGTCACAATATGGAGTTTCCAAAGAAAACATAACATCTTTGATCTGGAATGAAAAGTATGTTTTCTAATAAAAAAAAGAGTGCCGCCAGCTACCAAATAGTGTTTTGCTATTTCCCCAAGATTAGCTATGGACATCTTGTGTCCCGTATGATCGCCAGAAATCCAACTCATAACTTGAAGCCGCATCAGGAGCACAGCTTTGTTTTCTAAGAGGAGTATTTTGAAGTTAAGTAACAGGGGAAAATGAATCTTTCTCTTCTTTAATGGAATATATTAAAAAGTTGACAGGAACAACTGCACTTATGATAGCCATCTTCAGTGTAAATCTGTTTGCTTCATATTTTCTGCATCATGAAACAATCAAGGACATGTCAGATTTTGCAAAGCTGGTTGGCTATTTGTGCTTCCCAAAATAAAAATAAAAAAACCCTCACAAATTGAAGGGGAAATCTCTTTCTGTAAACATTCAGACACAAAGACAGGGAAAATATAGTTAACTCAAGCTTCCTTGGTATTTTCATTAGAAATTTAGAATTACGTGCTTACTCCTATCACTCTCCTTCCATGCTAATGGAAAGTTTACCCAATTTGTCATGACAATAGTCAGTCTACAACCTTCTCCATTATTTTTTCTATCTGTGTGTTTTGTGGGTGATGAGAAATATTCAACTATATGAGCCCCATTAGACAATAAAGTATCATAGCCCACACAGCTGTACCACCTCAATAAATGCTAGGCATCAGGCATTTTGGGTGCTTTCAACTCAAGCAGGAGTTGATTATACTCATTTAGACCATGAAGATATCATCAATTTGCTTTAATTACAGATCTCCCATACTAAATTACTATTTGTTACATATTCTAACTTTCAATATTAACCCCGCTTGGTACAATTACGCAGGAAAATGACACTTTAATGAGATCAGAACTAGATTTCATGCATATTTTTCAAGGACTCTCACTTGCTAAAATACAAGGAAGTATTACAGTATATATAGTTCATTAGAGAGTAGTAACATATTATCCTATATACTCATGTCTTTCCAAAATTCATAATTTTGGCCTCCAAACCTACCCTCAGCTCATATATGAGATCAGCTTATATAAGTATTTAGTTTAAATTTTAATCTTAAAATTATCATCTTAAAACAGCGTTCCCAAATAGCATACAATGTGCCCCTCAACACTTCTAAAAACTTCAATTGTTATGCCTGAGTAAATTTCTCACATCTCTGTTATTTCAGCCAATCGTTGGGATTATAGGTTGGTTGGGACACTATCCTATTTTGTATTTATCTGTTATCCAGAATTCCCAAATCTGAAATATTTTAAAATTAAAATTTGTCTACATCAGTGGTTGAAGGCAGTTCTACACAGACATTTAAATCAAGAGTTGTTGAGAATTAAAGAGATCTGGTTCATTATGGAGTATCTACACAGACACCCCAGGAATGGGTTGGAGGTAGGCTTGAGCGTGGATCAATGTTTAGCCATTTCCTTTGGCCAATCTGGCTTCTTCAGTTTGTTTGGATGCCCGTAATGGCAAGAACCCAGACGTCATGGATTCCTGTCTGAAACGGGACCACATGGCAACCAATCTCTGCTCCTCTTTGCCTATTCAGCATCACAGTTTCATATTTTGGATTTTCCTTTATTTTCCTTTATCTTCTTGATTCTTTTTATTTTGTGGGACTGACTGGAAGCTGGGGATGGGTGGGTGGAGGGCTTGGGAGAGTCATCCCTTTAGCTTTTTTCTACTTCCCTCTCTCTCCTTCAAATACTTCTAAAAGATAATAAGTAATCCCAGTAAACAAAAAGAAAAACCCCATTCTCTGAAAACTACTACCACCTAGTTACCTCTCCTCTAGAGTAGAAGGTAGAAACAGCTTTAAGGAAGTATTAAACCCAAAGCAGAAAGGAGATTGAAGCATGCCCACTTAAAGAAGGGCCTGCAGCAAAGAAAAAAGAGGGTTTTTCTTAAAAGGAAGCCCAGGGAACGAAAATAGCTATCTGGCTACCCACCCGTTTTCAGGAGGCGTGCAAAAACGGATACGGGGGTCTACCAGTACCTGGCCAGCAGAATTTGACTGAGGTTCAGTTGAAATGCACATGCCTAGTTGGAGGCCACAAAGATCTGCTCCATCTGAACCCATATTTTTTTTTTTTTGGTCTTACCTTCTCTGTCAGATGAACTGATGGGTGGCAGCATGTCTGATTGGGATCAACACTCGAGCAAAGCAGGACATAGCAACAAAGGAGCAGAAAGCAGGCATTTCCATGGGAATGCTGTGGTTTATAGTAAAAACTTTATTTATATACCGCCCTATCTTCCCTAGGAGACTCAGGGCAGTTTCCATGGAACAAAACACCAAAACATACAGAGTAAGCAAAACATAAGCATAGAATTATCAAAACAACACATATACATTAAGATATTAAAAACCAATCACACCCTATTCTTTTGTGCAAAAAATTACTATTAGGGCCAGGATTTCAGAAAGGGCCTAGGCAAATTAAGAGGGCCAGACCAAAGCTTCTGCAAAGCAGGACATGGGGAGGGGGCAGGGGAATAGGTATAGTGCAATAACCAAACCCAACAATAGAGTGGTGGGGCCTGTGGCTGCTCATTTCCAGGTCCTATTGGAGGACTGTCTGGGGGTAGTGGGTGGGGGTGCAAGGCCAGATTTTAACAGTGGCCAGGGGTTGGGGCTAATACTAGTCGTTCTCAAAGGCCTGGTTTTTTCCTACAAACAAGAGGTGTTTCCTTCCAGTAAACTGTATTTATGGATCAGCAGTAGCTCTGTACTGATGAGTGCTCTGTATTTTTTTTTTGTCTCAAGTCCGGCTCTGCATGGGATATACACTGATCAACGGCAGAGGATTTTATGGCTTATTCTGGAATTAAATACACTGTTTTTAGCTGGATACATGTTTCAGTGTTCATTGGGGATACAGAGGAACCTCAACTTAAGAGCATCCCAACTTAAGAGCATTTTGAGTTAATAGCCATCACTTGGACCAGGTTTCACTTTGACAGATTAACCGCATTTTTAGTTAAGAGCTAGTGTCAGAGGGAGTGCAGGGGTTTAGGGCTTCAAGGGAGCAGCCTCCGTGCCTTGTGCCTCATACCTCGTGTTCTTGTCCATTTTGGGATATTGCTGTCCACTTTGCTCTTGCCTGCTTCAAGGAGCTTTGATTTAGTTAATTTTGTGTGGTTTTTTTATTCCTGGTATGTTTGGCTTCATGAAGAGAGAGAGGGAAGAGAGCAAGAGAGGGAAGGAGACTGGAATGAGCACAGTATGAAGAAAATGCTGCTTTTGCCTCTTCACTTTGTGCTTCCTTGCCACTACTTTTTACTTCTATCATTGTGCCACAAATATGTTTTTACCATTTTAAAGTTGAGCTTTTTATTGTTCCTTGATAATGTGCGGGTTTTGCCTTGCTGCTACACTGGCCAACATGCATTTTATTGCCTCAAACGTGCTTCCCTGCCACAACTTTTTTACTTCTATCATTTTAAAATTGATCTTTCTTTTTATTGTTCCATGTGAATGCTCATTTATATATTACTAGCTGTCCCCTGCTACGCTTTGCTGTGGCCCAGTCTGGTGATCTGGAAAATAAAGAAATGAGAAAGTGTTGGTTTCTAATATATGTAATTCCTTTATGCTTGTGAATAAACAGTATTTCTTGTTGTTTCTTTGTCAGTGTTGATGTGGAGAGTGTCTGGTTTGCCTACTCTGGAATATGCAACGTATCATAGTCCTTCTTTAAGGGTCTCTTTCAAATCTATGATACTATGTCTCTGTGTGTGAGAGAGAATCATATGTATCTATATTTATGACTGGATGGCTCTTTGTCAGGAGGGCTCTGATTACATTTTCTTGCCCCGCTGAAGAGAGTTGGACTGGATGGCCTTAAGTATTTTCTGTTGGTCATGGGGGTTCTGTGTGGGAAGTTTGGTTTGCCCCATTTCTGTCATTTGTGGGTTTCAGAATGCTCTTTAATTGTAGTGAACTATAAATCCCAATAACTACAAATCCCAAATGTCAAGGTCTATTTCCTCCAAACTCCATCTGTGTTCATATTTAGGCATATGGATTTTTTGTGTCAAGTTTGGTCCAGATCCATCATTGTTTGAGTCCGCAGTGCTCTCTGGATGTAGGTGAACTACAACTCCCAAACGCAAGGTCAATGCCCAACAAACCCTTCCAGTATTTTCTGTTTTTCATGGGAGTTCTGTGTGCCAAGTTTGGTTCAATTCCATCGTTGATGGAGTTCAGAATGCTCTTTGATTGTAGGTGAACTATAAACCCCTTGTTGTAACATGCACAGATATCTATAACAACAATTACAAAAACTGTAGATTGCCAATCACAATTTCTATATTCTGAGAATTTCTACATTGAATGTTACATGAGAACATTCACACAATTAATTAAAGACTGTTTATAATTGGAAGATAATTTTTCAATACTTTGTTAACATAGTAAAACTAGAGCTTCCAAAATCACAATTACATAATGTCAGGCACAGTGACACAAAATAACACTTCCTATATTATCGAAAGATCTTCTTTCATAAACAACATCAAAAACAATGACACATGGTTTATCAATATTTCGTCAACATAATGAGCTTAGAGCTTCCAAAACAACAGTTAAACAATATCCGGCACAGTGGCACAAAATAACACTTTCTATGTTGTCGAAAGATCTTCTTCCATAAACAACATCAATGACAGTGACACACAACAAGGTCTCCCGGGTTGTTTCCCTTGTTTCGCAATGTCTTAATCAGGTGTTATGATGATGTAATTCACTAAATAAGAAACACAGCAACATACAAATAATAGATATACTACAATCCCCAAATTGACATAGTTTTGAAAAGGTTGTCATTGTACATGCATACCTACTTACATTTTTATAGGTGGCTATCAGTTCTGTTTTGATTTCCTATCAGCATTTAGAGTTTTTGGATTCACTAGATAGGAAAAGGACAATATATAAACAAAAAGGTATACTAGAATGCCCCAAACCCCATTGTTTGAAGGGATTCTCAAACCCATGTAAGTCTACTTACATTCCTGTAAACAGCCTTGGCTCTGAGTAAGGAGTTCTGAATAGAGCAATTGTGATGGTAACTGGTGACTCTTAAGCAAGATAGAATGTTACAGGAAGCAAGTGTAATCTATTCTATCATCCAAAAACTCTAAATGCTGATAGGAAATCAAAACAGAACTGATAGTCACCTATAAGAATGTAAGTAGGGGACCACAGCAAAGGTCCTCTCTCTCGTCCCCACAAGTTACACTTGAGATGAGGGCGGGAGTGAGAGAAGATCCTCTCCAGAAGATCGAAGAGTTCGTGTGGGTTCGTACTGTGTATCATGCTTCTTTTGAGGCTGAAGGTGATTCCAGAATGACTCAATACAAGCTTATCAAAAACAGAACCATAAAATTAGCAAGAAGTAATTAAACTAAGGTTGTAAACATAATATAAAATGTCAGTTCAAATAATATACTATTTTAAATGTATAGGCTTTGGCGCTTTATGTATTTTTTTTTCTGAAATCATAGATTTAAAAAAAGCTGATCCCAAACAACCAGAGGCGACCCTAGATAATTTTCAATGGTAAGCAAACAGTATTTTGGCACCCCCCCCCAATCAATCACTGTATATATATTTTCTGTTTGTCGTGGGAGTTCTGTGTGCCATATATGGTTCAATTCCATCATTGGTGGAGTTCAGAATGCTCTTTGATTGTAGGTGAACTATAAATCCCAGCAACTACAACTCCCAAATATCAAGGTCTATTTCCCACAAACTCCACCTGTGTTCATATTTGGGCATATGGAATATTTGTGCCAGGTTTGGTCCAGATCCATCATTGTTTGAGTCCACAGTGCTCTCTGGATGTGGGTGAACTACAATTCCCAAACTCAAAGTCAATGTCCGCCAAACCTTTCCAGTTTTTCTGTTGGTCATGGGAGCCCTGTGTGCTAAGTTTGGCCCAATTCCATCATTGGTGGAGTTCAGAATGCTCTTTGATTGTAGGTAAACTATAAATCCCAGCAACAACAATTCCCAAATGACAAAATCAATTTTTTTGAGTGGAGGACATAAATTGGACTGTTAGGTGTCTTGTGTCGAAATTTGGTGTCAATTCCCCCAGTGGTTTTTGAGTTCTGATGGTAGCACGAACTAACATTACATTTTTATTTATATATTTGTTATCTATAAAGTGCATTTTCTTAGTTAAAAACACATAACAAAAATGAGGGGTGGGTTGGAGGATCAGAATGGATTATTCATGTTTCAATGGAAAATCACTTTGAAATAAGAGCAATTTGAGTTAAGTGCTTGGTCACAGAACAAATTAAATTCTTAACTCAAGGTATCACTGTATGTGCTTTATGGACACTCCTGCCTCGAGTTGGCTTCAAACTGCATTTAATGCCTGTGTGGAAATGTCCTGAGATAAGGACATCTTTACTTTCTGGTACCTTAATGCATATAAACTTGGCTTCAAGCACAAAATTATGTATAAATGTACCCATCTCTGAAATATCTCATTATGAATATGCAAGCATTCCAAAATCTGTTTTAAAAAATCTGAAATACATAACATTTCTGATGCCAACATTTCAGATAACTGATACTCACCCTATATATTGTTGCAGGGAAGAGAAAATATCCATCAGGAATAGGGCTACATCAGAATTCAATAGGCCTGAAATGATTTTTCAGAGGTTACTCTATCCATCCTCCCCTCCTGTTAAGAAAACACAGCCAATTCTCTCAATTCTCTTTGACTCGTGTTTACTAGCTGCTTATTTTTGAGGAATTCTTTTTCTTAAACAGATTGGTTTGATTATTTGCTTCTTAGGTGGACAAGAAAATTGCAGTATATTCTTCTCCAAGGAAAACAGAAAGAAAAAAAATGTAATTTTAAAACTCCTCTCTCTCCTTCCTCATTTTAACAAAGGGCCTGAACTAAACAAATATTAGTGTAACAGAGCTGGTTTTTCTTCCGTTGTGGCTTTAAGTAAAAGCTGGAATTTATTTTATACTTGCTTCTCTAAGCCAATGCTCATTTTCCAGACTATTTTTTTTAATGTCCAGAGGCTGCTGCTATGAGAAGACTGTTCAAAAAAGGGTTGCTTATTTTCCTAGTTTCTAACTAAAAGTTACAATTGTCCTGAAGGAAGAGGTTTTTAAGAAAAAAAATCAAGAGAGGATCACCACTTTTAAATAAGAACCAGTGCAAAGTGTTCCGTAGGCTATCAGTGGAAGACAAAAAAGTCATATTTTTCTTGGACGCCAAAACTGGATGAACATTGGAGTCATAATAACTTAGTAGAGTATGGTATAGTATTTATTTTGTGTATCTTCTTCTTCTTCTTCTTCTTCTTCTTCTTCTTCTTCTTCTTCAGCGTTTGTCCTGTTTGATGGTGGGGTCCGCTTTACTGATTTGTTGGCACAATTTCACCCGGTTGTTCAGCTGATCAGGGTGTATGACAGCAGTCTTCAGATCATTAGGTTCTTGTGGGTTTTTCGGGCTATATGGCCATGTTCTAGAGGCATTTTTCCTGACGTTTCGCCTGCATCTATGGCAAGCATCCTCAGAGGTAGTGAGGTCAGACTACACAGAGAAGCCATTGAAATCCATAAGCATGTGGACAATTTCAACAGAAAGGAGGAGACCATGAAAATGAACAAAATCTGGCTACCAGTATTAAAAAACTCTAAAATTACAACAGCAAGACAGCAGAGAGGAAACAACCAGGCACATCTTAACACTTCTCAACAAAACATTTTCCCAGGCTCAACCAGGCCTTCAAATGCTAATGAAGGTGGTCAGCTGAAACATTCACACCTAGCTTCAGCAGAGAAGAGCTCCTGGCCCCACCCCAGCCATTCCACAGATATATAAACCCATTTTCCCACTTCCAACAGACCTCACTACCTCTGAGGATGCTTGCCATAGATGCAGGCGAAACATCAGGAAAAATGCCTCTAGAACATGGCCATATAGCCCGAAAAAACCCACAAGAACCTAATGATTCCAGCCATGAAAGCCTTTGACAATACAGTCTTCAGATCGTTTTGCAATATGTCCAGCCAGTGTTGCTTCAGTCATCCTGTTGTAGTACAGTGTGCTGATCAAGCTACTAGTAGTAGTAGTAGTAGAAGGGGAAAGAAGGTGCTAGAACAAGAGCAGCAAAGGAAGCGAATTAGGGAGATATTCATGACACCTACAGATACTGAGTCATTCGAAGGTTTCACAGACTCTGAGATGGAGGAGGAAGGAGATGGGAGTAGAGGCTTGAAATGGGTTACTCGAGAGCAAGAGTCAGATGAAGAAAGGGAAAGGAAGCGGATCCATGAAATACTTAATGCTCCAACGGAGGAAGAAGATTTCATGGGGTTCACAGGGAGTGATGGGAGAGGGAGTGATGACGGAGAGGAGGATGGGCTAGATTGGACCCATGTACAAGTGATCAGGGACATATGTACCCAACCCACATCAAGTGAGGAGTTTGAAGGGTTTTCGGGAGACTGGCAACCTGGAAATACATGGGGTGATCTAAGTCTTGATAGARGCTGGAAYAGRTGGAGGGAVYGGCYGTGGRGAGCAGCTGTGGAAGCWAYGGKASDTGAGAGRYATYAAGARAGGGMGGAGTCCAGCTCKWRRTCTGATGAGGAYRTATAGGATAAAAGTAAGGTATCAAACTATTGGAACTATTGCAGTAGGCAAAGTGTTGTATTGGGCTTGGGACTTTGTTGCTGCCATTASTCTTGCCTTGGGTCCTGGGACTGCAGATCYCTGTGTTTCTGTGCTTCTACCTTCTGGAATCCTGTAAGTGCTGACTGCTATCTTCCTGCTGACTTTGGATTGTTTTTGGGATGACGACTTCGCYCTTTGGACTGCTACAATTTCTTCTGGACGTGCCTTGACCTTGGACTGTTTCTAGACTACATTTTTGCTTGCTCCTACCTTGTTTATTGATGTTTATTGGACTCTGTGTTTTTGAAGCATTTTGTTGATACTTTTTGTTATCCCAGATTGTATCCCACTATAATCTGGATTATATTCCAAGTTGTGTTTTTTGCTTGGCTTTTTGCCACAGACTTTCAGTTTTGCTAGTAACACTGAGTTAAGTGTTTCTGAGCCATTTTGGTTACGTTAATAAACTTTGTTGGACCTTTACCCTTGTGTTTGGCTCTGTTAAGGCTTCTGGTTCACAACACATCCCTTTGGTTTCTTGCAGACATTTCTAAATAAAAAGCAATCCTGTGAATGGACTTTTCTTCGTCTCGGAGAGTTTGACCATAACATCTGAGGTATGATTCTTGTAATTTGTCAGCAATTTGAGCAATGCCAAAGCATTGCTGGATGTCATCACTGTGAATGTGGTCAAGGTGTGTGATACCAGTTGTAAGTTGTAATATCTTCATCTCCATAACACTGAGGAGGCATTCTGCTTCCTTTGTTGCCAGTCAACATTTGGCTACAAGACAGTTCGATATATTTTTTTTTATTTCAGGTGATTGGGCATCTTCTTGTCACAAAGTATACCTGCTACTGAGCGCAATTTCATCGAAGCTGTGTTAATCCATGTGGTGACTTTGTCAAAACGGTTGCCATCTGAAGTTATTATCGATCCGAGATATTTAAAGGTGTGGACTTTTGGGAGATCTATCCCGTCCAACTGGATAGTGCCAGTCTCCTCCTCATTGGTCATCAGGAACTCTGTCTTTTCGATGTTGAGGTGAATGAATTGCGCCAACTAATCACACCATGCTTGCATTTGACATTCAAATTATTCCTTGTCCTCTGAAGCAAGCATTATGTCATCAGCATTGGTACCAGTTTCTGCAGATCTCTAGTAACTGTATCCATTACAACAACAAAAAGGAGGGGAGAAAAGGCTGAGCCATGATGCACACCAGCAGTAATGGGGAACTCCAACAATGTGCCAGCAGCAGCCTGCACCCTGTTTTTTAGATTGCTGTACAGAATTCAGACCCAGTTGATCAGTTTTTCAGGAACAGCATATTGTCATAATGCGTACCAAATAACTTCACAAAGGACATTCTGTTTTCTCCAAATCGATGAACGCAACATGAAGTGGCTTTCCTTTCTCATGGTGTTTCTCAACCAAGAGTTGAGTGGTGTGAATTGCATCAATTGTACCACAACTGGAGAGAGTTTTGTGTATAACCTTCCTTAACACAGCAGGGGACAGTGGATTGTGCCATGTGAGTTTTATACAAATATAAGCAGCTGCAAAAAACAGCTGCTTTCCATTTCTTTCAGCTACACATGGAATGCAGAGTCAGTCACATGCTGTAGGGGTTTCCCTGTGAGGCTGTGTGTCCTGCTGCCTGCCTGGACTAATCAGAAGAAAGTCACTCACATGCTATCATAGAATCATAGAATCAAAGAGTTGGACCATCCAGTCCAACCCCCTGCCAAGAAGCAGGAATATTGCATTCAAATCACCCCTGACAGATGGCCATCCAGCCTCTGTTTAAAAGCTTCCAAAGAAGGAGCCTCCACCACACTCCGGGGCAGAGAGTTCCACTGCTGAACGGCCCTCACAGTCAGGAAGTTCTTCCTCATGTTCAGATGGAATCTCCTTCTTGTAGTTTGAAGCCATTGTTTCACGTCCTAGTCTCCAGGGAAGCAGAAAACAAGCTTGCTCCCTCCTCTCTGTGGCTTCCTTTCACATATTTATACATGGCTATCATATCTCCTCTCAGCCTTCTCTTCTTCAGGCTAAACATGCCCAGCTCCTTAAGCCGCTCCTCATAGGGCTTGTTCTCCAGACCCTTGATCATTTTAGTCGCCCTCCTCTGGACACATTCCAGCTGAGTTAGTTCTGAGTTACTTTGTCTTCATTTAAGGCTGTGAGCGTATGACTTCCCCAAGGTCACCCAGTGGATTTTAAGGGCCAAGTGGAAATTTACATCCTGGTATCCAGAGTTCTAGTCATTTAGGACCCTGGATGGAAGTTGATGTAGATCCATCTTAATAGGACGACTAACCACTGTAGTTTTATATATAGTGTTTTTAAAGTTGTTTTTGTAATTGTGATATATGATATTTTAATGAGTGTATATGTTTTTATGGCTGGAAACCGGGCTGAGTCCCTCAATGAGGTTGAGAAGCTTGGTATAGAAAACTGTGAAATAAATAAATAAATAATAGTCCAACAGTATGCCACACTAGCCTCAGTAAGACAATATCCTTTCTTTCTGAGTTCCATAGAGAGTCAGTGAAAGCCAATGAAAGTTTGACCTGGCTGCTATAATTCCAAGGTATAAATTTTATATGATGGCCTGAGAGCAAAATATAACAACCCGAAGTTGTGCTTTAAATTGTACAAGACATATTTACTAGAAAGTAGTATCCTGGCACTGATATCTAATACCATGTTCAGCTACTTTGGAAATTGTGGGCTATTCACTGAGGTAAAACATGCAATCTGATCAGTTCTAGCTACTTGTTATTAAAAAAAACCCACTTGGTTACCGGCCATCCTGCTGTTTTACATTTGTTTTCCATTACTCCAGTTAGAAAGACATAGAAACTTTAAGGATCCCCTTTATTAAGCAGGTAGCTTTGCATTTTGTAGCATTTGTTTTTTGTGGATAGTAAATATAATGAATGAACAGACAATTTGAGCCAAATTTCAGACTATAGCAAACCAATATTTAAACAGGATTTAATTTACCAGAATAATAAAATTAATAGAAAACCTCAAATATAGAAAAGCCTTGATTAAACTGAACAATATCAAATATTATCATAGTCCCAAAGATAGAAGGCTTCATATCATGTTCCAATTTAAACATGTTTGTGCATGCAAGAAAAAAAATAGTAACGTTTCCATTTGGTCACAAAATTAAACCTTCTCCTAGAAATTGAGAGAGAGACAGAGAGGTCAATAAAGTCCTGGTTTTTTTTTAAAGATTGTTGCTCTGCAGTTCATATTGCAGAGTTTGGAAAGTTACCTTTTCAATAAAGGCTCCCAAAATTCCTCAGCCAGCAGTGATAGGATGAAGGTTGTGGGAGCTGGAGTCCAAAAATAGCTTTTCTGAGCTTTGCCATGTTTATTAGGGCTGGGCGGTTTCGTTTCGTTAATTCGTAATTCGTTAATAATTCGTTAATTTTTTCAATTACAAAACGATAACGAACCATTCTGGAGCAATTATAAAAAAAACCGAATTTTCAAAAACGTTTTGTAAATGCTTCGTATTTCGATATTGTATTAGTTTCGTTATTGTTTTGAGGTTGTTTCGTTATTATTTCCGCATGTCTGGGCCAGTTTTATGGTTTAATTAGTGAAAAAAAATTATAATATCACACCAACAGTCAACAACAGAGGGAGAGGGAAGCTTCAGAAGGTTTTGGAGGTTTTTTAGCGTATTTCGCGGTCGCGTCCGCCATTAACGAATCGATTCGTTATTGTTTCGGAAATCGATTCGTTAATTTTTTACCATTTACGAAATTTCGTAAATATCGAACTTTTTAAAAGGAAAATTTTGTAATTATTTTAAATATCGAAACAAAAAAAAAACCAAATACAAATCGATTTTAGAAACAAATTTTTCCGTTGTTACCCAGGCCTAATGTTTATCTATTCTTTAATTTATTTTTTTCCTACCTAATCCAGATTCCATGCCAGGAGATGACCATTCTGTGAAATAATGAGGGCAAACATGGAAACTGGGTAACTTGGGCCACTTTTATTAAACTAATAATTATTTTATTGTCGAAGGCTTTCATGGCCAGAATCACTGGGTTGTTGTAGGTTTTTTCTGGCTATATGGCCATGGTCTAGAGGCATTTTTTTTTTTTCCGCCTGCATCTATGGCAAGCATCCTCAGAGGTAGTGAGGTCTGTTGGAACTAGGAAAAAAAGGGTTTATATATCTGTGGAATGACCAGGGTGAGACAAAGGACTCTTGTCTGCTGGAGCTAGGTGTGAATGTTTCAACTGACCACCTTGATTAGCATACAATGGCCTGACTGTGCCTGGGGCAAACTTTGTTGAGAGGTAATTAGATGTCCCTGCCTGCTTCCTCTCTGTTGTTGTGCTGTTGCAATACACAGAGAAGCCATTGAAATACACAAGCATGTGGACAATTTCAACAGAAAGGAGGAAACCATGAAAATGAACAAAATCTGGCTACCAGTATTAAAAATCTCTAAAATTGCAACAGCACAACAACAGAGAGGAAGCAGGCAGGGACATCTAATTACCTCTTGACAAAAGTTTGCCCCAGGCACAGTCAGGCCATTGTATGCTAATCAAGGTGGTCAGTTGAAACATTCACACCTAGCTCCAGCAGACAAGAGTCCTTTGTCTCACCCTGGTCATTCCACAGATATATAAACCTTTTGCCTAGTTCCAACAGACCTCACTACCTCTGAGGATGCTTGCCATAGATGCAGGTGAAACGTCAGGAGAGAATGCCTCTAGACCATGGCTATATAGCCCAAAAAAACCTACAACAACCCACTAATTATTATTTCATTGTGAGTATACTAACAAAAAGGGGAAATGTTCTGGTGTGAGAAAAGTGCCAGAAGTCTGTAACCTATAAAATCTCCTCCACCACTTTCCTTGCTCAAAGACACCTGATACTGAGATGACTCCTTCTTTGGATTACTCACTTGGTCAGCTCACACATGGAATGCTCCTTTGAGATTTTCCCCTTCTGAACTTGAGTCCTAAATCTGCAGGGCATAATCCTTGGGCTAATATTTTTTTAAAAAACCCACTTTCCTTGTCTCCTTAGTTCTGTGATCTAAAAAAGCAGTTCCATGAGTCTCCCTTTCATCTGAAAGGGTGCTATAAGTGTTCACCAAGTCCACTTGCTCCCTAACTTCCCACCAGTAGCAAAACTATTTACAGATTACATCCAAAGCCAACTATCCAATTCCCCTGCTCACAGTATGGGATAAGTGAAAAAAAGGCTTTCAATCGGGGAGAAAATTCCTTCATGGTACCTAGGTGACAAGTCAGACTCATACTGCTGCAGAAGATGGTGGATAGGTCAAGTTCCAATAGAGAAGAGAGTGTTAGGTGTACGGGCTTTATATGTCTAAATAGGCTTTATAACCCTTGCCCTTCTCCTTTGGGTGCAGGTGCCTGACATACAGCACATAGCCTCAGCTTGCAGAAGGCCATCAAATAAAGCTCCCTCACAAACATGGCCACACCAGTGGGGATGATATTGATTATTGGATTCGGTGTTATGAAAGGTTTAAACAGATCTGTAATGTTCAGAGCTAAAGAATGGTCCCATAGCCCTTAGATGGGTTTAACTTGAGAGTGGGGTGGCACTCATACATGTGGTATGGCAAAACAAAAATTGAAAAAAAAAATAGGAATCATTTTATTAGGTCCGCATTAATTAAAGTATGGGATAAATATAAAAAAAATACTTTTATGTAAAAACCCCTCTATGGATTTCGCCGATTGAGGCAAAACAAAGAAGGCTTCTGGGATGGCAACGATGGCCAACCTATAAAGAGTTATTGGAAAAAATTAATAATAATACCTGGGAACTTAAATCTCAGGAAAACTTGGTGCAGAAATATGAAAATTTAACTTGGCTACAATATTTCCAAATTCAGGAAATATTCAAACAGGATGCGATGGTTGGATTTGAAGATAAAGAGGTAATATGGGACAAAATTTTAAAAATAGAGAAGAAAACCATAACAAAAATATATAATCAATTGTTAGATTGGGAAACTGAAACAGAAGAAATAAAAAACTGCATGGTTTTATGGGCAAAAAATATAGGGAGACAGATAAAAATCCATGAATGACAGCAAATCCGAAGGAAAAAAATTAAAATATACCTATTCAGTAGCTCTCAAAGAGAGCTGGCCGAAAACTTTCCATAGATGGTATGTGACACCCCAAAACCCGTCTGTATGTATGGAAAATACCAAAATCTTTTTTTGAAATGTAAAAAACAAGTAGGAAGCTACTATCACATGTGGTGGACTTGCCCAGAATCCAATAAATATTGGCGGGCTATACAAGAAGAGACCCAAAAAAATCTTTTTTAAAAAGATCCCACGAAACCCGGAATACTATTTGCTAGGCCTCATGGACAAAGACTTAAATTTAAATAGCAATGAGGACATCCTCTTTACATATATTTCTACCGAAGCACGGATAACTTTTGTGAAACATTGGAAGGACGAACACATCCCAAAAACTGAGGAATGGCTAGATAAAGTATCAGAAATAAGAGACATGGATAAATTAACGTTCTTCCTGAGAAATAGCTCTGGAAGACCAATGAAGCAGACTGATTGGACTGGATTTGAGGAATACGAGAAAAGCAAATACGAAAGTAAAAATAATGAAGATTTAAAATGGAGAGGCATAATATGTATGACATTGGTATGGACGGGTAAAAACTAATATAGGCTATCTCCCTGAAATGAAGGGAGACCATGAGATATTTGAGGATGTTTTGTTTGGAAATAGAATGGAAGTCATTTTTAATTCTTATATATATAGGTATGTACGTAGATGTGTGTACAAGTGTGTTTGTATGTATATGTGTTGCACCCCAGATTTTCCCCCTTGACACTTCCCCAATCCCTACCTATCCCTACCCTTTCCCCCCTCCCACCCATATTCTTGCAAATTCAATAAAGATTTTTTTTTTTAAAAAAAAAGAATGGTCCCATAGGCTTCATGTGTGTTCTGTAGACTATAAGGGAAATATCTATACCATCCAGCATAGTTAAAGAAAAAGTTTTGAGAATTGTTATCCAAAACATCTAGTGTCTGGAAACATCCACAATGCAAAATAGACATACAACCTTATTACACGTGCTGTTTCACCTGCAAGTAGGGTGAAACGGTAGGTGGAAGGGGCAATGCTTCCCCAATCACATGGAGGGAGTGTCAACCAAACATGGCAGAAGCATGCTGGTTCCATTGAAACCAGCATAACATGGGAAGGTTCCCATGTTTGGGGAAAAGCATCCAAGGATGCTTCCACCCGGGTTGGAGGCAGAGCCACAAGGATACTTCCACCTGGGTTGGAGGCAGAGCCTGTTTCCCCAAACAGGTTTCTGTGTTTGGGGAAAAGCATCCAAGGACGCTTCCACCCGGGTTGGAGGCAGAGCCACATGCAATGTCATGTGATGCCTGTCATGGGACTCCATCCCTGAAGAAGGCTCTAGGCATTCTAGGAAGCTCATTTTCGTCAATGTGATGAGGTTATAAGTGAGCAGGTAGGATAGAGACCCATTTTGTATTGTCTGTGTTTAGATTCAGAGCTCATATCTTTTGTGAGTAAACTGAAAGGCATCAGAATTGTATATGAAAAATGAGGAAGTATTTTAGATGATGGGCATTCTCAATCTCCCAAAAAAAACCTATCTTAATATCTCCTACATATAATAGTTATATAAAAATGGTGGTTCTAAACATTTGGGCATTGGATTTCTCAAAGAATCGGATAAAACTTATGCATTTCTACCTGGAATGTGGTGGAAATGATGATGGTATGTTATCCTGCCTGTGAAGCAACTTCCAATGCTACTCCATACTTGTTTGGAGTGAAACAATACCTTAATGATGTTACGTATATTACACAAAGATAATTTCAAAACAACAGGAAGAAATTCAAAGGGAGGAATCAATTTTATACCTGGCTCACAGATCTGGTGGCCAACTATAAAGCCCTAGTGACCTATGGACACAGGTTAAGAACCACGACTTGAAATGATGCTGGCTATAATGTTTGTTGCATATTCATCTGATCCACAGCACATATGTCCTGGTCAGGCCCGTAGCCAGGATTTCGTTTCGGGGGGGGGGGGGGGGGGATTTTTTTGAGGGGGGGTTTGGGGGGGCTGAGTTTTGGGGGGGGGGCTGCTGAGTCTGAGTGAAAGAGGGTCTACCCTAGCAAACCTTTTGTATCATTACCCCAATACCCCCATGCATATGGGATATATTGAGTATGGTGATCAGATCATGATATGAATAAACATAACAGTTTAAATAATGCACCAGTAAGGCCTTTTCGCAAACCATCATGAGAATTTCGGGGGGGGGGGCTGAAGCCCCCCCAGCCCCCCCCCCCCCCCCGGCTACATGCCTGGTCCTGGTCTAAGTATTATGTTCAGTAGAATGGGCCTGTGGTTCTTCTCAAGGAAGGGGCTATTGAAGAAGGAAGTCTGTATCTTTTAAGTTTGTGTGGTCTGACTCTTGACTTGGAAAAATGATTGGCCTCTAAACACAAACATGGATTTTATTAGCTCCTAACAAACATTTTTGGGAGAGAGAAAAAGCTGAAATGAACTCTACCCCAAAGGTTGGTTTAGACTTTCTTTAATGAAAATGTCAAAGAGGAAAGGATGAAATTTAAATTTCCCAATGCAATTTAAGAAGGATTTAAAACCAAGTAGGCAGGGATCTAAATATATTTGCTGAGATGGGTTTGTCATTTCTATGATATTAGAGATTTGTTTTCAAGCATCCTTCAGCATTCTCAGTAGTGCTCCAGTAAGAATTACTGCCATAAATCAGATTTGCTTAGAACTTAAGACTGTGTTTTCCTAAGGATGATTTTTGTTGTTTAAGCAACTCGGCAAAACATTCTTGGCCTCTCAAAGCTATCACTATTTCATAGCACACACCCTTGCTAAGAAATGATTGCATTACAAATCATGCAATCAAGTTTTGTTTTTAATATAACAATCCCTTGTGTACATGGTAGTTGCAGTGCATTGTGCAGAAATCTTTCATAAACTGGACAATAAGCAATTTTGTGCAGAGAAAACTAATTTCTTGACACATCTTCAATTCTGCTTGGACAAGCAACAAACTGGGTTGTTGTAGGTTTTTTCAGGCTGTATGGCCATGGTCTAGAGGCATTCTCTCCTGACGTTTCACCTGCATCTATGGCAAGCATCCTCAGAGGTAGTGAGGTCTGTTGGAACTAGGAAAAAGGGGTTTATATATCTGTGGAATGACCAGGGTGGGACAAAGGACTCTTGTCTGCTGGAGCTAGGTGTGAATGTTTCAACTGACCACCTTGATTAGCATACAATGGGCTGACTGTGCCTGGAGCAAACTTTTGTTGAGAGATGTGCAAGCAACAAAAAGCAACAAAAGTTTGCTCCAGGCACAGTCAGCCCATTGTATGCTAATCAAGGTGGTCAGTTGAAACATTCACACCTAGCTCCAGCAGACAAGAGTCCTTTGTCCCACCCTGGTCATTCCACAGATATATAAACCCATTTCCTAGTTCCAACAGACCTCACTACCTCTGAGGATGCTTGCCATAGATGCAGGCGAAACGTCAGGAGAGAATGCCTCTAGACCATGGCCATATAGCCCGAAAAAACCTACAACAACCCAGTGATTCTGGCCATGAAAGCCTTCGACAATACAAGCAACAAACTGTTAAGGGCACATCTGCACTGGGCAATTTAGCCCATTGTGAATCTGCCCTGGAGCACCAGATTCCACATGTACATGTTGAATTGGGGGTCATTGTCTAGATAGCCTGCGAACACAGCTGCTTTACTGTCACCTCCTCCATGTCACCACAACCAGCCCAGCTGGCCACAGAGTGTCTCCTGATCACTCCCGTCATCTCTGCTGATGTCAGAAGGAGACACCCATGCAGCCAGGAAAAAGGAGGAGGACAATCTTCTTATTTTCCTTCATGCTGGTCACACAGACACACTATTCTGCTATCAGTAGAGGTGCCTGTGGTGGCCAGGAGCTCATATGAAAATTTACGACTGGCTAGAAGCACAGAAGGGAAAGGGTGATGTATGTGTTGAGTCTGGATCAGGATTTACCCCAAACCCTGGGATACTCCAGAGTATCCAGAAAACTCTAAAACATCTCCCAACTTTGGTAAATGTGGGGAATTGGTTTAAAATGAAACCCCCCACAATACTTATTAAAATCTACTACGAGGAGTGGGGGTAGGTAACAGTTGAAGTGTCTCTGAGTTTTAGGGCTTGTGTCAAGTAGTCTGAAGTTTTCTTTAAAAGGCTTAGAAGAAATATATTGGGTGATTTTAAGAAAGGGAGCTCGAATTTTGGAGTTGCCCTGGAAATGTTACCAGATGGATGGCTTGGGCCAAATGAACCATTTTTATTAACTTATTAACTTTATTTATACCCCGCTAACATCTCCCGAAGGACTCGGTGTGGCTTACAAGAGGCCAAGGCCAACACATCAATAAAACAACAGTATAACAAATACAACAATAAATAAACTTATAAAGCAAAACAATAACATTAAAACAATAGCAATAAACATTATTTATTTATTTATTTATTTACCTTACTTATATACCGCTGTTCTCAGCCCGAAGGCGACTCACAGCGGTTCACAACAAATACGAACAGCAAAAATTCAGTGCTACAGTATAAAAACAGTTAACAACCTAACACATTACACAATTAATAAACAGTTACTACAATACCCATTCACTGTCGTCTCGTCATCAAAAACATGTTCCAGATTCGTCATCCATTGTTCCATTCCAGTGTTCATTAACCAATCATTGCACTAATTATTCGAACGCCTGCTCAAACAGCCAGGTCTTCACTTTTTTGCGGAATACCATTAGAGATGGTGCTAGTCTAATGTCCGTAGGAAGGGCGTTCCACAGCCGAGGAGCCACCACCGAGAAGGCCCTATCTCTCGTCCCCGCCAGCCGAGCTTGAGAAGCAGGCGGGATCGAGAGCAGGGTCTCCGGAAGATCTCAAAGTCCTGGTGGGTTCATAGGCAGAGATGCGGTCGGATAGGTAACTTGGGCCGGAACCGTTTAGGGCTTTAAAGGCCAACGCCAGCACTTTGAATTCAGCCCGGTAGCAGATCGGTAGCGCTCGGGGGTCGCATAACATTAGACAATAACACCACGACACATTTAAAACTGAGGCAGGGCCAAATGTAATGGATAAAATTTTTAAAAACTGCTGGACATGACAGGTGGAATGGATAGGTTTTTTTGGAGATAGGTGCAGTGTGCAGACTTAAATCTCTAGTAAAGTGCATTTGGGACATGATGCTAGGAGCTTCCTATTCAGGGAAGGCACACCGGAACAGCCACATCTTCAAGCTCTTCCTAAAGACTGCCAATGTTGGGGCTTGTCTGATATCCTTGGGGAGAGAGTTCCAGAGTGGGAGGGGGCCACCACAGAGAAGGCCCTGTCCCACGTCCCCACCAAACGTGCCTGCGATGCAGGTGGGATCGTGAGCAGGGCCTCTCCAGATGATCGGAGAGATCGCGTGGGTTCGTAAACGGAGATGCGGTCATGCAGGTAGGCGGGTCCCAAACCGTTTAGGGCTTTGTCTTTAGCTGATAGTGGCTCTTCCATGCAACTAGAGAACATTGTCAATGGTAATTCCCCTGTCTTCAGTATTTGGAGGAAACTTTGTTTTGTTTTTGTAATATAATATTCCACCATTGCCCCCCCCCCCAGTATTATCATCCTTAGAGGCTTTTGATCTTTCCCCTTTGACTTTTTCTACTGGGCTGCCACACTTTGGACCATGTCCAAGTCCGTACTGACAATTCCCCATCATGACTGTAGAACAGAAACTATTACAGCATGATCTGTGTGAGATTTGTGCCTCAGCCACACCTACTGTTGTCTGACTTGCCACTTCTTGTAATTGCATCTCATTAAGTGACGGAGCATTTGCCACTGGAAGTGAGAAACTTCATGGTAAATAGATGTGCTTTCCGTGGTTATTTCCCTCTGGAAACAAAATGTGTGAGATCTGTTTTTTAATAATGTATGCGCCGCATTATGCAAATGAAAAGAAATCCCGTGTTCTCTTTGGGTTAGTGGATAAGTCAATTTAAGTTTTAATGGACAGTGCTATTATGATGGCCTGGTGACATTATGGATACATGACAGTGGAGGTATGTGAGCAGTTGAGATAGATCTGGCATGAAAGACTGAAAATGCAAGAGAGTAATCTTTCATATACCAACTACATATCTTCTCATTTGTTGGAATGGGTGTTGTTGATGATAATTATTATTATTATTTCCAGAATGCTTGTATATTACAGAAAACAAGCAAGTTAATACCTTTATTCTGATGCTTTGAGTACATCATTTCAACCCATCATTTCTGGATGGTTCTTAAAACTACCTAGTAGTAACCAATCACCATGGATTCAGTGCACTCTAGTGGATATTTGTAACAAGCCAATATACGTTCAAGAAATAAGTTCAGTAACAGCCATATTGGCCATGCAGGAAAATACATCAAAATGTGAAATCCACAGAATTAGCATTCAATTGCAAATGGAATTGAACTTGTATTGTATTTTTAAATGTTCTTTTATCTCTAGTTCCTAAATACCTAAGAAGCAGAGTGGCCTCTGCTTGTACTGAGATTCCTCCAGGCTGTTCTAAACGAAAATAGAAATAACAGAGAAAAAATGTAGGCTTTTGATTTTAACATTGTCACATGTCATCTCTTGAAACTAGCAAAGTTTGGAAAATACAAAATATTATTTTTGTGTATTTTGTTTGATCAGTAAAAGCATTCCTTTGTGGATTTTGCTTTCCTGTCTCCTCATGATGTAGCCAAAGTACTTCAACTTTGTCTCTAATATCCTTCCCTCCAATGAGCAGTCGGGCTTTATTTCCTGAAGTATCGACTGGTTGGATCTTCTTGCAGTCCAAGGCACTCTCAGAATTTTCCTGCAAAACCACAGTTCAAAAATACAGTTGAAAAGAGGTCTTAGATGTATTAATTCCTTTCTCCCTGGATACTGATCTCTTCCTAACACTTTGAAATGTTTAACAGGAATTTTAAAATACTGTTAAATTTGAAAGATTGTGTGTATTAAATTGTTAGATACAATAGGCTAGAGTACAAACTCGTTTCTACAAGTATAGTGTTTTTTTTAAATACACATAATGACACCATGTATTCTTACCAGAATTGATCTATTTTTTTCCATTAACAGTGCAATGAATTTGATTTATTATAACACTAGCTGTCCCCTGCCACACGTTGCTGTGGCCCAGTCTGTTGATCTGGAAAATAAAGTAA
>NW_026847549.1:107662034-107687414 GCF_025583915.1 Anolis sagrei ordinatus
GCCTACCCTGGATGGCGAGGCGCTACGCCCATCATCATTGGTAAAGAGTCTGGGAGTCCTTTTGGACCCTCTTGCTGACGATGGAGGCTCAGGTCTCCGCTGTTAGCAGAACCGCCTTTTTTCATCTGTGGCAGGCTAGACGGCTGGCCCCCTATCTGTCCAGGGACGACTTAGCTATCGTGATCCAGGCTACAGTCATCTCAAGACTGGACTACTGTAACGCCCTCTACATTGGTCTTCCTCTGTTGGTGATCCGAAAGCTCAAGTTGGTACAAAAGGCAGCTGCTCGGCTTCTTGCGGAAATTCCGATGAGATGTCACATAACACCAATCTTACTGCAGCTGCATTGGTTACCAATTGAGCACCGGATCACTTTCAAAGTGATGGTACTCACCTTTAAGGCCTTACATGGTCTGGGGCCAATGTACCTGAGGGAACGCCTCTCCCCCTACCAACCCCAGAGATCCCTCCGTTCTGAAGACCAAGATTTGTTGGAAATTCCCAGTGTCAAGACCTTGCGTCTCACAGCAACCAGACGCAGAGCCTTTACAGCAGTGGCGCCATCACTCTGGAATACTCTGCCACCTGAAGTTCGTGCCTTGCGGGACTTATCAGCTTTCCGCAGGGCATGTAAGACATATCTGTTTCGACGGGCCTTTGATCTTTGATGTTGCTGTTTTTAAATTGTTTTAAATTGTTTTTAAATTGTGTTCGATCCCATTCTTGTCATTTGAGAAATAAAAAGTCTTGCTACCAAAGACAAATAGTATGATGAATGTCAAGTGCAACTCTGTCTTTAAAACAGGACCTTAAACATCATGGTTTTCAGTTTTTTGTTTACTCTGTGATTCCAGCTGAGAAGCCCAAAGCAATGTCCTCATAATAGTTTGGGGTAAGACTCTTGGTATCTCTTATAGCAGCAACAAAAACCAATACCTAAGAGGGAATTAAAAGCCGAATCAAATCGCTTGTCCCAATTAGAGTAGATTTCCTGGATTAAAATGTTAAATTGTAAGATTTAATGAAATCCCATTGCCTCAATGAATCGATTTTAGTTGGACCTTAAGATCTAAACTTTTTAATATAACCTCCACGGGAATAAAAAGCATTCTTTGCCAGCATTAGATGGAAATTTTTGAATGATGACTTTGAAGCCTCCCACCCCCTTCTGCAGTTACCTATGGAACAATGTGGTTCTATTTCTCATTTCCCCAGGTGCTCAAGAGGATTAATAGAAATGTAGACATCCTCCTAGCTTGCAAGGTCACTTCATCACCTCATTTTTATGGCAATAACCTTTCCCCTGTTGGCTAGACAGCTTTACATGAACCAAGAGGGAGGAAGGGAGGGGAGGAAAGAAAAATTAAAAAGAGGCAAGAAAGGAAGGAAGAGGAAGCACACACACAGAGAGAGTGAGACTGATGGAGAAAGAGAGTATTTTGATGAAAGACATTTAAATGGTATTTCACATTAAATGTTCAAGAGAGAGGTATAATTCATTTCAAAGCCATAGCAAGAATTTTCATAAACATTCTAAAAACTCATTATGAGATCTCTGTGTTTTTTAAAAGACAGATGAACTAAATCATACACATCCTGGCATAATTTGGATAGCATTTGCCATTATTGTACCACATAGATAAATTGTGTTAGATGTATTTTTATTGTTATTTCTGTGACTGGGTAGTCTGAATATTGGGATAGGACTCCGAGAAACCAAAGTTCAATCTTATTTAACCATGGAAACCCACTCAGTTACATTGAAGAAATCACAGCTTGTCACAACTTCAGAGGAAAAAAAAAGGAAACCCGTCTTGCTAAGAAACTCCCATGATAGAGTATCTTGAGATACTGGGTTGTTGTAGGTTTTTCCGGGCTATATGGCCATGTTCTAGAGGCGTTTTCTCCTGACGTTTCGCCTGCATCTATGGCAAACATCCTCAGAGGTAGTGAGGTCTGTTGGAAGTAGGAAAATGGGTTTATATATCTGTGGAATGACCAGGGTGGGACAAAGGACTTTTGTCTGCTGGAGCTAGGTGTGAATGTTTCAACTGACCACCTTGATTAGCATTTAATGGCTTGGAAGTGCCTGGGGGAAAATCTTTTGTTGAGAGTGATTTCTCAATAAAAGATTCTCCCCAGACACTTCCAAGCCATACAAATTCAAATGATAATTTATTTATTTATTTATTTCGAGCATTTCTACCCTGCCCTTCTCAACCCCTGAAGGGGGACTCAGGGCGGCTTACAAAAGGCACAATTCAATGCCAGCAGTACACATAGTAAGATAAAATACATAGCAGCAATAATTATAAATAGTTAAAACAATCCAATTATCCAATAACAACTAATAAAAGCCAATCTAGTGTTCAACGTTCGCCAAGTTCAAAATCCGTAAGTTCATTCCGCATTGTCATAATCCTATCCAACTCTAGTTGTCATTGTCCTTTGTCTATCTGCCAGATTACCCAAAGGCCTGGTCCCATATCCATGTTTTTAGTTTCCTTCTGAAAGAGAGGAGGGATGTCGATGACCTAATTTCCCCAGGGAGTGAATTCCACAGGTGAGGGGCCACCACCGAGAAGGCCCTGCTCCTCGTCCCCACCAACATCACTTGTGATAAAGGTGGGGTTGAGAGCAGGGCCTCCCCAGAGGATCTTAAACTCTGAGGTGGGACATAGAAGGAGATGCATTCGGACAGATGTGCTGGGCCGGAGCCGTATAGGGTTTTGTAGGTCAAAACCAGCACTTTGAATTATGCTCGGAATTGGATCAGCAACCAGTGGAGCTGACATAGCAGAGGGGTGGTATGTTCCCTGTATGACACTCCAGTGAGTAGTCTGGCTGCTGCCCATTGGACTAATTGAAGTTTCCGAACAGTCTTCAAAGGCAACCCCACGTAGAGTGCATTGCAGTAATCTATTCGGGATGTAACAAGAGCATGGACCACTGTGGCCAGATCAAACTTCCCAAGGTACGTGCGCAACTGGTGCACAAGTTTTAATTGTGCAAAAGCTCTCCCAGCCACCTCTGAGACCTGGGGTAAACTCTTTTCCCACTTCCTTAAATAAATCAAGGATCTTCACAGCTCTGCGGCTACAATAAGCCTTTTTATTAAATGAAAGGCAAAACCCTTTTTGCAGAATTTCCCAGCTCATGCATGGTTTTGAATAACTAAAAAGTGGTTCAGAATCAAATCTATATTCCCCTTGCAGAATAAACACAAGAGGAAAAGTATTTTAATTATAAAATATTCATCTATTTTGAAGTAAGATTTTAATTCTTTGTATTGAAAATCGAGAAGTACAGCACCCTAAAGCTCTGAATCTCTGAACTCTCAGAATTCCACAATTCCTATAAAAAAGGGGGGAGTGTACAAAGAAGGGAATGCAGGGATTGGGAGGAGCAACATCCCTGCAACTATGGTAAGCTCAATGTGCTTTGGGTATTCTCAAACTACTGTCAGTAAAGCTGTGGTGCATTAGGAAGAGGGAATAGGCAGGTGAACTCCAGCTTCAAGCAAGATTAGCTTACAATGACAGAACTCACTTTTGGAGCCTTGTGTGATCACATCTTGAAAGGAAGAAGTTGATATCATAGGTTTTCATAAACTAAGTCTACTTCATCAGATGTGACTTGATCAGAGTGTAGGCATAACCTACAGAGGCTTATACTACCAATCTATTCCTCTAAAATGTGGTTCCCAACCTTTGCTCCTTCAGGTGTTTTAGACTTCAGCTCCCACAATTCCTAACAGCTGGTAAACTGGCTGGGATTTCTGGAGTTGAAGTCCAAAACACCTGGAGGACCAACATTTGGGAGCCACTGATCTAAAAGATACTACAAGTTCCCTTTGCATACTGGTACAGATCTAACCCAATATGTCCTATGGCTATGATTCTTGGTTTATCTGATGGGGAAAAAATAATTCCACATCAGACTCAGACCATATTTTTGTCTTTTAGTTGTTTCTTTCCAACAGTATTTCAAAGGATTAGTAGATGGTGGGTGTCACGTTGCTAAGGCTCTACCTTGTTTAGGAAGAGATGAATCAAAACTCCCAGTTTAAACAAACAGTTTAATTAAAACAGCACTTACTTGCTGGCTGTTTTTATAGTCCAAAATATAAAACACAAAGATAGCATGCAGCTACAGAATAAACAAAACTGATAGCAGAAATAACTTCATAGTCAAAAGGGTCCAATCCAAAGGTCAAATGCCGAGAGTTCAATAACAGAGTCCAGGGATCAAGAGTATACCATAGTCAAAAGCCAGTCCAAAGGTTCAAGGTTCCAGGATTCCAAGATTACAGAAAACAGGTCAGGACACCAAAAATCCAACAGACCTGGGGGGAAAACCAACAACATCCACCACCAAAATGCAACAAATATTTTTCTCCCAAAGATAAGTCTCAAAGTTAGCTCCTTAAATCCAGTAACACCCAGCTGCAACCCATCTCCTGCACACCTCCACCCTTAATTGCTTTTACCTGTAAACTGTTACTAACAAACTACTCAGCCCTTTAGAACCAAGACTTACATTAACCCTTCCATCACCAACTGCCAGGTCTACCACCACCAACCACCACCAACAATGGAACATATGACAGTGGGTCATGGACCAGCTCTGATCCATGGACCACCAGTCTGAATATCACTGACTATACCATGTGGGGTTTTAGTTGTGTCAGGAGTGACTCCTGGTGTGAGAGAATTGGCCGTCTGCAAGGACGTTGCCTAGGGGACGCCCGGATGATTTGATGTTTTTATCATCCTTGTGGGAGGCTTCTCTCATGTCCCCGCATGAGGAGCTGGAGCTGATAGAGGGAGCTCATCCGCCTCTCCCTGGATTCGAACCTGTGACCTGTCGGTCTTCATTCCTGCCGGCACAGGGGTTTAACCCACTGCGCCACCGGGGGCTCCTTACCATGTGGGTGCATTATATTGAGACTTTAAAAAGCATTACTACTACTACTACTACTACTACTACTACTACTATTGTTATCATGATCTTAAGAGAGACTCAAAACTGATGGTGATAATTACTTAAATGTAACCTCTTTTATTTTCCAATAATCACAGATCAAAATAGATGACCGTTTGATCCGAACAGAACAAGGTCTTCTGCTACGAAGTTTACAGCGGAAAGATTCAGGAGTTTATTTCTGTCATGCTGTAGAACATGGCTTTATGCAGACTCTCCTCAAAGTAACACTGGAGATCATAGATACAGAACACCTTGAAGAGCTACTTCATAAAGAGGAAGATGGAGATAGTTCCAGGATCAAAGAAGCTTCAAACAGCATGACTCCAAGCCAAAAAGTCTGGTATCGGGATTTCATGCAGCTCATCAACCACCCCAACCTTAACACAATGGATGAGTTCTGTGAGCAGGTGTGGAAAAGGGACCGCAAACAACGCCGACAACGGCCTGCCAATGCTCAAGTGAATACAAATAAGTGGAAGCATCTACAAGAGAATAAAAAAGGCAGAAACAGGAGGACCCATGAGTTTGAGAGGGCACCACGGAGTGTCTGAGCTACAATTACCTCTAGGAACTTCATCTAAGTAGAAACTTGCATAGACAAATAACTGGAAATGAAATGCAATATCCATTACATTTTTCCCCCTCCATGGCATTTATGTGGATGTTTACAAAGAGCCCAAAGGCTCAAAACAACTTCCATCTGGTTTAAAACGAACCCATTTTATTAGAAAATTCCCTTTGGATATGTCCCACTGATTCTGAGTTTTTCCAAGGGTGTAAGCTCTCTGAAACTAACTTATTGTTCCATGGATTCTGCATTGAGACTGAGTCGGCATTTCACTTTGCACTGGAGTGCAAGATTGTCACCCGTCATTCTGCCATTTTGAAAATAAATAAAAGGGGAAGGGGCAAAAGAACTCATCAGCTATTTGACTTTTCTTGAATTTCCTTTAAAACTGCATGGATGTTGTAAAGCTGATGAAAGCCTTTACATTGGGTTGATCACGAGACTATTTCTTTTCTTTATTTTCCCCTTTTCTTTTCTTTTTTTCTTTTTTTTTTGGTCTAGTAGTTTTCTTGTTTATAATTGTACTGGAAGAACAAAATCAATACTGTATGTAATTGCTTATTTGAATCGGGCTACCATCAACCTTTGATGCGAAGCAAAGGCAACAACAAGTGGAACATTCTGACCTACTACTGATGACTTCTCTAACCCTTGACTTAAAGATGTATTTTATTAAAATCATTATTTAAGTATACCACAACCAATATGCAGTCAAAGATAACTCTTAAAATAGAATAGGCTATTTGACTGAAAATATTCTAATACTTTAATTTTAATTTTTTTTTTGATAGCGAAGAGGCTCTGCCTTCTGTTTTTCAATTCCAATTGTTTTAAAATTAGTTCTCAAACAGTAAGCAAATTCAGCAGGCATGCTGTATAATGAATAACTCCCACCTACTTCCTTCAAATGGATTTATTCTGGTTTAAAAAAAGTCTCTGTTTGCATGGACATATTTCTATTTCCTTGTTTATCCCTAATTGTTCAGTATGAAAGACTTCAACTTGTATAATACTTTGATACAAAAAGAAATGGATTGAAACAATGAAGGGAAACTCACTTGACCTAAGCTGTATATTTTCTTTCTCATTTCAAAAGACTGTGAATAGTATTAAAATATTTCCTCTCCTCGTTACCTATTATATGGATGGCGAAAACTGAATATTAGGATACAGAATCTAATTGATTTATTGATAGTTATTACTAGAATTTTCAGAAGGTGTTCTTGGAGACATCTCTTGTGCTTTGAAAGGTTGTCACATGTACCCCACAAGATCAGTAGGCCTAGAGTTGAAGTGCATTGTGAGATATGTTCTATGACACAGTGAATTTATGCAAAACACTAATTAGGCTTAAGAGACTCGGCCAGTGTATCACATTAGATGACTGAAAAGTCCTCAATATGATGTTCTCTCACTCATTTGGATCACAACTTCTTTTGGCTCTAGCTTGGGTGACCAATCATGAAGGATCAAGAGAGTTGAAGATATTAACTTGGCAAAATCTGCATATGCCCTGAGTCTTTTACAACATAACATGGATTGCAGTCCCCATGAGATCTTATGGAAATTATTCCATGGACACAAAAACTAAACACCATCTAGAAAAGCATAAAAATTGGCACATAGCAGCGTAGTGCATCTAGAATATCCAATGCCTATTGGAGTGTTAAAGAGTCTATGTGTAGTTATGAATAAAGGCCGCACACACATTATCTATTTCTAGATCAGTGCTTCTCAACCTAGTGGTCGGGACCCCTGGGGGAGGGGTCAGGACCCCGGGGGGGGGAGGGGTCGGGAACCCTGCGGGGGGTCGCGAGCAGTTGTTAGAGGGGTCACCAAAGACCATCAGAAAACACATTATTTTATATTAGTCATGGGGGTTCTGTGTGGGAAATTTCTGTGTGGGATTCAGAATGCCCTTTGATTGTAAGTGAACTATAAATCCCTGTAACTAAAACTCCCAAATGTCAAGGTCTATTTTCCCTAAACTCCATCAGTGTTCACATTTGGGCATATTGAGTATTTGTGCCAAGTTAGGTCCAGATCCATCATTGTCTGAGTCCATAGTGTTCTCTGGATATAGGTGAACTACAATTCCAAAACTCAAGATCAATGCCCATCAAGCCCTTCTAAATTATTATGTTTGTCATGGGAGTTCTGTGTGCCAAGATTGGTTCAATTCCATCGTTGGTGGAGTACAAAATGCTCTTTGATTGTAGGTTAACTATAAATCTCAACAACTACAACTCCCAAATGACAAAAATAATGCTCCCCCCAAGCCCACCAGTATTCAAATTAGGGTGTATTGGGTATTTGTGTCAAATTTGGCCCAGTGAATGAGAATACATCTTGCATACCAGATATTTATGTTACGATTCACAACAATAGCAAAATTACAGTTAGGAAGTAGCAATGAAAATAATGTTATGGTTGGGGGCCACCACAACATGAGGAACTGTATTAAGGGGCTGTGGCGTTAGGAAGGTTGAGAACCACTGTTCTAGATGAAGATTTCTTCTTACTTGGCATGGTGGTGAGAACTAAAATTTTATTTTCATGAGCGGATCATGTTCTTTTCATCAAGGGAGTTCTTACAAGTGTGTTTCCAGAATTTCTTGCATTACGAATGTCGGGATCATAGTTATTCAAGGGATAAGTATCCAAACCACATATTATTTAAATTGTACTAAGTATATTTGATCAATAGAAAAGCTTTGCCTGGAGCTCTTCATATAACCAAATGAGTTTTGAAATGAAAGGCTTTAAACAGACAAAATAACCTTTTGACAACTCAATGAATGGGTTGTTGTAGGTTTTTCCGGGCTATATGGCCATGTTTTGGAGGCATTTTCTCCTGATGTTTCGCCTGCATCTATGGCAAGCATCCTCAGAGGTAGTGAGGTCTGTTGGAAGTAGGAAAATGGGTTTATATATCTGTGGAATGACCAGGGTGGGACAAAGGACTCTTGTCTGCTGGAGCTAGGTGTGAATGTTTCAACTGACCACCTTGATTAGCATTTAATGGCTTGGAAGTGCCTGGGGGGAATCTTTTGTTGAGAGTGATTTGATGTGCCTGATTGTTTACTCTCTGTTGTTTTGCTGTTGTAATTTTTGAGTTTTTTAATACTGGTAGCCAGATTTTGTTCATTTTCATGGTTTCTTCCTTTCTGTTGAAATTGTCCACATGCTTGTGGATTTCAGTGGATTCTCTGTGTAGTCTGACATGGTGGTTGTGAGAGTGGTCCAGCATTTCTGTGTTCTCAAATAATATGCTGTGTCCAGGTTGGTTCATCAGGTGCTCACTCTCAAAAAAGATTCCCCCAGGCACTTCCAAGCCATTAAATGCTAATCAAGGTGGTCAGTTGAAACATTCACACCTAGCTCCAGCAGACAAGAGTCCTTTGTCCCACCCTGGTCATTCCACAGATATATAAACCCATTTTCCTACTTCCAACAGACCTCACTCCTCTGAGGATGCTTGCCATAGATGCAGGCAAAACGTCAGGAGAAAATGCCTCTAGAAAATGGCCATACAGCCTGGAAAAACCTACAACAACCCAGTGATTCCGGCCATGAAAGCCTTCGACAATAAACTCAATGAGTCTTCCATTGAATGTAAACTTGAAGGGAGAATTGTACATGCAGTACATTTATATTCCAGTAGAGTTTGGATCTTACAGTGGTGAAATTCTGTGTATTTAATTATATGTTCATTTACAAAAAAAAATCCAAAAGACCATTCATAGGTGTGTGGCTATGCTGAATTAAATGAAATCTTCATAGGATGATGATACATCAGCACCGGAAGCGTTATCAATAGAGTGGGTGAACATTAACTGTGTCCCCAGCTCCAAAGCAGATAGCTTATTCTAGAGTGCATCTTACAGGGGAAAGTAGCGGAACAATGGAAACTAGACCTCCTACAAAAACTGCCTCACAATATCGTCATGTTTTTTTCAATAAAAAGCCGACAAAACCTGGTATTCAATGTCATCAGGGCGGATTACAGTGTACACATATATGGCAAACATTCAATGCCAATTTTGACATACGAACATATACAGACATACACAGAGGCTATTTAACTTTTTCTGGCCACCAGGAGAGCTGTCGCTTTCATCGTCCATCTGCGACGCTGATGAAGCACTTCCGCATTCCCCGCGCGCGAAGTACTAGTGTCTACAACAAAACGGACCTTACTTAAAAAATACCCCTTGTACATGTAGCCACTGAAAAATGTACAGTAAAGGTTGAGTATCTCAAGTATTTGAAACCAGTAGTGTTCCATATTTCTTTTCCCCCCTTTCTTTCTTTTTTTCATTTTGGAATATTTATGCATAATGAGATGTATTAGAGATTATTCCCAAATCTATTGTTGTTCATTTGTTCAGTCGTCTCCAGCTCTTTGTGACCTCATGGACCAGCCCACGCCAGAGCTCCCTGTCGGCCGTCACCACCCCCAGCTCCTTCAAGGTCAGTCCAGTCACTTCAAATCTATACATGATGTTTATTTATGTTTCACATACACCTTATACTCATAGCCTGATGGTGATTATATACACAATATTTTAAATAGTTTTGGTCACGAAACAAAGTTGTGTACATTGAAATATCAGAAAACAAATGTGTCACTATTTCAGCCACCCATATGGACAATTTTGAAATTTCAAATAAGGGATGTCCAACCTATTTATTTATTTATTTACTATATTTGTATACCACTCTTCTCAACCCTCAGGGCAACTCAGAGCGGTTAACAAAGCAAATACAATACTTAAACATGATAAAAACAGTTAAGAACAAGTTAAAAGAATAACATTATAACAATCAATATACATCATAACATCTCTTTCTTGTCTCATAGTTAAAATCAAGATCCAGTCTCATCATCCAAATGTTCCATATTTCTATATTAATTACACTGCCTATTCAAATGCCAGCTCAAACAACCAGGTCTTCACTTTCCTCCGAAATGTGAACAGGGAGGGGGCCGATCTAATTTCTGTGGGAAGGGTGTTCCAGAGCCAAGGGGCCACCACTGAGAAGGCCCTGTCTCTCGTCTCTGCCAACCATACTTGTGATGCAGGCAGGACTGAGAGCAGGGCCTCCCCAGATGATCTTAACATCCTAGATTAAGCTACATTAAAATGTATTCAAATGTATTCATTCCCTGACCTACATCTGGGGAAGTCTGGATAAGGGTTGAATGTTTTATGCTCTGCTATCCATCACATTACCAAGGAAGATAAAGCCCTTTTGGGTATGTTCAAGTCCATCCCCTGTGATGGTTGTGATAAGATTCATTTTGGATGTACGGCTGGGCATCTCACATCCAATTTAAGAACTTTAAATCTTTTGTATTATCTATACTTATATGAATACCTGTATTTGCATATACATCCATAATGAAATAACATGGAGATGAGATCCAAGTCTAAATATTACTTTTTTTTTTGTCATGTCAGGAATGACTACAAGTCGCTCCTGGTGTGAGAGAATTGGCTGTCTGCAAGGACGTTGCCTAGGGGATGCTTGGATGATTTGATGTTTTTATCATCCTTGTGGGAGACTTCTCTCATGTCCCTGCATGAGGAGCTGGAGCTGATAGAGGGAGCTCATCCGCCTCTCCCTGGATTCGAACCTGTGACCTGCTGGCACAGGGGTTTAACCCGCTGCACCACCAGGGGCTAAATATGAAAATCATTTATGTTTCATCTGAAGGTAATTTTGTACATAATATTTTAATGATCTTGTGCATGTAACAGACATGGTGTACACCAAACTATCAAACTATTTCAGCTACTCTTGTGGAAAATTTTGGAGTAATTTGGATTTCCAGATAAGGGCAACAACCAAAGCAACACTTTCGCTCAGTCACTGAGTTCAGTCATGTTTGACACTGCATAGAGAAGGAGGTCCCCTAGTACTGGCACTAGAATGAACTATATACTGATAACACACACACACACACACACACACACACACACACACTAGTTTACTGAACAGCCTCTCGTACATAAACATCCACACATTGCCTGCATCATAAAGAGCAGGTAGGATCAAATATACATTTATACTTTATAAGCAGCCATACAATCACAACAGTGCTCTGGGGGCAGCCAGTGGATCTCAAGTTTTGATGTCATCATTTCTCATATGTTACCTCCTTACGAAGCTTATGAAAATGATCGTGTTGGGAGCAAAGGCTGTGTCACTCCAAAGGTAAGTTTTGGAAGGCAACACAAGGAGGCACTGCTGTAGAGAAATAGGTAGGTGTAAGTTGTATGTCTCCTAATATAGGATTCCAGCCATTAGACTTAACTGATTAGTAAAAGTATGCAGTTGAATGATCTCTTAGTGAACTAAACAGTTTGTACTATTAACTCTGTCATATGTCACTAAAGCAATGTGAGTCTGGTTTAGCTTATAGCACTTACATGTAATTTTTGAATGGCTTATGACCATTGTAAAACAACACAAACCCTCTGGAAGAGTATTGAAACAACTTTTCAATTTTTAAACAATATGTTTATTTGTCCTTTTGGATTGTGAGGGTGGTAACCATTTAATGAATGAATGGTAAATGGTTTCCAATGGATGAAAGGCTCTAGCCATCCCTGTCATTAAGTCCAGTCATGTCTGACTCTGGGGTGTGGTGCTCATCTCCATTTCTAAGCCTAATACTGATGAATAAATATTAATAGTAAAAACATAATATAAGATAATTATCTCTCAATACTGATTTTCCATTGCAATCCTATATGTGTGTTCTTAAAGTTTGTTTCCGTTGAGGCGGGTGATTCCTTCTCTATGTAATTAGATTAGTAAGTGGCACATTTTAAAAAGTATTCTTTTCTTCAAGCTCCCCGAAAAGCTTCAAGCTATGATCCATCCAGATTAATGCAGAACTACATTCACATATGTACTGATTTGTTTTTCTGCATACAATTGAATCAACTAAATGAATCAAAGTTCTTTGGTGACCAATTTCAAATGAAGAATGCAAGGTCAGGTACTGCATTTGTTTGTGTTTTAGTCAGCAATGCCAGGAATTTAAATATTTCCCAAGCTTAACACAAATCAATAATGTGATACTAGGGTGCATCATTAGGAATATAGTTTCTAGATTCAGGGAAATAATAGTCCCACTCTATTCTTCTTTGGTCCAGATCTGGGCATCACAATTCAAGAGAGATATTGACAAGCTGGAAAGTGTCCAGAGGTGTGTGACTAAAATGATCAAAGGTCTGGAAACCATGCCCTATGAGGATCAGCTTAAAGAGCTGGGCATGTTTAGCCTGGGCATGTTTACTTCCAAGCCATTACATGCTAATCAAGTTGAAACATTCACACCTAGCTCCAGCAGACAAAAGTCCTTTGTCCCACCCTGGTCTTTCCACAGATATATAAACCCATTTTCCTACTTCCAACAGACCTCACTACCTTTGAGGATGCTTGCAATAGATGCAGGCGAAACGTCAGGAGAAAATGCCTCTAGAACATGGCCATATAGCCCGGAAAACCTACAACAACCCAGTGGTTCTGGCCATGAAAGCCTTCGACAATATATTATTTTCTATGCAGGAAATGCTGGCTTCTGTGCAGAAGACTGCTGAGTGGATTATTATGCACAAAATTTACATTTTCAATGTAGGAAACAGCATGTTTTGTACATAAAATGCCATTTTCTACATAGATCTTTTGTCTACAATTGCTTTACTGTTGGCGATTTAGGCCCATCCATTGCCTCTACCTTTTTTGGGTTCCTACCATCTTTCTCTCCTGTCATATTGGTCACCTGAGATTCGGTTTGTGTTGTTATATTAAACTTCTGGGGCTCTGGATTTGTCACTATGGTTCTATCCACTTTGCCATCATTGGTAGCACTGTGACTCTGCTTTGGGAAACTTTTTTTTGCTTCTCTTCCTTTGTGTTACCAAGGTTTTGAAGATGTTGCTTCCTTGCAAAAAAAAGATGTATACATTTCTCAGATAATAAATCCAAAACTGTCAGGATTTTCATCAGACCAGGATTTTTATCATCTCAGTTTTCTAACACTTGTGAAACATCTTTCTCAAGCATTCTTCAATACTTTCAAAATTCTCTCCATTTCTATTTTACAACACATTTTACAAGCTTTTTTTCGGAAGACTTACAGATAATGGTCCATGTTAGGTAAGAGATTTAAATCATCATATTTGGACATATATCTGTGGGGAAAATAATTGAGCAGTGGTTCTTAGTCTGTGTCTTTTCTCCATAGACGTCCAAGGATGTGATATCCTCATAGAGGTTCCATGAAGACTTGAAATGTCATCAGATTTTTCAGTGGAAAGAAGGAAGGAATGAAGGAGATAGGCAGAAAGGCCACATTTAGATCCGAAAGAGCAACAACATTTTGCCAGTGATATACATAATCTGTAC
Source organism: Anolis sagrei ordinatus (assembly GCF_025583915.1). Lineage (NCBI taxonomy): Eukaryota > Metazoa > Chordata > Lepidosauria > Squamata > Anolidae > Anolis > Anolis sagrei. The sequence goes on from NW_026847549.1 coordinate 107,676,013, forward strand.
AAATTTTCACTACATTATTCCAATTTATTTTAAATCTTAATAGTCCCACTGATTTGTGACAACAATAGATAGTTAAAGGAAATGTTAAGAGCTGCTGTAATTTAGCAATATCCATATCCAGGAAGGGGCTGAAATGATGTTACTGCATAGGGGAACCAGCAAATGATGCACAACAGGACTGATATACATCAGGATTGAGGCACAACATGACTGGTGCACTACAAGAATTAATGTGCAACAGGACTGATGCACATCAGAATAGTGGCTAGGAAGTAGTGATACAAATTGGAATACGCTTACTGGTGCCCCATTTTACATCTTCACAATCTTCTAACAGTGTTTCTTAGTGTCTCTGCTATACATCTAAACATACATAAAGTTAATTTGGAGTTTCCAGAAAACTACCATTCCCTGACTATTCCTGAAGCAGGACACTACCAGTTTAACCTAAAAGAATGTGTGATACTCATCATCATCATCATCATCATTTAATTACTTATTAATTGCCCTCCATCCAAGATGCTCTAGGCGATTTACAAGCTAAATTGTAAAGGATAAAAATACATACATACAGATATTGATAAAATTAACATAGATCAAAAGCTCTAGTGAAAAGCCAAGTCTTAAGTGCTAGGGGAAAAGGCCCTAACTCACGCATGGCTCTCATATAGGGCAGCAAGGAATTCCATAAGGCAGGGGCAGAAATAGAAAAAGCTCTGCGTCTGGTCCTTTCCAAGTGCACTTCTCTAGGACCCGGTATATAGAGTATTTATTTATTTGTTTGTTTGTTTCATTTGTATACCGCTCTTCTCAGCCCTCAGGCAACTCAGAGCGGATAAGTCATGTTGGGATGGTCGTTGCGACCTCTGATGATGGGAGAATGAGAGACGGTCCCTAAGATACGATGGAGCCTGGCCATAAAGAATTTTAAAGGTCAGAACTAGCATCTTATATAGACTACTGTAATCAGTTGGAAGCCAATGCAAATGCCGCAACACTGGTGTTATATGGCATTTCATGGGTGTTCTTGTGAGTAGCCTGGCTGCCGCATTCTGAACAATATGGAGCTTTCGGGTCGTAGACATCAGAAGACCAACATACAGGGCGTTGCAATAGTCCAGCCTAGACATGACCGTGGCATGGATGACTGTTGCCAGAGCCTCATCAGATAGGTAGGGTGCCAATTGCCTCGCTTGTCATAGATGGAAAAGGCCTGTTTGCTGGCAGCAGCGACCTGAGCTTCCATTGTCAGCTGCGAATCCAAAACGACACCCAAGCTCTTAACAGTAGGCGAAGGAGATAGGGCAGCACCATCGAAGGTGGGTAGCAAATGGGTCAGACCAATCGAGCATCCATGCCAGAGAATCTCAGTCTTCGCTGGGTTCACCTTCAATCTACTAGCACATAGCCAGTTCGATAGAGACTCCAGACATAAGGTGAAATTGTCTGGTATTGATGTTGCTCCAGGCTCCAAACGCAGAAGGAGTTGGGTGTCATCCGCATATTGATAGCAGTCTAGGCCGAAACTCCGAGTCAAACTAGCAAGGGGTCTAACATAGATGTTGTAGAGAAGAGGGGAGAGAATTGCACCTTGGGGTACCCCACATAGGAGGGGAGATCTTTCAGAGACTTGATCCATATATTCCACGCATTGGCTCCAGTTTCGGAGAAATGAGTTGCACCAATTGAGGGCCTGACCGTGAACTCCAGACATGGCAAGATGGTGAATCATTAGATCGTAGTCAACGGTGTCAAATACTGCTGTAAGGTTGAGAAGTACCAGTAGTGCTGATCCGCCACTATCAGACTGGCAACGAAGTTCATCTGTAATGGCAACCAGGACTGTCTCCGTCCCATGGCCAGGGCAGAAACCTGACTGGAAAGGGTCCAGGCCGGCTGTGTCATCCAAAAACTGTTGCAATTGTCCCAGAACAGCCCTCTCTATAATCTTACCTAAGAATGGAAGGTTTAGAAATATTGGAAATACATAAATGCCCTTGAGACAGCCAGGAGTCATCTCAAGGGGAGTCTGTGTTTTCATGACCAAAGGCTGTAACAAGGATATCCACATTGTCCAGTCATCATTATACTGCTCTTGTGTATATTTCAAAATACCCAAGCTTGCAATTCATAGTCATGCTTTTTATAAGGCTATTTTACACTTTAAAGTGGAAACATTCTACTGACATTATACATTTTCACTCCATTATTTATTTTCGTAACATGTAAAATAAGGAGGAAAGACACAAGTTCCAAAGCCCTGCTTATACTAGGAAGCCTTGATTAGCTGTGGTTCACTGTGGGATGCTCATTGTATGCTTAAGAATGTTGTTGCTCTTTATATTTTACATACTTACAACAGGAAACACTTATATAACATTGATGATTACCATGAAGCATCTCTGAGGAGCAATTGTGGAAATGATTGTAATGTGTGTGGTTCTGTGTCCCACCATCTATTCAATTGGAAATTGGCAATGGCAATAGCCAATTGGACGGTTCTTTTCTATTTCTTGTTGATTATTCTGCTAGAACGACTGGTATAAAAATGATCCCACTTAGCCAATTCTGTGTGGTTTGGCTTAGTTAACACCTGGAGCAGCTCAGTAATTGTTTTTTCTCAAATTGAGTTCCAAACTTACAGATTTAAAATCAAGTATCAGAGATTCTGGCCCCACATTAAGTGACCAAGACTCACTGGTTTCTTAAAGGCTCATTATGACGAATTAGGGGATCAGCAAAAAAAACCCTGTACAATACAGTACATGTTGATGATTGAGAGTCTGTCTTTGATGTGGTTTGTCCAATGAAACATATGTTGAAATTTCAGCACAGATCATATTGTGCTTTCAGAGTAACTATATTTTTATGGCAGACAGATACTTTGCTCATGTTACCTTAGTTTGGGGATGTAGTCCAAAGGGCAGACAACTGGCATGGAAAGCTTTACCTGCCTATAGTTTCATTCATTTGCAAGATTGGGAAACACACATATCTACTAGGCCTGGGTAACAACGCAAAAATTTGTTTCTAAAATCGATTTGTAATTGGGGTGTTTTTTTGTTTCGATATTTAAAATAATTACAAAATTTTCCCTTAAAAAAGTTCGGTATTTACGAAATTTCGTAAATATTTACGAATCGATTCGTTAAGATGGCGGACGCGATTGCGCAATATGCTAAAAAAAACCTCCAAACGGGACAGGGGGAACTTCTGAAGCTTCCCTCTCCCTCTGTTGTTGACTGTTGGTGTGATAAAACAAACAACAACTATATTATATTATATTATATATTATCTATATAATATTATTATATTACATATGAGGAGAGGAGAGGATATAGAGAGGTAGAGATAATGAGGCGAGAAGAGGAGAGAGTAGTATTGGGGGAGATGATAGAGAAGTAGTGACAAGAGGAGGAGTTAAGTAGAGGTAGGAGATTGTAGAGGAGAGGAGATAGGATAATATATATAGTATAGTAGGAGAATAATAGTATATGTAGATTTAGATTGGATTGAAATATAGATGAGAAGATAGTAACATATTATATGAATGAGAGAGAAGATGATAAAACTTATTATATAGTATTATTATATATTATATTATATTATATTATATTATATTATACTATAATTAATATATATTATATATTATTATTATAACAACAAAAATAGCTAGAAGCACTTAATTTAGTGATCTACTTCTAGTATCAAGAACTAAAGTCTGTAGCAAATTGCTGTGCCAAAAACATAATTTAGCAAATAATCCAGATTATCCTGTATATAATCTGGGATAAGAGCAGTTCAAGCAAACTGCTTCAGAATCACAGGGTTAGAAAACATTGGGTGGAAGCAAGGAAAAGTGTTCTCAAAAAACTGTCCCAAGCCCACACAGCATGCCCAAAAGCAGAAGATTAAGTCAGAATGAAATGTCCATCCAAAAACAATCCGATGTAAGAATCCAGTCTTTAAACCGCTTTGAAACGGCTTGTCTCAACCCAGGTAAAACTCTTCCTTGGCCAGCAGCTTAAAACTATTCTAATATAATATAATATAATATAATATAATATAATATAATATAATATAATATAATATAATATAATATAATATATTTATTAAGAATGGATGGACCAGTCAGGGGTGCTTTAATATACAATTATATTAATATAATACAATATACAATAATAAATGTGAAGAGGAATATAGGAATATAAGATATAATAACACAATACAAATATAAATAAAAATAATGAAGATATTGTAATATATTGTATATAATATTATAAGTAATATTATTATTGGTATTATTTATAGATTATGATTATATTAATTAAACCGTTTTCAAACGTCGAAGACGGCGATTCTCAAGCGGATTGTTTTCGTTGGATGTTCTCTGACCCTTAATAGATGCCCTTGGACATGCTGTGGGTCTTGGAACATAGAGATAGAATAATAGGAATATATAAACAATAAAAATGCAAAATATAAAAGATTAAATTAGTAACAACCAAGAAACAGGAATATAAATATATGTATAAAGAATTAGAGTTCCAACCATAATATCAAATACAATCAATAAAACATCATCAATATTCATTATTAATGATTATAATATATAATCATAGATTATGTGAGGCCACACTGCCATATAATGTTTAAAGCCCGTTTTGGGGGATTTTGTGCTTTGAGATTCTGAGTTATATGGCTGTGTGGAAAAAGCCGGGTTATGTGAGGCCACACTGCCATATAATCCAGTTTAAAGCCCGTTTTGGGGGATTTTGTGCTTTGAGATTATGAGTTATATGGCTGTGTGGAAAAAGCTGGGTTATGTGAGGACACACTGCCATATAATCCAGTTTAAAGCCCGTTTTGGGGGATTTTGTGCTTTGAGATTCTGAGTTATATGGCTGTGTGGAAAAAGCCGGGTTATGTGAGGCCACACTGCCATATAATCCAGTTTAAAGCCCGTTTTGGGGGATTTTGTGCTTTGAGATTCTGAGTTATATGGCTGTGTGGAAAAAGCCGGGTTATGTGAGGCCACATTCCTGATAGTTCGGCTGATCGGCTGATCAGTAAACACTAAACTGTGTGGAAAAAGCTGGGTTATGTGAGGCCACATTCCTGATAGTTCGGCTGATCGGCTGATCAGTAAACAAACATATTCATGAATTTCCTGCTGTTATATTAAGACTCTTACCCATTCTGTGACAGTAATCTCTTCCCCCCCCCCCGTTTAAAAAGTTTGAAGACCCCTGATATATAGTAATAAATAATAGTTTGAAGCTGCTGCCCAGGAAAGAGGAAAGGGAAGCAGCAGAGCAAAGGTGGCTGGCAGGAGGGGAGAGACTGGAAGTGGGACAAATGCGCCGCTTGCTAGCTTGCTACCGGGGAGGGAAACACGGTGCTTGGGAGCGCCGGATTGACTCCGGCGCACCCAGCATCCTCCATCCTTAAACCTCATTTCCGAAACGGGCGGAAGCTCGTAAAAAAGATGGAGGATGCCGTTTCGATATTTAAAAACACTTCCGGGTTTGAAAATAAGTTTTGTAATCGTTTTGTAAATGTTAAAAATAACGAATAATTAACGAATTACAAAATTAACGAACGAAACCGCCCAGCCCTAGTATTTATCTATCCTTTGGTTAAGAATTCAAACAGACCACACAGTTGTTCTTGTGTGAATAGGATGTCAACAAGTCTGCATTTTCCCCATCTGTTTACTTCTAGTGTTTATTTTATCCCTACCAACGTTTGAAGATTACTTTTAGTACCTATTATATATTAATTTTAAGTAGGAGCTTCTGCAAAAACCTAGAATAGGTTTCATATCAGTGCTTGAAAGACTCCGAATTCTTTTTTGGCCATTCTTTTTTTTTTCTCAGAATACTTGAAATTCTTGCCCAGGACAATTAAGCACTGCCATTTCATCTTTAACCTTCACTTTCATAATGCCTTTAAGGCTCACTGATAGGATTCAGCCCAATCCAGTTTTCATAAAACTTGTGTGTATTTGTAGGTCTCTGGAAATTAAAGCGCAGGCATTCTGTATTTAATTTATAAATTTGATTTCTGAGAGATGAACAGGTTAGATGTAGGGAATATGTACGAAGGGTATTTTTTAAGTAAGGTCCGTTTTGTTGTAGACGCATACTGCAACGAGCGCGTGCGTCGTGTACCAACATGCCCCGGGAACAACTGTGCTCAGTTTCCGCTCTGTAGCTAACCTGTACGGTTCTGTTCTGTGCTTTAAAAATGTTTAAGACTATCAACTCACCCGCCGCATGTGAAGTTCACTCAGTGATACGGTTTTTGTCAGCAAAGAACCTGCCTGCTGCAGAAATTCATCGACAGATTTGTGAAGTGTACAGTGATACTGTTATGAGTGAAAGCAAAGTGCGTAAGTGGGTATGACAATTCAAAGATAGCCATGACAACGTCCATGATGAGGACCGCTCCGGTCGCCCTTCTTTGATTACAGATGATTTGGTGGCTTCAGTTGAAGTGAGGATTTATGAAGAGGGTATTTTAAAATTTCTTCAGAGGTATGATAAGTGTTTGAACAAACTTGGCAACTATGTCAAAAAATAGAGTAAAGTATGTACTTTCTGAAAATAAATTTACTTTTTTTGAAATAAACTTTCGTTGTGTATTTATGATCCAACGGACCTTACTTAAGAAATACCGCTCGTATTTTCCAAAATATCTAACTTAATGTTTAATTTTTTGAGCCTTTGGATTACATGTAGAGTTGCATGAATTGTCCATGCATGAGTGTTATAACTAACCAGGAAGTTTCTGTTTCAGAACATGATATGATGTCAAGCATCAGTAATGAAGTAGGCTTGACACCTTGGATTCTTCCAGATCCATTGATTATATGTTTACAACTTCAGTATTTGAATTATCCAGCCAAGACATAATATCTTAAAGACATTTGCTTAGGATATCCAAATTTAACCTTAAATACAATTTTTTCAATCAACACACATTCAATTCACACATATTCATTAACCAAAAATGGTCTAATGAAAAGATAACCATGAACAACCTACATATCATCCCATAAATTGCAACTAAAATACGTACCTTTTGTCATGGCATTGGGGTTTTATTGGGTTGTAGTATGGAAAGAAAAAAGGATAATTCATTTTTCCCCAACACTCATTATAGTTCACTGCAGCAATGGAACTATGTTCGTTTGGTTCATACAACTAAATTCAGACCAAATCAACTCCTATTTTCTTAATGAAGAAGCAATATAGAATCCAAACTTCATGCTTGTCAAATGTAGTGGAACAATTTGCTGTTTAACATGAGATTGGTCCTAAAATACACATCTAATGTATTTTAAGTACAAACAGAAAGCATATATTAGGAGAAATACATGAGTACATTTATGTAAAGTTTTTAAGCAAAAACTTTTCAAACAGTAGTGATACAGAATCAATTTGTGCATCAACACAGTTTGAAAATAGTAGAAACCAAATCACAGGATTCTTCATCTCTAGTTCAGCAAGAAAGAGCATTTACTAGTAAATTCAATAGCACTGGAAAAGGCAATCAGTAATCTAACCCATATTGTGCTTTGATGCATTGATACCAATTTTTTATCATGTCAGCAGCTAACATACTGCAAGTTGCTTCTGGTGTGAGAGAATCAGCTGTCTACAAGGACATTGCCCAGGGGATGCCCAGAAGTGTTACCATCCTGCTGGGAGACTTCCTTCACATGGGAAGCTAGGGATGAAAGATGGGAACTCACCCCATCTCATAGATTTGAACTGCCAAAATGGGTTTGTATCAATCCATGCAATTCAGACAAACAGACCATAAATATACAGTATTATCACAAAATACAAGGCGTGGTTCATCTAAACCTTTCAAACACCTTCATGCTAGGAGAGATGATTGGGGAAAATGTTTCTCAAGTTGTAAGCAACCTGGTCTAGAAGAATCCTGGACTGATAGGAATGTTAACTGTTAGAGATTTATTCTCTACAAAAGTTGCATGTGCAATTTTTCACATGCAACACAGAAAAAAATACACAAAAAAGATCATTTTGTAAACAAGACATATTTTCTCTGTCAAAAATAATATTTCAACAGAGAAATATTGATTCCTTTCTGTGCAGAAATAAGACATAATTGGACATGATATAAGTGTTTTCTGCATAGAAAATATTATTTCAAAGTAACAAAATTAATTCATATGCAAAAATGTGTTTTTCTGCACAGAAATATGAATACTGACCTCAGCTATGGATTTGGCAAGCAAGACTTGAGCATTCTTATACGAGGGGCTGCTGATAAGTCTTTGGCTTTGTGTTCTTGTTTTGTTTCTATGGTAACAAATGTTACATCACATGAAAGCCTTATGTATCTAATATATGTTTTCAAAGTTTTGTGTTTGTAGCTTATTCACCGAATCTAGCTCCCTCCAACTATCATGGCAACAGTGATCTAGGCACATGGGAAAACAAAACGGCGGAGTCTAAGGCGATGTTCACAGCAAATGAGAGCAGAGGAGTGATAAAATTCTTGTTTCTTCAAGGAAGGTCCGCGAGGATATTCATAGTGATATGTCGCAGACATTGGGGGATCAATGCCCTTCCATATTCTACAGTTAAGAACTGGGTTGCCAAATTTTAAATGGGCCACTTCAGCACTAGTGATGAGGAACGTCCTGGACGACCAAGAGTGGTTGTTGTTCTGGAGATCGTTGATGCTGTGCACAACCTCATACTGGAGAATCAGCGAATTTCAGCTAAAGGCAATAGACATCAAGAGGATTTCTCATGAACGTGTTTCTGTCATTATCCATGAACATTTGAACATGAAGAAGCTCTCTGCAAAGTTGGTCCCCACATTTTGACAGCAGATCAGAAAAGCATGCAAGTGAAAACTTCCCAGTCTATTTGTCAGCGTTTCCGGACTGATAAGAACTTTCTGGATTGACTGGCCATTATGGATGAGACCTGGATTTATTTGTATGACTCTGAAACCAAGGCACAGTCAAAAGAGTGGAGGCACAGTGGTTCTCCTCGTCCAAAGAAGTTCAGGGTGCAAAAATAGGCCACTGAGGTGATGGTTTCTGTGTTCAGGGATAAGGAGGTCATACTGCTTCAAAATGGTTCCATCATCAATGCAATGTATTACACTGAAATTTTGGACCAACTGAAGGCAGTTCTGAAGGCCAAAAGTTGTGGTAAGCTGTCCAAAGGAATCTTGTTCTTGCAAGAGAATGCCTCTGCTCACACTGCACAAGCGACTATGGCAAAACTGGTGGAGCTAGGTTTCCAGCTGGTTGACCACCCACCTTATTCACCGAATCTAGCTCCCTCCAACTGTCATCTGTTTCCAAACCTGAAGAAACACCTCAAGTGTACCAAATTTCACACTATTTCTGATGCCATGGCTGCTACAGATGAGGCACAACCGAAATCCTTCTTTTTGCAAGGCTTACAGAACTTGGAATTCCAATGTAATAAGTGTGTTGATATCACTGGAGAGTATGTGGAATAAATGTAAAGTTTCATCTTCCTATCTTGTTTCTTTCTGGGTAAAGCCAAAAACTTATCAGTAGCCCTTGCAATCCTGGATCAGAGACAAAATGGTAAGTCATTATATACCACATAAGTTAAACTACATGTTGGATGAGCTGACCTCAAGTTGGTGGGTCAAAGGCTGACTTTAGCCAACAGCTAAAAATTATGGGAGACTTTTCCTATCACTTCTGAGAAGCTATTCAAGTCTACATAGAAAAAAAAAGTTCAATTTGATATATCTTTCAAGATATATCAGAATGGGATCAAATACCTCTGCATTGGGGTGCTTCTGACCATTGCTTCTTTAAACATGTTATTATATGAGATCCAAATATAACGTATCCGTGGTCACACTGATACATCACACTTTCATTAGGCGAATACTTTTGCTTTACATTTCCTTGAAGGCGACCGTGAAGAATGTCAGGTGGAGGAGGACATCTTACATCTAAAATGAAAGATAAAACAATCCTTGAAAGATGATTCGAAAAACAAAAGCAATATCTATACATGTGTAATAACTGTTTTTCTGAAGCCTCGTATCAGCAAACCTCCTCCTTCCTTTAACAGAATTGGATTTTGTTTTCAGATCTATTAAACACATCTTTCAACTATCCCAATCTGAAAAGAACATATCCTGTTAATCCTGTGCCATCCCACTTCTTCAGCTGCTTTTAAAATGTCTGTTTCTCCTTCCATTTTTCCACTCATCTTCCGCTTACTTCAATTGCTGCAAATGTAGTTTATAGTGCAAAAGTAACTTGCACTCCCTTAGTTCAGCAAGGGTGGAATCTTGCTCTTCCCTTGAAGATTCAGCAAAAAACAAACTGCAACCACCTCTTCAAACTATAAATGTTATATTTCTTCCAGAAATAGGGCTTTTGACTCCATAAGGTAGAATGAAATTCCTGACAATTGCGATATCACTTCTGACCAACTGATGTAAAATAAAGACTAAAGAGTTCAAAAGTCAAGATCAAGATCATTGGTACAAAATCCGATCCTGGATGTATCACAACCAAAATCTGGATATAGACAGCCTAGTTGACATCAGGATGCTGATATAATGTCTGGAATCCTATTTGACAGTTATAAGTATTTAACTTTGAGTTATGAACTCACAGCTGTTTCATACTCATGATTCCTATGCATTCCCCATTTCTGGAGACAGGAAAGCTTTTCATATGCCATGTACAGGGCAGCTGCCACTGTTTGAAGAGATTAGAAAGCAACTGACAGATATTTACACTAGACTTGTGTGCGAATTTCACTGCCTCCATTTCCTTCTGTACCTTCAGTACTTCAGGAGCTTGTAACAGTAAAGGCCCTTCTGATACAAAAAAAACCCCTTCATCAGTTCCTCCTCTGCTTTTTGACATTACAGTCTAATCTTTATATTAAGCCCCCCAGCAAACAAAAAGAAAACCCTAATTCTCTGAAAACTACTACTAGTTACCTCTGCTTACTCTACTTTCTACTATAGTAGAAAGCAGAAACAGCTGTAATGAAGCATTAAACCCAAAAAAAGTGTGCATGCCTGTCTGCATCCAAGTACCTCTTCTCTAGAGAAGAAACAGGTAAGAAGATAAAGTGTGCACGTCTGCCTGTAGCACCTCTCCTCTAAACTAAAAAACATCTTCAAGAATTTGCCTCCTTTGTGTGGTGTGGGGGGAGGGGGATTTTTGCTGCCTCCTCCGCTGAAGAGGCATGTCTGAAAGTAGTCCCTCAGGAACTACTTTCAGGGAGGACGGAGTCACAGGAATTGGAAATATGGCATTAATATGACATTAATCTTTGCACCTAGAAATACAAAGTCTGTCACGGCCTCCACATTTTCTCCCTCTATTTCCCAGTTGTCAA
>NW_026847549.1:107687547-107701777 GCF_025583915.1 Anolis sagrei ordinatus
AAAAAAACCCAATTACAAATCGATTTTAGAAACAAATTTTTCCGTTGTTACCCAGGCCTAGAAGCCACCTATCTGCAGAGTCCCTGAAACCTTGGACTGCAAAAATACATTTAATACAAAGCAAATAAAGTTGGAGCTCCTGGTACAGCTGTACCAGAACAGTGTCTTCAAATTCTACTGATGGCAAGCCCCTTTTCATCAAGACATCTCAAACAAGATAACTACAGCTAAAGGCAGTGCTCGTAGTATCCTAGCAGTACTGAAATATTGGTCATTGATGATATTGTTTTATTTACAATCCTCCTTTTTTTCCTCCTACATCCCAAGTCAGTTTACACAATTATGTTCTTCATTTCTATGTTATCTTTAAATGAGAGGAAGGTTAGGCTAAGAGGCAGTAGTTGTCAGTAGTTGTCCCAGACATAAAGGAAACTTCATTATTGAACAGGAACTAACACTTAAATTTCCTCTCAGTCCAACAGCAAGTTCCATGGTACTTAAAGCTAGTTAAAGTATTTTTAGGGCACGTGTAGACATTCCTACTAGTGAATAAGAGATGCCAAGAGTGAGAATTCCCTGATGTTTTCCCCTTCATCTTATCTCTTCTGCTGCACGAGGATTGAAAGTTCATTCTTTCAATTAACATTTTTGCTAAGTATGAGCCACTCCAGGACAATTTATATTTTTGCACTAAAAAGATAACATCTGTAATAAATGGAACATAAAAGAAATAGAAATAAAATATATTGAAATAGTTGTATTAATCTATTTTTTAAAAATCACCTTTGAGAATGGGGGGGGGGGGGTCCTACCATGTTTTCCGGCGTATAAGACAACTTTTTAAACCTGAAAAATCTTATGAAAAGTCAGGGGTTGTCTTATATGCTGGATATAATAATAATAATAATAATAATAATAATAATAATAATAATACAAAAAGAATAAAATCCAAGTCCCTTAGCTGCGTGGCCTGAGGAGGGAGGAGGAGGAGGGTGCGACTCCTGGAATGCGTCAACGGGCACATCCAAGGCTTGCCACTGTCTGAGGCTGCTGGGAGTTGTCATTCGGAGGTGCTTCCATGGGCCTAGGCGAGTCCAGTGGCCTTTGGAGAAGGAGAGCGATGGGGACAGAGGAGGGCATTGAAAGTAGAGCGGGGAGAGTGGCGGTGACAGTGGAGACAGCCCAGCGGGCCACCACCCCCGGCCAGTCTTCATGGCAATGCAGCCTGCCAGTGCTCCTACCCGCACCCTCCCTCTCTCCACCATCCTCCTCCTCCCTCCTGCCCTTGCAGGGGCCTTGACAAGGTTTGCACTTGGGATTTCTTGTGACTAGATGGGCATAGCATTGGAAGAGGGGCAGTTTTATACAGCGAGTAGATCCCTAACTCTGTATTTTATCTTGAAAAGCTGGGGGTCGTGTTATACACTCAGTCATCTTGTACACCAGAAACTATGGTATCTATACTAGCATTTTCTGAGAAATGATATAGTAAAAAGGCATAAAAGGAGTGCCATTAACTTTTCGTTAAATAGAATAATAACAACAACAACAACAACAACAATAATAACAACAATAATAATGTATAGTTCTGGTTTTGTTACTGTGAAAATGAATTACAATTTTAATTTCCTCCTACTCTTCTAAGTGATTTTTCAGGATTCGGCTGGTGAAATTCCAAGAGACTAGCTGCATGATAGAAGTAAGAGAAAACATATATAGACAACTCAAAACTCATACTTCATAACCCTTTCCAGCATTAGTCTTTTTTGTCTCTTCACTATGTAAGGGAAAAAGCTAGTACTTCTTTAAGGAACACCTTTAACTGTAATAAATAAGACTTATTCCCCCCAAAACCTCTAGTTCCTTAATTATGTGGTTGTGTCTCTTGGAGATTTAAATAGGCATGCTATGGAAAATTAAGCTGAAGTATCAACTTTTCATGTAAACAATCACCTCCAAGAGTCTGAACCTCAAGAATTACCAAGAAGGCTATTTTCCTATCATAAAAAGGGCTTTGCCTGAATTTTAAACCAATCTGGAATATATTTTCTGCTTCTTTCCTGAAATTTAGTTTTATAGGAATATGTGAATGTACCAATTACTTCATCAACCCAGCTGTCCATCTAGTCCAGGGTGCTGGTTTTGTTTGAGGGTAACCAAAACCAGCTATTATAATCTATTAGAAAGAAGTCCTGTAGCTACCACAACCCACAAAGGAAGTCTGTCCTTGGGTTGCCACATTTCACTTCCTTGGTTCTTAGTTTCTCATTATTAATTATGTAAATGATCACAGTGCATTTTTCTACTATCTTCAAAACTTCATGCCATTATTATATTCATAACTGATTTGAAGAAACTAATACAGACTAATATTTTGAAATAATTACATTTGGCCTACCCATAGATTTTAAAGTGTGTTGTCTTATTTGATAATGTTTATGTTATTGTTTTACTGTTTCTTGTTTTAAATTGCTTGTATTGTTATTGTTATTGCTTGTATTGTTGTATTTTGGGCTCAGCCTCATGTAAGCCGCACCGAGTCCCTTGGGGAGATGGTAGCAGGGTATAAATAAAGTGTTGTTGTTGTTGTTGTTGTTATTATTATTATTACAAAGTCCTGGAATCATGAACACAAAGACTGTAAGGTAAATCCAGCCTAGCTTAGGCAAACTCCTTAGGTAAATGTGAAAGTTTCTTTGACAAAGATCTGGTCTCAAACCCCCTGTTTAATACCCTTTGCAAAACATGGAGGTATTTCTTTGGCCTCTGGCCTTCCTCTTGTTTGCTATCCTTTCACTCCTTCGAACATGGAATTCCAACTGGGCAGCCCTATCTAAAGTTCCCATATCATCAAGGTCAATCTGCTCGTTAGCAGCCTGTTTTCCTGCTTGCTCATTATCAGGCTGAGAACGAGGCAAAGAGCTATCCTCTCTTTTGGAGTCAATCTACACCTGGCTGCTATCTTCAGTTTCTATACTCTCATTCCTTGCTGTGGGAAACTGCACTTCCTCTTCACTGTCTATAGCAGGGACATCTTGAACCAAACTGTGAACCTGAGTCCCATCATCCTCGTCAGAAACACTCTCTGATTCCAGCAGTGTCACAACATATTTTTTTCTGAAGATCAACATTCATGTTTCATGGGTCAAGATGATCCAAGACAAACCTATATTGTACCATTTCAGATTGTGAAATGGCAAAGTGCATGTGCACAGCAATCAACAATTCATAACCTTCACACATTTCACCACATGTGCTATTCATATTGAGCTAAGCTGTATGTCATAAGTCATTTGCTTGGTCTATTTCTTTCCAGAAAGCGAGAGAGAGAGAAGGAATCACAATGTCCCTTAAATTTTCATATATTTGGTATGATTACTCTGCTTGAAAAGATATCATGTTCCATGGGTGAATTGATTCTGTGGTATGGGCTTGGGCCAACTCTTTCCTTATATTGCACATATTTTATGGGCTTGAGAAATATGTTTGATCAAACTGAGGCAAAATATGATTTTTCCATATGCTTTGGTTTACACATGAGAGGCTTGCATTTTTCTTCAGGGGGATGTAAAACAGCAAGGCAGTTAGAGTAGCGGCAAACCACAAAGCTGGGGAGTCAGGTGTCCAAGTCCATTTGCACATAGGATCTCACCGAAGGTTGTGTTTTGTGATGAAGTCTTGGAAATTCCAAAATAATCATATAGTTGTTCCTCGCTGTTGGATGACAAGGATTCCCTATTGCTCCCTGTCAATCATAGGGCAAAATGCTAGCTCTGTTTCTCCCATTTATTGTAGCTTTTTATGTGTTACAAGGGCATGGCAATTTTTTTTAAAAAAAATCATCTGGAATATGTACCATTTTCAGTGAACTGAATACTGTGTTTTCTGATGGTCTTCGGTGGCCCCTCTGACACTCCCTGGTGACCCCCCACAGGGGTCCCGACCTCCAGGTTGAGAACCACTGCTTTAAAGCCTGGATTAAAATCCAAAGCGGATCCAACATTCACTGAAACGACAGCCACTAAACATCTCCTCTTGTAAATGGATGCTGGAGAAACCCTATCCGTAAAGCATCCGAGTGCTTAAGGACTCAGCAAATCTCCCCTATCCTAATGCACCCTTAACACTCTCCAGTTATTTGCCCTCCTCCACTAATGCGTTTGGGAGGGAAGCTATAATGAGTGGGGGAGCCTTGCCTCCTTCAGCTGCATTTCTGGCTCATAAAAGGTGGAGATGGGGGAAGGAGAGAGACGAGAGAGAGAGAGAGATGGAGGAATCCAGGCCATATTAAAGGAAGTGAGCAATTAAGTAACACAAATACTAGGCTCAGGGCTTCGCTGCAGCTGATGTCTATCATGTCAAAGAACAGCTAAACACAGAAGCAATGAAAAAGGTTGTAACTGCGTGACCACCACCGAGAAGGAGGGCTGCTTGGCAATAAAGACAAATCACTTCCTATGCGGAAAGGATTCGAGAGGGACCTCTTGGGAAATTCATGGAGGAAGATCAGGCATTTGGGACCTCACTACCTCTGAGGATGCTTGCCATAGATGCAGGCGAAACATCAGGAGAAAAATTGCCTCCAGAACATGGCCATATAGCCCGGAAAAACCTACAACAACCCAGTGATCCCGGCCATGAAAGCCTTCGACAATACATTTGGGAACATCAGAATAGGATCCCGAGATGTTAGGTTCCAACTCTCTTTCCTGGGTTACATCTACACTGTAGAATGAATGCAGTTTGATATCTTGGTCTCTATATACGGTTCTTTTTTTTTGGGGGGGGGGGGTCCTAATATCCAATCAGGGCTGACTTTGTACTTGAAACCCACAATTATTTTAAGCTTGGTCATGAAGGGTCTGTGTACCAAATTTGGTCCAGGTCCATCAAGCCACGGAGGAGCCTTTGAGTTACCTGTTGGAATGGCCTGGATAGCTGACCACAAAGGCTCTCCCATGGCAAATCCTCCCTGCAACCAACTTCTCTCCAAGGGATGAATCACGCAAGGAAGCGGGACTCCTAATTGCCCCTGTAAACCAAACACCACGTCTTGCCATCACAACCACAAGAGATAATCAAAAGGCAAAGGATCAGTGGGATGATGGAATGACAAGCCTGTCCTCTATTGTTTACAGGGTGGACACAGGGGAGCATGCGCTGGGATTAGAGTTCTTTCATCTCCCTCTTGCGCAGTTCTTCTGACAGCCAGCCCTGTCAAGTTTCATTTCAGATGGGCTTTGAAAACCAGGCACAACCATTTCGATGGAGTCAATTTTTAGAAAATCACTAATTTCTCAAAACCAGGAAGGCTTTGAAAGAGGGGGAAATTGTTGCTGTTGTTATTGTTGTTGTTATCTTTCTCCATGGAGCATCCAAAGCACTGCTGCGCCTTCCCAGCAAAGCCCTGCTTGCAAAGTCATTTGCTCTTAGGTCAGAACAAGAGATCAATAGTGATCAATGACTTTGCAAGTGAACCTCAGTTGGAAGTAACCCCTGGGACCATTCAATCCAACCCCATTCTGCCATGCAGGATGACACAATCCAAACACTCCCAGCAGACAGTCATCCAGCTTCTGCTAATGGTTACTGGTCTCCCAGGCAGAAGCATCTTCCATTGTCCAACAGCTCCTACCATCATGAAGTTCTTCCTAATTTTTAGGTGGAACCCCTGTGGTTTATATCAATTGTCTCATGTCTCTGGAACAGCAGAAAGCAACTTCCCTTCCTCCTCAATATGACATCCTTTCAAATACTAAAACATGGTGATTGTGTCTCCTCTTAACCTTCTCTTCTCCAGGAGAAACCTTAAAGGAATTCATGACTTCCATACCTTTGACCATTTTGGCCACCCTTCTCTGGACACCTTCCACCTTAGAGTCCACATTCCTCTTCACTTGTGGTTCCCAGAACTGGACATCGGTTTCTAGGTGAGTTTTGACTAAGAGAGTGGGACTATTGCTGAAGTCCTCCAAACCCACATTGATTTAGTGGTCAGTAGAGAGATCTTGTAGCACCTTTGATGGTCTTAAGTCAGGCATGGGCAAACTTAGGCCCTTCAGGTGTTTTGGACTTAAACTCCCACAATTCCTAACAGCCTACTGGCTGTTAGAAATTGTGGAAGTTGAAGTCCAAAACACCTGGAGGACCCAAGTATGTGCATGCTTGGCCTAAGCTTTGGTGGACTGGATCCCTTTGCATACTGATCCAGACTAATGTGGATATTTGACTTCTTCACCCATGCAGGTGTAAGATGGACCTATATTTGCACTATAATCAGTGAGGTCCCCGGTGTTATAAGAAGTTATATGGTCAGCTCAAACCCATATAATGTAGATCCAGCCACAACCAGTAGGTTATGGCCCAGGCCCCATCTGTACTACAGTTATAATGCAGATTGAACTACATTATATATGTGGTCAGTGCAGACTCATATAATGCAGTTGAATTGCATTGAATTGGATTACCTGACCATGTAACGCAATTCAATCTGCATTATAATGGCAGCATAGATGGGCTCCAGAATCACTTATCTATGATACGGTTCATGCTAGAGACTGTAATGCCATCTAGTGACAGCCTCAGGAATAGTCCTCCCTATTCAATCGTCATGGCAAGGGCCAATGGATCAAAGTTGGACTCGCCAATGTCTACACAACATAGGTACCTTCCTGAAATAGGCACACCTCTCCCTTGTTGTTGTTCATTCGTTCAGTTGTCCCCAACTCTTCGTGACCTCATGGACCAGCCCACGCCAGAGCTCCCTGTTGGCCCTCACCACCCCCAGCTCCTTCAAGGTCAGTCCAGTCATTTCAAGGATGCCATCCATCCATCTTGCCCTTGGTCGGCCCCTCTTCCTTTTACCTTCCACTTTCCCCAGCATCATTCCCTTCTCTAGGCTTTGCTGTCTCCTCATGATGTGGCCAAAGTACTTCAACTTTGCCTCTAGTCTCCTTCCCTCCAGTGAGCAGTTGGGCTTTATTTCCTGGAGGATGGACTGGTTGGATCTTCTCACAGTCCAAGGCACTCTCAGAACTTTCCTCCAACACCACAGCTCAAAAGCATCTCTCTTCCTTCGCTCAGCCTTCCCTAAGGTCCAGCTTTCATATCCATAGGGACTACGGGGAATACCATTGCTTTAACTATGCGGATCTTCATTGCCAGTGTGATGTCTCTACTCTTTGCATTTCGTTTTTCCTGCCAAAGTGGAGTATCTTGCATTTGTCCCTGCTGAACTTCATTTTGTTAGTTTTGGCCCATCTCTCTAATCTGTCAATCGACATTAATAGTTTCCCCTTTCCACAAAATCACTCTTGACTATGGGTCATATCATAATCCATAATTTTGGGCCCCAAAACCTGCTCTCAACTTATGAATAAGCTTGACTTGTATGTAAATCTATATCAGGCCTGGGCAAACATGAGCCCTCCCTCCAGGTGTTTTGGACTTCAGCTCCCACAATTCCTAACAGTCTGCCTCGGACTGCAGTGGAGTCTCCTTCTCTGGAGGTTTTTAAACAGAGGCTGGATGATGTATTGTCGAAGGCTTTCATGGCTGGAATCACTAGGTTCTTGTGGGTTTTTTCGGGCTATAGGGCCATGTTCTAGAGGCATTTCTCCTGACGTTTTGCCTGCATCTATGGCAAGCATCCTCAGAGGTAGTGAGGTCTGTTGGAAATAGGACAATGGGTTTATATATCTGTAAAATGGCTGGGGTGGGGCAAAGAGCTTTTGCTGGGAGTGCTTTGATTGTGCCTTCCTTCACGGCAGAGATGATGGCTCTGCTTGCAACGCAATGATTCAGTGATTCTACGACTCTAACACTGGGCAATGTGGTTCTGATCGGTGGGCCTGCATCCGACTTCTCTGCCTCGTTTGCTAACCTACAGTTCCTGGGATGGTTTCCCCAAAGCTGGGTAGACATGCCCCTCTGAAAGGGGATAATCTCATTACGTGCGCATGTGGATCACACATTCCAAAGTAACTTTTCGACACGTACTTGCACAGCATTCCAAAGGGTGTCGAACATTGCACACACAATGTGCCGCAGGTCCCGTGGGTTTGTGTGTTTTGGAAAAAGGGCTTGAAAGCGAAGAAAAGAAGAAGATGAAAACTGGAAAGGCTCTGGTGTATTGTTTGTTGTCATAATCCCATGCATGTAATATCCTCCCCTCCTCCTCCTCTGCTCCGGCTGCCTCTTCCCACCCCCAACCCACCCACGGCCCCCTACTCCTTCCGAAAGCTCAGCCAACACTGTGGTCAAACAGAGTTCAGAGTTCTTGCTAATGAGCCCAGCAATCTGGCCTCTCCTTCAGCAGTTGTACCAGTTCGCTCGGCAGGGTTCTGTTTCCTCTCCATTCCTATTTGAGGGCGAGGGAGAAAATATCGTCTTCGCTGTTCCCCACGTATTTATTTCCCCCTCCTCTCCTCTTTGGAGGGCAAGATGCAAGGAACCCATCTTTCGCCAACCAAACCGAGTTGTTTGCGGCAAAACATTGAGGCTTCTTGTTGGAGGCAGTTCAAAGAGAGGGCTAATATATATATATTTCAAAATACGAGGGTTGAATGAAAAGTAATGCCTCCACCTTCGTTACTTGGGTTTGGGTGGGAATATTTTAATAAATCAAACGCAGAAATAATAATCCTTAGAATGTGCACTATAATGAAGTTTAACAGTGACAAATGCAAGATACTCCACTTTGGCAGGAAAAATGAAATGCAAAGATATAGAATGGGAGGTGCCTGGCTCGAGAGCAGGACGTGTGAAAAAGATCTTGGAGTCCTCGTAGACAACAAGTTAAACATGAGCCAACAATGTGATCTGGCGGCAAAAAAGGCCAATGGGATTTTGGCCTGCATCAATAGGAGCATAGTGTCTAATGGGGCCGGGCTCATTACTGGGGGGCTGCGGAGAGGGGCCTGGGCCTGGAAATAAAGGGGGGAAAGGTTGGAGGGGGAGGCAAGGCAAGGAAAGAAGGAAGAGCGTGACTGTTGTTTGTTGTTATGCGCCTTCAAGGTGTTTCCGACTTATGTGGAATCCCAGAGGCCATCCAGTCCAACCCCCTTCTGCCAGGGAGGGAGACAAATGCAAGATACTACACTTAGGCAGAAAAAAAAAATGAAAGGCAAAGATACATATTAGGGGACACCTGGCTCGATAGTACTTGTGAAAATGATCTTGAGTCCTCGTGGACAACAAGTTAAACATGAGCCAACAATGTGATGTGGCGGCAAAAAAAGCCAATGGGATTTTGGCCTGCATCAATAGGAGCATAGTGTCTAGATCCAGGGAAGTCATGCTCCCCATGCTCTATTCCGCTTTGGTTAGACCACACCTGGAATATTGTGTCCAATTCTGGGCACCACAATTCAAGAGAGATATTGACAAGCTGGAATGTGTCCAGAGGAGGGCGACTAAAATGATCAAGGGTCTGGAGAACAAGCCCTATGAGGAGCGGCCTAAGGAGCTGAGCATGTTTAGCCTGAAGAAGAGAAGGCTGAGAGGAGATATGATAGCCATGTATAAATATGTGAGAGGAAGCCACAGGGAGGAGGGAGCAAGCTTGTTTTCTGCTTCCTGGAGACTAGGACAAGAGAACAATGGCTTCAAACTACAAGAAAGGAGATTCCACTGAACATGAGGAAGAACTTCCTGACTGTGAGAGCTTCAGCAGTGGAACTCTCTGCCCCGGAGTGTGGTGAAGGCTCCTTCTTTGAAGCTTTTAAACAGAGGCTGGATGGCCATCTGTCAGGGGTGATTTGAATGCAATATTCCTGCTTCTTGGCAGGGGGTTGGACTGGATGGCCCATGAGGTCTCTTCCAACTCTTTGATTCTATGATTCTATAACTACCACTATTCACTTTTCCACATAATCACCAGACAATTGGAGACATTTCTGCCAACATTGAACAAGTTTTCTGAAGCCGTGACGGAAGAAGTCAACACTCTGTTTCCACAACCAGCATATCAGAGTTCTCTCAACGTCTTCATCAGAAGCATAATGATATCCCCACAGATCTTCTTTCATTATCGGGAACAGATGGAAGTCAGACGGTGCTAAATCTGGACTGTATGGAGGATGCCATACGGTGGTGAGATCCAGTCTCTGAAGTTCAGTTGTGGTAGCATGTGAAGTGTGTGTTTTGGCATTGTCATGCTGCAGGAAAACATTTCCCTTTTCCTTTCAGACCCTTGTTAGCCATTGTTTCAAAGTTCACAAAGTCGGGGGTGCTTTGAATGTGATTTTCCTGCTTCTTGGCAGGGGTTGGATTGGATGGCCCATGAGGTCTCTTCCAACTCTAGGATTCTATGATTCTATGATTCTATGATTCTATGACGTGTTTGTTCTTAAATATTATCTTTGAAATGAAATCTTTTTTAGGGCAAATTACTGAGTGATGTAATGGTCCTCCGCCACCAACTCCGCTGGACCGGCCACGTTGTCCAGATGCCCAACCATCGTCTCCCAAAGGAGTTGCTCTACTCTGAACTCAAGAACGGAAAACGGAATGTTGGTGGACAGGAAAAGAGATTGAAAGATGGGCTCAAAGCCAACCTTAAAAACTCTGGCATAGACACTGAGAACTGGGAAGCCCTGGCCCTTGACCGCTCCAGCTGGAGGTCAGCTGTGACCAGCAGTGCTGCAGAATTTGAGGAGGCACGAGTGGAGGGTGAAAAAGAGAAATGTGCCAAGAGGAAGGCACGTCAAGCCAACCCCGGCCGAGACCGCCTTCCACCTGGAAACCAATGCCCTCACTGCGGAAGAAGATGCAGAGCAAGAATAGGGCTCCACAGCCACATACGGACCCACAAGAATATTGGAAGACAATCATCCTCCTAAAACGAGGGATCGCCTAAGTGAAGTGATGTAACACTCTGAATTTATTGTTTTTCCATAATCAACGATATCAACATGGATAACAACCTTCTGCATCCCAGAACACTGTCGCCATGATTTTTCCAACTGAGGGCTGTGTCTTGAATTTCTTTTTCTGGGACAAGCCTTTGTGTCAACTGACACTTCGTCTCCGTCCTAATGGTGTACCCATGTTTCGTCTCCTGTCACAATTGAATGGAGAAGGCATCACCCTCATTCTCGTAATGCGAGAGGAGTTCCTGGCAAATTTCAAGTCTGTGCGCTTTCATTTCAGGCATCAGCATCCTGGGTATCCATCATGCACAGATCTTCCGATAGACAAGCAAAGCAATAATGTGACCCACATGTTCTTGTGAAATGCCAATTATGCTTAAAATTTATCTCTGAGTGATACAACGGTCATCCTGAATCAATCAGTCAACCGTTTGCTTGTGAAACTCAGTGGTTGCTGTCACAGGACGTCCAACTCTTTGTTTGTCATGCAACTCAGATGTTCCCACCTCAACCGTTCAACGCTAAGGCTTACGGCCAAAATGGAAGTGTAGAGGAGAGTCTACTGAACAAGCCAGTACCTGCCGCATACCAGTACTGTCATCTGTTGAGGAGTTACGAAGGTGGAGGCATTACTTTTCATTCAACCTTCATAATAAGACAACTTGGTCCTTTTTCAGTAAGGGCGTAGATATTTTAATATTTACAGAACAACAATAGCTGGCTGGAAATGCCCTCATTTCTGCTTTATTTCTCCAGGGCTACCATATAGACCAGGCCTGGGCCAACTTGGGCCCTCCCTCCAGGTGTTTTGGACTTCAACTCCCACAATTCCTAACAGCCAATAGAGTGTCCCAATCCAACCCTTGAATGAACTAAGTTCAAATCATGTTTGAACTTTGGCTACAGCTTAGAATCATAGAATCCTACAGTTGGAAGAGACATTCAACCTCTTGCTTCCTGGAAGGAACACAGAATCAAAGAACCCCAACAGATGGCCGTCCACCTTGCAGCATTTAAAGTAAGCCAAAGATGAAGGAGGAAAATGAAGGAAGGAGAAAATGGGACATTTTAAAAGTAGCTGAAAAAGTCGGGATGTTGAGGATTAATTGGGATTGTCGCTGTCAAAATGAGGACGCTTGAAGAAGAAGGAAACTTCATGCTGCCATTTCTGAACTAAAGATTTTGTTAGATGGGCCAAAGCTAACAAAATGAAGTTCAACAGGGACAAATGCAAGATACTCCACTTAGGCAGAAAAAAATGAAACGTAAAGAGACAAAATATGGGACAATGCCTGGATCAACAGAGTGGAAAAGACCTTGGAGTCCTCATAAGGAGAAAGATGAATATGAGCCAACAATGTCATGTGATGGCAAAAAAAGCCAATGGGATTTTGGCTTACATCAGTAGGAGTCTAGTGTCTAGATCCAGGAAAGTCATGCTCCCGCCTCCCCAGGCCTATTCTGCCTTGGTCAGACCACAACTGGAATATTGCGTCCAATTCTGGGCACCACAGTTGAAGGGAGATATTGACAAGTTGGAATGTATCCAGAGGAGGGCAACTAAAATGATCAAGGGTCTGGAGAACAAGCCCTATGAGGAGTGGCTCAAAGCGCTGCGCATGTTTAGCCTGAAGAAGAGAAGGCTGAGAGGAGACATGATAGTCATGTATAAATATGTGAGAGGAAGTCACAGGGAGAAGGGAACAGGCTTGCTTTTTACTGCCCTGGAGACTAAAATGCATTGGAACAATGGCTCAAAGTACAGGAAAGGAGATTCCACCTGAATATAAGGAAGAACTTCCTGACTTTGAGAGCTGTTCAGCAGTGGAACTCTCTGCCCTGGAGTGTGGTGGAGGCTCCTNGGTTGTCTGGCTATTGGTTTCTTTCCTACTTTGGTGGCAAGGTTGGGTTTCGATAGATTATTATATATATACTGGGCATTGTAGTTTGTATTTGTAATGCTAGATATATGTGTGTGTGAATGTATGTATATATGTTTGAGAGACAAATATGGATTGGACATAAACATTCCAGTCAGAGGGAGAGAGTGTGTGTGTGTTTGCCCTCGTGACTGGGCCGCGTGCCTCTCTGAGGCGCTTCTTTGGCGCTGGGCCTCGTCAGGCGCTCATTGGCCTCGCTTCCCTCCCTCTCTCTCTCTCATTCCCCCCGCCTCCTTTCCCGCTCTCTTGGCGGTTGACGGGGAGGACGGTCCCGGGGGGAGGGGCCTGCCGCTGCCGGGGCCTCCGATTGGCTGAGGGAGTCGCTCGCCTCGTCAGTCAATCGAAGCCTCTTCCTCCTTTCTCCCCTCAGACGGCGGTTGCCTCCGATTGAGGAAGGACTCGCCTCTTGCTTCTCCTCCCATGGCCGGGCGCGGCGGGAACTTCCCCCTGGCCTCGCCGCCCGAGAGGCTGCCTTCCATGGCGCTCTCGGCCTCAGCAGGCGTCCCTCTTCCCCCGGGGCCCGGAGGTGGTGTGCTTTTGCGAGGAGGGCCCAGCCCCGGGGCCACCCCATTCCGGCCCATGGCGCACGGAGTCCCCTTCCAAGTAGGTGGCTTCTGGAGGAGGGAGTGTCGGGGAGAAGCAGACACGAGGAAGGCATGGCTTTTAGACACGTGTCTGGGTCAGGAAAGGTTTGGCTTTCAAAGCAAGCTGCTGTTGTGTGCCTTTGAATGTTTTTTCCCCATCTCTTGTTTGGTTTTGTTTTGTTGATTTGCCCAGAAGTTGTTTGCTTTGCCTTCTCTGAGGCTGAGAGAGTGGGCTTCCATGGCAGAGGCGCTGTCTACACTGCTGTCAAATCCAGTTTCTGAATCCACTTCACACTACGTAACACGATTATTGTTCCTGGGTTATTTCCATCATTTCCTAATTGGTTCTATAGAATCAAAGAGTTGGAAGAGACCTCATGGGCCATCCAGTCCAACCCCCTGCCAAGAAGCAGGAATTTTGCATTCAAATCACCCCTGACAGATGGCCATCCAGCCTCTGTTTAAAAGCTTCCAAAGAAGGAGCCTCCACCACACTCCGGGGCAGAGAGTTCCACTGCTGAACGGCTCTCACAGTCAGGAAGTTCTTCCTCATGTTCAGATGGAATCTCCTCTCTTGTAGTTTGAAGCCATTGTTTCGCGTCCGAGTCTCCAGGGAAGCAGAAAACAAGCTTGCTCCCTCCTCCCTGTGGCTTCCTCTCACATATTTTATACATGGCCATCATATCTCCTCTCAGCCTTCTCTTCTTCAGGCTAAATATGACCAGCTCCTTAAGCCGCTCCTCATAGGGCTCATTCTCCAGATCCTTGATCATTTTAGTCGCCCTCCTCTGGACACATTCCAGCTTGTCAATGTCTCTCTTGAATTGTGGTGCCC
>NW_026847549.1:107702145-107740981 GCF_025583915.1 Anolis sagrei ordinatus
TTGGCTATCCCTCCCAATTTGGTGTCATCTGCAAACTTGATGATCCTGCCTTCCAGCCCTTCATCTAAGTCAATTCTTGTTGTTCTCCCCACTATGACAGGCCCCTAATACTCCATCTCCGTAGCCGTTTGCCAGTTTGTTTTTCCTGAGATAAAAGTTTTGATCCCATTTCCCAGTTCACGTCTTTCACCGTCAATTATAGGCAAGGTACCATGAAAACAAGAGGGTGTTTGGTCAAGGGAGCTCTAAGGGTTTATCTCGCCATCAGAGGTGCCTTGTTGGTGTTCATCCCTTGTAAACAATAGGAAATGTCAGTGTTCCTGGTTGTCCTCATCTTTGACAGCCGAGAGCCTTGCATTCTTGGTGGTGGGAGAAATGAACCGGGAGGAAGGGGAGGAAAGGGAGTTGGCAGATATCTGAGTACCTTGGGAAAAACAGAGGCGCTTCGACATTTCACTCAGCGACCTAATGAAAACTAGACAAATTGTCCTGCGTTTAATATATAGTTTCCGCTGATTCGGGTTGCCTTTTGTCCGAAACAATTCCGGCCTTTATTGGAAAGAGACAGTTAGATATAAAGAAATCATTTCACGTCGGCGAGGGAGAGCCCCGCTTGGTCGGGAAATGGGAGTTGTGAAAAGAAAACTGGAGGACATTATGGATCGGATGTGCCCTGGAAGCTCATTTCTTCAGGGCGTTATGTCTTGCTCTTTCTCACAAATGCAAGGAAGGAGTAAATCACATGTAACCAAAAGAAGTGGTAATGGAGAATGCGAATGCTTGCATCTGGATATACTATGTATGAAGAAGGAGGTGGACATTTATTTCTGACATGAAACATTCACATTGAGTTCAAGGTTGCAGAAAGACAGTTGCTCACGTGTTGATTGTGGGTATCCTTGTTGATGCTCACCTGCATTTTGTACAATTGTGTGTGGTTGAGCATGGTTGTCCATGTAGGTTGATGCACAAGTCATTGCAGGTCATCCCACATTAAGTTTGAATATTGTAACTATACTCTCACATGGTTTCATGGTGGTCATGCCATACCATCCTTCATCTGATGCACAAGTCATTGCATGTTGTGCCACACCATCCTTCAGCAGATGCACAAGTCATTACATCTCATCCCATGTTAAGTTTGAACCCTCACATGATTTCATGGTGGTCATGCCATACCATCCTTTAGCTGATGCACAAATCATTGCATGTCATCCCACATTATGCTTGAATATTGGAACTATACTCTCACATGGCTTCATGGTGGTCATGCCATACCATCCTTCAGCTCATGCACAAGTCATTGCATGTCATCCTACATTATGCTTGAATATTGTAACTGTACGCTCACATGGTTTCATGGTGGTCATGCCATGCCATCCTTCATCTGATGCACAAGTCATTGCATGTGATTCCCACATTATGCTTGAATATTGTAACTATACCCTCACATGGTTTCATGGTGGTCATGCCATGCCATCCTTCATCTGATGCACAAGACTAGGACGCGGAACAATGGCTTCAAACTACAAGAAAGAAGATTCCATCTGAACATGAGGAAGAACTTCCTGACTGTGAGAGCCGTTCAGCAGTGGAACTCTCTGCCCCAGAGTGTGGTGGAGGCTCCTTCTTTGGAAGCTTTTAAACAGAGGCTGGATGGCCATCTGTCAGGGGTGATTTGAATGCAATATTCCTGCTTCTTGGCAGAATAGGGTTGGACTGGATGGCCCATGAGGTCTCTTCCAACTCTTTGATTCTATGATTCTATGATTCTAAGTCATTGCATGTCTTCCCACATATGCTTGAATATTGTAATGGTACCCTCACATGGTTGATGCCCAAGTCATTGCATCTCATCCCACATTATGCTTGAATATTGCAACTATACCCTCACATGACTTCATGATGGTTGTACCATACCATCCTTCAGCTGATGGACAAGACATTGCATGTCATCCTATATTATGCTTAAATATTGCAACTATACCCTCACATGGCTTCATGGTGGTGTGCCATACCATCCTTCAGCTGATGCACATGTCATTGCATGTTATCCCTCATTATGCTCGAATATTGCAACTATACCCTCACATGGCTTCATGGTGGTGTGCCATACCATCCTTCAGCTGATGCACATGTCATTGCATGTTATCCCTCATTATGCTCGAATATTGTAAGTATATCCTCACATGGCTTCATGGTGGTCATGCCATACCATCCTTCAGCTGATGCACAAGTCATTGCATGTCATCCCACATTATGCTTGAATATTGTAACGATACCCTCACATGCCTTCATGGTGGTTGTGCCACACCATCCTTCAACTGATGCACAAGTCATCCTACATTGTGCTTGAATATCATAACGATACCCTCACATGGTTTCATGGTGGTCATGCCATACCATCCTTCGGCTGATGCACAAGTCATTGCATGTCATCCCACATTGAGTTTAAATATCGTAACAATATCCTCACATGGCTTCATGGTGGTTGTGCCACACCATCCTTCAGCAGAAGCACAAGTCATTGCATCTCATCCAATGTTAAGTTTGAATATTGTAACTACCCCTCACATGGTTTCACGGTGGTCGTGCCACACCATCCTTCATTTGATGCACAAGTCATTGCATGTCTTCCCACATATGCTTGAATATTGTAACTATACCCTCACATGACTTCATGGTGGTCATGACATACCATCCTTCAGCTAGTGCATAAGTCATTGCAGTCATCCTACATTACTCTTGAATATTGTAACTGTACCCTCACATGATTTCATGGTGGTCATGCCACACCACTCTTCAACTGATACACAAGACATTGCATGTCATCCTGCATTATGTTTGAATATTGGAACTATACCCTCACATGGCTTCATGGTGGTTGTGCCATACCATCCTTCAGCTGATGCACAAGTCATTGCGTGTCATCCTACATTGTGCTTCAATATCATAATGATACCCTCACATGGTTTCATAGTGGTCATGCCACACCATCCTTCAGCTCATGCACAATTCATTACATGTCATCCCACATTATGCTTGAATATTGTAACTCTACCCTCACATGGTGGTGTGCCATACCATCCTTCAGCAGATGCACAAATCATTGCATGTCATCCTACATTATGCTTGAATATTGTAACTATACCTCACATGGCTTCATGGTAGCCATGCCATACCATCCTTCAGCTGATGCACTAGTCATTGCATCTCATCCTACTCTAAGTTTGAATATTGTAACTATACCCTTCACATGCTGGCTGTTAGGAATTGTGGGAGTTGAAATCCAAAACACCTGGAGGGAGGGCCCAAGTTTGCCTGCCGTGCCTGCTCTATCATCCTCTCCAAAGGTATCCCCATTCCCTCTCACTCTCCTTCCAGTATAAACCCAAGAGAGGGAAAGTGGATAACTGTTTTCCGCAGGGGTGAAGGTCAAAGCATTGTGCCACCAACATCACAAGAGCAGGGTGGTGGGCCTCAAAGTCCACATTGTCCTCAGAGCGGAGGGGAGGATGCCAGGCCGCCAGAGGAGTGTTGGGTATCCCAGAAGGCTGGGCCGTCCTTCTGTTAGCAGTTAATGAGGCAGGACCTGCCACTTTCAAGGCACAAAAGCTTTTAGATTCCTCTGTTTACTCTGAGCCATTTGGGTTCACTCGAGCCCTTGTCCAGGCGATTTACCCGCCAGCCTCCCACCTTCTCAGATAAATCACCTTCCAGCCTCACAATAGTATCGTTTACCGACTCGGTGCTTAACAAGTTTGGAGATCTGTGACAATGGAATAAAAACCTCCTTTTCGGGTAGAGGAATTCGGGAGCTCTGTGGGGTTGGGGCCGGGTGGCCAGAAAGCAATAGACACAAAGTTTGACTTTTTTGTACAAAAGTAAACAACGGGTGTGGAAAGACAATGGGAAAGAGGGAAAGAGGGGAAAGGAAGGGCGAAATATCAGGAAAAGCTGCATTTTTGGGGAGCCATTGCAAGTTATTTGTTGCCGATTTGTCCTTCTCCGTTCTTATCCATCACTATTTTATCCGTGCGATGCCAAAAGGGCTCTCTTTGTTCGAATGTTCTCAGAACGGATCAAACTAATTTGCTGGAATGTGAAATAATCCAGAAAGCAAGCTGGAGTCAGCCTCATTTTCGCAGACGAGGGGGAACAGCAAATTAACCGGCCACATTTTCTAGTCCCTGGGGCCCTGGGCAGGAATTTAAAGCTTCCGAAGAAAGCCCCGGAGTTAATGGATTTGCATGAAGTTTGGCATGCTAATGGAGATTGTCTCTTGTAACGAGCTTTTAATTAGGTCTCCTTGGTGCTTGACCTTCTGGTAAGAGGCAGGTCACTCTTCAAATGGCAGGAGAGCCGGTCTGCAGGTGGGGAGAAGCAGAGCATGGAAGAGCGCAGAGCAACGTTCCCATCACTTTGGGAGAGGGACGCCCAGCTTGGCCACCGATTCCCCTCCAATAGACTTGATTCCTCTCCCTTCTGCCAAGTTTTGGCTGCCAAACTCCAAGATATTTTGCTGCCCCAACTGGCTGCGGCACACAGACCGATGAGGCACTGCCAAGGAGACTGGCATGCCATTGCTATTTTGCACGGAGAGTACACCGGGCGAGACACAATGTGTACACATTAGGTGTTTATTGGAGCAACCGCACATATCTGGAAAAACTGAGATTCCACAAAGTGGAAAGAGTTGCTCAAGAGTGAAGGGCTTTATCACATAGAATTGTAGAGTCCTATAACTGGAAGACACCACAAGGGCCATTCAGTCCAACAGTTGTGTTTTTGTTGATAGTTGTAGTAGGCTGTTTGTGTTTGGACCAGAGCATTCCAAACATTTCATGTTGATGACACACTCTATGTAGAGTTTCTCAACCTGAGGGTCAGGACCCCAAAGGGTGGCAAGGGGGTATCAGAGGGGTCACTAAAGACCATCAGAAAACATAGTATTTTCTGGGTTGTTGTAGGTTTTTTTCGGGCTATATGGCCATGTTCTGGAGGCATTTTCTCCTGACGTTTCGCCTGCATCTATGGCAAGCATCCTCAGGGGACACAACCTCTGAGGATGCTTGCCACAGATGCAGGCGAAACGTCAGGAGAGAATGCCTCTAAAACATGGCCATATATAGCCCAAAAAACCCTACAACAACCCAGTGATTCCGGCCATGGAGGCCTTCGACAATACACTTACAATATAGGTCATGGGAGTTCTGTGTGGGAAGTTTGCCCCAATTCTGTCATTGGTGGGGTTCGGAATGCTCTTTGATTGTAGGTGAACTATATATCCCAGTAACTACAACCCCCAAAGGTTAAGATCTATTTTCCCCAAAATCCACCAGTGTTCATATATTTACTTTCTTACTTACTTACTTAGGCGATCTCTCGTTGGCCGAGTAGGATAGTCTTCCAAGGTCAGAAGTCTTGTGAGTCTGTAGGTGGCTGTGGAGCCCTCTTCTTGATCTGCATCTTCTTCCACAGTGAGGGCTTCGGTTTCCAGATGGAAGGCGGTCTCGGTCGGGGTTGGCTTGATGCGCCTTCCTCTTGGCACGTTTCTCTCTTTCACCCTCAATTCATGCCTCTTCAAATTCTGCAGCACTGCTGGTCACAGCTGACCTCCAGCTGGAGCGCTCAAGGCCCAGGACTTCCCAGTTCTCAGTGTCTATGCCAGAGTTTTTAG
The DNA here is from genome assembly GCF_025583915.1 of Anolis sagrei ordinatus. Lineage (NCBI taxonomy): Eukaryota > Metazoa > Chordata > Lepidosauria > Squamata > Anolidae > Anolis > Anolis sagrei. Next base: position 107,707,826 of record NW_026847549.1, read on the forward strand.
GGTTGGCTTTGAGCCCATCTTTCAATCTCTTTTCCTGCCCACCAACATTCCGTTTTCCGTTCTTGAGTTCGGAATAGAGCAACTGCTTTGGGAGACGGTGGTTGGGCATCCGGTCAACATGGCCGGTCCAGTGGAGTTGAATGAATGAATTGTTTATTGTACTAGCCATAGGCCATGACATCAGTAATATACTAACTTTATAAACACTTTCCAATATAAACCTTAAAATGTAACAAATATTAAATCTAAAACAAGTTATTTAAAATTATGTGGAGCGGAGTTGATGGCGGAGGACCATCACTTCAATGCTGGTGGTTTTTGTTTCTTCCAGCACGCTGACATTTGTCCGCCTGTCTTCCCAAGAGATTTGCAGGATTTTCCGGAGGCATTGCTGATTTTCATATATGGGTGTGTGTGTGTGTGTGTGTGTGTGTGTGTGTGTGTGTGTGTGTATATATATCCATATATGGGCATATTGAAGAGTCATACCAATTTTGGTCCAGATACATCATTGTTTGAGTCCACAGTGCTCTCTGGATGTGGGTGAACTACAACTCCAAAACTCAAGGTCAATGCCCACCAAACCTTTCCAGGATTTTCTGATGGTCATGGGGGTTCTGTATGCCAAGTTTGGTTCAATTCCATTGTTGGTGGAGTTCAAATGCTCTTTGATTATAGGTGAAATATAAATCTCAGCAACTACAACTTCCAAATGGACAAAATCAATTTCCCCCAACTCCACCAGTATTCAAATTTGGCTATTTGTGCCAAATTTGATCCATCCTGCATATCAGATATTTACATTACAATTCATAACAGTAGTAAAATTACAGTTATGCAGTAGCAACAAAAATTATTTTATGGTTGGGGGTCACCACAACATGAGGAATTGTATTAAGGGGCCAGGACATTAGGAAAGTTGAGAACCACTGACATAGAATCATAGCGTACTAGAGCTGAAAAAGACCACAAGAGTCTTTCAGTCCAACAATTGTGTTTTTATTGATAGTTGTACTTTGCTATTCAAGTTTAGACCAGGGCATTCCTAACATTTCATGTTGGTGACACACTCTTTAGCGATGCATCATTTCGTGATACAGGTGTGTCTTCTTCTTTCCTTCCCTTTTTCTCACTTCCCTTCTCATTCTTGGTCTCCAATCTGTGGAATGAAATAAGAGACTCACAACACAATGTTTTGTTTTCTGGGAGTTGAGGAGGAAAAGCACATTCAAAATACCCCTGAGAGATGGCCATCTAGCCTCTGTTTAAAAGCTTCCAAGGAAGTTTGGTACTTGGAACACATTTATGGTACTATACTCAGAAAATTTGAAATACACAGATATAGGTTGGGTGGCATTGAGTTTGAAAACAGTCCACGTGAAGGGAATATAGGAGTCTTACTCATCACCAAGGTGAACATAAGGTAATAATGTGATGCAACAGCTGAAAAACTCAATGCAATTCTAAGGTTGCATCAATGGGAATGTAATGTCTAAAGCAGTCGTTCCCAACCTGTGGTCCATGGACCACCAGTGGTCCTCAAGAACTAAAATATGGTCAACGGCTCACCATTACTACACCATTGCAATGAGAGCGACTGGTCTCATGAAACCCTCTTATAGTGCCGAGGCTTCTTAAATATGTTTTTATATGGGCGAGCAGACGGCGATTGTTGTTGTTCATTCGTTCAGTCGTCTCCGACTCTTCGTGACCTCATGGACCAGCCCACGCCAGAGCTCCCTGTCGGCAGTCACCACCCCCAGCTCCTTCAAGGTCAGTCCAGTCACTTCAAGGATGCCATCCATCCATCTTGCCCTTGGTCAGCCCCTCTTCCTTTTCCTTCCACTTTCCCCAGCATAATTGTCTTCTCTAGGCTTTCCTGTCTCCTCATGATGTGACAAAGTACTTCAACTTTGTCTCTAGTATCCTTCCCTCCAATGAGCAGTCGGGCTTTATTTCCTGGAGGATGGACTGGTTGGATCTTCTCGCAGTCCAAGGCACTCTCACAACTTTCCTCCAACACCACAGCTCAAAAGCATCTCTCTTCCTTCGCTCAGCCTTCCCTAAGGTCCAGCTCTCACATCCGTAGGTTACTACAGGGAATACCATGGCTTTGACTAGGCAGATCTTTGTTGCCAGTCTGATGTCTCTACTCTTTACTATTTTATCGAGACTGGACATTGCTCTCCTCCCAAGAAGTAAGCTTCTCCTGATTTCCTGGACACAGTCTGCATCTGCAGTAATCTTTGCACCTAGAAATACCTAGATGGCGATTATTGGATGGTATATGTTCTGTATCAGAAACTAGAGCTGATGTGGTCTATCCAGTGCGATTTTCTGAATCAGCACCCCAAATAACCAAAGTGAATCTAAAGTGGACCAAAAAACTGATTTGTAACCCTTTTGGTACTAATGTTGGAGAGTGGTCCCTGGTCAAGTGGTCCCTGGTCAAGTGGTTCCTGATCAAGTGGTTCCTGACCAAGTGGTCCCTGGTCAAGTGGTCCCTGGTCAAGTAGTCCCTGGTCAAGTGGTTCCTGATCAAGTGGTCCCTGCTCAAGTAGTCCCTGCTCAAGTAGTCCCTGCTCAAGTAGTCCCTGGTCAAGTGGTCCCTGATCAAGTGGTCCCTGCTCAAGTAGTCCTTGCTCAAGTAGTCCCTGGTCAAGTAGTCCCTGGTCAAGTGGTCCCTGATCAAGTGGTCCCTGCTCAAGTAGTCCCTGGTCAAGTAGTCCCTGCTCACGTAGTCCCTGGTCAAGTGGTCCCTGGTCAAGTGGTCCCTGGTCAAGTGGTCCCTGATCAAGTGGTCCCTGATCAAGTGGTCCCTGGTCACTTACTTACTTACTTACTTACTTACTTGGGCGATCCCTTGTAGTCCAAGGATGATGGTCCTCCAAGTGATGTGTCTTGGCAGTGGGTCCACAGGTGACTGTGGAGCCCTATTCTTGACCCACATCTTCTCCAACAGTGAGGGCATTGGTTTCCAGGTGGAAGGCGGTCCCGGTCGGGGTTGGCTTGATGCGCCTTCCTCTTGGCATGTTTCTCTCTTTCACCCTCCACTTATGCCTCTTCAGATTGGTCCCTGGTCAAGTGGTCCCTGGTTAAGTAATCCCTGGTCAAGTGGTCCCTGATCAAGTGGTCCCTGGTCAAGTGGTTCCTGAGAAACATCTTCAATTGTCTAACAGCTATTTCGATCAGAAAGCCCTTCCTAATGTTGAGGTGGTCAAAGTGGTCCCTGATCAAATGGTCCCTGGTCACTTACTTACTTACTTACTTGGGCAATCCCTTGTAGTCCAAGGATAATGGTCCTCCAAGTGATGTGTCTTGGCGGTGGGTCCATAGGTGACTGTGGAGCCCTATTCTTGATCTGCATGTTCTCCCGCAGTGAGGGAATTGGTTTCCAGGTGGAAGGCGGTCCCAGTCGGGGTTGGCTTGACGCGCCTTCCTCTTGGTATGTTTCTCTCTTTCGCCCTCCACTCATGCCTCTTCGAATTGGTCCCTGGTCAAGTGGTCCCTGGCCAAGTGTTTCCTGGTTAAAGTGATCCCTGGTCAAAAAAAGATGAGGAACCACTGGTGAAGAGCAAGGGAAGTCATAATCCTACTCTCTTCTGCTTTGGTAGAACCTCACTTGGAATAATCCTGGGTCCAGTTCTGGGCACAAAATTCAAGAAGACTATGGACAAACAGAAATGTGTCAAGAAAGGGGCAACCAAAATAGTGAAAATTTTGGAAGCCAAGCCCTGTGAGGAGCTGCATAGGGAGCTGGGGATGTTTATCTTGGAGAAGAGAAGGTTGGAAATAAACATGAGAGCCATGTTTAAATATTTGAAAGGATGGCACATTGAGGAGGGAGGGTTGTTTTCTGCGGCTCCAGAGATTAAGACACTGAGCTATGGATTCAAATTGGAGGAAAAAAGATTCCACCTCAACATTAGGAAGGGCTTTCTGATCGAAATAGCTGTTAGATAATTGAAGATGTTTCTCTGGACTTGGATGCCCATCGTCTTCTCTGGAACTGGATGCCCATCTGTCAGGAGGGCTCTTGTGATGTGTTGCTGTATGGTTGAAGGACATTTGACCTCTTCCAACATTATGATTCTATGAATCCTATGTATCATGAAGACTGCTAGCACTGGATTCGGGGTTTGTATGGGTTCTAGTTTTGTTGTTTTGTGTAGACACAACCCTAGTGTGGGAAGGCCCTCTCAAATGGCCTCCGCATTTAAAAAAGAACAATCCAGCGTGGTTTAGGAACCAATGGAATCAAGCAATTTGGAAATGTAGGGCAACCCAGCGAGATTTGGCAGTGCCAGACAGTGTTGCAAGAACACGATGACAGCTGCACAGGAGGAGGCAGGAGCGCCTTGTGGGGCTGTGTTTTCCCACTCGGCTCTTGGCCTCTGGATCCAGGACTCGGCTCCAACTGGAACTTCCCAAGTTCTCATTCTTTTTCTACTCGGCACAGAAAATCCAGCTGCTCCTTTGCCCTCCCTGCCTTTGTTTGTCCAGGAGATGCAAAGCCTTGAGCTGCCAGTCGTCCAACTTCAGTCACAAGCAGGAGAAGCACACCTCTGAATAACTACACTAGGTAACACAATTGTTGTTCCTGGGTTACAAATGTCATTTTCTATTAGGTTCTATCATAAAAACCTGGAAAATGTTTATTAAACTGCAAAAACTTTGGGACATCCTGCAACCTATTTTGCTATAGTTTTTCACTGAAACTCATCAAGTCTCAGCCAATTCAACACAGGATTGCTGTGAGTTTTCCAGGCTGTATGACCATGTTCCAGAAGCATTCTTTCCTGACGTTTCACCCACATCTACAGCAGGCATCCCCAAAGGTTGTGAAGTCTGTTGGAAAATAAGCAAGTACGGTTTATATATCTGTGGAATGTCCAGGGTGGGAGAAAGAACTCTTGTCTGTTTGAGGCAAATGTGAATGATGCACTTGGCCACCTTGATTTGTGTTCCGTCTTCCAGGAGCTTGGTTTGCATTGCTTTTCGGTTGCTTGAAATGGCATCCCTTTGCATTTTCCCCAGGGTTGCAGCAGCACCCTGAAAGTTAATTATTAACAGAGTTTGGAAACCAGCCTGCAAGCCCTTGCAGCTATTGGTTTAAAAAGTATCTCTTTGGGTCTAGAGACCGCCTTTTTCCTGGGGATGAGATCTCCATTTTGGAATCTCCCCTGTCTCTTTCAGTTTAGAAAAAAGGCCTCAGATGTGCTGTTAGGTCAAGCTAAGGCAGCTCTGACAAGCCATTGTAAGTACAATTGAGATATTGAGTTAGTTCAGTGGTTCTCAACCTTCCTAATGCTGTCACCCCTTAATACAGTTCCTTATGTTGTGGTGACCCTCAACCATAACATTATTTTCATTGCTACTTCACAACTATAATTTTGCTCCTGTTATGCATCATCTTGTAAATATCCAATATGCAGGATGTATTTTCATTCATTTGGCACAAATACTCGATATGCCCAAATCTGAATACTGGTGGAGTTGAGGGGAAGATTGATTTTGTCATTTGGGAGTTGTAGTTGCTGAGATTTATAGTTCACCTACAATATCAAAGAGCATTCTGAACTCCACCAATGATGGAATTGAACCAAACTTGGGACACAGAGCTCCCATGACCAACAACAAATTCTGGAAGAGTGTGGTGGGCATTGACCTTGGGTTTTGGAGTTATAGTTTACCTACATCCAGAGAGCACTGATGCATCTGGACCAAATTTGGCATGAATACTCAATGTGACCAAATGTGGACACTGGTGCAGTTTGGGGATGATAGACCTTGACATTTGGGAGTTGTAGTGGCTGGGATTTATAGTTCACCTATAATCAAAGAGCATTCTGAACTCCACCAATGATAGAATTGGGCCAAACTTCCCACATGGAACCCCCACGACCAATAGAAAATACTGTTTTTTCTAATTGTCTTTGGCGACCCCTCTGACACCCCCTCACGACCCCTCTAGGGGTCCAGACCCCCAGGTTGAGAAWCACTGAGTTAGTTAGAGAAGCTTATTGAGAAACATATTGAGATAGAGAGAGAGAGAGAGAGAGAGAGAGAGAGAGAGAGAAATAGTTATTGGGATATTGAGCTACTGAGTCACTGAGAGAGAGAGAGACTTCGTTACTTCATCTCCAAAGCTAACCTTGAGCTTAGATAGGGGAAGACCTGTTCTTTCTAACMATAGCGGCTCAAGGTTAGGGTAGAGTGTCCCAGGATTTTCTACCAATGGGGGAAGTTAACTTAGCAGCTGGAGGTGAAGGAAAGGAAAGAACATCTATATGGTTTCACAAATTGACTGTTTTGTTTGTAACTTCAACAAGCTGTGCCWAGTCTGCCAAAGACTTTGGGAAATAAATATTCTGTTTGATGTTCCAAACCTGGACTGGCCTCCGTCTAAGAAAGACACCAGCGGTTCACCCAGATAAAGAGAGAAGCACATCTTAGTTTTAATTTTATAGTGTCTGGGTGTGATGGCACAATTAGCATTGAATGGTCTTGCAGTTGTGAGGTTTTAGCTAGCCATGATTGTTTCTTGTTTGGAMTTCCCCTGTTTTCTGAGAGTTGCTTAAAAAAAACAGTAAATAAAGAAACAAGGATTGAGGAAACAAGGTGCAACAACCAACCACAAGATGGATGGATGGACACAAGGTGGAGGACAAACAACAAAGGTCTGGCCCAAGGCAAGGCTGTGAGGGACAGGAGCACACACACTCTCACATACACAAGGCAAGACAGTGGGAAGCTACCACTGTATATTATATTTCTTTTGCTGCCACCAAATATTTATTCAAAGGTTTCTTTTGCTGCCACCAATTTATTATTTCATAGGCCACCGCCGTCACTGGAATGTTTAAAAAGCCACATGAACGCTTCAGTTGTAATAAAACAGGAATATGTTGTTTACTTTGTTCTGGAACAGTAAATAAGCATAATGATTTCAAACAGATTATTATTATTATTATTATTATTATTATTATTATTTACAGTATTTATATACCGCCTTTCTCACCCCTGGGGGGACTCAAAGCAGAAAGTAAATATTAACAGGCTTTACTTTCTACAGAGAATGATCTTGTATCTTGAGTTTCTTAAGCAAAGTTCCCCACACAGGAATTACAAACAGGATCTTTTGAACCTTTTGAACCTTCCTTTCACACGAGCACTCTAATCACTATAGAGGCCTAACAATTTTCCTCAAAGAGGTATCTTAAGACCACAGACAGTTCCCAAACTCTTCCTTCCTTCCCTTCAAAACAACAACAGGAGAAGCATGGGTTCACAAGAAAAGACAATGATGCTTGATAGGTAAAAGGTATCGGAAAAGAGGAAGGCCACATGGATAAACAAAGTCAAGGAAGCCACAACTGACATGACTTTGCAAGACCATGATGGGGGGACTTCATAGCATCACCATGAGTCAAAGTCAACTCGATGGCAGTTCACATCAACAAACAATTAATTGCTATTTATCTTGGCTAGAGATCCCAGAATGTTGAGTTGGGGTTCACTCAATTTTATTTGTCAACGTGCTGTTTTGCATGAGACGTCCAACATTAAATGTCTCTTTTTCCAACGGGTTACGTTTTTGTGAAACTTTGGCAACAGGCCCAGATCGTTTTGCATTTGTTTCACCCAATGGGGTTGGTCTCAAGTTTTATGTGACAGTGTGTTGTTTCAGAGAGTGAAACATTTCTTTTCCGGTCATTGGATGAGCACCAACAAATAACCCAGCATGAATCGAGCTTTCCTCTCTGTGTCAATATATGTCCCACAGTGTCTCTTTTCTCTGTTTTCAGGATATAGGGCATTCTCCTTTGCAGAAGAGATCCAAGATTGCATGGGAGTGGGAATCTTCTATCGTGGTCTACATTATGAAAGTCAATGCAAAGTTAGCTATATAGCAGGAGCGCAGAAAAGCCCTGTTAGTGGATGTGAAGATGCTTAAGTGTCTCAACAGAGGTCAGGCTGTAGCAGCAACATGCATCACCATATCTTATTTATTTATTTATTTATTTATTTATTTATTTATTTATTTGCAGTATTTATATTCTGCCCTTCTCACTCCGAAGAAAACTCAGGGCGGATCACAGAACACATATACATCAAATATTCAATGCCTTTTTTTATACTGACAAGACAGACAACTGTATATAAATACAGGCTTTCCCATCTTCGGCATCTTGGAGGCTTTTGCTCATTTCCAGCCACGGAAGTGCTGTCGCTCCATCTTCCCTGCTGAAGACCTTTGTTCGTAAACTTCCTCCTTAATTGAATCTCCAGCATTTTTCTGGCATTTCCTTATGGGTGCCTTAAACACCTCCCTGCTAGGTAGACAGAAGCTGGACTAAAGGCCAGGAGCTCACCCTGACCTGGGCTTCAAACTGTCAACCTTTTGATTGGCAAGATTTGCTGCAGCTGGTGGTTATTCTGCTGTGCTGAAGCCCGTGCTTAGCTAGCGTGCAGCTACATGTAGTATTAATGCAGTTTAACACCACTGTAACTGCCCTGGCTCAACACTCATGCTTCCATAGGATTGAGCCAGGGCAGTTAAAGTGCTATTAAACTGCATTCATTCTACAGTGTAATTGCACCCATGGTCGCGATGTGCATAGATCTCAAGACACTTTGGTGACTTTCCCATATGAATGCAGAATCATGAATACATTACCACAAGGTGGTGCATTCATTACATTGACTATAGGACACTATTCCATATGTAGGGAAGGGGTGCGTCATATTACTGGGGTGTTTAGTCCTGTAGTGTTATTAAGTTCCGTTTGTCATTCCTTATCACACATTGTTCTTTCTTACCTTTTTCTCCTGAAATCATCCATTTTCAGATTTATCACTCCATGTATCTTTCAATAGGAAGTGTGGGCCTGCTTTTGGATGATGAGATAGCATTATGGTTGTTGTTGTTGTTGTTGTTGTTGTTGTTGTGTGCTTTCACATAGATGCAGGCGAAACGTCAGGAGAGAATGCCTCTAGAACATGGCCATATAGCCCGAAAAAAAAACCTACAACAACCCAGGTGCAATTCCTTTTGTTGCAGGAATGGTTGAGAAAAGCATGCATGAGCCTTTTGGGTCATTTTGTCAGTAGTAAACACATTGATTTGGAAAAATGTGCAGGAATCGTTGTGTTTACGATTGGCAACGTCTTTGCAAACACGCTTCCTTCGGAGGCATCCTGGATAGCAAAGGAGTGCCTTGTCTCCCCTTCCACACAATTGACATGGGCATGGTAAAGCCTAGCTTTGGTGGTTCCCAAAGAGATCCATTTACGGGGATCGGTTCCTGGGGGGGAAGCTTTGTTACGGTCTCCCAAGACGCATCTCTCCCTCTGTTAATTCACGGAGCAATTGCCCTTGCTCCATCTCGGCTATATGCGTGTATAATTATCTCCTCTCTGATACCTGAGACTCAGCCCTTCAATCTGTTCAGCGGGCAATCCAAACTATGCCCCAGGGACCTTCGGAAACACACTGAACCAACCTGGGGAAGGGAAGGGAAGGGTGAGAAAAGATGGGGAGGGACCCATTTTTTCAATAGAGTTACAAGCTGGGTAGATGCGGGGAATGCCGTGGATGTAGCGTACCTGGATTTCAGGAAGGCCTTCTCTGACAAGGTCCCCCATGACCTTCTGGCAAGGAAACTGGTCCAATGTGGGCGAGGCAAAACTACGGTGAGGTGGATCTGGAATTGGTTAAGTGGACGAACACAGAGAGTGCTCACTAATGCTTCCTCTTCATCCTGGAAAGAAGTGACAAGTGGAGTGCCATCAGCAGGGTTCCATCCTGGGCCCGGTCCTGTTCAACATCTTTATTAATGACTTAGATGAAGGGTTAGAAGGCAGGATCATCAGGTTTGCAGACGACACCAAATTGGGAGGGAGAGCCAATACTCCAGAGGACAGGAGCTGAATTCAAAACGATCTTGACGGATTAGAGAGATGGGCCAAAACTAACAAAATGAAGTTCAACAGTGACAAATGCAAGATACTCCACTTTGGCAGGAAAACGGAAATGCAAAGATACAGAATGGGGGACAATGCCTGGCTTGAGAGCAGTACGTGTGAAAAAGATCTTGGAGTCCTCCTCGTGGACAGCAAGTTAAACATGAGCCAACAATGTGATGTGGTGGCAAAAAAAGCCAATGGGATTTTGGCCTAAATTAATAGGAGCATAGTGTCTAGATCTAAGGAAGTAATGCTACCCCTCTCTTCTGCTTTGGTTAGACCACACCTGGAATATTGTGTCCAATTCTGGGCACCACAATTCAAGAGAGATATTGACAAGCTGGAATGTGTCCAGAGGAGGGCGACTCAAATGATCAAGGGTCTGGAGAACAACCCCTATGAGGAGCGGCTTAAGGAGCTGGGCGTGTTTAGCCTGAAGAAGAGAAGGCTAAGAGGAGATATGATAGCCATGTATAAATATGTGAGAGGAAGCCACAGGGAGGAGGGAGTGTGGTGGAGGCTCCTTCTTTGGAAGCTTTTAAACAGAGGCTGGATGGCCATCTGTCAGGGGTGATTTGAATGCGATATTCCTGCTTCTTGGCAGAATGGGGTTGGACTGGATGGCCCATGAGGTCTCTTCCAACTCTTGCATTCTGTGATTCTGTGATTTGTTGCGGAAACCCGGAGGTGAGGGCCTTCTAGTCATTTCCTCACAAGTGCCAGGAAACTTTTTATATACACTTCCACCCAAGCATCCAGAATGCCCAAACGCACTCTCCTGCGTTGCTTTGCTTCCTCATACATTAGACCCTCCCCTGCCGAGTCGCTGGGATTTGGGTCTGGATTTGGTAACTTAAGTAAAATAAATGTTAGCGAAGGCGCATTCTGGCAATGTGGTTCTAATTTAAGGGCGTTTTGAAGTCAGAGGGGCCAATATGTCTCCTGGATTTTGCGCCGGGTAGGGGAGATCTAAATGTAATTTGGGGAGAAGCAAGACTCAAGTTGGTTGGTGCTTTCTCTCTCTCTCTCTCTCTGCTCTAAGCAGAGATTGAGAGAAAGAGGCTGGGAAGTGAAGGAGCGTATATCTTGTCTTCCTCGAAAGCATTCCCCGAAACCTTTTGATCCGGAGGACCAGCGGTCGGGCGGAAATGGCACTGGGCCTGCCAGGCCTCAAGAGATAAAGGGAGCCGGGAAAGGGCTGGGCTTCGTCACTCATCCCTCTCCTGGGTCTTCTCCAAATGAAAGGAGATGTCAAATATTCCATCTTCACCAGTTCGAGGCACATGGGCAGGAAAGTGGCCGGCCTGATTTTTGAAGGCTCCCACTCTCAACATCTCCAGTCATTGTGTTATTTATTTATTTCGTATCAAAAGCATTGCATAAATTAGTATAAAACTGATAAAAATAGAAGAGGCGCAGGCGGCTAAATATCTTTTGACCAAAAACGGGCAACAGCAATGGCATTGTCTGTAGCCTCCAACAATTCTTCCTCTGTACATGAGGCAGAGAGTAGTGGACAAGCATACTGTTCTGTCGCACGCTGGGGCTGTAAATGATTGTCTTTAAAACAGGACGTGCAACCTGCGCCCAATGGGAAGCCAGGGGCCCAAGGAGAAGTTCTCAGAGGTTTCCACCACAAACAGTCTTTAGATGGCTTGAGAAGTACAACAAAGTCTTTTCATAGAATCATAGAATCATAGAATCAAAGAGTTGGAAGAGACCTCATGGGCCATCCAGTCCAACCCCCTGCCAAGAAGCAGGAATTTTGCATTCAAATCACCCCTGACAGATGGCCATCCAGCCTCTGCTTAAAAGCTTCCAAAGAAGGAGCCTCCACCACACTCCGGGGCAGAGAGTTCCACTGCTGAACGGCTCTCACAGTCAGGAAGTTCTTCCTAATGTTCAGATGGAATCTCCTCTCTTGTAGTTTGAAGCCATTGTTCCGCGTCCTAGTCTCAGGACTTTTATTAATGAACAATCAAACAGAAACTTCTCTTGTCTTCAGTAAAGTTAAGCAAATGATTCCAAGGTTTTAGGCAACTGATGAATTCCTAATCTTGCCCACGAAGGACAGGCAACTGTCTTCAATAACTTCTTCTTTAAAGGAAAATCCCCTTTTTAACTTCTCCCAGGCTGACTGTAATCTAACCCTTACTGATGTGGGCTCTGCTACCAGGTCAAACTGCGTCTCAAACGCCAAGTGGGCCTACCAGCAAGGCAGTAGATGTTCTCCAGCTGGAGTATTTTGGTCTTTAGGGCTCTTTTCCTGGAAATTCTCAAAGCTGTGGGGATGCTTCCCTGGAAATTCTTTTCCTGGATATTCTTTCCCTGGAAATTTTTAAAAGTTGAAGCTTTTGTACAGGGGAAGCTTTACACAGGTCCTGTACATAGCTTTCCTTGCTGAGACTAACTAAAAAATGGCTCCCTTCCCTTCCCAATTGCCCAAACGCAACGATGATGGGCAGGTAGCTTGCCCTATGACTGCAACCAAAAGAAGCCACCTATCTGCAGAGTCCCTGAAACTTAGGACTGCAAACAAACATTCAATCTAAAGCAAACAAAATTGGAGCTCCTGGTACAGCTGTACCAGAACACATACAGATGTGGAGTTGTCTCTCCTGCTCCACAGTCACACAAGGTTTGGGATTCTTTTAGGTCGTGCCATTTTGCCAGGTTGTCTTTTAATCTACCTGCTCCACTTGTGAGTCTGTTCAGGGACTTCTAAGTTGCCCATTCTTGGGTTTGTGCCTGGAGGAAGACCCTCATGGGTTTCAGTAAGACCTTCGACAAGGTCCCCCATGACCTTCTGGCAAGGAAACTAGTTTAATGTGGGCTAGGCAAAACTACGGTTAGGTGGATCTGTAATTGGATAAATGGACGAACCCAGAGGGTGATTCTCCCCAAGGCTTCCTCTTAATCCTGGAAAGAAGTGACGAGCGGAGTGCCATCAGCAGGGTTCCCCCCTGGGCTCGGTCCTGTTCAGGATCTTCATTAATGACTTGGATGAAGGGTTAGAAGGCAGGATCATCAAGTTTGCAGATGACACCAAATTGGGAGGGAGAGCAATACTCCAGAGGACAGGAGCAGGATTCAAAACGATCTTGACAGATTAGAGAGATGATTGGCCAAAACTAACAAAATGAAGTTCAACAGTGACAAATGCAAGATACTCCACTTTGGCAGGAAAAACGAAATGCAAAGATACAAAATGGGGGACAATGCCTGGCTCGAGAGCAGTACGTGTGAAAAAGATCTTGGAGTCCTCGTGGACAACAAGTTAAACATGAGCCAGGAATGTGATGTGGCGGCAAAAAATGCCAATGGGATTTTGGCCTGCATCAAGAGGAGCATAGTGTCTAGATCTAGGGAAGTCATGCTACCCCTCTATTCTGCTTTGGTTAGACCACACCTGGAATATTGTGTCCAATTCTGGGCACCACAATTCAAGAGAGATATTGACAAGCTGGAATGTGTCCAGAGGAGGGCGACTAAAATGTTCAAGGGTCTGGAGAACAAGCCCTATGAGGAGCGGCTTAAGGAGCTGGGCATGTTTAGCCTGCAGAAGAGAAGGCTGAGAGGAGATATTGACAAGCTGGAATGTGTCCAGAGGAGGGCGACTAAAATGTTCAAGGGTCTGGAGAACAAGCTCTATGAGGAGCGGCTTAAGGAGCTGGGCATGTTTAGCCTGAAGAAGAGAAGGCTGAGAGGAGATATGATAGCCATGTATAAATATGTGAGAGGAAGCCACAGGGAGGAGGGAGCAAGCTTGTTTTCTGCTTCCTTGGAGACTAGGACAATGAACAATGGCTTCAAACTACAAGAGAGGAGATTCCATCTGAACATGAGGAAGAACTTCCTGACTGTGAGAGCCGCTCAGCAGTGGAACTCTCTGCCCCGGAGTGTGGTGGGGGCTCCTTCTTTGGAAGCTTTTAAACAGAGGCTGGATGGCCATCTGTCAGGGGTGATTTGAATGCAATATTCCTGCTTCTTGGCAGGGGGTTGGACTGGATGGCCCATGAGGTCTCTTCCAACTCTTTGATTCTATGATTCTATGATCTCTGGGATTCCACATAAGTCGGAAACACCTTGAAGGCGCATAACAACAAACAACAGTCACCCTCTTCCTTCTTTCCTTGCTTTGCCTCCCCCTCCAACCTTTCCCCCCTTTATTTGCAGGCCCAGGCCCCTCTCCACAGCCCCCCAGTAATGAGCCCAGCCCCATTGCTCGCCCCGTGGCCCCCTTTATCTCGCTGCGCTGCCTGGCCCTTTTGAACTACCATCTGCGGATTGCAGCCGATGCACTAACTTGTTAACTGGGCCATACTGTGAAGGAAATAGCATGATTTAGATCAAGTGCTGGGGGACAGCCGCTCATGAGAAACACTTGAGCTAAGCCGTTGCCGCTCAGGATGCGCCCTGGGGAGAAGGGTTGCGTTGCGGGTCACGCTCCTGGCCTTGTTCGAGGGCAGGAGCAGAAGACGCAGGGGGTTCAGAGGAGGGGGAGAAAAAAAGGCACATTATGAAACCGGGGAAGCGAATCTGCCAAATTAACTTCTCAGCCTCTCAATCACACTCTGGAGGATAAAGCAAGAGCCCAAGAGTTGGCCCTTGGAGGCCAGTCTGGTTTGGCGCACACCGATCCCTCTCTCGTTTTCTTCCATTTATCAAACCAGCTTGCTATCACTAGGTTCTTGTAGGTTTTTTCGGGCTATAGGGCCATGTTCTAGAGGCATTTCTCCTGACGTTTCGCCTGCATCTATGGCAAGCATCCTCAGAGGTAGTGAGGTCTGTTGGAATTAGGAAAATGGGTTTATATATCTGTGGAATGGCTGGGGTGGGGCAAAGAGCTCTTCTCTGCTGGAGCTAGGTGTGAATGTTTCAACTGACCACTTTCATTAGCATTTGAAGGCATGGCTGAGCCTGGGAAAATGTTTTGTTGAGAGGTGTTAAGATGTGCCGGTTGTTTCCTCTCTGCTGTTTTGCTGTTGTAATTTTAGAGTTTTTTAATACTGGTAGCCAGATTTTGTTCATTTTCATGGTCTCTTCCTTTCTGTTGAAATTGTCCACATGCTTGTGGATTTCAAGGCTTCTCTGTGTAGTCTGACATGGTGGTTGTTGGTGTGGTCCAGCATTTCTGTGTTCTCAAATAATATGCGGTGTCCAGACTGGTTCCTCAGGTGCTCTGCTATGGCTGACTGTGGAATGGCTGAGGTGGGGCAAAGAGCTCTCCTCTGCTGAAGCTAGGTGTGAATGTTTCAGCTGACCACCTTCATTAGCATTTGAAGGCCTGGCTGAGCCTGGGAAAATGTTCTGGACCACTCCAACAACCACCCTGTCAGGCTACACAGAGAAGCCATTGAAATCCACAAGCATGTGGACAATTTCAACAGAAAGGAGGAGACCATGAAAATGAACAAAATCTGGCTACCAGTATTAAAAAACTCTAAAATTACTACAGCAAAACAGCAGAGAGGAAACAACCAGGCACATCTTAACACCTCTCAACAGAACATTTTCCCAGGCTCAGCCAGGCCTTCAAATGCTAATGAAGGTGGTCAGTTAAAACATTCACACCAGGCTCCAGCAGAGAAGAGCTCTTTCCCCACCCCAGTCATTCCACAAATATATAAACCCATTTTCCTATTTCCAACAGACCTCACTACCTCTGAGCATGCTTGCCATAGATGCAGGCGAAACATCAGGAGAGAATGCCTCTAGAACAGTGGTTCTCAACCTTTCTAATGCTGCGACCCCTTAATACAGTTTTTCATGTTGTGGTGACCCCCAACCATAATATTATTTTTGTTGCTACTTCACAACTACAATTTTGCTACTGTTGTGAATCATAATATAAATATCTGATATGCAGGATGTATTTTCATTCACTGGACCAAATTTGGCAGAAATATGTGAATACTGGTGGGGTTGGCAGGGGATTGATGTTGTCATTTCGGAGTTGTAGTTGCTGGGATTTATAGTTTATCTACAATCAAAGAGCATTATGAACTCCAAAAATGGAATTGAACCAATCTTGCCACACAGAACTCCCTTGACCAACAGAAAATACTGGAAGGGTTTGGTGGGCATTGACCTTGAGGTTTGGAGTTGTAGTTCACCTACATCCAGAGAGCACTATGGACTCACACAATGATGGATCTGGACCAAACTTGCCATGAATACTCAACATGCCCAATGTGAATGAACACTGGTGGAGTTTGGGGAAAATAGACCTTGGATTTGAGAGTTTTAGTTGCTGGGATTTATAGTTCACCTACAATAAAAGATCATTCTGTTCTCCACCAATGATAGAATTGGCCCATGAGGTCTCTTCCAACTCTTTGATTCTATGATTCTATGAGTGGCCAGTTTATATCTGGTCTAAGTAGTCCAACCCTAGCTTGTTGTTGTTCATTCGTTCAGTCGTCTCCGACGCTGGCATGAGAAATAAGGGCCACTGTACGGAAGTTGGAACAGTCTTTCGCATTTCCCTTTTTTGGTATGGGGATATAAGTTGATTTTTTCCAGTCTGATGGCCATTCTTGTGTTTTCCATATTTGCTGGCAAATGGCATGCATCACCTTGACAGCATCATCTTTTAAGATTTTAAACAGTTCAGCTGGGATCCCGTCGTCTCCTGCTGCCTTGTTGTTAGCAATGCTTCTTAAGGCCCATTCAACCTCACTCCTCAGGATGTCTGGTTCTAATTCATTCACCACACCGTCAAAACTATCCTTGATATTATTATCCTTCCTATACAGCCTATACAACCCTAGCAACTCACCTTAAAAACCAGGAGACGGGTTGTGTGAAGGTTCAATGCCAGTTGGGTTGCAAGGCGGGGGGGGGGGGGGGCATTTCCAACAATTTCCTGCAATTAAAGTAGAAGTCAGGCTAAAGGCAGAAAACCCAGAATAGTAGACATCGCCATGCAGTATGGAGACACTGAAGTAAATCTGGAATTTTCTGGTCCTAGACCTTAAGTATGCATGCGTAGCTAAGGAGCTTATGTAGAATATCAACGAATAATAACAACACTGACAAATGTGAAATGGAAGTGATTGTTCACAAGAAGGTGTGGAAAGAAAGGGAAAGTGGGCCGCGTCTTCCCCCGTCTGTCTGTCCCGGGTCCAAAGACCACCTTGTCCATTTCGACCAAAACGAAACTATCAAAGTCCTCCTGAAAAACAAATTTTCTTTTCGGCACACTGTAAATCTGTCCCGCTGCTTTCCAAGTGTCGATTCCCCGGGCCTCCGCTCGGAATATGGATTTCTTAGTAATAGCTTTAATAACATTTCGAAATGAGAAGCAGATACCTTGAAGTTTGGCTTGCTTTGAAAAATTGCAGGGGTCAGTCTGCTTCTAATTTATGGCCCTCCCCACATCTGGAATCCTTTATAATTAAAAGAAAAGGTTGGGCTACTATTTCCACCTGTCAAAGGATGAAAAGATAAATGCACTAATAGGTTACTAAATAGCCCGACAAGACGGGCTTTATACGGTCCTGTTCTTTACAGTACGAAAATAAAGAGGAGAAGAATTTGGGGCGGCGGGTCAAAGGCCTTCCCTCCTCGCTAATAACTTCTTTCATTGGTTAACCTATTTACCTCCCAGCCACCCAAATCAACATGAGTTTTGGGGTTATGTCCTCCAAAGAGTTCCTAACACAGTTGGGGACTACAACTCCCAGTTAAGTGGTCTGGGACTACAGTTTCCAATGTCCCCAGTCAGCATGGCCATTAAGCAAACTGGCTGAGAAACACGTGGGCTTGTAGTCCAAAAATAATAATAACTGTTCCAAATTTTAGACACCACTCTGCATGGTTCAGTGCTATGGAGTCCTGGGAGTTGTAGTTTGGTGAGGCACTCACACTCTGCTCAAGACTTTGTAAAACTACTTTGCCCAAGATTCTATAATGGCAAGCCAGGGCACTTACAGTGGTGCTGAACTGCATTCATTCTACCTTGAAGATGCACCCTTAGATGTGACCTCTTGTGTGTGTATGAAATTCCCTCAGTATTTCATCTCTATAGCATAAAAAACTAAGTCTGTACAGCTTCTCTCTACTATAGTGGTTCCCAACCTTTTTTTGACCAGAGACCTCTTGACCAGGGACCACTCTGACCAGGGACCACTCTCCAACCTTAGTACCAAAAGGGTTGTGAATCAATTTTTGGATACTAAGGCAACTTTAGATTTTGGTTTGGAAAATTTCATTGGATAGATCAAATCAGCTCTAGTTTCTGATACAGAACATATACCATCCAATAGTCACCATCTGCTCACCCACAGAAAACCATCTATATAAATAAAAATGTAATGTTCGTTTGTGGGATTAACATAACTCAAAAACCACTGGACGAATTGACACCAAATTTGGACACAAGACACCTATCAGACCACTGTGACCATGACTCATAAAAACCCAAAAAAACACAGCAGAAGAGACTTAAAAAGTCAAAGAAACAAAAAATACAACACTTGTGCAAATCCACATATGTACACAAACACACATTAACACACATATGCACAAATATATACAGAAATATATACACACATATATGCACACACAAAACACATGCACAGAAAGGGGAGGGAAGGAAGGAGAGAAGGAGGGAGAGAAAGAGGGAAAGAAGGAGGGAAGGAGAAGGAAATAAAGTGAAAGAGGGGAAGAAGGAGAGAAGGAACGAAAGAGAGAAAGAAGGAGGGAAGGAAGGAAGGAAAGAGACAAGGAAGGATGGAACCAAAGAGCAAAGGAAGTGAGAAAAGAAACAGGTAGAGAAGGAAGGAAGAAGAAGGGAAAGAAAAAGAAGGCAGGAAGGAGAGAAAGAGAGAAGGAGAGGAAGAGGGAGGGAAGGTTGGCCACAGCAACACGTGGTGGGTACAGCTAGTATATACATAGAAATGTAATGTTCGTTTGTGGGATTCACATAACTCAAAAACCATGGGACAAAAATAACATGAAATTTGGACACCACACCCCTAAAAGACCAATGACTGACCATCACTCATAACCCTCCCCCCCCCAAAAAAAACAGTGGAAAAGACTTTAAAACCCCAAAAAGGTCAATGACAAAAGCTACATGACAATACAGAAAAAAGGGAAGGGAGGGGGAAAAAAGAAAGAAAGAAAGAAAGAAAGAAAGAAGAAAGAAAGAAAGAAAGAAAGAAAGAAGAGAAGAGAGAGAGAGAGAGAAAGAAAGAGGTAGAGAAGGAAGAAAGGAGAGAGAAAGGAAAAGAAAAGGGATGGAAAGAAAGGGGTAGAGAAAGAAGGAAGGAGAGGAGGAAAAAAAGAAAAGGAGGAAAAGAGGAAGTGAAGGAAGAAGAGAAAGAGGCAGAAAAAGAAGAAAGGAGAGAAAGGGAAGAAAAAGAAAAAGGGAGGGAGGGAGGAAAGAGGTAGAGAAGGAAGAAAGGAGAGAAGAAAAGAAGAAAGGGAAGGAAGAAAGTAAGGAAAGAGGGAGTGAAGGAAGGATGGAAAGAAGTAGAGAAAGAGGGAGGGAAGGTTGGCCACAGCAACGCATGGCAGGTACAGCTAATATTTAATAAGCCTCAGCACTATAAGAGGATTTTGCGAGCCCAGTCGCTCTCATTGCAACAGTGTCATAACGGTCAGCCATGGACCATATTTTAGTTCTTGCGGACCACAGGTTGGGAATCACTATTCACTATGTTCTTGATCATTTTAGTCGCCCTCCTCTGGACCTATTCCAACTTGTTGTTGTTCTTTTCATACATGTAATTGTAGTGCCAGAGACTTGTCTCCTGTTGAAATATTAAGAAGAATTCATTACCTGAAGAAGGTGTTCTCATCACCAACACCGAAACAAGGAACAACACCTGGGATACCTTGTTGTAACCTGGTCACCACGTAGGACTCTTCTCTGGCACAACTTTGGATGCCACAAATAGTCCTTCGAAATATCCACGAGTGATTCTTTAAATCATCAGACCGATTGGACTACTATGGTCATCAACATGAATATGGACATTAATCCATAACAAAGAGAAATTGTTCCTCTATATCAGGGGTCCTCAAACTTTTTAAACAGAGGGCCAGGTCACAGTCCCTCAAACTGTTGGAGGGCCGGATTATAATTTTTAAAAAATGAATGAATTCCTATGCACACTGCACATATCTTATTTGTAGTGCAAAAAACAATAAAAATAATAGAATAATTAAAATGAAAAACAATTTTAATAAATATAAACTTACTAGCCGTCCCCTGCCACGCGTTGCTGTGGCTCAGTCTGGTGATCTGGAAAATAAAGTAATGAGAAAGTATTGGTTTCTTTGTCAGTGTTGATATGAGGATTGTCTGGTTTGCCCACTCTGGAACATGGGACATAGAATTGTCCTTCTTTAGGGCTCCCTTTCAAATCTATGATACTATATCTCTGTGTGAATCATATCTATCTATATCTATGGCTGGATGGCTCCGTCAGGAAGACTTTGATTACGTTTTCTTGCCCTGGTGAAGGGTGTTGGACTGGATGGCCTTAAGTATGGGGGTTCTGTGTGGGAAGTTTGTCCCAATTCTTTCGTTGGTGGGGTTCAGCATGCTCTTTGATATTAAGTGAACTATAAATCCCAATAACTTCAACTCCCAAATGTCAAGGTCTATTTTCCCCAAACCCCACTAGTGTTTACATTTGGGCATATTGAGAATTCGTGTCAAGTTTGGTACAGATCCATCATTGTTTGAGTCCACAGTGCTCTCTGGATGTAGGTGAACTACAACTCCCAAAACTCAAGGTCAATGCCCACCAAACCCTTCTAGTATTTTCTCTTGGTCATGGGAGTTCTGTGTGCCAAGTTTGGTTCAATTCTATCATTGGTGGAGTTCAGAATGCTCTTTGATTGTAGGTGAACTATAAATCCCAGCAACTACAACTCCCAAATGACAAAATCATAATTTTTTGAGTGATAGTCACTCCTTGTGTTGTGAGACGTTTTGTTGCCAAATTTGGTGTGATTTCGTTCATTGATTCTTTTGTTTTTAAGGTACTCATTATGCACAGAGCATTTTTATACATATAGATTGGTATTTCAATGGAAAGTGTGGACCTGCTTTTGGCTGATGAGATAGAATTGTAGTAGTAGTAGTAGTAGTAGTAGTAGTAGTAGTAGTGTGCTTTCAAGTCATTTCAGACTTAGGTTGACCCTGAGTAAATGACCTTGGAGGGCCATATCCGGCCCCCGGACCTTAGTTTGAGGACCCCTGCTCTATATTGTGTATATAAGTAATAAACCTGTCATATGACATTATATTTGAAGTTTCAACAACAATAACATAATACTTTGTGTACCTTAGTAATAGATATCTGTGTTCTATATATTGCTGCCTATATCAGGACTATATCAGGACTTCCATTTGGAAGTCTCATTCTCTGCAGGTTTTTAAGCAGAGGCTGAATAGCCATCTGCCGAGAGAGCTTGGATGGTATCCTGCTACATGGCAGGATAGGGTATGGTCCTTGGTGTGTCTCCAAACTCTAGTATTCTAGGTGCCCGAGTCCATCTTGCCATAACTCTCCCACCAATCCGTCTCCTCCCTTTTGCCTGCCAAAGAGACCCTCTTAAAACCCACATCAGAGTTGTAATGCCTGAACATTTTGCGCTCCCCAAGAGCTCCCCGTCCCGCTCCAGACTCGGCGGGTGCTGATTCAGACATGATGTGTGCCGGTTTAATCTATTTTTCACAGGGGTTTGCTTGAGAGCAGGGAAATTAGAACCAGGTAGGGACGGAATATTATTACTGTCCCGTAATGTGCTTTCCTTCCATGCGGACTGGATTAAGGTAACATCTGGTCCGTGTTTCTTGAACTATTTCCCTTTTATCACGAGAAACGATCGGGAACCCATCCCACGACTGCTCTTAATTTAGGCCCAAATATTACTGATGAAACATTGTACAACATGCTGTTATCTATTAAAACAATTTCCCTCCAGGAAAACTCGATACTTTTCTATTTTTTTCCCTCTCTCTCTCCGGCAAAGCCAATTGCAGGCTGCGAACCAGAAAGCGGCAGGGATGATGTCTTCCCGTAATCTGGCATTGCTTTCCAAAAATGGGAAGAGCGTCACGTGAAGAACCGAATGGCCAAAGGATGCTGCCATTGGAGGAGAATCGCCAAGGAACTTCGCTTCCCTTCACCAGGGGAATTATTTGGGGATGAAACACAGGTGTGAAACAAACCTGCAGGTTGGCCAAAGAAGGGAACTTGCAGGTTGATGGATCTGGATTTCATATAAATAATGCTAGAGTTGGAAGGGATCCCAAGGCCCATCCAGTCCACCTCCAATGCACCATGCAGGAAGACACAATCCATGACAGATGACCATCCAGCCTCAGCTCCAAAACCTTCAGAGATAGAGATTCCACCAGATTCCCAGGCAGCATATTTTACTATTTTACTACTAAACAACTCTTTTCCTAATGTTTAGGTGGAAGAGAGCCCAAGGGCCATCCAGTCCACCTCCATTGGC
This sequence comes from Anolis sagrei ordinatus, assembly GCF_025583915.1. Classification (NCBI taxonomy): domain Eukaryota; kingdom Metazoa; phylum Chordata; class Lepidosauria; order Squamata; family Anolidae; genus Anolis; species Anolis sagrei. Next base: position 107,730,281 of record NW_026847549.1, read on the forward strand.
CATGCAGGAAGACACAATCCAATCACTCCTGACAGATGACCATCCAGCCTCAGCTCCAAAACCTTCAGAGATAGAGATTCCACCAGATTCCCAAGCAGCATATTTTACTATTTTACTATTAAAAAGCTCTTTTCCTAATGTTTAGGTGGAAGAGATCCCAAGGACCATCCAGTCCACCTCCATTGCACCATGCAGGAAGACACAATCCAAGCACTCCTGACAGATGACCACCCAGCCTCAGCTTCAAAACCTTCAAAGATAGAGACTCCATCGGACTCCCAGGCAGCATATTCTATTATCAAACAGCTCTTACTGCCAGGAAGTTCTTCCTAATCTTTAGGTGGAAAAGATCCCAAGGGCCATCCAGTCCACCTCCAGTGCACCATGCAGGAAGACACAATCCAACCACTCCTGTCAGATGACCACCCAGCCTCTGCTTCAAAACCTTCAGAGATGGAGACTCCACCGCACTCCCACCGAAAGACCTTTTTTATCTCTCTAAAACAGTGTTTCTCAACCTGGGGGTCGGGACCCCTGAGGGGGTCACAAAGGGGTGTCAGAGGGGTCCCCAAAGACCATCAGAAAACACAGTATTTTCTGTTGGTCATGGGGGTTCTGTGTGGGAAGTTTGGCCCAATTCTATCATTGGTGGGGTTCAGAACGCTCCTTGATTGTAGGTGAACTATAAACCCGAATATCTACAACTCCCAAATGTCAAAGTTTATTTTCCCCAAACCCCATCAGTGTTCACATTTGGGCATATTGTGTATTAGTGCCAAGTTTGGTCCAGATCCATCATTGTTTGAGCCCACAGTGCTCTCTGGATGTAGGTGAACTACAACTCCCAAACTCAAGGTCAATGCCACCAAACCCTTCCAGTATTTTCTGTTGATCATGGGAGTTCTCTGTGCCAACTTTGGTTCAATTCCATTGTTGGTGGGGTTCAGAATGCTCTTTGTTTACATGCTAGCTACAAATCCCAGCAACTACAACTCCCAAATGGCAAAATCAATCCCCCCCGGCAACCCCACCAGTGTTCAAATTTGGGCATACCGGGTATTTGTGCCAAATTTGCTACAGTGACTGAAAATACATCCTACAGATCATTATTTACATGGCGATTCATAATGTTAGGATTATGGTTGGGGGTCAACACAACATGAGGAACTGTATTAAAGGGTCGCGGCATTAGGAAGGTTGAGAACCACTGCTCTAAAAGGACATTGTGTGAGTAAATGCAACTGACCCCATGACTGTAAATACGTTTCTCTGCTTTACAAAGAGTAAACTACTTGTTCGTTGTTGATCATTTGTGTGGCATATTTTCTTTCTCTGGCAAGATAGTGTTTGGACTGATAGAACATGAACCTAGCATGATTTGCTTTACGCCAACACTGTTGTCTCCTGTTCAGCTTGTGGTCTACTAAGACTCCTCGGGCCTTCCACACAGTAAGTAGTATGTGCTTGTGCAAAACTAGGCGAGAGATTTCCCTTTGCACTCCACCTTTGACTATTTTGTGCTTTATTTGTCGTGTCAGAACAACCAGTCTAACAGAACAAAGCAAACAAACAGAAAAATACACAACTTGTGAGTTTGGTAGTTGGTTAAATGTCCTTTGACCAGTATCTGGCCACTTGGAGTGCTTCCGGTGTTGCTGCAAGCAGGTCCTCCATGGTGCATGTAGGAGGGCTCAGGTTGCATTGCAGCAAGTGGTCAGTGGTTTGCTCTTCTCCACACTCGCATGTCGAGGATTCCACTTTGTAGCCCCATTTCTGAAGGTTGGCTCTGCATCTCGTGGTGCCAGAGCGCAGTCTGTTCAGTGCCTTCCAAGTCGCCCAGTCTTCTGTGTGCCCAGGAGAGAGTCTCTCATTTGGTATCAGCCATTGGTTGAGGTGCTGGGTTTGAGCCTGCCACTTTTGGACTCTCGCTTGCTGAGGTGTTCCAGCGAGTGTCTCTGTAGATCTTAGAAAACTATTTCTTGATTTAAGTCGTTGACGTGCTGGCTGATACCCAAACCAGGGATGAGCTGGAGATGTCTCTGCCTTGGTCCTTTCACTATTGGCTGCTACTTCCCAGCGGATGTCAGGTGGTGCAATACCGGCTAAGCAGTGTAATTTCTCCAGTGGTGTAGGGCGCAGACACCCCGTGATAATGCGGCATGTCTCATTAAGAGCCACATCTACTGTTTTAGTATGGTGAGATGTGTTCCACACTGGGCATGCATACTCAGCAGCAGAGTAGCATAGCGCAAGGGCAGATGTCTTCACTGTGTCTGGTTGTGATCCCCAGGTTGTGCCAGTCAGCTTTCGTATGATATTGTTTCTAGCACCCACTTTTTGCTTGATGTTCAGGCAGTGCTTCTTGTAGTTCAGAGCACGGTCCAGAGTGACTCCCAGGTATTTGGGTGTGCTGCAATGCTCCAGTGGGATTCCTTCCCAGGTGATCCTCAGAGCTTGGGATGCTTCTCTGTTCTTGAGATGAAAGGCACATGTCTGTGTTTTAGATGGGTTGGGGATCAGCTGGTTTTCCCTGTAGTAGGCAGTAAGAGCACCTAGAGCTTCAGTGAGCTTCTGTTCTACAGTCTCAAAGCTCCCTGCTTGAGCAGCAATGGCACGATCATCAGCTAAAAAACATATTGTCCTCCACCTCCTCTTCTTTCCTTTTCTCCACCATTGGTGATGGATTCAACAGAGCTGCAAACCTTGCAATCCAGCCTCTTCTAGGAGCCGACAGATGTTTTCTCTCTCTCTCTCTCGCTCTTCCTCGTTTCCACCAGCCCCCAAATATCTGTGATTCCATAGATTCCTGGAGACGGCTGTATTAACTCGCCAGAGCAGCCTTGCATTTTGCTGTCAGGACTGCAGGTAGCAGCTTTAGCAGCATTCAAAGAAAATGGTATTTTTGGTTTTTAAATGGCTACTAGCCTATATACTCAGGTGTCATTGGCCCCTTCCACACATACATTGAACTGGATTATCTGGTAGTGTGGACTCATATTGTCAAAGCAGGTATTGTGGATTATCTGCCTTGATATTCTGGATTATATGGCTGTGTGGAAGAGGCCTCATTCACCTTTTCCCTCTCTTTTCTTTTCTTTCTTTCTTTTCTTCTTCTCATGTTTTCCCTCATACACCTTCCCACCTCTTCTTTCTTTCTTTTCCTTCCTTCCTTTCTCTTCTCTTCTTTTTCTTTCTTCCCTTCTTTCCCTTTCTTCCCTTCGCTCTCCTCATACTTTCCCCCTTTCACCTTCTCCCTCTTTCTTTTCTTTTCTTTCTTCCTTTTCTTCTTCTCATATTTTCCCTCATACACCTTCCCACCTCTTCTTTCTTTCTTTTCCTTCCTTCCTTCCTTTCTCTTCTCTTCTTTTTCTTTCTTCCCTTCTTTCCCTTTCTTCCCTTCACTCTCCTCATACTTTCCCCCTTTCACCTTCTCCCTCTTTCTTTTCTTTTCTTTCTTCCTTTTCTTCTTCTCATATTTTCCCTCATACACCTTCCCACCTCTTCTTTCTTTCTTTTCCTTCCTTCCTTCCTTTCTCTTCTCTTCTTTTTCTTTCTTCCCTTCTTTCCCTTTCTTCCCTTCGCTCTCCTCATACTTTCCCCCTTTCACCTTCTCCCTCTTTCTTTTCTTTTCTTTCTTCCTTTTCTTCTTCTCATATTTTCCCTCATACACCTTCCCACCTCTTCTTTCTTTCTTTTCCTTCCTTCCTTCCTTTCTCTTCTCTTCTTTTTCTTTCTTCCCTTCTTTCCCTTTCTTCCCTTCACTCTCCTCATACTTTCCCCCTTTCACCTTCTCCCTCTTTCTTTTCTTTCTTCCTTTTCTTCTCATGTTTTCCCTCATACACCTTCCTGCCTCTTCTTTCTTTCTTTCTTTCTTTCTTTCTTTCTTTCTTTCTTATACCTTATCCTTTCCTTTGTCTTCCTTCTTCCCCTCCTTTCTCTTTCTTCCCTCACCCTCCCTTCCTTCTCACTTCTTTCACTTTCTTTCCTTCTCTCATTCCTTCCCCCTTTTTTCTTTCCTTCTCCTTTCTGCTCTTTTCCTTCTCCTTTCTTTCCTTTCTCTTCTCTTTCTTTCTTTTCCTTTCTTTCTTCTTCCTTTCTCTTCCTCTTTCTTTCTTCCCTTCCCTTTCTTTCCTTCTCTCCTTTCCCTCTTCCTTTCTCTTCCTTCTTCCCTTCTCTCTTCCTTCTCCCTTCCTTTCTTTTCCTTCTTCTTTTTCCTCCTCCTCCTCTATCTCTATTCCTTTTCTTCCTTCTTCCTCCTTCTCTTTCTTCCCCTTTCCCTTCCTTCCCTTCTTTTCATTTCTTTCCTGCTCTTCTTCTTCCCCTCCTTTTCTTTCTTCCCCCGACTTCCCTTCCTTCACACTTCTTTCACTTTCTTTCCTTCTCTTCATTCTTCACCTCACTTCAGATTGCCCCACCCTCCCTTCATTCTCACTTCTTTCACTTTCTTTCCTTCTCTCATTCCTTCCCCCTTTCCATTTCCTTCATTCTTTTCTGCTCCTTTCCTTCTCCTTTCTCTTCTTTTTCTTCCTTCCTTTCTTCCCCTCATACATATGTCACCTAGCAGCAGCCAAGCCACTTCACCCCCTTTCTTTCTCAGTGACATCACAAAGGGCTACTTCACCTAGCCACAGTCAATTCTCTTTGTTCCTTTTCTTTAAATAACCTCAAAGGGGAGAGGAAACCCCAATGTTCATGTTAATACTGCTGAAAAAATCAACTTAAATCACCGTATTTGCCCCTTGTGCTTGGTCCCACATCTATGTCTTTCTTTCTGAAGACCAAAAGGGAGGGCACTGATCTAATTTCGGTTAGGAGGGAATTCCACCGGTGAGGGGCCACCACTGAGAAGGCCCTGTCTCTCGTTCCTACCAGTTACACTTGCGAAGGAGGTGGGACTGAGAGCAGGGCCTCCTGGGACAATGTTAGCCTCCTAGCTGGCTCATAGAGGGAGATACGTTCAGACAGGTAAGCTGGGGCAGAACAGAATAAAGAATTGGTTAAGTGGAATATGGGCTGTAGCCTTTTCGGAAAAGTTAACCTATACATTGAAATTAGATCTATGGCAGGAAAAACGAAATGCAAAGATACAGAATGGGGGACAATGCCTGGCTCGAGAGCAGTACGTGTGAAAAAGATCTTGGAGTCCTCATAGACAGGAAGTAAACATGAGCCAACAATGTGATGTGGCGGCAAAAAAAGCCAATGGGATTTTGGCCTGCATCAATAGGAGCATAGTGTCTAGATCTAGGGAAAGTCATGCTACCCCTCTATTCCGCTTTGGTTAGACCACACCTGGAATATTGTGTCCAATTCTGGGCACCACAATTCAAGAGAGATATTGACAAGCTGGAATGTGTCCAGAGGAGGGCGACTAAAATGATCAAGGGTCTGGAGAACAAGCCCTATGAGGAGCGGCTTCAGGAGCTGGGCATGTTTAGCCTTAAGAAGAGAAGGCTAAGAGGAGATATGATAGCCATGTATAAATATGTGAGAGGAAGCCACAGGGAGGAGGGAGCAAGCTTGTTTTCTGCTTCCTTGGAGACTAGGACGCGGAACAATGGCTTCAAACTACAAGAGAGGAGATTCCATCTGAACATGAGGAAGAACTTCCTGACCGTGAGAGCCATTCAGCAGTGGAACTCTCTGCCCCGGAGTGTGGTGGAGGCTCCTTCTTTGGAAGCTTTTAAACAGAGGCTGGATGGCCATCTGTCAGGGGTGATTTGAATGCAATATTCCTGCTTCTTGGCAGGGGGTTGGACTGGATGGCCGATGAGGTCTCTTCCAACTCTTTGATTCTATGATTCTATGATTGATAATTTATGGAAACCATTTATCAGCTTCATGTGTACAAATCAATGGTAAATTCAAACCAGACAACCAAGAAAGATGTTGGACGAACAGTTACAAAATACGTATATTTGAATAATTATAGCTAATGGATGAAATTAGAATATACAAAAAAAAAACAGAACTGTCAAGTGATATATTTTTATAATGCTGTACAAATGATGTTTTGGGGAAAGTATAGACCTGGGAAGAGGTGATGTTAAAAAGGCGATTGTAGAATGTTAAATGTTTTTAACTAAATAGAGTTAAACATTTTAACAGAAAAAGAGAGAGAGGAAAGGGAGGGAGGGAGGTGAGAGAGAAAAGGAAGAAAGAAAGAAAGAAAGAAGAAGAAAGAAAGAAAGAGAGGGAGGGAGGAGGAGAGAGGGAAGGAAAGAAAGGAAGAAGGAAGGGAAAGGAAAAGAAAGAGAGAGAGAAAGGAAAGAAGAGAGAAAGAAAAGGAAAGAGGAGAGAGAAGGAAAAGAAGAGAGAGAAAGAAGAAAGAAGGAAAGAAAAAGAAGAAAGGAAAGGGAGAAGAGAAAAGGAGGAAAAGGAAGAAAAATAAAAGAGAAGGAGGAGAGGAAGAGGAGGAAAAACAGAGGTGGAAGAGGAAGAAGAGTAAGGAGAGGAAGAAGAAGGAAGGAAGGAAGTAGCCAGAGAGGTAGAGGAAGAAGGAGGAAGTGGCGTTGGAGGAGGAGGAAAAGGAAGAAAAATAAAAGAGAAGGAGGAGAGGAAGAGGAGGAAAAACAGAGGTGGAAGAGGAAGAAGAGTAAGGGGAGGAAGAAGAAGGAAGGAAGGAAGTAGCCAGAGAGGTAGAGGAAGAAGGAGGAAGTGGAGTTGGAGGAGGAGGAAAAGGAAAAAAGAAAGAAAGAAAGAAAGAAGAGGAAGGAAGAGAGAGGAAAGAAGAGAGAGGGAGAAAGAAAGAAAGAAAGAAAGAAAGAAGAAAAGAAGAAAGAAAGAAAGAAAGAAAGAAGAAAAGAGAAGAAAGAAAGAAGAAAGAAGAAAAGAAGAAGAAAGAGAAAGAGAAGGAGGAGGAGGGAAGAGACAGACAGGAAGAGGAGAGGAGGAGGAGGAAGGAGGAAGAAAGGAGAAGGAAGAGGAAGAAGGAAGGAAGGAAGGAAATGTTTTGTATTCTGGACCATCAAAAGTAAAGGTGTCACTATCTCAACCATCCATATGCACAACTTTGAAATATTTCAAATTTCAGAATTTGGGCAATGGATGCTCAGCTTGTTTTAGAAGAAAAAGGACACCCTGTTGCATCAAATTATAGAGAATCTGGTTGAAATGTTGCAAGAAGTTTTGTTATTGAGCTCCATTCTAATCCTTTGTGGCTCTTCAGGATAAGAAACCTCGACCTCTGGTCAGTAGCTCACAAGTTCTTTTATTTTCTTCTTTGGAGAACACTGCCACCACTCTCCCTGCTGCTAGAAGAAATCGTTGTTCCCAGCCGAAACGCTGGCGCATAGATTAGGAACCCCGAACCAGTGACCCCAAATGGTGTCGGAGGTCCTTGTGCTGCCGGAGACATCACAATCCGCATGACATGTTCAGAGGGGGAGAAAAGGAAGGAAGGAAGGAAAGGAAAGGAAAGGCAAGGTGGGTCAATTAGAGATCCCAACACACCCTTTTCCCTCCTGAGGCTGAGAGACTTAACCCCGGGTCCTGGCCGGATTCCAACTTGCCAATGCTATGTTGTCACAGAGTTCAAGAGAAGGAAAGGAAGGGAGGGGGGGCAGCAAAGGAAAGGGGCCACGAGTTGCTGTGAGTTTTTCAGGCTGCATTGCCATGTTCCAGCGGCATTCTCTCCTGACGTTTTGCCTGCAACTGCAGCCGGCAAAGTTCTCTGGGAAGGATGCCTTCAAGGGATGTTTGGTTCACCCTGCCTACATTTTTATGTCATCAAGATGCGTTGTAGTAAACTTTAAGTAAAGTACTGTTGTTTTTATTCGTTTATGCTTTGTGATATTGAACGCATTTTGGTATTGTATTGTCGAAGGCTTTCATGGCTGGAATCACTAGGTTCTTGTGGGTTTTTTCGGGCTATATGGCCATGTTCTAGAGGCATTTTCTCCTGACGTTTCGCCTGCATCTATGGCAAGCATCCTCAGAGGTAGTGAGGTCTGTTGGAATTAGGAAAATGGGTTGATATATCTGTGGAATGGCTGGGGTGGGGCAAAGAGCTCTTACAACCCCATACAGTACAAGAGACAGGGATGTTACGCTCGAGTGGAATTTAGTCTGGTCCAATGCAAAAGACACAATAATTTTGCAAAAGGCAAGAGGAATCAAGAACAGAAAACTTTACTCTTGGGATGTTGTAGGTTTTTCCGGGCTATATGGCCATGTTCTGGAGGCAATTTTTCTCCTGACGTTTCGCCTGCATCTATGGCAAGCATCCTCAGAGGTAGTGAGGTCTGTTGGAAGTAGGAAAAATGGGTTTATATATCTGTGGAATGACCAGGGTGAGACAAAGGACTTTTGTCTGCTGGGGCTAGATGTGAGTGTTTCAGCTGATCACCTTGATTAGCATTCAATGGCTTGGAAGTGCCCGGGGGGAATCCCTTGTTGAGAGTGATTTTATGTGCCTGTTTGTTTCCCCTCTGTTGTTTTGCTGTTGTAATTTTTGAGTTTTTTAATACTGGTAGCCAGATTTTGTTCATTTTCATGGTTTCTTCCTTTCTGTTGAAATTGTCCACATGCTTGTGGATTTCAGTGGCTTCTCTGTGTAGTCTGACATGGTGGTTGTTGGAGTGGTCCAGCATTTCTGTGTTCTCAAATAATATGCTGTGTCCAGGCTGGTTCATCAGGTGCTCTGCTATGGCTGACTTTTCTGGTTGAAGTAGTCTGCAGTGCCTTTCATGTTCCTTGATGCGTGTCTGGGCGCTGCGTTTGGTGGTCCCTATGTAGACTTGTCCACAGCTGCATGGTATACGGTAGACTCCTGCAGAGGTGAGAGGATCCCTCTTGTCCTTTGCTGAACGTAGCATTTGTTGGATTTTCTTGGTGGGTCTGTAGATAGTTTGTATGTTGTGTTTCCTCATCAGCTTCCCTATGTGGTCAGTGGTTCCCTTGATGTATGGCAAGAACACTTTTCCTCTGGGTGGATCTTCATCTTTACTCTCGTGGCTTGTTCTTGGTCTTGCAGCTCTTCTGATGTCTGAGGTGGAGTATCCATTGGCCTGGAGAGCCCAGTTGAGGTGGTTCAGTTCATCTTGGAGGAGGTGGGGTTCACAGATTCACACACACGGATAGATATCTACATAAAAACTCCAACCATCACCCAAGTCAAAAAAGAAGCACCATTAAAGCCTTGGCAGACCGTGCAAAAAGAATCTGTGAACCCCACCTCCTCCAAGATGAACTGAACCACCTCAACTGGGCTCTCCAGGCCAATGGATATTCCACCTCAGACATCCAAAGCCTTGAAGTATTTGTTTGACCTGTTGAAGATCTGAGAAGTATTTGATTGTTTTGTTGAAGACCTAAGCAATAATAAAGGACTTTGTTAAACTTTTCAAGCTTCTAAAGACTTTTGTATAGGAAAATCCTTACAGCCTCTCAGCTGAGGCACCCGGCTTCCCGCTGGGCACAAAGAGCACGTCCTGTTCAAAAGCCAATTGCTACAGGCCCAGCGCGCGACAGCACAATAGTCCTTGTAAGAATTACAGAATGCAAAGAGCAAGACTTCTTCATCTTCCTTCAAATGAGCAGTGCAAATGGTTGAGCAAAATGCTGTGAGCATAAGCTCCTCAGAGCAAAAACTGAACTGTATTCTAAAACACATACAGTTATACCCCACCGGCTGTGGCTCAAATTTACTAGCTGACTTAGATTAGCATCTGCACGTAATATTTATTTATTGTATCAGGAGCGAACCAAAACAATATAAGGTTTTTTTAACACACACACTTGGTGTTGATCCTCTTAGAACTTACTGTAACAAGGGATTCAGGTTAAAACCATTTGTTTCCATGGGATAATATTGTTCCGGACTGAACCACAGAAGATACAAGAGAATGGTGACTGTTGGGAAACTTTTGATGGTTCCAGGATGATACAAACACCATTTCAATATTACTTGTAACGACGATTGCTGCAAACTCCTTACACATCTGGAGAAATTAATGGTTCGAACAGTGCAAAGCATCCCACATCATAATAGAGCCCAATCCTTTTCCTGTGTTGTCTTTTTCCCCCTCCCTTTTGTCTTGGCTTGAACTCAGGGTTTCCTCCACCTCCATCCCGACCTCCTCCTCCTCTGCCCCCATTAGCTCACTCTGCAGTAGCTACAGGGAGTAATGACAAGTTATCACTGTGGGGCAATTACAAACCAATCATTTGTCACAAGGGATAAGCCAGGGAGAAGTCTTTAATTAGCAGCGGTTCCCTCCTATGCATCCGGGAAAAACCTTGGTGGGAGCATAAGGTCGTGGCAACAGAAGGAAATGCTCATAGATTTGGAGAAGGAACTAAATATATGGCAAAGTAAATGGCAAGCAGGCTCTCTCTCTTAGGCCATCCCTCGTTGTCCGAGTAGGATAGTCTTCCAAGATTGGTGTACTGGCGGTGGGAACGTAGGTGACTGTGGAGCCCTCTTCTTGATCTGCATGTTCTCCCGCAGTGAGGGCATTAGTTTCCAGACGGAAGGCGGTCCCGATCAGGATTGGTTTGATGCACCTTCCGTAGGTGGTTGTGAAGCCCTATTCTTAACCTGCATCTTCTCCCACAGTGAGGGCATTGGTTTCCAGGTGGAAGGCGGTCCCAGTCGGGGTTGGCTTGTCATGCCTTCCTCCTGGCACATTTCTCTCGTTCACCCTCCATTCGTGCCTCTTCAAATTCTGCAGCACTGCTGGTCACAGCTGACCTCCAGCT
>NW_026847549.1:107746348-107759677 GCF_025583915.1 Anolis sagrei ordinatus
ATACCCTCACATGACTTCATGATGGTTGTACCATACCATCCTTCAGCTGATGGACAAGACATTGCATGTCATCCTATATTATGCTTAAATATTGCAACTATACCCTCACATGGCTTCATGGTGGTGTGCCATACCATCCTTCAGCTGATGCACATGTCATTGCATGTTATCCCTCATTATGCTCGAATATTGTAAGTATATCCTCACATGGCTTCATGGTGGTCATGCCATACCATCCTTCAGCTGATGCACAAGTCATTGCATGTCATCCCACATTATGCTTGAATATTGTAACGATACCCTCACATGCCTTCATGGTGGTTGTGCCACACCATCCTTCAACTGATGCACAAGTCATCCTACATTGTGCTTGAATATCATAACGATACCCTCACATGGTTTCATGGTGGTCATGCCATACCATCCTTCGGCTGATGCACAAGTCATTGCATGTCATCCCACATTGAGTTTAAATATCGTAACAATATCCTCACATGGCTTCATGGTGGTTGTGCCACACCATCCTTCAGCAGAAGCACAAGTCATTGCATCTCATCCAATGTTAAGTTTGAATATTGTAACTACCCCTCACATGGTTTCACGGTGGTCGTGCCACACCATCCTTCATTTGATGCACAAGTCATTGCATGTCTTCCCACATATGCTTGAATATTGTAACTATACCCTCACATGACTTCATGGTGGTCATGACATACCATCCTTCAGCTAGTGCATAAGTCATTGCAGTCATCCTACATTACTCTTGAATATTGTAACTGTACCCTCACATGATTTCATGGTGGTCATGCCACACCACTCTTCAACTGATACACAAGACATTGCATGTCATCCTGCATTATGTTTGAATATTGGAACTATACCCTCACATGGCTTCATGGTGGTTGTGCCATACCATCCTTCAGCTGATGCACAAGTCATTGCGTGTCATCCTACATTGTGCTTCAATATCATAATGATACCCTCACATGGTTTCATAGTGGTCATGCCACACCATCCTTCAGCTCATGCACAATTCATTACATGTCATCCCACATTATGCTTGAATATTGTAACTCTACCCTCACATGGTGGTGTGCCATACCATCCTTCAGCAGATGCACAAATCATTGCATGTCATCCTACATTATGCTTGAATATTGTAACTATACCTCACATGGCTTCATGGTAGCCATGCCATACCATCCTTCAGCTGATGCACTAGTCATTGCATCTCATCCTACTCTAAGTTTGAATATTGTAACTATACCCTTCACATGCTGGCTGTTAGGAATTGTGGGAGTTGAAATCCAAAACACCTGGAGGGAGGGCCCAAGTTTGCCTGCCGTGCCTGCTCTATCATCCTCTCCAAAGGTATCCCCATTCCCTCTCACTCTCCTTCCAGTATAAACCCAAGAGAGGGAAAGTGGATAACTGTTTTCCGCAGGGGTGAAGGTCAAAGCATTGTGCCACCAACATCACAAGAGCAGGGTGGTGGGCCTCAAAGTCCACATTGTCCTCAGAGCGGAGGGGAGGATGCCAGGCCGCCAGAGGAGTGTTGGGTATCCCAGAAGGCTGGGCCGTCCTTCTGTTAGCAGTTAATGAGGCAGGACCTGCCACTTTCAAGGCACAAAAGCTTTTAGATTCCTCTGTTTACTCTGAGCCATTTGGGTTCACTCGAGCCCTTGTCCAGGCGATTTACCCGCCAGCCTCCCACCTTCTCAGATAAATCACCTTCCAGCCTCACAATAGTATCGTTTACCGACTCGGTGCTTAACAAGTTTGGAGATCTGTGACAATGGAATAAAAACCTCCTTTTCGGGTAGAGGAATTCGGGAGCTCTGTGGGGTTGGGGCCGGGTGGCCAGAAAGCAATAGACACAAAGTTTGACTTTTTTGTACAAAAGTAAACAACGGGTGTGGAAAGACAATGGGAAAGAGGGAAAGAGGGGAAAGGAAGGGCGAAATATCAGGAAAAGCTGCATTTTTGGGGAGCCATTGCAAGTTATTTGTTGCCGATTTGTCCTTCTCCGTTCTTATCCATCACTATTTTATCCGTGCGATGCCAAAAGGGCTCTCTTTGTTCGAATGTTCTCAGAACGGATCAAACTAATTTGCTGGAATGTGAAATAATCCAGAAAGCAAGCTGGAGTCAGCCTCATTTTCGCAGACGAGGGGGAACAGCAAATTAACCGGCCACATTTTCTAGTCCCTGGGGCCCTGGGCAGGAATTTAAAGCTTCCGAAGAAAGCCCCGGAGTTAATGGATTTGCATGAAGTTTGGCATGCTAATGGAGATTGTCTCTTGTAACGAGCTTTTAATTAGGTCTCCTTGGTGCTTGACCTTCTGGTAAGAGGCAGGTCACTCTTCAAATGGCAGGAGAGCCGGTCTGCAGGTGGGGAGAAGCAGAGCATGGAAGAGCGCAGAGCAACGTTCCCATCACTTTGGGAGAGGGACGCCCAGCTTGGCCACCGATTCCCCTCCAATAGACTTGATTCCTCTCCCTTCTGCCAAGTTTTGGCTGCCAAACTCCAAGATATTTTGCTGCCCCAACTGGCTGCGGCACACAGACCGATGAGGCACTGCCAAGGAGACTGGCATGCCATTGCTATTTTGCACGGAGAGTACACCGGGCGAGACACAATGTGTACACATTAGGTGTTTATTGGAGCAACCGCACATATCTGGAAAAACTGAGATTCCACAAAGTGGAAAGAGTTGCTCAAGAGTGAAGGGCTTTATCACATAGAATTGTAGAGTCCTATAACTGGAAGACACCACAAGGGCCATTCAGTCCAACAGTTGTGTTTTTGTTGATAGTTGTAGTAGGCTGTTTGTGTTTGGACCAGAGCATTCCAAACATTTCATGTTGATGACACACTCTATGTAGAGTTTCTCAACCTGAGGGTCAGGACCCCAAAGGGTGGCAAGGGGGTATCAGAGGGGTCACTAAAGACCATCAGAAAACATAGTATTTTCTGGGTTGTTGTAGGTTTTTTTGGGCTATATGGCCATGTTCTGGAGGCAATTTTTCTCCTGACGTTTCGCCTGCATCTATGGCAAGCATCCTCATTGACCTCACTACCTCTGAGGATGCTTGCCATAGATGCAGCGAAACGTCAGGAGAGAATGCCTCTAGACCATGGCCATATAGCCCGAAAAAGCCTACAACAACCCATTGATTCCGGCCATGAAAGCTTTCGACAATACTATTTTCTATTGGTCATGTGGGTTCTGTGTGGGAAGTTTGGCCCAATTTCTATTGTTGGTGAGCTTCAGGATACTCTTTGATTGTAGGTGAACTATATATCCCAGCAACTACAACTCCCAAATGTTAAGATCTATTTTCCCCAAAATCCACCAGTGTTCATATATTTACTTTCTTACTTACTTACTTAGGCGATCTCTCGTTGGCCGAGTAGGATAGTCTTCCAAGGTCAGAAGTCTTGTGAGTCTGTAGGTGGCTGTGGAGCCCTCTTCTTGATCTGCATCTTCTTCCACAGTGAGGGCTTCGGTTTCCAGATGGAAGGCGGTCTCGGTCGGGGTTGGCTTGATGCACCTTCCTCTTGGCACGTTTCTCTCTTTCACCCTCCATTCATGACTCTTCAAATTCTACAGCACTGCTGGTCACAGCTGACCTCCAGCTGGAGCGCTCAAGGGCCAGGGCTTCCAAGTTCTCAGTGTCTATGCCAGAGTTTTTGAGGTTGGCTTTGAGCCCATCTTTAAATCTCTTTTCCTGCCCACCAACATTCCGTTTTCCGTTCTTGAGTTCGGAGTAGAGCAACTGCTTTTGGAGACGGTGGTCAGGCATCTGGACAACCGGTCCAGTGGAGTTGAATGAATGAATTGTTTATTGTACTAGCCATAGGCCATGACATCAGTAATATACTAACTTTATAAACACTTTCCAATATAAACCTTAAAACGTAACAAGAATTAAAACTAAAACAAGTTATTTAAAATTATGTGGAGCGGAGTTGATGGCGGAGGACCAACACTTCAATGCTGGTGGTTTTTGTTTCTTCCAGCACGCTGACATTTGTCCGCCTGTCTTCCCAAGAGATTTGCAGGATTTTCCGGAGGCATTGCTGATTTTCATATATGGGTGTGTGTGTGTGTGTGTGTGTGTGTGTGTGTGTGTGTGTGTGTATATACATATATGGGCATATTGAAGAGTCATACCAATTTTGGTCCAGATACATCATTGTTTGAGTCCACAGTGCTCTCTGGATGTGGGTGAACTACAACTCCAAAACTCAAGGCCAATGCCCACCAAACCTTTCCAGGATTTTCTGAGTCATGGGAGTTCTGTGTGCCAAGTTTGTTTCAATTCCATTGTTGGTGGAGTTCAGAATGCTCTTTGATTGTAGGTGAACTATAAATCCCAGCAACTACAACTCCCAAATGACAAAATCAATTTCCCCCAACTCCACCAGTATTCAAATTTGGCTATTTGTGCCAAATTTGATCCATCCTGCATATCAGATATTTACATTACAAATCATAACAGTAGTAAAATTACAGTTATGCAGTAGCAACAAAAATTATTTTATGGTTGGGGGTCACCACAACATGAGGAATTGTATTAAGGGGCCAGGACATTAGGAAAGTTGAGAACCACTGACATAGAATCATAGCGTACTAGAGCTGAAAAAGACCACAAGAGTCTTTCAGTCCAACAATTGTGTTTTTATTGATAGTTGTACTTTGCTATTCAAGTTTAGACCAGGGCATTCCTAACATTTCATGTTGGTGACACACTCTTTAGCGATGCATCATTTCGTGATACAGGTGTGTCTTCTTCTTTCCTTCCCTTTTTCTCACTTCCCTTCTCATTCTTGGTCTCCAATCTGTGGAATGAAATAAGAGACTCACAACACAATGTTTTGTTTTCTGGGAGTTGAGGAGGAAAAGCACATTCAAAATACCCCTGAGAGATGGCCATCTAGCCTCTGTTTAAAAGCTTCCAAGGAAGTTTGGTACTTGGAACACATTTATGGTACTATACTCAGAAAATTTGAAATACACAGATATAGGTTGGGTGGCATTGAGTTTGAAAACAGTCCACGTGAAGGGAATATAGGAGTCTTACTCATCACCAAGGTGAACATAAGGTAATAATGTGATGCAACAGCTGAAAAACTCAATGCAATTCTAAGGTTGCATCAATGGGAATGTAATGTCTAAAGCAGTCGTTCCCAACCTGTGGTCCATGGACCACCAGTGGTCCTCAAGAACTAAAATATGGTCAACGGCTCACCATTACTACACCATTGCAATGAGAGCGACTGGTCTCATGAAACCCTCTTATAGTGCCGAGGCTTCTTAAATATGTTTTTATATGGGCGAGCAGACGGCGATTGTTGTTGTTCATTCGTTCAGTCGTCTCCGACTCTTCGTGACCTCATGGACCAGCCCACGCCAGAGCTCCCTGTCGGCCGTCACCACCCCCAGCTTCTTCAAGGTCAGTCCAGTCACTTCAAGGATGCCATCCATCCATCTTGCCCTTGGTCGGCCCCTCTTCCTTTTTCCTTCCACTTTCCCCAGCATAATTGTCTTCTCTAGGCTTTCCTGTCTCCTCATGATGTGACCAAAGTACTTCAACTTTGTCTCTAGTATCTTCCCTCCAATGAGCAGTCGGGCTTTATTTCCTGGAGGATGGACTGGTTGGATCTTCTCGCGGTCCAAGGCACTCTCAGAACTTTCCTCCAACACCACAGTTCAAAAGCATCTATCTTCCTTCGCTCAGCCTTCCCTAAGGTCCAGCTCTCACATCCGTAGGTACCACAGGGAATACCATGGCTTTGACTAGGCAGATCTTTGTTGCCAGTCTGATGTCTCTACTCTTTACTATTTTATCGAGACTGGACATTGCTCTCCTCCCAAGAAGTAAGCTTCTCCTGATTTCCTGGACACAGTCTGCATCTGCAGTAATCTTTGCACCTAGAAATACCTAGATGGCGATTATTGGATGGTATATGTTCTGTATCAGAAACTAGAGCTGATGTGGTCTATCCAGTGCGATTTTCTGAATCAGCACCCCAAATAACCAAAGTGAATCTAAAGTGGACCAAAAAACTGATTTGTAACCCTTTTGGTACTAATGTTGGAGAGTGGTCCCTGGTCAAGTGGTCCCTGGTCAAGTGGTTCCTGATCAAGTGGTTCCTGACCAAGTGGTCCCTGGTCAAGTGGTCCCTGGTCAAGTAGTCCCTGGTCAAGTGGTTCCTGATCAAGTGGTCCCTGCTCAAGTAGTCCCTGCTCAAGTAGTCCCTGCTCAAGTAGTCCCTGGTCAAGTGGTCCCTGATCAAGTGGTCCCTGCTCAAGTAGTCCTTGCTCAAGTAGTCCCTGGTCAAGTAGTCCCTGGTCAAGTGGTCCCTGATCAAGTGGTCCCTGCTCAAGTAGTCCCTGGTCAAGTAGTCCCTGCTCACGTAGTCCCTGGTCAAGTGGTCCCTGGTCAAGTGGTCCCTGGTCAAGTGGTCCCTGATCAAGTGGTCCCTGATCAAGTGGTCCCTGGTCACTTACTTACTTACTTACTTACTTACTTGGGCGATCCCTTGTAGT
The DNA here is from genome assembly GCF_025583915.1 of Anolis sagrei ordinatus. NCBI lineage: Eukaryota > Metazoa > Chordata > Lepidosauria > Squamata > Anolidae > Anolis > Anolis sagrei. The sequence goes on from NW_026847549.1 coordinate 107,752,906, forward strand.
CCAAGGATGATGGTCCTCCAAGTGATGTGTCTTGGCAGTGGGTCCACAGGTGACTGTGGAGCCCTATTCTTGACCCACATCTTCTCCAACAGTGAGGGCATTGGTTTCCAGGTGGAAGGCGGTCCCGGTCGGGGTTGGCTTGATGCGCCTTCCTCTTGGCATGTTTCTCTCTTTCACCCTCCACTTATGCCTCTTCAGATTGGTCCCTGGTCAAGTGGTCCCTGGTTAAGTAATCCCTGGTCAAGTGGTCCCTGATCAAGTGGTCCCTGGTCAAGTGGTTCCTGAGAAACATCTTCAATTGTCTAACAGCTATTTCGATCAGAAAGCCCTTCCTAATGTTGAGGTGGTCAAAGTGGTCCCTGATCAAATGGTCCCTGGTCACTTACTTACTTACTTACTTGGGCAATCCCTTGTAGTCCAAGGATAATGGTCCTCCAAGTGATGTGTCTTGGCGGTGGGTCCATAGGTGACTGTGGAGCCCTATTCTTGATCTGCATGTTCTCCCGCAGTGAGGGAATTGGTTTCCAGGTGGAAGGCGGTCCCAGTCGGGGTTGGCTTGACGCGCCTTCCTCTTGGTATGTTTCTCTCTTTCGCCCTCCACTCATGCCTCTTCGAATTGGTCCCTGGTCAAGTGGTCCCTGGCCAAGTGTTTCCTGGTTAAAGTGATCCCTGGTCAAAAAAAGATGAGGAACCACTGGTGAAGAGCAAGGGAAGTCATAATCCTACTCTCTTCTGCTTTGGTAGAACCTCACTTGGAATAATCCTGGGTCCAGTTCTGGGCACAAAATTCAAGAAGACTATGGACAAACAGAAATGTGTCAAGAAAGGGGCAACCAAAATAGTGAAAATTTTGGAAGCCAAGCCCTGTGAGGAGCTGCATAGGGAGCTGGGGATGTTTATCTTGGAGAAGAGAAGGTTGGAAATAAACATGAGAGCCATGTTTAAATATTTGAAAGGATGGCACATTGAGGAGGGAGGGTTGTTTTCTGCGGCTCCAGAGATTAAGACACTGAGCTATGGATTCAAATTGGAGGAAAAAAGATTCCACCTCAACATTAGGAAGGGCTTTCTGATCGAAATAGCTGTTAGATAATTGAAGATGTTTCTCTGGACTTGGATGCCCATCGTCTTCTCTGGAACTGGATGCCCATCTGTCAGGAGGGCTCTTGTGATGTGTTGCTGTATGGTTGAAGGACATTTGACCTCTTCCAACATTATGATTCTATGAATCCTATGTATCATGAAGACTGCTAGCACTGGATTCGGGGTTTGTATGGGTTCTAGTTTTGTTGTTTTGTGTAGACACAACCCTAGTGTGGGAAGGCCCTCTCAAATGGCCTCCGCATTTAAAAAAGAACAATCCAGCGTGGTTTAGGAACCAATGGAATCAAGCAATTTGGAAATGTAGGGCAACCCAGCGAGATTTGGCAGTGCCAGACAGTGTTGCAAGAACACGATGACAGCTGCACAGGAGGAGGCAGGAGCGCCTTGTGGGGCTGTGTTTTCCCACTCGGCTCTTGGCCTCTGGATCCAGGACTCGGCTCCAACTGGAACTTCCCAAGTTCTCATTCTTTTTCTACTCGGCACAGAAAATCCAGCTGCTCCTTTGCCCTCCCTGCCTTTGTTTGTCCAGGAGATGCAAAGCCTTGAGCTGCCAGTCGTCCAACTTCAGTCACAAGCAGGAGAAGCACACCTCTGAATAACTACACTAGGTAACACAATTGTTGTTCCTGGGTTACAAATGTCATTTTCTATTAGGTTCTATCATAAAAACCTGGAAAATGTTTATTAAACTGCAAAAACTTTGGGACATCCTGCAACCTATTTTGCTATAGTTTTTCACTGAAACTCATCAAGTCTCAGCCAATTCAACACAGGATTGCTGTGAGTTTTCCAGGCTGTATGACCATGTTCCAGAAGCATTCTTTCCTGACGTTTCACCCACATCTACAGCAGGCATCCCCAAAGGTTGTGAAGTCTGTTGGAAAATAAGCAAGTACGGTTTATATATCTGTGGAATGTCCAGGGTGGGAGAAAGAACTCTTGTCTGTTTGAGGCAAATGTGAATGATGCACTTGGCCACCTTGATTTGTGTTCCGTCTTCCAGGAGCTTGGTTTGCATTGCTTTTCGGTTGCTTGAAATGGCATCCCTTTGCATTTTCCCCAGGGTTGCAGCAGCACCCTGAAAGTTAATTATTAACAGAGTTTGGAAACCAGCCTGCAAGCCCTTGCAGCTATTGGTTTAAAAAGTATCTCTTTGGGTCTAGAGACCGCCTTTTTCCTGGGGATGAGATCTCCATTTTGGAATCTCCCCTGTCTCTTTCAGTTTAGAAAAAAGGCCTCAGATGTGCTGTTAGGTCAAGCTAAGGCAGCTCTGACAAGCCATTGTAAGTACAATTGAGATATTGAGTTAGTTCAGTGGTTCTCAACCTTCCTAATGCTGTCACCCCTTAATACAGTTCCTTATGTTGTGGTGACCCTCAACCATAACATTATTTTCATTGCTACTTCACAACTATAATTTTGCTCCTGTTATGCATCATCTTGTAAATATCCAATATGCAGGATGTATTTTCATTCATTTGGCACAAATACTCGATATGCCCAAATCTGAATACTGGTGGAGTTGAGGGGAAGATTGATTTTGTCATTTGGGAGTTGTAGTTGCTGAGATTTATAGTTCACCTACAATATCAAAGAGCATTCTGAACTCCACCAATGATGGAATTGAACCAAACTTGGGACACAGAGCTCCCATGACCAACAACAAATTCTGGAAGAGTGTGGTGGGCATTGACCTTGGGTTTTGGAGTTATAGTTTACCTACATCCAGAGAGCACTGATGCATCTGGACCAAATTTGGCATGAATACTCAATGTGACCAAATGTGGACACTGGTGCAGTTTGGGGATGATAGACCTTGACATTTGGGAGTTGTAGTGGCTGGGATTTATAGTTCACCTATAATCAAAGAGCATTCTGAACTCCACCAATGATAGAATTGGGCCAAACTTCCCACATGGAACCCCCACGACCAATAGAAAATACTGTTTTTTCTAATTGTCTTTGGCGACCCCTCTGACACCCCCTCACGACCCCTCTAGGGGTCCAGACCCCCAGGTTGAGAAWCACTGAGTTAGTTAGAGAAGCTTATTGAGAAACATATTGAGATAGAGAGAGAGAGAGAGAGAGAGAGAGAGAGAGAGAGAAATAGTTATTGGGATATTGAGCTACTGAGTCACTGAGAGAGAGAGAGACTTCGTTACTTCATCTCCAAAGCTAACCTTGAGCTTAGATAGGGGAAGACCTGTTCTTTCTAACMATAGCGGCTCAAGGTTAGGGTAGAGTGTCCCAGGATTTTCTACCAATGGGGGAAGTTAACTTAGCAGCTGGAGGTGAAGGAAAGGAAAGAACATCTATATGGTTTCACAAATTGACTGTTTTGTTTGTAACTTCAACAAGCTGTGCCWAGTCTGCCAAAGACTTTGGGAAATAAATATTCTGTTTGATGTTCCAAACCTGGACTGGCCTCCGTCTAAGAAAGACACCAGCGGTTCACCCAGATAAAGAGAGAAGCACATCTTAGTTTTAATTTTATAGTGTCTGGGTGTGATGGCACAATTAGCATTGAATGGTCTTGCAGTTGTGAGGTTTTAGCTAGCCATGATTGTTTCTTGTTTGGAMTTCCCCTGTTTTCTGAGAGTTGCTTAAAAAAAACAGTAAATAAAGAAACAAGGATTGAGGAAACAAGGTGCAACAACCAACCACAAGATGGATGGATGGACACAAGGTGGAGGACAAACAACAAAGGTCTGGCCCAAGGCAAGGCTGTGAGGGACAGGAGCACACACACTCTCACATACACAAGGCAAGACAGTGGGAAGCTACCACTGTATATTATATTTCTTTTGCTGCCACCAAATATTTATTCAAAGGTTTCTTTTGCTGCCACCAATTTATTATTTCATAGGCCACCGCCGTCACTGGAATGTTTAAAAAGCCACATGAACGCTTCAGTTGTAATAAAACAGGAATATGTTGTTTACTTTGTTCTGGAACAGTAAATAAGCATAATGATTTCAAACAGATTATTATTATTATTATTATTATTATTATTATTATTTACAGTATTTATATACCGCCTTTCTCACCCCTGGGGGGACTCAAAGCAGAAAGTAAATATTAACAGGCTTTACTTTCTACAGAGAATGATCTTGTATCTTGAGTTTCTTAAGCAAAGTTCCCCACACAGGAATTACAAACAGGATCTTTTGAACCTTTTGAACCTTCCTTTCACACGAGCACTCTAATCACTATAGAGGCCTAACAATTTTCCTCAAAGAGGTATCTTAAGACCACAGACAGTTCCCAAACTCTTCCTTCCTTCCCTTCAAAACAACAACAGGAGAAGCATGGGTTCACAAGAAAAGACAATGATGCTTGATAGGTAAAAGGTATCGGAAAAGAGGAAGGCCACATGGATAAACAAAGTCAAGGAAGCCACAACTGACATGACTTTGCAAGACCATGATGGGGGGACTTCATAGCATCACCATGAGTCAAAGTCAACTCGATGGCAGTTCACATCAACAAACAATTAATTGCTATTTATCTTGGCTAGAGATCCCAGAATGTTGAGTTGGGGTTCACTCAATTTTATTTGTCAACGTGCTGTTTTGCATGAGACGTCCAACATTAAATGTCTCTTTTTCCAACGGGTTACGTTTTTGTGAAACTTTGGCAACAGGCCCAGATCGTTTTGCATTTGTTTCACCCAATGGGGTTGGTCTCAAGTTTTATGTGACAGTGTGTTGTTTCAGAGAGTGAAACATTTCTTTTCCGGTCATTGGATGAGCACCAACAAATAACCCAGCATGAATCGAGCTTTCCTCTCTGTGTCAATATATGTCCCACAGTGTCTCTTTTCTCTGTTTTCAGGATATAGGGCATTCTCCTTTGCAGAAGAGATCCAAGATTGCATGGGAGTGGGAATCTTCTATCGTGGTCTACATTATGAAAGTCAATGCAAAGTTAGCTATATAGCAGGAGCGCAGAAAAGCCCTGTTAGTGGATGTGAAGATGCTTAAGTGTCTCAACAGAGGTCAGGCTGTAGCAGCAACATGCATCACCATATCTTATTTATTTATTTATTTATTTATTTATTTATTTATTTATTTGCAGTATTTATATTCTGCCCTTCTCACTCCGAAGAAAACTCAGGGCGGATCACAGAACACATATACATCAAATATTCAATGCCTTTTTTTATACTGACAAGACAGACAACTGTATATAAATACAGGCTTTCCCATCTTCGGCATCTTGGAGGCTTTTGCTCATTTCCAGCCACGGAAGTGCTGTCGCTCCATCTTCCCTGCTGAAGACCTTTGTTCGTAAACTTCCTCCTTAATTGAATCTCCAGCATTTTTCTGGCATTTCCTTATGGGTGCCTTAAACACCTCCCTGCTAGGTAGACAGAAGCTGGACTAAAGGCCAGGAGCTCACCCTGACCTGGGCTTCAAACTGTCAACCTTTTGATTGGCAAGATTTGCTGCAGCTGGTGGTTATTCTGCTGTGCTGAAGCCCGTGCTTAGCTAGCGTGCAGCTACATGTAGTATTAATGCAGTTTAACACCACTGTAACTGCCCTGGCTCAACACTCATGCTTCCATAGGATTGAGCCAGGGCAGTTAAAGTGCTATTAAACTGCATTCATTCTACAGTGTAATTGCACCCATGGTCGCGATGTGCATAGATCTCAAGACACTTTGGTGACTTTCCCATATGAATGCAGAATCATGAATACATTACCACAAGGTGGTGCATTCATTACATTGACTATAGGACACTATTCCATATGTAGGGAAGGGGTGCGTCATATTACTGGGGTGTTTAGTCCTGTAGTGTTATTAAGTTCCGTTTGTCATTCCTTATCACACATTGTTCTTTCTTACCTTTTTCTCCTGAAATCATCCATTTTCAGATTTATCACTCCATGTATCTTTCAATAGGAAGTGTGGGCCTGCTTTTGGATGATGAGATAGCATTATGGTTGTTGTTGTTGTTGTTGTTGTTGTTGTTGTGTGCTTTCACATAGATGCAGGCGAAACGTCAGGAGAGAATGCCTCTAGAACATGGCCATATAGCCCGAAAAAAAAACCTACAACAACCCAGGTGCAATTCCTTTTGTTGCAGGAATGGTTGAGAAAAGCATGCATGAGCCTTTTGGGTCATTTTGTCAGTAGTAAACACATTGATTTGGAAAAATGTGCAGGAATCGTTGTGTTTACGATTGGCAACGTCTTTGCAAACACGCTTCCTTCGGAGGCATCCTGGATAGCAAAGGAGTGCCTTGTCTCCCCTTCCACACAATTGACATGGGCATGGTAAAGCCTAGCTTTGGTGGTTCCCAAAGAGATCCATTTACGGGGATCGGTTCCTGGGGGGGAAGCTTTGTTACGGTCTCCCAAGACGCATCTCTCCCTCTGTTAATTCACGGAGCAATTGCCCTTGCTCCATCTCGGCTATATGCGTGTATAATTATCTCCTCTCTGATACCTGAGACTCAGCCCTTCAATCTGTTCAGCGGGCAATCCAAACTATGCCCCAGGGACCTTCGGAAACACACTGAACCAACCTGGGGAAGGGAAGGGAAGGGTGAGAAAAGATGGGGAGGGACCCATTTTTTCAATAGAGTTACAAGCTGGGTAGATGCAGGGAATGCCGTGGATGTGGCATACCTGGATTTCAGTAAGGCCTTCGACAAGGTCCCC
>NW_026847549.1:107763136-107819916 GCF_025583915.1 Anolis sagrei ordinatus
CCAGAATTGGACACAATATTCCAGGTGTGGTCTAACCAAAGCGGAATAGAGCATGGGGAGCATGACTTCCCTTATTTGTGCATTGCTCATTACACATCAATGAGACAAATGACAAATCCCAGGTTTCTGTAGCATTGAGCCTCTGCAAAAAGCTCTGTTAATGGATTGTTTTGATGTGGATCCAGGCACTGAAAAGAGGTACTTTGGGCACCCATGATGAACATTGGACACTGAGATCTTCCAGCGTACATTGCACACTTCAACATGCTTGTTGTTATTGTTGTTTGTTTATATGCCACTTTTTTTCTCTTAAAAGAGAATCAATGCTATAAGCAATATAAAGTATAATGTAAAACCTTGGAATATAAACACTAAATAAAATTAAGCATAGAGGTATTAAAAATAAAAAAATTAAATAAGTAAGACCATTAAAACTCTATTAACATACATAAAACACTACATGGCATTAGGCATTTCTGATGCACACTGGACACTTCCAATACACTTTGGACACTCTGACATGCATTGAACACCTCTGACATGCTTTGGGCATACACTTTGGACATATCTAATATACTTTGGGTGTATCTGACATGCAGTAGGCACTTCCAACGCACACTGGACATTTCCAAAGCACACTAGACACTTTTGATGCACATTCAGCACTTCAGATGCCCATTGGTCATGTCTGATGAATACCGGGCATCTCTGACATACAGGGCCATGTCTGATACACATTAGGTACATATGAGTCACAATGGGCACTTCTGAGGCACATTGGACATGTCTGATGCACACTGGGCACATTCTACACACATTGAGAACCTTCAGCAAATATAGGTACTTCCCATGCATGTTGGGCACTTTCCATGTACATTGGCACTTCTTACACCCATTGAGCTCTTCCAATGCACACTGAGCACTTCTCTTGCACCTTTGGCCCTTCTGATGCACACTGAGCACTCCTCGTGCATCTTTGGGCCTTATGATGCACATTGAGCACTTCTCAATCACCTTTGGCCCTTCCAATGCACACTGAGCATCTCTCATGCACCTTTGGCCCTTCCAATGCATACTAATAACTTCTGATGCATCTTTGGGCCCTCTGATGCACATTGAGCACTTCTCATACACCTTTGGCCCTGCCAATGCACACTAATCACTTCTGATGCATCTTTGGGCCCTCTGATGCACATTGAGCACTTCTCGTGCACCCATGGCCCTTCTGATGCACATTGATCACTTCTTGTGCATCTTTCGCCCTTCTGATGTACACTGAGCACTTCTCGTGCACCTTTGGCCCTTCCAATGCACACTGAGCACCTCTCATGCACCTTTAGGTCTTCCGGTGCACACTGAGCACTTCCCATGCACCTTTTGCCTTCTGATGCACACTGAGCACTTCCCATGCACCTTTTGCCTTCTGATGCACACTGAGCACTTCTCATGCACCTTTGGCCCTTCTGATGCATATTGGATACTTCTGATGTTCATTTGACACTTCCAAAGCATATTAGGTTCTTCCAATGCGCACTGGGCTCTTCCAACACTCACTGGACACCTCTGAACCACAAAAGGTGCCCCAGCACTTCCCATCCAGTGCCCAAATGCACATCAGGGAAGACCCAAAGCCTGTCCGTCACCATTCCTCATTGCGCCATGGCATATCACTCATCCCACGATTGGGCAATAAATATCTGCATGTTGTAATGTCACAGCAGCCCCTAGGTGAACATGGATGTTGTGAAACTACTCTATCCCTTTTTGCACCCATATAAGGCCATTTACGAAGCTGTAAATCCCAAGCAGAATGCCAGCCATTGTTCTTTACTCTTAATTGTTCATTTGCTTTGATTATAAACTTCCTTATAGAATACCTAAGAAACGTGATGAAACAATTTTCAAGCAAACACATCTTTCCTCCCCATTTATGAGCCATCAAGAAAAAGGAGGAACTGAAGCAAAAGAAGTCTTAGTTTTATGGTCTGGTCTGAGTAAGGCTTCGTTTTTAGATTTTTTTTCCAATTCTTTTTCCATTTCTGTCCAATGTGGTTATTGCAAGCAGCAGACTCTTGCCTTACTAAGAAATTATCTATCTATCTATCTATCTATCTATCTATCTATCTATCTATCTATCTATCTATAAATGCTCTGTGCATAATGAGTACCTTAAAAACAAAAGAACCAATGAACGAAATCACACCAAATTTGGCAACAAAATGTCTCACAACACAAGGAGTGACCATCACTCAAAAAATTATAATTTTGTCATTTGGGAGTTGTAGTTGCTGGGATTTATAGTTCACCTACAATCAAAGAGCATTCTGAACTCCATCAACGATGGAATTGAACCAAACTTGGCACACAGAACTCCCATGACCAACAGAAAATACTGGAAGGGGTTGGTGGGCATTGACCTTGAGTTTGGGAGTTGTAGTTCACCTACATCCAGAGAGCACTGTGGACTCAAACAATGATGGATCTGGACCAAACTTGGCACAAGCACTCAATACACCCAAATATGAACACAGATGGAGTTTGGGGAAAATAGACCTTGACATTTGGGAGTTGTAGTCACTGGGATTCACAGTTCACCTAAAATCAAAGAGCACTCTGAACCCCACAAATGAGAAAATCAGGGCAAACTTCCCACACAGAACCCCATGGCCAACAGAAAATACTTAAGGCCATCCAATCCAACTGTCTTCATCGGGGCAAGATAATGTAATCAAAGCCCTCCTGACAAAGAGCCATCCAACCATAGATAGATAGATAGATAGATAGATAGATAGATATGATACACAGAGAGAGAGAGAGATAGATGGTATAATTGATTTGAAAGGGACCCTTAAAGAAGGACAATGATACATTGCATGCTCCAGGGTGGGCAAATCAGACACTCTCCGCACCAATACTGACAAAGAAACAGCAATAAATACTGTTTATCCACAAGCATAAAGAAATTACATATATTAAAAACCAACAATTTCTCATTACTTTATTTTCCAGATCAACAGACTGGCCCACAGCAACGCGTGGCAGGGGACAGCTTATCTATCTATCTATCTATCTATCTATCTGAGAGAGGTGGGGGGAGGGGAGTTGTTTTTCTACCATAGGTTTCTGTTGGTCTCCCATGCCTGTGAAAATTCCTTAACGCTAAGAATTGAAAGAATATTCCAAAATATTGCCAAAAAACAGTGTGGTTTCTTTGATGAGAAGCATCCTGAATTTCTGAGTTAATTTTCACAGTTTGGAAACTTATTTTGTGCAAAATTCATGCATGGCTGAGCCTTATGCACATTTTGCACAGAATGATTCCAAAATTGCAAATAGGCTTCCAAATCTGTGCCGTTTCCTAAGACTTTCCAAAACCATGAAGAAATTTGCTAAATTGTTTGCATGAGATAAAGACCAATTATAGCAGGCATGATCCAATTTAGGCCCTCGAGATGTTTTGGACTTCAACCTGGAGGACCCAAGTTGGCCCATGCCTGAATGATAAGCATGCAAATGCAAGGGAGATCTCTTCCCTTGTAAGTAGACTTGAGGGAAATGTTTGGTTGCCCACCGTTGTAACACAATTGCTGGATTTGATGGGCCTCTGCTCTTATTAAGTAAGGAATGTTCTCCTTATGTACTTGGCAGTGGTTTGAATGTTGGACTAGGACATCGGGAGAGCAGGGTTTGAAGCCCTGATCAGTCATAGATACCCTTGGCAAGTCACACACTCTCAGCCTCAGATGAAATTTGCTCTGAATCAAATATTGCCAATAAAGTCCTACAATGGGTTCGTCTTAGGTTCGCTATAAGTTCGAAATAACTTTTTATTTATTTTGTATCAAAAGCATTGCATAAATTAGTATAGCACTGATAAAAATAGAAGGTGTGCAGGTGGCTAAATATCTTTTGACCAAAAACGGGCAACAGCAACAACATTGTCTGTAGCCTCTAACAATTCCTCCTCTGTACATGAGGCAGGGCACAATGGACAAGCATACAGATGCGGAGTTGTCTGTTCTGCTCCACGGTCGCACAAGGTGTGGGATTCTTTTAGGTAGTGTCATTTTGCCAGGTTGTCTTTTGATCTGCCCACTCCGCTTCTGAGTCTGTTCAGAGACTTCCAAGTTGCCCATTCTTGGTTTGCCCCTGGAGGAAGACCCTCATGGGGGGCCATCCAGTTGGGGTTTCCTGGTTTAGCTGCCCAGAGGGGTACCCTTGCTGTTGCTGGGGGGACGCCAAGAGGAGTGGTAGTTCTCATAAAGCTTTTCCTTGATTTGAGTCTGCTGGGAGAAGGCTGGTAGCCATGTAGTGGGTGGCTTTCACAGTGTTCAACCTTATTTCTCTCAAATTTAGCAGCAACTTCCCATTGCACATCGGGGGGGGGGGGCAATGCCAGCTAGCTTGTAGAGTTTATCAACAGGTGTAGGTTTAAGACATCCTGTGATTATTCTGCATGTTTTGTTCAATGCTATGTTCACCTGCTTTGCATGGGCAGACTTATGCCAAACAGGGCAGGCATACTCAGCAGTTGAGTAAGACAAGGCTAGGCCTGAGGTTCTTATTAAATTTGGGTCTGAACCCTATGTGTTGCCAGTATGTTTTTGCAAGATGTTATTGCGTTCAGCTACTTTGTGCTTGGTGTTCAAGCAGTGAAATAACTTGAAGGTACACAATAACAACAGGAACAACAACTTGCTTAGAAACCTAGTAAAATACTGAGCTTACAAGCCACTGAAAGTCAGGAGCCTGTGAAGGAAGGAAGCCGTTGGCTCTTGGTTCCTCTTGCCCTTTGCTTCTGTCTCCTTTGACCTCTTGAGATAACATTTGTCTTTAAAATGGCAGCTCTGTCTTAAGCGAAGCAACTGCTCTCAACATTTGGTCAACAGATGGGGAAGGAGCAATTTTGCACCGAGGTTTTCTTTTTAATCCTCCAAATGCAGATGATGGTGTCTGAAATAGCTGGAGACGAATTGCCATGACCATTGCATTGATGTCAGTGATACCAGCCTTGGGTTTTCTTCTGGTTTAAACTCACCTTTGCCTTTCTGTTGACAGTCTTAAGACACCAGATCCAGAGGATGTATCAGGGATCTCAGGGGTCCCGCATATGCCATCCCACCAGTCTGCATTCATCATAAAATTATGGGTCTGAACCTGGTTGGCAGAAGTGTCACTAGTGGGATGTAGGGGGCATGGGCAACACCAGGTGACTCCATTTTTGAGGAGCATTTCGGCAGATGTTTCTTACTTTTTAATGCCCATGGAGTTAGATATTGAGTCATAGAGTTGGAAGAGATTGCAATGGCCTTCCAGTCCAACCCTCTGCTTGCACATTTTTTGTAAGCCCAGCTTGCATATTCTTGTGAATAAACCTACAGGGCTAAAACTCTATGCTGATAAGCCGTTTTGACCTTATAGCGTTCAGTTGTTGTAGTCAAAGCTGTCATTGCTACTCAGTTACAAGATGCTTCAAAATGCAGGAGTTCCTCTCTAGTTTATTTATAGTCACATTGTGTCCAGGTTTTTAATATTTTAGCTGCAATATTGCCATCATCATAGGTGATCTCTCATGATTTTCTTCCAAGTGTAGAGTATTGGTGGTGGGTCCATAAATGATCATGAAGAACTATTCTGGATCTGCATCGTCTATCACAATGAGACTCTCGATTTCCAGATTGAAGGGAGTCCTGACAAGGGTTTGCTTGAGGCACCTTCTTCCTTGGCTCATTTCTCGTTTTTGCCCTCCATTCCTTTCTCTCCAAAATCCACAGCACTGTTGGTCACAGCTGACCTCCAGTTTGACGCTCGAGGGCTAGGGCTTCCCAGTTCTCTCTCGGTGTTTACGCCATAGTTTTTAAGGTTGGCTTTGAGCCCATCTCTAAATCTCTTTTGCTGTCCACCAACATTCTGTTTCCTGTGTTTGAGCTGAGAGGACAATAACTGCTTTGGGAGATAGTGATCTTTGAGCATTCAGACAACATGGCATTCAGTCCAGCAAAGTGGATGGTGGAGGATCATGGCTTTAATGCTTCTTCTTCCAAAATGTCTGTCTTCTTCCCAAGATTTTTTCAAGATTTTACAAAGGCAATGCTGATGGAATCATTCCAGAAGTAAAGATTGTAGAAGGTCTAGTTTGGGACAAAGTCCATGGGGTGACACCACGAGTTACCACACTAACCCTAGTGACACTAAACCGGGCTGTCCAGCCTCTTTTGGAAGAGGTTAGGAAGGATAGTGGGCTCAGTAGAACAGAAGGTAGTTAAAACAGTGGAAAACCATATTAGAGATGGATGGTTTCAGCCAAGGAAGGAGTGAACACCTGTTTCACCAGATCTAAACTTCTCTCGCACATAAAGTTGCCATAAGTCAAAAACCAACTTAATGACAACAATGTGTGGGATCTAGCAATGAAGCTGAGCCCATTTCCTCTTCTCTCCTTCGAAGACCAAGGCAGTAGCATTTGGGATGCAGGGAAGGCCTTTTCTCTGCTTCTGGGCCTGGGAATGATGGAGCTTTATCTGCCGCTTCTTCTCTCCATCCGAGATTACAGCAGAAGGAAAGAGGTTGGGTCAACCCTCCTGTTTAAGGAGCTCCACTGGCTACCATTCATTTTCCGGTCCCAATTCAAGGTGTAGGTTCTTACCTACAAAGCCCTGAACGGTTTGGGACCTGCCTACCTGCGTGACCACATTTCTGTGTACGAACCCACACGATCTCTTCGATCATCTGGAGAGGCCCTACTTGCACTCCCACCTGCATCGCAAGCATGTTTGCTGGGGATGAGAGAGAGGGCTTTCTTGGTGGTGGCCCCTCGACTCTGGAACTCACTCCCTAAGGACATCAGGCATGCCCCATCTCTGGCAGTCTTCAGGAGGAGTTTGAAAACGTGGTTGTTCCAGTGTGCCTTCCCAGAATAATGAACCCTTAGCATTATGTCCTTTATATCGATTTAGGACTGCTTGTATGTCTCCATCAACGCCCCACCTCCTTTATCTTGTTCATGCCTAGCATTATTTTTTAAACTTCAATTACATTTGGTCCAGCCATAGATTTTAAATGTGCACTGTACCTTGTTCAATGTTTATGCTATTTGTGTATGAGATTTATTTTAATTGCTTTGTATTGTATCTGCTACTGCTTGTATTGCTTGTATTGTTGTATTGTGGGCTCGGCCTCATGTAAGCCGCACCGAGTCCCTTGGGGAGATGGTAGTGGGGTATAAATAAATTTATTATTATTATTATTATTATTATTATTATTATTGGTAGAAGCAGAGAAAAACAAGGATCTCATTGAATATATTTATAATCTCCATCTTCTAAAGAATTCCTTTTGGTTTAAGTCCCTTGCCAAAAACTAAAAAGAGGGAGAGACGTCCCCAGACTCAAGTAATGAAGTCCACAGAAATCCCTTGGCTGTGTAGAGATGCAGGAAATGACAGGAGATCAGCCAAAGTGCCTTGTTCACTTCCTTAGGAGAGTAAATCAACAGAGCAAAATGCACAGAGGAATAGCGTTGTTGTCAGAGACAATTCACTTGGATTTCCGAATACATTGTTGAAAGTTCTTGTTCCAAATACATAGGCCAAGTCCCTATAACAAACATGCTTTTTTATCGTGTCAAAAGTGAATTGAGAATATATTACAAGTTGCTTCTGGTGTGAGAGAATCGGCCTTCTACATAGACGTTGCCCAGGGGACGCCCGGATGTTACCATCCTGTGGAGGCTTCTCTCATGTCCCCGCATTGGAAGCTTGGCCTGACAGACAGGAGCTCACCCCGTCTTGCAGATTTGAACTGCCAACCTTCAGGTCTTCCAACCTTCTCTTTTCTGAACTAAACATACCCAATCTTGAAGCTGTTCCTCATAGGGATTCATTGCATTCAGACTTTTGACCATTTTGATCACCCTTCTCCGGATCACCATTCCAGCTTGTCCATATCCTTCTTGCCATCTTGAAGGTTTTGCATGGTTAGATTAAGCTGCAGGTGCAGAACCTGTGAATACAGAGCACCAATTGCAATCATTTCACATATGTATGAAGCTAAATGCCACACATAGCATGGTGCAAGAAAATGAATGCCACCCAACCCCAACACAGGACCTCAACTTACCTTTGCAAATTGAGAAATGGTTCCTGCCATTCTCAGTAGGAACATGATGGATCTCAGGGGGGAATGCAAAAATGGAAAACTACCCTCAGGTGCCAGCTTTACAGCTACACCACAGGAACTAAAATAAACAGAAAACCCAAGTGAGCTTGAGAAATCCGCAAGGTCTTAATTGGTAATGAAAAGAAAGCAGGAGAGCTTCTGAAGGGAAATGCTTCCAGAGCTGGAAAAGCCTTCTCTCCTCCGCACCGAGGACAACAGCTGAACCAAATCAGCCAATGTGTAACCAATGCACAAGGAAATGCATGTGGGTTTCCATTCCACACATGATTTGCTTCTCCAAACTGGACACAGATGTTTCATGTCAGACAAAGATGTCCAACTTTGGCAGGAAAAACGAAATGCAAAGATACAGAATGGGGGACAATGCCTGGATCGAGAGCAGTACGTGTGAAAAAGATCTTGGAGTCCTCGTGGACAACAAGTTAAACATGAGCCAACAATGTGATGTGGCGGCAAAAAAAGCCAATGGGATTTTGGCTGCATCAATAGGAGTAGTGTCTAGATCTAGGGAAGTAATGCTACCCCTCTATTCTGCTTTGGTTAGACCACACCTGGAATATTGTGTCCAATTCTGGGCACCACAATTCAAGAGAGATATTGACAAGCTGGAATGTGTCCAGAGGAGGGCGACTAAAATGATCAAGGCTCTGGAGAACAAGCCCTATGAGGAGCGGCTTAAGGAGCTGGGCATGTTTAGCCTGAAGAAGAGAAGGCTGAGAGAAGATATGATAGCCATGTATAAATATGTGAGAGGAAGTCACAGGGAGGAGGGAGCAAGCTTGTTTTCTGCTGCCCTGGAGACTAGGACACGGAACAATGGCTTCAAACTACAAGAAGGAGATTCCACCTGAACATGAGGAAGAACTTCCTGTCTGTGAGAGCCATTCAGCAGTGGAACTCTCTGCCCCGGAGTGTGGTGGAGGCTCCTTCTTTGGAGGCTTTTAAACAGAGGCTGGATGGCCATCCGTCAGGGGTGATTTGAATGCAATATTCCTGCTTCTTGGCAGAATGGGGTTGGACTGGATGGCCCATGAGGTCTCTTCCAACTCTTTGATTCTATGATTTTATGATTCCACTAGATGTTCATACGACACCAACAGGAGACCAACATAAAGTAACTCAGAGAAAAGAAAATAACCATGGTTGCAGCAGTGGCAGGTGGTCCAGCAGAATTCCAAAAGAGTGACAAAACATCAACGTGATATCACTAGAATAAGGAACCTTCTGACACTTTAACTACCATCAAGTCAACTTTGACTTATGTTGACTTTACAGATGAGAGACCTCCAAGTCCCTTCATCCTCAGCTGCCCTGTTTAGATAACTCAAGGTAACTAATATGGCTTCCTTTGTTCAGTTTCTCCATCTGGAATATGGTCTTCTTCTTTTCCTACTGCCTTCTACTTCACTAAGTACTATCATGTCTTTCCAGGATAATGACCCAAGTATGACAGCACCAACAGTAAGAACTGGCCATGGAACAACAGACTGGTTCAAGATTGGGAAAGGCATATGGCAGGGTTGTAGACTCTCACCCAACCTTTTTAACTTGTATGCAGAACACATTATGCGATGTGCGGGGCTTGAGGAATGCAAGGCTGGGGTGAAAATTGCTGGAAGAAACATTAACAACCTTAGATATGCAGATGACACCACTTTGATAGCTAAAAGCGAGGAGGAGCTGAGGAGCCTTCTAACCAAGGTGAAAGATGAAAGTGCAAAAGCTGGGTTGCACTTAAATATTATTTTTTTTAAAAAAAAAACCACGATTCTGGCAACCGGACTGATCAATAACTGGGAAATAGGGGGAGAAAACGTGGAGGCCATGACAGAATTTGTATTTCTAGGTGCAGAGATTACTGCAGATGCAGACTGCAACCAGGAAATCAGAAGACGCTTCCTTCTTGGGAGGAGAGCAATGACCAATCTTGATAAAATAGTGAAGAGTAGAGACATCACACTGGCAACAAAGATCCGCATAGTCTAAGCAATGGTATTCCCTGTAATAATCTATGGATGTGAGAGCTGGACCATAGGGAAGGCTGAGCGAAGGAAGGTTGGGAACCATTGTAGTAGAGAGAAGCTGATCAGGCTTAGCTTTCTATGTTGTAGAGATGAAACACTGGGGGAATTTCATACACACACATGAGGTCACATCTAAGGGTGCACCTGCAAGGTATGAGGGTTGAATGAAAAGTAATGTCTCCACCTTTGTAACTCCTCAACAGATTGCAGTACTGGTATGCAGCAGGTACTGGCTTGTTCAGTAGACTCTAATCTACAGTTCCATTTTAGCGGGAAGCCTTAGCATTGAATGGTTGTGTTGTTAAAGTAAGAAGTATGGAACGCTGCACAGACGGTCGGTCAATGCGACTTAAGCAATGTTCAGTCATTGAATTCTTGACAGCAGAAGGTGTCACCACAAAGGACATTCATCAGAGAATGCAAGCTGTTTATGGTGATTGTGTTGATGTGAGTACTGTGCGTTGCTGGGCAAGTAAGTTTAAAGATGTTGAGGTGGAAACATCTTACTTGCATGACAAACAAAGAGTTAGACGTCCTGTGACAGCAACAACCGAGTTTTACAAGCAAAAGATTGACAGATTGATTCAGGACGATCGTCGTATCACTCAGAGAAAAATTTCAAGCATAATAAGCATTTCACAAGAACGTATGGGTACCTTTATTGCTTTGCTTGGCTATTGGGAGATCTGTGCACGAAGGGTACCCAGGATGCTGACGCCTGAAATTAAAGTGCACAGACTTGAAACTTCAGAGACAGGATCTCACCACCGTACGGCATCCTCCATACAGTCCAGATTTAGCACCATCTGATTTCCATCTGTTCCCGATAATGAAAGATGATCTGTGGGGACATCATGATGCTTCTGATGAAGACGTTGAGAGAACTGGGAGACGCTGGTTGTGGAAACAGAGTGTCGACTTCTTCCTTGACAGCTTCAGAAAACTTGTTCATTGTTGGCAGAAACGTATCCAATTGTCTGGTGATTATGTGGAAAAGCGAATAGTGGTAGTTAAAGAGCACATTCTAAGGATTATTTCTGCATTTAATTTATTAAAATATTCCTATCCAAACCTAAGTAACAAAGGTGGAGGCATTACTTTTCATTCAACCCTTGTATCATGATAAGACAATAACACTTGGTGAGGTAGAAAGCTACAGAAAAAGTCGAAGAGTGCATTCCAGATGGAGGGACTGAAACAAAACCATGAATGTATTGTCGAAGGCTTTCATGGCCGGAATCACTGGGTTGTTGTAGGTTTTTTCGGGCTACATGGCCATGGTCTAGAGGCATTCTCTTCTGACGTTCTGCCTGCATCTATGGCAAGCATCCTCAGAGGTAGTGAGGTCTTTTGGAACTAGGAAAAAGGGTTTATATATATGTGGAATGACCAGGGTGGGACAAAGGACTCTTGTCTGCTGAAACATTCACATCTAGCTCCAGCAGACAAGAGTCCTTTGTCCCACCCTGGTCATTCCACGATATATATAAACCCATTTCCTTGTTCCAACAGACCTCACTACCTCTGAGGATGCTTGCCATAGATGCAGGGGAAACGTCAGGACAGAATGCCTCTAGAACATGGCCATATAGCCCGAAAAAACCTACAACAACCCAAAACCATGAATGTTTTGTTGTCCATTTGTGCCATACTGAGACAGCCAGCTCCTTAGCCTAATGACAGGGCCAGCTCTGTCTCCAAGAAAGAAAGTTTTCAGGTTGCAAATGTCTTTCTTCAAGTTGCCTAAAGTTATCAAACTTATCTTACGGGAAGTTCACAGTGAAGTCAGCACCAGAATGCAAGGAATCATCTTCACACTGAGCCATCCCTCTCCGCCATTGAGCCTCAGTCAGTAATTGATTGAGTTGAAGCATTTGCTTATGAAATTATTACTCTCTAAAACATGTATTTATGGCAGGAAAATAATGGGTGCAAAAGAGGTTGGAAAGGGTTGAAATGAAATCATATTTGCTCCCATCCCGCTCTTGCCAACGATCCATCCTCAGAAGAAGCATTTGTCATGATGTGCCATACACCACATGCTGTTTCTCATCATCTTAAATGAAGACCCAGAAGCATTATTAACAAATACGGGGAGCGAACAGACAATAAATCTGCTACGCTTTGAATTTTATTGCATTTCTGTGACAAAGAAAGAAAAATAGATAGTGTGATTTGAAGGCAGTTAGTTAGCGTTCTCCTGTCCGTTGGATGGAGACCCTGTTTGCCTCTTATCTGAAATCTTGGTGATATCTGAACACAAAACTTGGAAACTTCAGGTGGCATTCTGCATTGTAGTCACAAATTGTTACCCAGAGTTACAATCAAAGCCCTCCTGACAGATGGCCATCCAGCCTCTGTTTAAAAGCCTCTAGAGAAGGAGACTCCACCACATTCCAAGGTAATATATTCCATCATCAATCAGTACTTCCTAACATTCAGGTGTTGAATCCGTTGCTCGTGTCTTGGTTCCTGAAGCAGCAACATACAAGCTCACTCCATCTTTTGTATGACACTATATTCCCACTTGCCCATACCTTTCTTGGATTGTGGAGTCCAGAACTGGATGTTGTCACTTGGGAGTTGTAGTTGCTGGGATTTATAATTCACCTACAATCAAAGAGCATTCTGAACTCCACCAACGATGGAACTGAACCAAACTTGGCACACAGAACTCCCATGACCAACAGAAAGTACTGGAAGGGTTTGGTGGGCATTGACCTTGAGTTTGGGAGTTGTAGTTCACCTACATCCAGAGAGCACTGTGGACTCAAACAATGATGGATCTGGACCAAATTTGGCACAAATACTCAATATGCCCAAATGTGAACACTGGTGGAGTTTGGGGAATATAGACCTTGCCCTCTAGGAGTTGTGTTTGCTGGGATGTATAGATCACCTACAATCAAAGAGGATTCTGAACCCCACTAATGATAGAATTGGGCCAAACTTCCCACACAGATTCCTCATGGCCAACAGAAAAAACTGTGTTTTCTGATGGTATACGGCGACCCTTCTGACACCCCCTTGCAACCCCCCCACAGGGGTCCCGAGCCCCAGGTTGAGAAATGCTGATATAGCTAGTTGTACAAGGCCTTTAATGTTTTTCTGCCAAGGAGTGCTGGTGCCTCACAAACTACAACTCCCAGGATTCCATTATATTGCACCATGGCAATTAAAATGGTGTTAAACTGTTTTAATTCTATACTGTAGATGCACCCAGGGAAAATAACCTAAAATAGGAATTTCTAAGCAGGGTCCAGAGGAGGGCGACTAAAATGATCAAGGGTCTGGAGAAGAGGCCCTATGAGGAGTAGCTGAAAAAGCTGGGCATGTTTAGCCAGCAGAAGAGAAGCCTGAGAGGAGACATGATGGCCATGCATCAAGATGTAAGGGGAAGTCCTAGGGAGGAGGGAGCAAGCTTCCTTTCTGCTGCCCTGGAGACTAGGACGCAATGGAGCAATGGCTTCTAACTACAAGAGAGGAGATTCCACCTGAACATGAGGAAGAACTTCCTGACTGTGAGAGAGAACTGTTCAGCAGTAGAACTCTCTCTCAGCCCCGGAGTGTGGTGGAGGCTCCTTCTTTGGAAGCTTCTAAACAGAGGTCGGATGACCATCTGTTGGAGGTGCTTTGAATGCAATTTTTCTGGCTTTGAGCCCATCTTTCAATCTCTTTTCCTGTCCACCAACGTTCCATTTTCCATTCTTGAGTTCGAAGTAGAACAACTGCTTTGGAAGATGGTGGTTGGGCATCCGGACAACATGGCCGGTCCAGCGGAGTTGATGGCAGAGGACCATCGCTTCAATGCTGGTGGTCTTTGCTTCTTCCAGCATGCTGATGTTTGTCCGCTTGTCTTCCCAAGAGATTTGCAGGATTTTCCGGAGGCAGCACTGATGGAATCGTTCCAGGAGTTGCATGTGACATCTGTAGACAGTCCACATTTCACAGGCATATAGCAGGGTTGGGAGGACAATAGCTTTATAAACAAGCACCTTGGTATCCCTACGGATGTCCCGGTCCTCAAACACTCTCTGCTTCATTCGGAAAAATGCTGCATTCACAGAGCTCAGGCGGTGTTGTATTTCGGTGTCGATGTTGACTTTGGTGGAGAGGTGGCTGCCAAGGTAGCGGAAATGGTCAACATTTTCTAATGTTACACCATTAAGCTGTATCTCTGGCATTGGGGAGGGGATGGCTGGTGACTGCTGGAACAGCACTTTGGTTTTCTCGATGTTCAGTGACAGGCCAAGCTTCGTGTATGCTTCTGCGAAGGTGTTTAGAGTGTAGATGGGACCTGGGCCATAACCTCTTGGTTGTGGCTGGATCTACATTATATGGGTCTGAGCTGACCATATAACACCCCAAACATAACTTCTTATAACACCAGGGACCTCACTGATTATAGTGCAAACATAGGTCCATCTTATACCTTCATGGGTGAAGGAGCCAAATATCCACATTAGTCTGGATCAGTATGCAAAGCGATCCTGTTCACCAAAGCTTAGGCCAAGCATGCACAAATGGGTCCTTCGGGTCTACATAGTCCTTCTTCTGAATGCGCACAGACGATGTTGTCATCAGCATATTTATACTCCACAAGAGACTCAAAGCAGCTAAACGTGGAGCTTAGAAAAGTTACATTTGCAAGTAACTGGAATGCTCAGGGACAAAACCCCTACAAATTAGGTCTAGGAGGGAGTGTATAAATTTGAGCGCTAGTGCTGGTTGTGGTCTGCGCATAAGCCCTTGATGTCTGCTTTATTACCATCCTTTCCTTTCTGCTCGCTGAAACCAAAGATTCCCAACTCCATTTCTGAGTTTTTTCCTTCGTCTGTCTTTCCCAACTCGGATGAGACTAATAAGAATACCACCTGAGGGAAAAGGCTAATGCACAGACGTACTTCCTCTCCAGAGGATCAAACAGCCCGGACGGTTCCTTTTCAAGTTTTATTAATCCCCGGTTCATAATTTTGACCACATCATTAGTCATTTCCTATTATCAAATACTTGGTCGCAGCGTCATCACCACCGTCAATAGGGAGAGATAGACCTGCCACCTGCGAGGCTGTCGTTGACACAACTCCCCGCAAGCACATCTGGGAGGAAGGCGGGGGGAAACGCTGGGTTTAAAAGGCACAGCAATTAGAAACATAAGGCAAAGGGGTGGGTTGGGGGGGGGGGTTTGTTGCCTCTTCCTCCATTTCCATTAATGACATGGTTGTTCCTCCCCATCCTCTCCTAATATCCCATCCTCCAGCTTCAGGAATAATTAATAGCTTCTGTACAGTTGGAGAAGTGCATCCACAATGGTAATTTTATCCTACACATTAATGTGCCATAGAGCTTGATGAGACCCCCAAGAGCCATTTGTTCAGGCAGGAATACACAATCAAAGCCTTCTCAAAAGATGGCTATTCGACCTCTGCTTAAAAACCTCCAGAGAAGGAGATGGCACAGGACTCCAAAGCAGTATATTCCATAACCATAAAGAGATTCTTCCTAATGTTTAGGTGAAATCTCCTTTCTAAATATCATCATGTATAAGTTGATCTCATGTTTATTTATGGAGCCCCCGATGGCACAGTGGGTTAAACCCCTGTGCCGGCAGGACTGAAGACCGACAGGTCGCAGGTTCAAATCCGGGGAGAGGCGGATGAGCTCCCTCTATCAGCTCCAGCTCCTCATGCGGGGACATGAGAGAAGCCTCCCACAAGGATGATTAAAAACATCAAATCATCTGGGCGTCCCCTGGGCAACATCCTTGCAGACGGCCAATTCTCTCACACCAGAAGCGACTTGCAGTTTCTCAAGTTGCTCCTGACACGACAAAAAAAATGTATATTTATATTGTTTTTACAGGGCAAATAGCTTTTAAATTGTTATTTATTAATATTTATACAATTCTACCATTTTAATTGTACGATGTGATAATTGTTTATTGTTGTTTATTGTCTATTGCAGTGTCCCTCAACCTGGGGGTCGGGACCCCTGGGGGGGGGTCATGAGGAGGGTTCACAGGGGACACCAAAGACCATCAGGAAAGCATATCAGAAAAGTATCCGCTAATCGTTTGTAAGTACAAACCTGATTGTGGACTGGTGGATCCTGACTTGTGTACAGCTGTAAATAGTGCAAAATGTCAATGATATTTTGGGTGAAAACTAAATATGTGAATTTACTAAACAGTGCTAAAAAGGTCAGACATTGCAGTGATACTCCGCTGAGAAGACTGATTAACTGAGCGAAACTGCTAGTTGCTTTGAATGAACTCTGCTATGTTTTACTTTCCTCAATGGCACTTTTTTTGTCCAGTGTGCAGCATTTCCAGTGAGGGTGTGATTGGAAAACTCTAAGTCACACACCTATCTTGTCACATTGACTCATGGATAAGTCGAATCAGGATTTGGGACTGATTTTTTGGCTAGGATTTCTAGACATGTCCACAAGTCTATAGGGTAGCTCTCCAAAGTTCAGAAATCGATGCTAGCATAGATTCAATGTCACAAAAATGTAATGTGCAGAGTTGAGAAATGTGAATTTAATATGATGTGTGGGAATGAATGGAAGAATGGAAGATGTATGACTGGAGCTAATAATTTTGGGTTTTTAATGTTATTTTTTTATTGATTTATGGTGCACACAGGAAACAAAACCAACACCAGAGGGAAAAAACAACCCCCCCTCCAACCCCCCCCCCCAAAAAAAAACCAGAAAAGAAGGGGGGAAAAGATATACAAAAGAGTATGCAAATTTACAGAATGGTATACAGTCAGCGCTCGTTAAACATATGAAAAATCAAATTTGACTGTACAGTTATTATACCTTAACATTTATTGTCCTTCTAACCCCACACCCGTGAACTCAACCCCCATGACCTCCGACACCACTCCATATGGATCACATACCTAACCCACAACTACCCACATGTTTTCTTTCACTGAATCCCCTTTATGGCGATCTTCAAATCTACTTTTGTCTTCTTTTCGAGATATCCAATTGCCAACCTCCATTTTTTTTTTACAAATTCTTCATTATTTCCTCCTCTGCTACTATTTTTCAGTTTGGCCATTTGCATATAATCTACTAATTTATCTCTCCAATCCTGAATAGTTAACTCTTTTTCCCCCTTCCATGTTTTAGCTATTATTAGTCTCACAGCAACAAAGCAATACTGATAAATATCTTCATCTCCTGAGCTATTACACCTTCTAAATATTCCTAATAAGCACATTTCTGGGTTTCTCTTGATTTTTTTTGCTAATCATTTTGTTTGTTTCTTTCGCCACTTTTTTCCAGAATTCTTTAACTATGTTGCAGGCCCACCATACATGGAAAAAAGATCCCTTCACCTTCTTGCATCTCCAGCAAGCCCCTCATCCTGTTTTCTCTATTTTAGCTAGTACCTCTGGAGTTATGTAGGTTCTGTAAAACATTTAAAACATATTTTCTCTAATTGAGCTGGCCACTGAAAATCTAAACCCCTTTTTCCAAAGATGTTCCCACTCTTCCAAATTGATATTTCTACCTACATCTTTTGGCCCATAACAGTTTTTATTTGGTTGTCTACTAAATTGTATTCTAAAATATATTTGTAGAGCCTGGATATTAGGCCTCTGTTGCCTTTCTCGAAGATACTTTCTAACTCCGATTTTGCATCCTTCCTAAATCTGGAGTTAATAATCTTGGAGACATCAATATAATCTTAAGGCCTGTAATGACTAACTACCTGCTTGCTGGACTGTAATTAAAAGTTGCTAATAAGAACTGAAAAGTACACTCTGATAAGAACTAGGATAGTGATAACAGAAATGTTTACAGTGTTAAGAAGGAAGTCAACATAAGATCAACACCAATAAAGAAGAATCAACATCTGGCCAGGAAACTGTGATGGAGCCAGGATGGAAGAAGTGTATCATTAATTTACAACTTTGGGACTACATCAGCAGAATATTCTGAGTCCCCGTTGGGGAGATGGTAGCGGGGTATAAATAAAGATTATTATTATTATTATTATTATTATTATTTATCTAATAATACTCAAAGTGTGGCAGACCTGAGGAGTCTGTTCACCCGCCATGGGAAGGAGAGAGATGGTGTATTCGGAGAGTGGCAGATTTGCACGGGAGCAGTCTGGTCACTTTGGGGCTTCTTTCTCAAGGGAAGAGGAAGAAGTGCGCTTTTGGAGTCTTGGATTTTGTGCAGAGAGTCAGGTTCTGCTGTATGGAAAACAGAGATCTGGTCCTTGGCACTATACTTAGGGAAAGGATGCATTTTGGAGTTTTGAAGTTATGGAAGTTATGGAAGTTTTGGAACTATATGATGGCAAGCTGTACTAAAGCAGGATCTGGCCTAACAGGTGCTTCTCCAAGGAGGAAGAAAAGGATATGGTAACATTTGGATGAGTGGTGATGAATGCATGTACATGTGTGTGAGTGCTGAGTGAAAGTGTAACTCCCCTTTGTCTGTTTGTTAGTCCAATGTAACTGTAAGTTTTTGTACATCCAATATAGTTGCATAGAATCTGTATATATGTATGTCTAAATGTTTTTTTCTGTAATCTGATACACCCTTTCACACTGGAAATTGCAATAAAATGAACCAATGCTTCAAAGTTATTGAGAAGTCATTCATGACATCAGCACCTCGGAAAGCTGCACAAAAACTTGATCTGAAACCCAACCAGCTTTGCCATCTTTTCTGGTATGGAGGCCACCAGCCTGTTACTGCCCTGATCATCTCCATGGGTCACACAGAAGAGGTAGCAACATTTCACATTCCTAGAAAGCAGTATGGCGCATGGGCAGAATGGGAAACATAGGAAAGAAAGAGAAAGGGAGAAGAGGGGGAGTCTCCCTGTAGTGGGAGGATCAGACTATAGTCATCCTTCCACAATTACTGGGATGAATTGCCATTTTATATAACATAAGAGAACACCTCTCTAAGAATTTCTAGGTTTATTGTCGAAAGCTTTCATGGCCGTAATCACTGGGTTGTTGTAGGTTTTTTCGGGCTATATGGCCATGTTCTAGAGGCATTCTCTCCTGACCTTTCTGAGGATGCTTGTCATAGATGCAGGCGAAACGTAAGGAGAAAATGCCTTTAGAACATGGTCATATAGCCTGGAAAAACCTACAACAACCCAGTTTCTAGGTTCCCTAGTATGACTCTTTGGTCAACCTCTACTGGAAGCTGGCCATAGAACCATATTGGAAGACTTTAAAAAGAGTTGCTCTCGAAATCTCAAGGTACTCCAGCATGGCTCGAGCACAATTCAAAGTGCTGGCTTTAGCCTATAAAGCCCTTAACAGTTCTGGTCAAGTTTACCTGTCCAAACATATCTCCCTCTACGAGCCACCTAGGACCTTAAGATCGTCTGGGGAGGCCCTGCTCTCAGTCCCTCCACCATTGCAATCGTATTTGGTGGGAACGAGAGACAGGACAGGGCCTTCTCAGTGGTGGCTCCTTGACTATGGAATTCCCTCCCAAATGAGATCAGATCTGCTACATCACTCCTGACTTTCCAGAAAAAAGTGAAATCCTGGCTGTGGAATCAAGTGTTGGTGGATTATACTTACTTGTTGGCAAATATACAGTTTTAATGGACTATGATGGAGTGTTTTTAGGATGACAACTTAAATCGGTGAATTGTTTTAATGTTTTCTATATTGTTTTATTATAATATATATATTTATGCTTGTTTTACTCTGTTGTTGATGCTGTGCCGGTTGATAGCCAACCTGAGTCCCTCTGCGGAGGTTGGGATAGGAGGGGATATAAATGCCCTAAATAAATAAATAATAAATAAATAATAGAGGAAGCTAACCATGAAGTCAAGTTAGAAGTTCAAGAGAACATTTTAATCTATTGTCGAAGGCTTTCATGGCCGGAATCACTGGGTTGTTGTAGGTTTTTTTCGGGCTGTACGGCCATGGTCTAGAGGCATTCTCTCCTGACGTTTCGCCTGGACACAGCATATTGTTTGAGAACACAGAAATGCTGGACCACTCTCACAACCACCATGTCAGACTACACAGAGAAGCCATTGAAATCAAGAAGAAGCATGTGGACAATTTAAACAGAAAGGAGGAAACCAAGAAAATGAACAAAATCTGGCTACCAGTATTTAAAAAATTCTAAAATGACAACAGCAAAACAACAGAGAGGAAACAATCAGGGACAGCTAATCACCTCTCAACAAAAGATTGCCCCAAGCACTGCCAGGCCATCAAATGCTAATCAAGGTGGTCAGTTGAAACATTCGCACCTAGCTCCAGCAGTCAAGAGCTCTTTGTCTCACCCTGGTCATTCCACAGATATATAAACCCAATTTTCCTAGTTCCAACAGACCTTACAACCTCTGAGGATGCTTGCCATAGATGCAGGCGAAACGTCAGGAGAGAATGCCTCTAGAACATGGCCATACAGCCTGAAAAAACCTACAACAACCCGGTTCTTCCTAATGTTTAGGTGGAATTTCCTTTCTAAATATCATCATGTATAAGTTGATCTCGTGTATATTTATATTGTTTCAATACTGTTATATTTATATTGTTTTTACAGAAAAGAGGAAAACATGAAAGTGAACAAAATCTGGCTGCCAGTATTTTAAAAAAAGAAACCTCTAAAATCAGGACAGGTCCTTTAAAGGACCTATAATCCCACCGGGAGCCCCCAGTGGCGCAGTGGGTTAAACCCCTGTGCCGGCAGGACTGAAGACCGACAGGTCACAGGTTCGAATCCGGGGAGAGGAGGATGAGCTCCCTCTATCAGCTACAGCTCCTCTTGCGGCGACATGAGAGAAGCCTCCCACAAGGATGATAAAAACATCAAATCATCCAGGCATCCCCTGGGCAACATCCTTGCAGATGGCCAATTCTCTCACACCAGAAGCGACTTGCAGTTTCTCAGGTCACTCCTGACACGACAAAAAAAATCCCACCAAACCCAATTCAGTACCTTGGATAGCTCCTATTTAAGTCCAGACTGAAAGCTGGGGTGGATTCACTTGTATCAAACATAATACTTGTACAGAGGATCCAAGTTTGCCCATGCCAGCTTTAAAGGCTGGAAAAAAGTCCTGGAGTGGATTCACCATTCCCAAGGGCAGGGAAACCGCCACTGGTCACAGAAAAGAGCTGCGCTAGATCTCGCCAAAGTGCTCCGAACAAGAAGACGGCAACGGAGAAGCTGAAATCAGGGCCAAGATCCGCACAGCGCAGAAAGAGAGCGCAATCATTTCCCTTCCTTTTACGGCTCCCTTTTTATGGGTCGCATTAATGAAATCTCAGAAACGGAGGCTTAGCCGTAATTGCTACATGCGTCTAATAAATTGCCTCCGGTTCCTCAAAATGAATTCTTGAGAATGAATCCAAGCCTTTGTTCTCATGAACGTTGAGTTATTTTATTTCATTTCTTTTCTCCTTCCTGTGGTTTCTTTTTTTTCCCCCTCTTCTTCTTCTTTTCCTTCTTTCAAGCCATTAACAATGGAGGAAGGCCTTTCTCAAATGCAATGGAGAGGAGAACCAAAGAAAGATCACGCAAAAGTTGCATTGAAACATTACGTAATATAGTGTTAATAGGCCCATCAGTCCTTTCTCTGTGAGCGGGAGAAGGAAAAGGAGAAAGAGAAAGAGAAAGAGGAGAAGGAGAAACAGAAGCAGAAAGAGAAAAAGTGTGCCCTCACATATCCTTTTCACTTATAGCAGTGTTTCTCAACCTGGGGGTTGGGACCTCTGGGGAGGGGGTACTTAGGCGATCCCTCGTAGTCCGAGGATGATGGTCCTCCAAGTTCGGTGTCCTGGGGGTGGGTCCGTAGGTGACTGTGGAGCCCTATTCTTGACCTGCATCTTCTTCCTCAGTGAGGGCATTGGTTTCCAGATGGAAGGCGGTCTCGGTCGGGGTTGGCTTGACGCGCCTTCCTCTTGGCACGTTTCTGTCTTTCACCCTCCATTCATGCCTCTTCAAATTCTGCAGCATTGCTGGTCACAGCTGATCTCCAGCTGGAGCACTCAAGGGCCAGGGCTTCCCAATTCTCGATGTCTATGCCAGAGTTTTTAAGGTTGGCTTTGAGCCCATCTTTAAATCTCTTTTCCTGTCCTCCAACATTCTGTTTTCCATTCTTGAGTTCAGAGTAGAGCAACTGCTTTGGGAGACGGTGTTTGGGCATCCGGGCAACGTGGCCGGTCCAGCGGAGTTGATGGCGGAGGACCATTGCTTCGATGCTGGTGGTCTTTGCTTCTTCCAGCACGCTGACGTTTCCCCACCTGTCTTCCCAAGAGATTTGCAGGATTTTCCGGAGGCAGCGCTGATGGAATCATTCCAGGAGTTGCATGTGATGTCTGTAGACAGTCCACATTTCGCAGGCATAGAGCAGGGTTGAGAGGACAATAGCTTTATAAACAAGCATCCTGGTTTCCCTACGGATGTCCCGGTCCTCAAACACTCTCTGCTTCATTTGGAAAAATGCTGCACTCACAGAGCTCAGTCAGTGTTGTATTTCAGTGTCAATGTTGGCTTTGGTGGAGAGGTGGCTGCCAAGGTAGCGGAAATGATCAACATTTTCTAATGTGACACCATTAAGCTGTATCGCTGGCATTGGAGAGGGGTTGGCTGGTGACTGCTGGAACAGCACTTTGGTTTTCTCAATGTTCAATGACAGGCCGAGCTTCTCGTATGATTTTGCAAAGGTGTTTAGAGTGGCTTGTAGATCTTCTTCTGAATGCGCACAGACAATGTTGTCATAAGCATACTGGAGTTCTATAACAGATGTTGTTGTAACCTTGGTTTTGGCTTTCAGTCTGCTGAGGTTAAACAGTTTGCCATCTGGGGAGGGGGTTGCGAGGGGGTGTCAGAGGAGTCGCCAAAGACCATCAGAAAACACAGCATTTTCTGTTGGTCATGGGGGTTCTATGTTGGAAGTTTGGCCCAATTCTATCCCAGCAACTACAACTCCCAAATCTCAAGGTCTATTTTCCCCAAACTCCACCAGAGTTCACATTTGGGAATATTGAGTATTTGTGGAAGCTGAAGACCAAAACACCTGGAGGGCCAAAGTTTGCCCATGCCTGATAGAGATGCACCCTCCTAAATTCTGCAGCCAGAGTTTTTGTGAGAAAGGTATGAACTGGCACAAAGGAGAGAACCTCGCCGGCCTCTCTGGTCTTCACCCAACATCTGGCAATGCGAAGTGTCCAGAAGTTCCCAGAGCGGCATCCTAGATCTGAAGTGGTGTGTTGACAAACGGCCTCGTCTATCAGTGACAGATTAAATAGCAGGGTGTGCTTCTATCATGATGAAGCAGTTTACCCGGGGGAGAAGGCGCCCATTGTGTCTCCGCGGATGGAGGCCTCCGAAACACACACGGCCTCTGTTTCGGGAGAGAACTGGCTGGAGTTTGCAAGGCCTTTAGC
The DNA here is from genome assembly GCF_025583915.1 of Anolis sagrei ordinatus. Lineage (NCBI taxonomy): Eukaryota > Metazoa > Chordata > Lepidosauria > Squamata > Anolidae > Anolis > Anolis sagrei. The sequence continues at coordinate 107,786,750 of NW_026847549.1, forward strand.
CCGGGTTGCCAGCGAAGAAGGGATAAAAACAATCCTTATCACAAACCGAGGGAACAAGGTGGCCAAACAAAGCTTGTGGCTGAATCCCAGCTCTTTTATCCTTATTGGATCGGAGGAAAAATAATTTTCTGCATTGTTTTTCTAGGGCCCCATCTACAGCTCTCTCTCACACAGTTAGGAAGTTCTTCCTCATGTTCAGGTGGCATCTCCTTTCCTGTAGTTTGAAGCCATTGTTTCCTTTTGTCTTTCCTTCCTTCTCTCTTTCCTTTATCCTTTTCTTTCATTCTCTTTATCCCTTCCTTTCTTCCTTCCTTCTCTTTTTTCCTTTTTTCCTTCCCTTCGTTCCTTCTTTCTACACATCCTTCCCCCTTTCATCCTTCCTTCCATTTTGTCTTTCCTTCCTTCTCTCTTTCCTTTATCCTTTCCTCTCATTCTCTTTATCCCTTTCTTTCTTCTTTCCTTCTTTCCTTCCTTCCTTCTCTTTTTTCCTTTTCCTTCCTTCTTTCCATCCATCCTTCCCCCTTTCATCCTTCCTTCCATTTTGTCTTTCCTTCCTTCCCTCTCTTCCTTCTTTCCTTCTCTTTTTTCCTTTTTTCCTTCCTTTCCTTCCTTCTTTCCATCCATCCTTCCCCCTTTCATCCTTCCTTCCATTTTGTTTTTCCTTCCTTCCCTCTCTTCCTTCTTTCCTTCTTTTTTTCCTTTTTTTCCTTTTTTGGCTACCAGTATTAAAAAACTCTAAAATTACAACAGCAAAACAACAGAGAGGAAACAATCTGGGACATCTAATCACCTCTCAACGAAAGATTGCCCCAGGCTCTGCCAGGCCATCAAATGCTAATCAAGGTGGTCCGTTGAAACATTCACACCTAGCTCCAACAGACAAGAGTCCTTTGCCCCACCCTGGTCATTCCACAGATATATAAACCCACACACTCCTAGTTCCAACAGACCTCACGACCTCTGAGGATGCTTGCCATAGATGCAGGCAAAACGTCAGGAGAGAATGCCTCTAGAACATGGCCATATAGCCCGAAAAAACCTACAACAATCCAAAAAACCCCGTGAAGAACCTGGATTCCACAAACTTGAATCATATATGGTAATTGCGCATCAGTTAAAAATGCCCAACAGCTTTCATAGGGGGACTTACACACGAACAATTTTGCTTCTGCAAATTGTATATGGTTGCTGTGCATCTGTACCAAAGCAGATATATACAATATAATCTTCCATAGGAAGACTCACACAGGCCCAAGTCTCTTGCAATGACACTGGCCAATGTTTAACCTTTCTCCTCTGGTTTCCTTCCCTTAGGAAAGGAGAGGAGGAGAACACTTTAGATAAAGTGTGCGGTATAATGACTCCGCTTTAGATAAAGCATAGGCCTTACTTCCGAGCTGATAAGGCATTGGTTTTCCTCACTTGCCATCCAATCTGTCTCTGCCTCGTCATCCTTTCACAGAGAAGAGCTTCTGTGTTGAAGGACCACTTGATGCCTTCGGAGATGCTGCAGAAGGCAAAACCGCGAGACCGATAACAGGGGAACGAAGGGCAGGAGCAGAGCTGTCACCTGGAACATCTCCACTGGAATGAACAAGAGTTGGATGAAGTTGGAGGAGTTGTTCTAACGAAACCACATACAAGACCCACCAAAGTAGCAGGGTGCCCCTATTTATTTTATTTGTCGTGTCAAGACAACCAGTCAAATTATATTACATTTCTAACAGAACAAAGCAAACAAGCAGACAAAATACAAAATTGTGAGTTTGGTAGTTGATTAAATGTCCTTTGACCAGTATCTGGCCACTTGGAGTGCCTCTGGTGTTGCCGCAAGAAGGTCCTCCATGGTGCATGTGGCAGGGCTCAGGTGCATTGCAGCAGGTGGTCAGTGGTTTGCTCTTCTCCGCACTCGCATGCCGTGGATTCCACCCTGTAGCCCCATTTCTTAAGATTGGCTCTGCATCTCGTGGTGCCAGAGCGCAGTCTGTTCAGCGCCTTCCAAGTCGCCCAGTCTTCTGTGTGCCCAGGGGGGAGTCTCTCATTTGGTATCAGCCATTGATTGAGGTTCTGGGTTTGAGCCTGCCACTTTTGGACTCTCGCTTGCTGAGGTGTTCCAGCGAGTGTCTCTGTAGATCTTAGAAAACTATTTCTTGATTTAAGTATTTGGCGTGCTGGCTGATACCCAACAGGGGGTGGGCCAGCGATGTCTCTGCCTTGGTCCGTTCACTATTGGCTGCTACTTCCCATGTCAGGTGGTGCAATACTGGCTAAGCAGTGTAATTTCTCCAGTGGTGTAGGGCGCAGACACCCCGTGATAATGCGGCATGTCTCATTAAGAGCCACATCCACTGTTTTAGTGTGGTGAGATGTGTTCCACACTGGGCATGCATACTCAGCAGCAGAGTAGCGCAGCGCAAGGGCAGATGTCTTCACTGTATCTGGTTGTGATCCCCAGGTTGTGCCAGTCAGCTTTCGTATGATATTGCTTCTAGCACCCACTTTTTGCTTGATGTTCAGGCAGTGCTTCTTGTAGGTCAGAGCACGGTCCAGAGTGACTCCCAGGTATTTGGGTGCGCTGCAATGCTCCAGTGGGATTCCTTCCCAGGTGATCTTCAGAGCTCGGAATGCTTGTCTGTTCTTAAGGTGAAAGGCACATGTCTGTGTTTTAGATGGGTTGGGGATCAGCTGGTTTTCCCTGTAAAGGCAGTAAGAGCACCCAAAGCTTCGGAAAGCTTCTGTTCTACCATCTCATAGCTCCCTGCTTGAGCGGTAATGGCACAATCATCAGCATAGATGAAACTCTCTGTCCCTTCTGGCAGTGGCTGGTCATTTGTGTGACCCTAACACAAGTTGAGTCTCCTGTTGGTGTCCCATACAGAAGTTCTCCTCTATTTATGGTGGTGGACTAAACACCAAATGTCCAATTGCTTCTGTAGGGGACATTATAGAAGATACCAAGAGGACTCCAGCCCACATCTTCCATAACTTGCCATACAGAAGCAATCAGACATCAAGTTGTTGTAGGTTTTTCAGGCTGTATGGCCATGTTCTGCAAGCATTCTCTCCTGAAGTTCACCTGCATCTGTGGCAGGCATCCTCACAACCTCTGAGGATGCCTGCCATAGATGCAGGTGAAACATCAGGAGAGAATGCTTCTAGAACATGGCCATATAGTCCAAAAAGCCTACAATAAACCAGTGATTCTGGCCATGAAAGTATTCGACAATACAATCAGACATCTTTGTCTTCTCCCAGGATCCCATAGCATTGAGCAAGGGTAGTTAAAGAGGTGCAAAACTGCATTAATTCTACAGTGTGGATGCATTGTCAATTGTGGCAACACAACTGTAGGATACCTCCTTTGGAAAGCTTGATGGACACCAACACCCATGTCATTTGGCCTCCAAGCTAAATCCCAGGTGTTCATGTGATGTGGCGGCAAAAAAAGCCAATGGGATTTTGGCCTGCATCAATAGGAGCATAGTGTCTAGATCTAGGGAAGTCATGCTCCCCATGCTCTATTCCGCTTTGGTTAGACCACACCTGGAATATTGTGTCCAATTCTGGACACCACAATTCAAGAGAGATATTGACAAGCTGGAATGTGTCCAGAGGAGGGAGACTCAAATGATCAAGGGTCTGGAGAACAAGCCCTATGAGGAGCGGCTTAAGGAGCTGGGCATGTTTAGCCTGAAGAAGAGAAGGCTGAGAGGAGATATGATAGCCATGTATAAATATGTGAGAGGAAGCCACAGGGAGGAGGGAGCAAGCTTGTTTTTCTGCTTCCCTGGAGACTAGGACGCAAAACAATGGCTTCAAACTACAAGAGAGGAGATTCCATCTGAACATGAGGAAGAACTTCCTGACTGTGAGAGCCGTTCAGCAGTGGAACTCTCTGCCCTGGAGTGTGGTTGGAGGCTCCTTCTTTGGAAGCTTTTAAACAGAGGCTGGATGGCCATCTGTCAGGGGTGTTTGAATGCAATATTCCTGCTTCTTGGCAGGGGGTTGGACTGGATGGCCCATGCGGTCTCTTCCAACTCTTTGATTCTATGATTCTATGAATTAATAACACTGATATTGCTGAAATAAATGAATAAAATGAATAAAAATAGAGATTAAAAATAAATAAAAGCCCTGTTATTCCTGGATGTTCCCGATGGCACTGAAGATCCAGCATTCTGTCCGCATGAGTCGAAATGCCCATCAACCCATCACCAGCCCAATTAAAAGTGGTTTTGCCATCTGGTTCTAGGACTGCCATGGGGTCGCTGCCCAAAGCTCCTCTGAAAGATCCTCTCTCTCGCCGGGACGATTGTGTTATCAACAGGCCCATTTGTACATCCTCACTTCTTGGAGCTATTCTTGGCATCTTTGCCTCTGAATAATAACAGGACCTCCCCCTTGGAAGAATGAACCACGGTCTTTATCTGCAGGGCACAACGAAGCCGACATTTCAGAGTGGAAACCAAGAGATTAGATAATTGCTCCATCGAAAGGGTTCTTTCTCCCTTGGCGGTCACCTGGCAGATGCCTTGCTATCAGGATGCAGATAAAGGAGACACAGAGGAGAAATCAGGGCTATTTCATCTGCTCTGGTCAGGGGCCAACTCTTTGCAGCTCCTCTCCTCTACTTCCATCCCAGTTCATAGTATCAGGACATCACAGAGTTGGAGGAGACACAGCCATAGAATCATAGAATCATAGAATCCTACAGTTGGAAGAGACTTCATGGGCCATTCAGTCCAACCTCCTGCCAAGAAGCAGAAATGCTGGACCACTCTCACAACCACCATGTCAGACTACACAGAGAAGCCACTGAAATCCACAAGCATGTGGACAATTTCAACAGAAAGGAGGCAACCATGAAAATGAACAAAATCTGGCTACGACTATTAAAAAACTCTAAAATTACAACAGCACAACAACAGAGAGGAAACAAACAAGGATATCTAAAACAAGTCATGCCAGACTAATCTGATCTCTTTTTTCGATAGAGTTACAAGCTGGGTAGATGCGGGGAATGCCGTGGATGTAGCGTACCTGGATTTCAGTAAGGCCTTCGACAAGGTCCCCCATGAAACAATCTGGGACATCTAATTACCTCTCAACAAAAGATTGCCCCAGGCACTGCCAGGCCATCAAATGCTAATCAAGGTGGTCAGTTGAAACATTCACACCTAGCTCCAGCAGACAAGAGTTCTTTGTCCCACCCTGGTCATTCCACAGATATATAAACCCATTTTCCTAGTTCCAACAGACCTCACTACCTCTGAGGATGCTTGCCATAGATGCAAGCGAAACGTCAGGAGAGAATGCCTCTAGAACATGGCCATATAGCCCAAAAAAACCTACAACAACCCAGCAGGAAAATTGCATTCAAAGCACCCCCAAAGATGGCCATCCAGCCTCTGTTTAAAAGCCTCCAAAGAAGGAGCCTCCACCACACTCCAGGGCAGAGAGTTCCACTGCTGAACGGCTCTCACAGTCAGGAAGTTCTTCCTCATGTTCAGATGGAATCTCCTTTCTTGTAGTTTGAAGCCATGGCTCCATTGCGTCCTAGTCTCCAGGGAAGCAGAAAACAAGCTTGCTCCCTCCTCCCTATGACTTCTTATCCATGGCCCTCATCATGTCTCCTCTCAGCCTTTTCTTCTTCAGGCTAAACATGCCCAGCTCTTGAAGCCATTCCTCATAGGACTTGTTCTCCAGACCCTTGATCATTTTAGTCGCCCTGTTACTCTTCAATTGTGGTGCCCAGAATTGGACATGACATTCCAGGTGTGGTCTAACCAAGGCAGAATAGAGAGGGAGCATGACTTCCCTGGATCTAGACACTAGACTCCTACTGATCCCAATGGCTTTTTTTGCCACCGCATCACATTGTTGGCTCATGTTTAACTTGTTGTCCACGAGGACTCCAAGATCTTTTTCACAAGTACTGCTCTCGAGCCAGGCTTATTCTGAACTCCAGCAACAATGGAATTGAACCAAACTTGGCACACAAAACTACATGGCCAACAGAAAACACTGGAAGGGTTTGGTGGGCATTGACCTTGAGTTTTGGAGTTGTAGTTCACCTATATCCAGACAGCACTGTTCTGGATGTAGTGAACTACAACTCCAAACTCAAGGTCAATGCCCACCAAACCCTTCTGGTGTTTTCTGTTGGCCATGGTAGTTTTGTGTGCCAAGTTTGGTTTGATTCCATCCTATTAGAGATTTCTAAGCATGCTCGAGAGCAGTACGTGTGAAAAAGATCTTGGAGTCCTCGTGGACAACAAGTTAAACATGAGCCAACAATGTGATGTCGGTGGCAAAAAAAGCCAATGGGATTTTGGCCTGCATAGTAGGAGTCTAGTGTCTAGATCCAGGGAATTTATGCTACCCTCTCTATTCTGCCTTGGTTAGACCACACCTGGAATGTCATGTCCAATTCTGGGCACCACAATTGAAGAGTAACAGGGCGACTAAAATGATCAAGGGTCTGGAGAACAAGTCCTATGAGGAATGGCTTCAAGAGCTGGGCATGTTTAGCCTGAAGAAGAAAAGGCTGAGAGGAGACATGATGAGGGCCATGGATCAAGATGTCACAGGGAGGAGGGAGCAAGCTTGTTTTCTGCTACCCTGGAGACTAGGAAGCAATGGACAATGGCTTCAAACTACAAGAAAGGAGATTCCACCTGAACATGAGGAAGAACTTCCTGACTGTGAGAGCTGTTCAGCAGTGGAACTCTCTGCCCTGTAGTGTGGTGGAGGTTCCTTCTTTGGAAGCTTTTAAACAGAGGCTGGATGGCCATCTGTCAGGGGTGATTTGAATGCAATTTTTCTTACTGGGTTGTTGTAGTTTTTTCGGGCTATATGGCCATGTTCTAGAGGCATTCTCTCCTGACGTTTCGCCTGCATCTATGGCAAGCATCCTCAGAGGTAGTGAGGTCCGTTGGAACTAGGAAAATGGGTTTATATATCTGTGGAATGACCAGGGTGGGACAAAGGACTCTTGTCTGCTGGAGCTAGGTGTGAATGTTTCAACTGACCACCTTGATTAGCATTTGATGGCCTGGCAGTGCCTGGGGCAATCTTTTGTTGAGAGGTAATTAGATGTCCCAGATTGTTTCATGGGGGACCTTGTCGAAGGCCTTACTGAAATCCAGGTACGCTACATCCACGGCATTCCCCGCATCTACCCAGCTTGTAACTCTATCAGAAAAAGAGAGGCAGTGCCTGGCGCAAACTTTTGTTGAGAGGTGATTAGATGTCCTTGTTTGTTTCCTCTCTGTTGTTGTGCTGTTGTAATTTTAGAGTTTTTTTTAAATACTGGTAGCCAGATTTTGTTCATTTTCATGGTTTCCTCCTTTCTGTTGAAATTGTCCACATGCTTGTGGATTTCAATGGCTTCTCTGTGTAGTCTGACATGGTGGTTGTGAGAGTGGTCCAGCATTTCTGTGTTCTCAATAATATGACTGAATGGCCCATGAAGTCTCTTCCAACTGTAGGATTCTATGATTCTATGATTCTATGGCTGTGTCTCCTCCAACTCTGTGATGTCCTGATACTATGAACTGGGATGGAAGTAGAGGAGAGGAGCTGCAAAGAGTTGGCCCCTGACCAGAGCAGATGAAATAGCCCTGATTTCTCCTCTGTGTCTCCTTTATCTGCATCCTGATAGCAAGGCATCTGCCAGGTGACCGCCAAGGGAGAAAGAACCCTTTCGATGGAGCAATTATCTAATCTCTTGGTTTCCACTCTGAAATGTCGGCTTCGTTGTGCCCTGCAGATAAAGACCGTGGTTCATTCTTCCAAGGGGGAGGTCCTGTTATTATTCAGAGGCAAAGATGCCAAGAATAGCTCCAAGAAGTGAGGATGTACAAATGGGCCTGTTGATAACACAATCGTCCCGGCGAGAGAGAGGATCTTTCAGAGGAGCTTTGGGCAGCGACCCCATGGCAGTCCTAGAACCAGATGGCAAAACCACTTTTAATTGGGCTGGTGATGGGTTGATGGGCATTTCGACTCATGCGGACAGAATGCTGGATCTTCAGTGCCATCGGGAACATCCAGGAATAACAGGGCTTTTATTTATTTTTAATCTCTATTTTTATTCATTTTATTCATTTATTTCAGCAATATCAGTATTGTTATTCATAGAATCATAGAATCAAAGAGTTGGAAGAGACCTCATGGGCCATCCAGTCCAACCCCATTCTGCCAAGAAGCAGGAATATTGCATTCAAATCACCCCCGACAGATGGCCATCCAGCCTCTGTTTAAAAGCTTCCAAAGAAGGATCCTACACCACACTCCAGGGCAGAGAGTTCCACTGCTGAACGGCTCTCACAGTCAGGAAGTTCTTCCTCATGTTCAGATGGAATCTCCTCTCTTGTAGTTTGAAGCCATTGTTTTGCGTCCTAGTCTCCAGGAAGCAGAAAACAAGCTTGCTCCCTCCTCCCTGTGGCTTCCTCTCACATATTTATACATGGCTATCATATCTCCTCTCAGCCTTCTCTTCTTCAGGCTAAACATGCCCAGCTCCTTAAGCCGCTCCTCATAGGGCTTGTTCTCCAGACCCTTGATCATTTGAGTCTCCCTCCTCTGGACACATTCCAGCTTGTCAATATCTCTCTTGAATTGTGGTGCCCAGAATTGGACACAATATTCCAGGTGTGGTCTAACCAAAGCGGAATAGAGCATGGGGAGCATGACTTCCCTAGATCTAGACACTATGCCCCTATTGATGCAGGCCAAAATCCCATTGGCTTTTTTTGCCGCCACATCACATGAACACCTGGGATTTAGCTTGGAGGCCAAATGACATGGGTGTTGGTGTCCATCAAGCTTTCCAAAGGAGGTATCCTACAGTTGTGTTGCCACAATTGACAATGCATCCACACTGTAGAATTAATGCAGTTTTGCACCTCTTTAACTACCCTTGCTCAATGCTATGGGATCCTGGGAGAAGACAAAGATGTCTGATTGTATTGTCGAATACTTTCATGGCCAGAATCACTGGTTTATTGTAGGCTTTTTGGACTATATGGCCATGTTCTAGAAGCATTCTCTCCTGATGTTTCACCTGCATCTGTGGCAGGCATCCTCAGAGTTTGAGGATGCCTGCCACAGATGCAGGTGAACTTCAGGAGAGAATGCTTGCAGAACATGGCCATACAGCCTGAAAAACCTACAACAACTTGATGTCTGATTGCTTCTGTATGGCAAGTTATGGAAGATGTGGGCTGGAGTCCTCTTGGTATCTTCTATAATGTCCCCTACAGAAGCAATTGGACATTTGGTGTTTAGTCCACCACCATAAATAGAGGAGAACTTCTGTATGGGACACCAACAGGAGACTCAACTTGTGTTAGGGTCACACAAATGACCAGCCACTGCCAGAAGGGACAGAGAGTTTCATCTATGCTGATGATTGTGCCATTACCGCTCAAGCAGGGAGCTATGAGATGGTAGAACAGAAGCTTTCCGAAGCTTTGGGTGCTCTTACTGCCTTTTACAGGGAAAACCAGCTGATCCCCAACCCATCCAAAACACAGACATGTGCCTTTCACCTTAAGAACAGACAAGCATCCCGAGCTCTGAAGATCACCTGGGAAGGAATCCCACTGGAGCATTGCAGCGCACCCAAATACCTGGGAGTCACTCTGGACCGTGCTCTGACCTACAAGAAGCACTGCCTGAACATCAAGCAAAAAGTGGGTGCTAGAAACAATCTCATACGAAAGCTGACTGGCACAACCTGGGGATCACAACCAGATACAGTGAAGACATCTGCCTGTGCTACTCTGCTGCTGAGTATGCATGCCCAGTGTGGAACACATCTCACCAGACTAAAACAGTGGATGTGGCTCTTAATGAGACATGCCGCATTATCACGGGGTGTCTGCGCCCTACACCACTGGAGAAATTACACTGCTTAGCCGGTATTGCACCACCTGACATGCGCCGGGAAGTAGCAGCCAATAGTGAAAGGACCAAGGCAGAGACATCTCCAGCTTCATCCCCTGTTTGGGTATCAGTCAGCACGTCAACGACTTAAATCTAGAAATAGTTTCCTAAGATCTACAGAGACACTCGCTGGGAACACCTCAGCAAGCGAGAGTCCAAAAGTGGCAGGCTCAAACCCAGAACCTCAATCAATGGCTGATACCAAATGAGAGACTCCCCCCTGGGCACACAGAAACTGGGCGACTTGGAAGGCGCTGAACAGACTGCGCTCTGGCACCACGAGACGCAGAGCCAATCTTAAGAAATGGGGCTACAGGGTGGAATCCCCGGCATGCGAGTGCGGAGAAGAGCAAACCACTGACCACCTGCTGCAATGCACCCTGAGCCCTGCCACATGCACAATGGAGGACCTTCTTGCGGCAACCCCAGAGGCACTCCAAGTGGCCAGATACTGGTCAAAGGACATTTAATCAACTACCAAACTCACCAATTTTGTATTTTGTCTGCTTGTTTGCTTTGTTCTGTTAGAAATGTAATATAATTTGACTGGTTGTCTTGACACGACAAATAAAATAAATAGGGGCACCCTGCTACTTTGGTGGGTCTTGTATGTGGTTTCGTTAGAACAACTCCTCCAACTTCATCCAACTCTTGTTCATTCCAGTGGAGATGTTCCAGGTGACAGCTCTGCTCCTGCCCTTCGTTCCCCTGTTATCGGTCTCGCGGTTTTGCCTTCTGCAGCATCTCCGAAGGCATCAAGTGGTCCTTCAACACAGAAGCTCTTCTCTGTGAAAGGATGACGAGGCAGAGACAGATTGGACGGCAAGTGAGGAAAACCAATGCCTTATCAGCTCGGAAGTAAGGCCTATGCTTTATCTAAAGCGGAGTCATTATACCGCACACTTTATCTAAAGTGTTCTCCTCCTCTCCTTTCCTAAGGGAAGGAAACCAGAGGAGAAAGGTTAAACATTGGCCAGTGTCATTGCAAGAGACTTGGGCCTGTGTGAGTCTTCCTATGGAAGATTATATTGTATATATCTGCTTTGGTACAGATGCACAGCAACCATATACAATTTGCAGAAGCAAAATTGTTCGTGTGTAAGTCCCCCTATGAAAGCTGTTGGGCATTTTTAACTGATGCGCAATTACCATATATGATTCAAGTTTGTGGAATCCAGGTTCTTCACGGGGTTTTTTGGATTGTTGTAGGTTTTTTCGGGCTATATGGCCATGTTCTAGAGGCATTCTCTCCTGACGTTTTGCCTGCATCTATGGCAAGCATCCTCAGAGGTCGTGAGGTCTGTTGGAACTAGGAGTGTGTGGGTTTATATATCTGTGGAATGACCAGGGTGGGGCAAAGGACTCTTGTCTGTTGGAGCTAGGTGTGAATGTTTCAACGGACCACCTTGATTAGCATTTGATGGCCTGGCAGAGCCTGGGGCAATCTTTCGTTGAGAGGTGATTAGATGTCCCAGATTGTTTCCTCTCTGTTGTTTTGCTGTTGTAATTTTAGAGTTTTTTAATACTCCAAAAAAGAAAAAAGGAAAAAAGAGAAGGAAAGAAGGAAGAGAGGGAAGGAAGGAAAGACAAAATGGAAGGAAGGATGAAAGGGGGAAGGATGGAGGAAAGAAGAAGAAAAGGAAAAAAGGAAAAAAGAGAAGGAAGAAGGAGAGAGGGAAGGAAGGAAAGACAAAGGAAGGAAGAAAGAGAGGGAAGGAGGATGGAAAGAAAGAAAAGGAAAAAGAGAAGGAAGGAAGGAAAGAGGAAGAAGAAAGAAAGGGATAAAGAGAAGGAGAGGAAAAAATAAAGGAAAGAGAGAAGGAAGGAAAGACAAAATGGAAGGAAGGATGAAAGGGGGAAGGATGTGTAGAAAGAAGGAACGAAGGGAAGGAAAAAAGGAAGGAAGAAAGGAAGGGATAAAGAGAATGAAAGAAAAGGATAAAGGAAAGAGAGAAGGAAGGAAAGACAAAAGGAAACAATGGCTTCAAACTACAGGAAAGGAGATGCCACCTGAACATGAGGAAGAACTTCCTAACTGTGAGAGAGAGAGCTGTAGATGGGGCCCTAGAAAAACAATGCAGAAAACTATTTTTCCTCCGATCCAATAAGGATAAAAGAGCTGGGATTCAGCCACAAGCTTTGTTTGGCCACCTTGTTCCCTCGGTTTGTGATAAGGATTGTTTTTATCCCTTCTTCGCTGGCAACCCGGGCTAAAGGCCTTGCAAACTCCAGCCAGTTCTCTCCCGAAACAGAGGCCGTGTGTGTTTCGGAGGCCTCCATCCGCGGAGACACAATGGGCGCCTTCTCCCCCGGGTAAACTGCTTCATCATGATAGAAGCACACCCTGCTATTTAATCTGTCACTGATAGACGAGGCCGTTTGTCAACACACCACTTCAGATCTAGGATGCCGCTCTGGGAACTTCTGGACACTTCGCATTGCCAGATGTTGGGTGAAGACCAGAGAGGCCGGCGAGGTTCTCTCCTTTGTGCCAGTTCATACCTTTCTCACAAAAACTCTGGCTGCAGAATTTAGGAGGGTGCATCTCTATCAGGCATGGGCAAACTTTGGCCCTCCAGGTGTTTTGGTCTTCAGCTTCCACAAATACTCAATATTCCCAAATGTGAACTCTGGTGGAGTTTGGGGAAAATAGACCTTGAGATTTGGGAGTTGTAGTTGCTGGGATAGAATTGGGCCAAACTTCCAACATAGAACCCCCATGACCAACAGAAAATGCTGTGTTTTCTGATGGTCTTTGGCGACTCCTCTGACACCCCCTCGCAACCCCCTCCCCAGGTGGCAAACTGTTTAACCTCAGCAGACTGAAAGCCAAAACCAAGGTTACAACAACATCTGTTATAGAACTCCAGTATGCTGATGACAACATTGTCTGTGCGCATTCAGAAGAAGATCTACAAGCCACTCTAAACACCTTTGCAAAATCATACGAGAAGCTCGGCCTGTCATTGAACATTGAGAAAACCAAAGTGCTGTTCCAGCAGTCACCAACCAACCCCTCTCCAATGCCAGCGATACAGCTTAATGGTGTCACATTAGAAAATGTTGATCATTTCCGCTACCTTGGCAGCCACCTCTCCACCAAAGCCAACATTGACACTGAAATACAACACTGACTGAGCTCTGTGAGTGCAGCATTTTTCCAAATGAAGCAGAGAGTGTTTGAGGACCGGGACATCCGTAGGGAAACCAGGATGCTTGTTTATAAAGCTATTGTCCTCTCAACCCTGCTCTATGCCTGCGAAATGTGGACTGTCTACAGACATCACATGCAACTCCTGGAATGATTCCATCAGCGCTGCCTCCGGAAAATCCTGCAAATCTCTTGGGAAGACAGGTGGGGAAACGTCAGCGTGCTGGAAGAAGCAAAGACCACCAGCATCGAAGCAATGGTCCTCCGCCATCAACTCCGCTGGACCGGCCACGTTGCCCGGATGCCCAAACACCGTCTCCCAAAGCAGTTGCTCTACTCTGAACTCAAGAATGGAAAACAGAATGTTGGAGGACAGGAAAAGAGATTTAAAGATGGGCTCAAAGCCAACCTTAAAAACTCTGGCATAGACATCGAGAATTGGGAAGCCCTGGCCCTTGAGTGCTCCAGCTGGAGATCAGCTGTGACCAGCAATGCTGCAGAATTTGAAGAGGCATGAATGGAGGGTGAAAGACAGAAACGTGCCAAGAGGAAGGCGCGTCAAGCCAACCCCGACCGAGACCGCCTTCCATCTGGAAACCAATGCCCTCACTGAGGAAGAAGATGCAGGTCAAGAATAGGGCTCCACAGTCACCTACGGACCCACCCCCAGGACACCGAACTTGGAGGACCATCATCCTCGGACTACGAGGGATCGCCTAAGTACCCCCTCCCCAGAGGTCCCAACCCCCAGGTTGAGAAACACTGCTATAAGTGAAAAGGATATGTGAGGGCACACTTTTTCTCTTTCTGCTTCTGTTTCTCCTTCTCCTCTTTCTCTTTCTCTTTCTCCTTTTCCTTCTCCCGCTCACAGAGAAAGGACTGATGGGCCTATTAACACTATATTACGTAATGTTTCAATGCAACTTTTGCGTGATCTTTCTTTGGTTCTCCTCTCCATTGCATTTGAGAAAGGCCTTCCTCCATTGTTAATGGCTTGAAAGAAGGAAAAGAAGAAGAAGAGGGGGGAAAAAAGAAACCACAGGAAAAATAAAATAAAATGAAATAAAATAACTCATCCACATATTTTTTTTCTTATTTCACAATTCACACATTTAAGTACAGATGGAATTTATTAGACGCATGTAGCAATTACGGCTAAGCCTCCGTTTCTGAGATTTCATTAATGCGACCCATAAAAAGGGAGCCGTAAAAGGAAGGGAAATGATTGCGCTCTCTTTCTGCGCTGTGCGGATCTTGGCCCTGATTTCAGCTTCTCCGTTGCCGTCTTCTTGTTCGGAGCACTTTGGCGAGATCTAGCGCAGCTCTTTTCTGTGACCAGTGGCGGTTTCCCTGCCCTTGGGAATGGTGAATCCACTCCAGGACTTTTTTCCAGCCTTTAAAGCTGGCATGGGCAAACTTGGATCCTCTGTACAAGTATTATGTTTGATACAAGTGAATCCACCCCAGCTTTCAGTCTGGACTTAAATAGGAGCTATCCAAGGTACTGAATTGGGTTTGGTGGGATTTTTTTTGTTGTGTCAGGAGCGACTTGAGAAACTGCAAGTAGCTTCTGGTGTGAGAGAATTGGCCATGTGCAAGGATGCCCAGATGTTTTTTGATGTTTTTACCATCCTTGTGGGAGGCTTCTCTCATGTCCCCGCATGAGGAGCTGGAGCTGATAGAGGGAGCTCATCCGCCTCTCCCCGGATTCGAACCTGTGACCTGTCGGTCTTCAGTCCTGCCGGCACAGGGGTTTAACCCACTGCGCCACTGGGGGCTCCCGGTGGGATTATAGGTCCTTTAAAGGACCTGTCCTGATTTTAGAGGTTTCTTTTTTTAAAATACTGGCAGCCAGATTTTGTTCACTTTCATGTTTTCCTCTTTTCTGTAAAAACAATATAAATATAACAGTATTGAAACAATATAAATATACACGAGATCAACTTATACATGATGATATTTAGAAAGGAAATTCCACCTAAACATTAGGAAGAACCGGGTTGTTGTAGGTTTTTTCAGGCTGTATGGCCATGTTCTAGAGGCATTCTCTCCTGACGTTTCGCCTGCATCTATGGCAAGCATCCTCAGAGGTAGTGAGGTCTGTTGGAACTAGGAAAATTGGGTTTATATATCTGTGGAATGACCAGGGTGAGACAAAGAGCTCTTGACTGCTGGAGCTAGGTGCGAATGTTTCAACTGACCACCTTGATTAGCATTTGATGGCCTGGCAGTGCTTGGGGCAATCTTTTGTTGAGAGGTGATTAGCTGTCCCTGATTGTTTCCTCTCTGTTGTTTTGCTGTTGTCATTTTAGAATTTTTTAAATACTGGTAGCCAGATTTTGTTCATTTTCTTGGTTTCCTCCTTTCTGTTGAAATTGTCCACATGCTTGTGGATTTCAATGGCTTCTCTGTGTAGTCTGACATGGTGGTTGTGAGAGTGGTCCAGCATTTCTGTGTTCTCAAACAATATGCTGTGTCCAGGCGAAACGTCAGGAGAGAATGCCTCTAGACCATGGCCGTACAGCCCGAAAAAAACCTACAACAACCCAGTGATTCCGGCCATGAAAGCCTTCGACAATAGATTAAAATGTTCTCTTGAACTTCTAACTTGACTTCATGGTTAGCTTCCTCTATTATTTATTTATTATTTATTTATTTAGGGCATTTATATCCCCTCCTATCCCAACCTCCGCAGAGGGACTCAGGGTGGCTATCAACCGGCACAGCATCAACAACAGAGTAAAACAAGCATAAATATATATATTATAATAAAACAATATAGAAAACATTAAAACAATTCACCTATTTAAGTTGTCATCCTAAAAACACTCCATCATAGTCCATTAAAACTGTATATTTGCCAACAAGTAAGTATAATCCACCAACACTTGATTCCACAGCCAGGATTTCACTTTTTTCTGGAAAGTTAGGAGTGATGTAGCAGATCTGATCTCATTTGGGAGGGAATTCCATAGTCAAGGAGCCACCACTGAGAAGGCCCTGTCCTGTCTCTCGTTCCCACCAAATACGATTGCAATGGTGGAGGGACTGAGAGCAGGGCCTCCCCAGACGATCTTAAGGTCCTAGGTGGCTCGTAGAGGGAGATATGTTTGGACAGGTAAACTTGACCAGAACTGTTAAGGGCTTTATAGGCTAAAGCCAGCACTTTGAATTGTGCTCGAGCCATGCTGGAGTACCTTGAGATTTCGAGAGCAACTCTTTTTAAAGTCTTCCAATATGGTTCTATGGCCAGCTTCCAGTAGAGGTTGACCAAAGAGTCATACTGGGGAACCTAGAAACTGGGTTGTTGTAGGTTTTTCCAGGCTATATGACCATGTTCTAAAGGCATTTTCTCCTTACGTTTCGCCTGCATCTATGACAAACATCCTCAGAAAGGTCAGGAGAGAATGCCTCTAGAACATGGCCATATAGCCCGAAAAAACCTACAACAACCCAGTGATTACGGCCATGAAAGCTTTCGACAATAAACCTAGAAATTCTTAGAGAGGTGTTCTCTCATGTTATATAAAATGGCAATTCATCCCAGTAATTGTGGAAGGATGACTATAGTCTGATCCTCCCACTACAGGGAGACTCCCCCTCTTCTCCCTTTCTCTTTCTTTCCTATGTTTCCCATTCTGCCCATGCGCCATACTGCTTTCTAGGAATGTGAAATGTTGCTACCTCTTCTGTGTGACCCATGGAGATGATCAGGGCAGTAACAGGCTGGTGGCCTCCATACCAGAAAAGATGGCAAAGCTGGTTGGGTTTCAGATCAAGTTTTTGTGCAGCTTTCCGAGGTGCTGATGTCATGAATGACTTCTCAATAACTTTGAAGCATTGGTTCATTTTATTGCAATTTCCAGTGTGAAAGGGTGTATCAGATTACAGAAAAAAACATTTAGACATACATATATACAGATTCTATGCAACTATATTGGATGTACAAAAACTTACAGTTACATTGGACTAACAAACAGACAAAGGGGAGTTACACTTTCACTCAGCACTCACACACATGTACATGCATTCATCACCACTCATCCAAATGTTACCATATCCTTTTCTTCCTCCTTGGAGAAGCACCTGTTAGGCCAGATCCTGCTTTAGTACAGCTTGCCATCATATAGTTCCAAAACTTCCATAACTTCCATAACTTCAAAACTCCAAAATGCATCCTTTCCCTAAGTACAGTGCCAAGGACCAGATCTCTGTTTTCCATACAGCAGAACCTGACTCTCTGCACAAAATCCAAGACTCCAAAAGCGCACTTCTTCCTCTTCCCTTGAGAAAGAAGCCCCAAAGTGACCAGACTGCTCCCGTGCAAATCTGCCACTCTCCGAATACACCATCTCTCTCCTTCCCATGGCGGGTGAACAGACTCCTCAGGTCTGCCACACTTTGAGTATTATTAGATAAATAATAATAATAATAATAATAATAATAATCTTTATTTATACCCCGCTACCATCTCCCCAACGGGGACTCAGAATATTCTGCTGATGTAGTCCCAAAGTTGTAAATTAATGATACACTTCTTCCATCCTGGCTCCATCACAGTTTCCTGGCCAGATGTTGATTCTTCTTTATTGGTGTTGATCTTATGTTGACTTCCTTCTTAACACTGTAAACATTTCTGTTATCACTATCCTAGTTCTTATCAGAGTGTACTTTTCAGTTCTTATTAGCAACTTTTAATTACAGTCCAGCAAGCAGGTAGTTAGTCATTACAGGCCTTAAGATTATATTGATGTCTCCAAGATTATTAACTCCAGATTTAGGAAGGATGCAAAATCGGAGTTAGAAAGTATCTTCGAGAAAGGCAACAGAGGCCTAATATCCAGGCTCTACAAATATATTTTAGAATACAATTTAGTAGACAACCAAATAAAAACTGTTATGATCACATGGGCCAAAGATGTAGGTAGAAATATCGATTTGGAAGAGTGGGAACATCTTTGGGAAAAGGGGTTTAGATTTTCAGTGGCTAGCTCAATTAGAGAAAATATGTTTTAAATGTTTTACAGAACCTACATAACTCCAGAGGTACTAGCTAAAATAGAGAAAACAGGATGAGGGGCTTGCTGGAGATGCAAGAAGGTGAAGGGATCTTTTTTCCATGTATGGTGGACCTGCAACATAGTTAAAGAATTCTGGAAAAAAGTGGCGAAAGAAACAAACAAAATGATTAGCAAAAAAAATCAAGAGAAACCCAGAAATGTGCTTATTAGGAATATTTAGAAGGTGTATTAGCGCAGGAGATGAAGAAATTTGTCAGTATTGTTTTGTCGCTGCGAGACTAATAATAGCTAAAACATGGAAGGGGGAAAAAGAGTTAACTATTCAGGATTGGAGAGATAAATTAGTAGATTATATGCAAATGGCCAAACTGAAAAATAGTAGCAGAGGAGGAAATAATGAAGAATTTGTAAAAAAAAAATGGAGGTTGGCAATTGGATATCTCGAAAAGAAGACAAAAGTAGATTTGAAGATCGCCATAAAGGGGATTCAGTGAAAGAAAACATGTGGGTAGTTGTGGGTTAGTTATGTGATCCACACGGAGTGGTGTCGGAGGTCATGGGGGTTGGGTTCACGGGTGTGGGGTTAGAGGGACAATAAATGTTAAGGTATTATAACTGTACAGTCAAAGTTGATTTTTCATACGTTTAACGAGCGCTGACTGTATACCATTCTGTAAACTTGCATACTCTTTTGTATATCTTTTTTTCTTCTTTTCTGTTTTTTGGTAGGGGTGTTTTTGTTTTTTCCCTCTGGTGTTGGTTTTGTTTCCTGTGTGCACCATAAATCAATAAAAAAATAACATTAAAAACCCAAAATTATTAGCTCCAGTCATACATCTTCCATTCTTCCATTCATTCCCACACATCATATTAAATTCACATTTCTCAACTCTGCACATTACATTTTTGTGACATTGAATCTATGCTAGCATCGATTTCTGAACTTTGGAGAGCTACCCTATAGACTTGTGGACATGTCTAGAAATCCTAGCCAAAAAATCAGTCCCAAATCCTGATTCGACTTATCCATGAGTCAATGTGACAAGATAGGTGTGTGACTTAGAGTTTTCCAATCACACCCTCACTGGAAATGCTGCACACTGGACAAAAAAAGTGCCATTGAGGAAAGTAAAACATAGCAGAGTTCATTCAAAGCAACTAGCAGTTTCGCTCAGTTAATCAGTCTTCTCAGCGGAGTATCACTGCAATGTCTGACCTTTTTAGCACTGTTTAGTAAATTCACATATTTAGTTTTCACCCAAAATATCATTGACATTTTGCACTATTTACAGCTGTACACAAGTCAGGATCCACCAGTCCACAATCAGGTTTGTACTTACAAACGATTAGCGGATACTTTTCTGATATGCTTTTCTGATGGTCTTTGGTGTCCCCTGGAACCCTCCTCATGACCCCCCCCCAGGGGTCCCGACCCCCAGGTTGAGGGACACTGCAATAGACAATAAACAACAATAAACAATTATCACATCGTACAATTAAAATGGTAGAATTGTATAAATATTAATAAATAACAATTTAAAAGCTATTTGCCCTGTAAAAACAATATAAATATACATTTTTTTTGTCGTGTCAGGAGCGACTTGAGAAACTGCAAGTTGCTTCTGGTGTGAGAGAATTGGCCGTCTGCAAGGACGTTTCCCAGGGGACGCCCAGATGATTTGATGTTTTTATCATCCTTGTGGGAGGCTTCTCTCATGTCCCCGCATGAGGAGCTGGAGCTGATAGAGGGAGCTCATCCGCCTCTCCCCGGATTTGAACCTGCGACCTGTCGGTCTTCAGTCCTGCCGGCACAGGGGTTTAACCCACTGTGCCATCGGGGGCTCCATAAATAAACATGAGATCAACTTATACATGATGATATTTAGAGATTTCACCTAAACATTAGGAAGAATCTCTTTATGGTTATGGAATATACTGCTTTGGAGTCCTGTGCCATCTCCTTCTCTGGAGGTTTTTAAGCAGAGGTCGAATAGCCATCTTTTGAGAAGGCTTTGATTGTGTATTCCTGCCTGAACAAATGGCTCTTGGGGGTCTCAAGAAGTTTAGTCATTTAACATGTGTAGGATAAAATTACCAGGTTTTTGATATTCCAACATGACTCTAAAAATCTGAGATTATTTTTGAAGCTGGAGGATGGGATATTAGGAGAGGATGGGGAGGAACAACCATGTCATTAATGGAAATGGAGGAAGAGGCAAATCAACCCCCCCCCCCAACCCACCCCTTTGCCTTATGTTTCTAATTGCTGTGCCTTTTAAACCCAGCGTTTCCCCCCGCCTTCCTCCCAGATGTGCTTGCGGGGAGTTGTGTCAACGACAGCCTCGCAGGTGGCAGGTCTATCTCTCCCTATTGACGGTGGTGATGACGCTGCGACCAAGTATTTGATAATAGGAAATGACTAATGATGTGGTCAAAATTATGAACCGGGGATTAATAAAACTTGAAAAGGAACCGTCCGGGCTGTTTGATCCTCTGGAGAGGAAGTACGTCTGTGCATTAGCCTTTTCCCTCAGGTGGTATTCTTATTAGTCTCATCCGAGTTGGGAAAGACAGACGAAGGAAAAAACTCAGAAATGGAGTTGGGAATCTTTGGTTTCAGCGAGCAGAAAGGAAAGGATGGTAATAAAGCAGACATCAAGGGCTTATGCGCAGACCACAACCAGCACTAGCGCTCAAATTTATACACTCCCTCCTAGACCTAATTTGTAGGGGTTTTGTCCCTGAGCATTCCAGTTACTTGCAAATGTAACTTTTCTAAGCTCCACGTTTAGCTGCTTTGAGTCTCTTGTGGAGTATAAATATGCTGATGACAACATCGTCTGTGCGCATTCAGAAGAAGGACTATGTAGACCCGAAGGACCCATTTGTGCATGCTTGGCCTAAGCTTTGGTGAACAGGATCGCTTTGCATACTGATCCAGACTAATGTGGATATTTGGCTCCTTCACCCATGAAGGTATAAGATGGACCTATGTTTGCACTATAATCAGTGAGGTCCCTGGTGTTATAAGAAGTTATGTTTGGGGTGTTATATGGTCAGCTCAGACCCATATAATGTAGATCCAGCCACAACCAAGAGGTTATGGCCCAGGTCCCATCTACACTCTAAACACCTTCGCAGAAGCATACGAGAAACTCGGACTGTCATTGAACATTGAGAAAACCAAAGTGCTGTTCCAGCAGTCACCAGCCATCCCCTCCCAATGCCAGAGATACAGCTTAATGGTGTAACATTAGAAAATGTTGACCATTTCCGCTCCCTTGGCAGCCACCTCTCCACCAAAGTCAACATTGACACCGAAATACAACACCGCCTGAGCTCTGCGAGTGCAGCATTTTTCTGAATGAAGCAGAGAGTGTTTGAGGACCGGGACATCCGTAGGGATACCAAGGTGCTTGTTTATAAAGCTATTGTCCTCCCAACCTGTTGTATGCCTGTGAAATGTGGACTGTCTACAGATGTCACATGCAACTCCTGGAATGATTCCATCAGCGCTGCCTCCGGAAAATCCTGCAAATTTCTTGGGAAGACAGGCGGACAAATGTCAGCATGCTGGAATAAGCAAAGACCACCAGCATTGAAGTGATGCTCCTACACCATCAACTCCGCTAGACTAGCCACGTTTCCAGATGCCCGACCACCATCTCCCAAAGCAGTTGCTTTACTCTGAACTCAAGAATGGGAAATGGAACGTTGGTGGACAGGAAAAGAGATTTAAAGATGGGCTCAAAGCCAGAAATTGCATTCAAAGCACCCCCGACAGATGGCCATCCAGCCTCTGTTTAAAAGCTTCCAAAGAAGGAGCCTCCACCACACTCCGGGGCAGAGAGTTCCACTGCTGAACAGCTCTCACAGTCAGGAAGTTCTTCCTCATGTTCAGGTGGAATCTCCTCTCTTGTAGTTTGAAGCCATTGTTCCATTGCGTCCTAGTCTCCAGGGCAGCAGAAAGGAAGCTTGCTCCCTCCTCCCTATGACTTCCCCTCACATCTTGATGCATGGCCATCATGTCTCCTCTCAGGCTTCTCTTCTGCTGGCTAAACATGCCCAGCTTTTTCAGCTACTCCTCATAGGGCCTCTTCTCCAGACCCTTGATCATTTTAGTCGCCCTCCTCTGGACCCTGCTTAGAAATTCCTATTTTAGGTTATTTTCCCTGGGTGCATCTACAGTATAGAATTAAAACAGTTTAACACCATTTTAATTGCCATGGTGCAATATAATGGAATCCTGGGAGTTGTAGTTTGTGAGGCACCAGCACTCCTTGGCAGAAAAACATTAAAGGCCTTGTACAACTAGCTATATCAGCATTTCTCAACCTGGGGCTCGGGACCCCTGTGGGGGGGTTGCAAGGGGGTGTCAGAAGGGTCGCCGTATACCATCAGAAAACACAGTTTTTTCTGTTGGCCATGAGGAATCTGTGTGGGAAGTTTGGCCCAATTCTATCATTAGTGGGGTTCAGAATGCTCTTTGATTGTAGGTGAACTATAAATCCCAGCAACTACAACTCCCAAATGTCAAGGTCTATTTCCCCAAACTCCACCAGTGTTCACATTTGGGCATATATGGAATTTGGTCCAGATCCATCATTGTTTGAGTCCACAGTGCTCTCTGGATGTAGGTGAACTACAACTCCCAAACTCAAGGTCAATGCCCACCAAACCCTTCCAGTATTTTCTGTTGGTCATGGGAGTTCTGTGTGCCAAGTTTGGTTCAGTTCCATCGTTGGTGGAGTTCAGAATGCTCTTTGATTGTAGGTGAATTATAAATCCCAGCAACTACAACTCCCAAGTGACAACATCCAGTTCTGGACTCCACAATCCAAGAAAGGTATGGGCAAGTGGGAATATAGTGTCATACAAAAGATGGAGTGAGCTTGTATGTTGCTGCTTCAGGAACCAAGACACGAGCAACGGATTCAACACCTGAATGTTAGGAAGAACTGATTGATGATGGAATATTACCTTGGACTGTGGTGGAGTCTCCTTCTCTAGAGGCTTTTAAACAGAGGCTGGATGGCCATCTGTCAGGAGGGCTTTGATTGTAACTCTGGGTAACAATTTGTGACTACAATGCAGAATGCCACCTGAAGTTTCCAAGTTTTGTGTTCAGATATCACCAAGATTTCAGATAAGAGGCAAACAGGGTCTCCATCCAACGGACAGGAGAACGCTAACTAACTGCCTTCAAATCACACTATCTATTTTTCTTTCTTTGTCACAGAAATGCGATAAAATTCAAAGCGTAGCAGATTTATTGTCTGTTTGCTCCCCGTATTTGTTAATAATGCTTCTGGGTCTTCATTTAAGATGATGAGAAACAGCATGTGGTGTACGGCACATCATGACAAATGCTTCTTCTGAGGATGGATCGTTGGCAAGAGCGGGATGGGAGCAAATATGATTTCATTTCAACCCTTTCCAACCTCTTTTGCACCCATTATTTTCCTGCCATAAATACATGTTTTAGAGAGTAATAATTTCATAAGCAAATGCTTCAACTCAATCAATTACTGACTGAGGCTCAATGGCGGAGAGGGATGGCTCAGTGTGAAGATGATTCCTTGCATTCTGGTGCTGACTTCACTGTGAACTTCCCGTAAGATAAGTTTGATAACTTTAGGCAACTTGAAGAAAGACATTTGCAACCTGAAAACTTTCTTTCTTGGAGACAGAGCTGGCCCTGTCATTAGGCTAAGGAGCTGGCTGTCTCAGTATGGCACAAATGGACAACAAAACATTCATGGTTTTGGGTTGTTGTAGGTTTTTTCGGGCTATATGGCCATGTTCTAGAGGCATTCTGTCCTGACGTTTCCCCTGCATCTATGGCAAGCATCCTCAGAGGTAGTGAGGTCTGTTGGAACAAGGAAATGGGTTTATATATATCGTGGAATGACCAGGGTGGGACAAAGGACTCTTGTCTGCTGGAGCTAGATGTGAATGTTTCAGCAGACAAGAGTCCTTTGTCCCACCCTGGTCATTCCACAGATATATAAACCCTTTTTCCTAGTTCCAAAAGACCTCACTACCTCTGAGGATGCTTGCCATAGATGCAGGCAGAACGTCAGAAGAGAATGCCTCTAGACCATGGCCATGTAGCCCGAAAAAACCTACAACAACCCAGTGATTCCGGCCATGAAAGCCTTCGACAATACATTCATGGTTTTGTTTCAGTCCCTCCATCTGGAATGCACTCTTCGACTTTTTCTGTAGCTTTCTACCTCACCAAGTGTTATTGTCTTATCATGATACAAGGGTTGAATGAAAAGTAATGCCTCCACCTTTGTTACTTAGGTTTGGATAGGAATATTTTAATAAATTAAATGCAGAAATAATCCTTAGAATGTGCTCTTTAACTACCACTATTCGCTTTTCCACATAATCACCAGACAATTGGATACGTTTCTGCCAACAATGAACAAGTTTTCTGAAGCTGTCAAGGAAGAAGTCGACACTCTGTTTCCATAACCATCGTCTCCCAGTTCTCTCAACATCTTCATCAGAAGCATAATGATGTCCCCGCAGATCTTCTTTCATTATCGGGAACAGATGGAAGTCAGATGGTGCTAAATCTGGACTGTATGGAGGATGCCGTACGGTGGTGAGATCCAGTCTCTGAAGTTTCAAGTCTGTGCACTTTAATTTCAGGCGTCAGCATCCTGGGTACCCTTCGTGCACAGATCTCCCAATAGCCAAGCAAAGCAATAAAGGTACCCATACGTTCTTGTGAAATGCTTATTATGCTTGAAATTTTTCTCTGAGTGATACGACGATCGTCCTGAATCAATCTGTCAATCTTTTGCTTGTAAAACTCGGTTGTTGCTGTCACAGGACATCTAACTCTTTGTTTGTCATGCAAGTAAGATGTTTCCACCTCAACATCTTTAAACTTACTGCCCAACGACGCACAGTACTCACATCAACACAATCACCATAAACAGCTTGCATTCTCTGATGAATTTCCTTTGGGGTGACACCTTCTGCTGTCAAGAATTCAATGACTGCACATTGCTTAAGTCGCATTGACCGACCGTCTGTGCAGCGTTCCATACTTCTTACTTTAACAACACAACCATTCAATGCTAAGGCTTCCCGCTAAAATGGAACTGTAGATTAGAGTCTACTGAACAAGCCAGTACCTGCTGCATACCAGTACTGCAATCTGTTGAGGAGTTACAAAGGTGGAGACATTACTTTTCATTCAACCCTCATACCTTGCAGGTGCACCCTTAGATGTGACCTCATGTGTGTGTATGAAATTCCCCCAGTGTTTCATCTCTACAACATAGAAAGCTAAGCCTGATCAGCTTCTCTCTACTACAATGGTTCCCAACCTTCCTTCGCTCAGCCTTCCCTATGGTCCAGCTCTCACATCCATAGATTATTACAGGGAATACCATTGCTTAGACTATGCGGATCTTTGTTGCCAGTGTGATGTCTCTACTCTTCACTATTTTATCAAGATTGGTCATTGCTCTCCTCCCAAGAAGGAAGCGTCTTCTGATTTCCTGGTTGCAGTCTGCATCTGCAGTAATCTCTGCACCTAGAAATACAAAGTCTGTCACGGCCTCCACGTTTTCTCCCCCTATTTCCCAGTTATTGATCAGTCCGGTTGCCAGAATCGTGGGTTTTTTTTAAAAAAAAAAATATTTAAGTGCAACCCAGCTTTTGCACTTTCATCTTTCACCTTGGTTAGAAGGCTCCTCAGCTCCTCCTCGCTTTTAGCCATCAAAGTGGTGTCATCTGCATATCTAAGGTTGTTAATGTTTCTTCCAGCAATTTTCACCCCAGCCTTGCATTCCTCAAGCCCCGCACATCGCATAATGTGTTCTGCATACAAGTTAAAAAGGTTGGGTGAGAGTCTACAACCCTGCCATATGCCTTTCCCAATCTTGAACCAGTCTGTTGTTCCATGGCCAGTTCTTACTGTTGGTGCTGTCATACTTGGGTCATTATCCTGGAAAGACATGATAGTACTTAGTGAAGTAGAAGGCAGTAGGAAAAGAAGAAGACCATATTCCAGATGGAGAAACTGAACAAAGGAAGCCATATTAGTTACCTTGAGTTATCTAAACAGGGCAGCTGAGGATGAAGGGACTTGGAGGTCTCTCATCTGTAAAGTCAACATAAGTCAAAGTTGACTTGATGGTAGTTAAAGTGTCAGAAGGTTCCTTATTCTAGTGATATCACGTTGATGTTTTGTCACTCTTTTGGAATTCTGCTGGACCACCTGCCACTGCTGCAACCATGGTTATTTTCTTTTCTCTGAGTTACTTTATGTTGGTCTCCTGTTGGTGTTGTATGAACATCTAGTGGAATCATAAAATCATAGAATCAAAGAGTTGGAAGAGACCTCATGGGCCATCCAGTCCAACCCCCTGCCAAGAAGCAGGAATATTGCATTCAAATCACCCCTGACAGATGGCCATCCAGCCTCTGTTTAAAAGCTTCCAAAGAAGGAGCCTCCACCACCCTCCGGAGGCAGAGAGTTCCACTGCTGAACGGCTCTCACAGTCAGGAAGTTCTTCCTCATGTTCAGATGGAATCCCCTTTCTTGTAGTTTGAAGCCATTGTTCTGCGTCCTAGTCTCCAGGGAAGCAGAAAACAAGCTTGCTCCCTCCTCCCTGTGCTTCCTCTCACATATTTATACATGGCTATCATATCTCCTCTCAGCCTTCTCTTCTTCAGGCTAAACATGCCCAGCTCCTTAAGCCGCTCCTCATAGGGCTTGTTCTCCAGACCTTTGATCATTTTAGTTGCCCTCCTCTGGACACATTCCAGCTTGTCAATATCTCTCTTGAATTGTGGTGCCCAGAATTGGACACAATATTCCAGGTGTGGTCTAACCAAAGCAGAATAGAGGGGTAGCATGACTTCCCTAGATCTAGACACTAGGCTCCTCTTGATGCAGGCCAAAATCCCATTGGCTTTTTTTGCCGCCACATCACATTGTTGGCTCATGTTTAACTTGTTGTCCATGAGGACTCCAAGATCTTTTTCACACGTACTGCTCTCGAGCCAGGCATTGTCCCCCATTCTGTATCTTTGCATTTCGTTTTTCCTGCCAAAGTTGGACATCTTTGTCTGACATGAAACATCTGTGTCCAGTTTGGAGAAGCAAATCATGTGTGGAATGGAAACCCACATGCATTTCCTTGTGCATTGGTTACACATTGGCTGATTTGGTTCAGCTGTTGTCCTCGGTGCGGAGGAGAGAAGGCTTTTCCAGCTCTGGAAGCATTTCCCTTCAGAAGCTCTCCTGCTTTCTTTTCATTACCAATTAAGACCTTGCGGATTTCTCAAGCTCACTTGGGTTTTCTGTTTATTTTAGTTCCTGTGGTGTAGCTGTAAAGCTGGCACCTGAGGGTAGTTTTCCATTTTTGCATTCCCCCCTGAGATCCATCATGTTCCTACTGAGAATGGCAGGAACCATTTCTCAATTTGCAAAGGTAAGTTGAGGTCCTGTGTTGGGGTTGGGTGGCATTCATTTTCTTGCACCATGCTATGTGTGGCATTTAGCTTCATACATATGTGAAATGATTGCAATTGGTGCTCTGTATTCACAGGTTCTGCACCTGCAGCTTAATCTAACCATGCAAAACCTTCAAGATGGCAAGAAGGATATGGACAAGCTGGAATGGTGATCCGGAGAAGGGTGATCAAAATGGTCAAAAGTCTGAAATGTCATGAATCCCTATGAGGAACAGCTTCAAGATTGGGTATGTTTAGTTCAGAAAAGAGAAGGTTGGAAGACCTGAAGGTTGGCAGTTCAAATCTGCAAGACGGGGTGAGCTCCTGTCTGTCAGGCCAAGCTTCCAATGCGGGGACATGAGAGAAGCCTCTCACAGGATGGTAATACATCCGGGAGTCCCCTGGGCAACGTCTATGTAGAAGGCCGATTCTCTCACACCAGAAGCAACTTGTAATATATTCTCAATTCACTTTTGAAACGATAAAAAAGCATGTTTGTTATAGGGACTTGGCCTATGTATTTGGAAGAAGAACTTTCAACAATGTATTCGGAAATCCAAGTGAATTGTCTCTGACAACAACGCTATTCCTCTGTGCATTTTGCTCTGTTGATTTACTCTCCTAAGGAAGTGAACAAGGCACTTTGGCTGATCTCCTGTCATTTCCTGCATCTCTACACAGCCAAGGGATTTCTGTGGACTTCATTACTTGAGTCTGGGGACGTCTCTCCCTCTTTTTAGTTTTTGGCAAGGGACTTAAACCAAAAGGAATTCTTTAGAAGATGGAGATTATAAATATATTCAATGAGATCCTTGTTTTTCTCTGCTTCTACCAATAATAATAATAATAATAATAATAATAATAATAAATTTATTTATACCCCACTACCATCTCCCCAAGGGACTCGGTGCGGCTTACATGAGGCCGAGCCCACAATACAACAATACAAGCAATACAAGCAGTAGCAGATACAATACAAAGCAATTAAAATAAATCTCATACACAAATAGCATAAACATTGAACAAGGTACAGTGCACATTTAAAATCTATGGCTGGACCAAATGTAATTGAAGTTTAAAAAATAATGCTAGGCATGAACAAGATAAAGGAGGTGGGGCGTTGATGGAGACATACAAGCAGTCCTAAATCGATATAAAGGACATAATGCTAAGGGTTCATTATTCTGGGAAGGCACACTGGAACAACCACGTTTTCAAACTCCTCCTGAAGACTGCCAGAGA
The DNA here is from genome assembly GCF_025583915.1 of Anolis sagrei ordinatus. NCBI lineage: Eukaryota > Metazoa > Chordata > Lepidosauria > Squamata > Anolidae > Anolis > Anolis sagrei. Next base: position 107,815,601 of record NW_026847549.1, read on the forward strand.
TGGGGCATGCCTGATGTCCTTAGGGAGTGAGTTCCAGAGTCGAGGGGCCACCACCAAGAAAGCCCTCTCTCTCATCCCCAGCAAACATGCTTGCGATGCAGGTGGGAGTGCAAGTAGGGCCTCTCCAGATGATCGAAGAGATCGTGTGGGTTCGTACACAGAAATGTGGTCACGCAGGTAGGCAGGTCCCAAACCGTTCAGGGCTTTGTAGGTAAGAACCTACACCTTGAATTGGGACCGGAAAATGAATGGTAGCCAGTGGAGCTCCTTAAACAGGAGGGTTGACCCAACCTCTTTCCTTCTGCTGTAATCTCGGATGGAGAGAAGAAGCGGCAGATAAAGCTCCATCATTCCCAGGCCCAGAAGCAGAGAAAAGGCCTTCCCTGCATCCCAAATGCTACTGCCTTGGTCTTCGAAGGAGAGAAGAGGAAATGGGCTCAGCTTCATTGCTAGATCCCACACATTGTTGTCATTAAGTTGGTTTTTGACTTATGGCAACTTTATGTGCGAGAGAAGTTTAGATCTGGTGAAACAGGTGTTCACTCCTTCCTTGGCTGAAACCATCCATCTCTAATATGGTTTTCCACTGTTTTAACTACCTTCTGTTCTACTGAGCCCACTATCCTTCCTAACCTCTTCCAAAAGAGGCTGGACAGCCCGGTTTAGTGTCACTAGGGTTAGTGTGGTAACTCGTGGTGTCACCCCATGGACTTTGTCCCAAACTAGACCTTCTACAATCTTTACTTCTGGAATGATTCCATCAGCATTGCCTTTGTAAAATCTTGAAAAAATCTTGGGAAGAAGACAGACATTTTGGAAGAAGAAGCATTAAAGCCATGATCCTCCACCATCCACTTTGCTGGACTGAATGCCATGTTGTCTGAATGCTCAAAGATCACTATCTCCCAAAGCAGTTATTGTCCTCTCAGCTCAAACACAGGAAACAGAATGTTGGTGGACAGCAAAAGAGATTTAGAGATGGGCTCAAAGCCAACCTTAAAAACTATGGCGTAAACACCGAGAGAGAACTGGGAAGCCCTAGCCCTCGAGCGTCAAACTGGAGGTCAGCTGTGACCAACAGTGCTGTGGATTTTGGAGAGAAAGGAATGGAGGGCAAAAACGAGAAATGAGCCAAGGAAGAAGGTGCCTCAAGCAAACCCTTGTCAGGACTCCCTTCAATCTGGAAATCGAGAGTCTCATTGTGATAGACGATGCAGATCCAGAATAGTTCTTCATGATCATTTATGGACCCACCACCAATACTCTACACTTGGAAGAAAATCATGAGAGATCACCTATGATGATGGCAATATTGCAGCTAAAATATTAAAAACCTGGACACAATGTGACTATAAATAAACTAGAGAGGAACTCCTGCATTTTGAAGCATCTTGTAACTGAGTAGCAATGACAGCTTTGACTACAACAACTGAACGCTATAAGGTCAAAACGGCTTATCAGCATAGAGTTTTAGCCCTGTAGGTTTATTCACAAGAATATGCAAGCTGGGCTTACAAAAAATGTGCAAGCAGAGGGTTGGACTGGAAGGCCATTGCAATCTCTTCCAACTCTATGACTCAATATCTAACTCCATGGGCATTAAAAAGTAAGAAACATCTGCCGAAATGCTCCTCAAAAATGGAGTCACCTGGTGTTGCCCATGCCCCCTACATCCCACTAGTGACACTTCTGCCAACCAGGTTCAGACCCATAATTTTATGATGAATGCAGACTGGTGGGATGGCATATGCGGGACCCCTGAGATCCCTGATACATCCTCTGGATCTGGTGTCTTAAGACTGTCAACAGAAAGGCAAAGGTGAGTTTAAACCAGAAGAAAACCCAAGGCTGGTATCACTGACATCAATGCAATGGTCATGGCAATTCGTCTCCAGCTATTTCAGACACCATCATCTGCATTTGGAGGATTAAAAAGAAAACCTCGGTGCAAAATTGCTCCTTCCCCATCTGTTGACCAAATGTTGAGAGCAGTTGCTTCGCTTAAGACAGAGCTGCCATTTTAAAGACAAATGTTATCTCAAGAGGTCAAAGGAGACAGAAGCAAAGGGCAAGAGGAACCAAGAGCCAACGGCTTCCTTCCTTCACAGGCTCCTGACTTTCAGTGGCTTGTAAGCTCAGTATTTTACTAGGTTTCTAAGCAAGTTGTTGTTCCTGTTGTTATTGTGTACCTTCAAGTTATTTCACTGCTTGAACACCAAGCACAAAGTAGCTGAACGCAATAACATCTTGCAAAAACATACTGGCAACACATAGGGTTCAGACCCAAATTTAATAAGAACCTCAGGCCTAGCCTTGTCTTACTCAACTGCTGAGTATGCCTGCCCTGTTTGGCATAAGTCTGCCCATGCAAAGCAGGTGAACATAGCATTGAACAAAACATGCAGAATAATCACAGGATGTCTTAAACCTACACCTGTTGATAAACTCTACAAGCTAGCTGGCATTGCCCCCCCCCCCCGATGTGCAATGGGAAGTTGCTGCTAAATTTGAGAGAAATAAGGTTGAACACTGTGAAAGCCACCCACTACATGGCTACCAGCCTTCTCCCAGCAGACTCAAATCAAGGAAAAGCTTTATGAGAACTACCACTCCTCTTGGCGTCCCCCCAGCAACAGCAAGGGTACCCCTCTGGGCAGCTAAACCAGGAAACCCCAACTGGATGGCCCCCCATGAGGGTCTTCCTCCAGGGGCAAACCAAGAATGGGCAACTTGGAAGTCTCTGAACAGACTCAGAAGCGGAGTGGGCAGATCAAAAGACAACCTGGCAAAATGACACTACCTAAAAGAATCCCACACCTTGTGCGACCGTGGAGCAGAACAGACAACTCCGCATCTGTATGCTTGTCCATTGTGCCCTGCCTCATGTACAGAGGAGGAATTGTTAGAGGCTACAGACAATGTTGTTGCTGTTGCCCGTTTTTGGTCAAAAGATATTTAGCCACCTGCACACCTTCTATTTTTATCAGTGCTATACTAATTTATGCAATGCTTTTGATACAAAATAAATAAAAAGTTATTTCGAACTTATAGCGAACCTAAGACGAACCCATTGTAGGACTTTATTGGCAATATTTGATTCAGAGCAAATTTCATCTGAGGCTGAGAGTGTGTGACTTGCCAAGGGTATCTATGACTGATCAGGGCTTCAAACCCTGCTCTCCCGATGTCCTAGTCCAACATTCAAACCACTGCCAAGTACATAAGGAGAACATTCCTTACTTAATAAGAGCAGAGGCCCATCAAATCCAGCAATTGTGTTACAACGGTGGGCAACCAAACATTTCCCTCAAGTCTACTTACAAGGGAAGAGATCTCCCTTGCATTTGCATGCTTATCATTCAGGCATGGGCCAACTTGGGTCCTCCAGGTTGAAGTCCAAAACATCTCGAGGGCCTAAATTGGATCATGCCTGCTATAATTGGTCTTTATCTCATGCAAACAATTTAGCAAATTTCTTCATGGTTTTGGAAAGTCTTAGGAAACGGCACAGATTTGGAAGCCTATTTGCAATTTTGGAATCATTCTGTGCAAAATGTGCATAAGGCTCAGCCATGCATGAATTTTGCACAAAATAAGTTTCCAAACTGTGAAAATTAACTCAGAAATTCAGGATGCTTCTCATCAAAGAAACCACACTGTTTTTTGGCAATATTTTGGAATATTCTTTCAATTCTTAGCGTTAAGGAATTTTCACAGGCATGGGAGACCAACAGAAACCTATGGTAGAAAAACAACTCCCCTCCCCCCACCTCTCTCAGATAGATAGATAGATAGATAGATAGATAAGCTGTCCCCTGCCACGCGTTGCTGTGGGCCAGTCTGTTGATCTGGAAAATAAAGTAATGAGAAATTGTTGGTTTTTAATATATGTAATTTCTTTATGCTTGTGGATAAACAGTATTTATTGCTGTTTCTTTGTCAGTATTGGTGCGGAGAGTGTCTGATTTGCCCACCCTGGAGCATGCAATGTATCATTGTCCTTCTTTAAGGGTCCCTTTCAAATCAATTATACCATCTATCTCTCTCTCTCTCTGTGTATCATATCTATCTATCTATCTATCTATCTATCTATCTATGGTTGGATGGCTCTTTGTCAGGAGGGCTTTGATTACATTATCTTGCCCCGATGAAGACAGTTGGATTGGATGGCCTTAAGTATTTTCTGTTGGCCATGGGGTTCTATGTGGGAAGTTTGCCCTGATTTTCTCATTTGTGGGGTTCAGAGTGCTCTTTGATTTTAGGTGAACTGTGAATCCCAGTGACTACAACTCCCAAATGTCAAGGTCTCTTTCACC
>NW_026847549.1:107848825-108184892 GCF_025583915.1 Anolis sagrei ordinatus
AAATGTGCATGGATTTCACTATAGGAAGAAAACACAAATCTTGCAACCTGGTATGAAACACAGATGGGATGTGGAGCAACTCAGTACACAGAACTGAGCCACCATATTTTTTTGCATTTAAGAGAGACATGAATCACTTTGTATTTTCCTTTTTTTGTAATGTACTTCCTGTTTAAACCACATCTCAAAACCTTACTGAATAATTCAATGGAAGCTTGGCAGCAAGTTACACAGGTCTCTTGGTCAATTATTTATTCACATACCAGTTTTACTTTCTATTTAAAGCACAGAATGTTGAAAGCAAACAATTCTGCTGCCCATGTTACAATATGTTACCCAAACAATATGGCAATGCAAAAAAAGAAGAGACAAATTAGAATAAAAATTCATTTTGCTGAATGCTGTTTCCTAGATAATTAGAAAACTAGGGATGGGAGTGCTTACAAGGATGTGGAGATAGGCTAATTAGAGGAATTTCAGTCAGTTAATTAATAGGTTTTAATTAGGGATTTGAAAAACCCTCAGTCTCAATTTTGTTGCCTTTCTCCAAATCCAACCGGTGTTACCATATCATTCTTTGTTTGTACCATGTTGTGAGTCTTGATTTTTAATCCCCACATGGAAATCTATGTGCATTTTATGTAACCATTTCCCGACAAGAAACACATTTATACACTTTTTCTAAAGGACACATTTTCTTGCTCATTGAATAAAGTGTGTTTTATGTTTCTAGTGTACCCATGCTACTTGTCTGTATGTGTATATATATGCATGATTTTGTGCACATGAAGTATACTGCGTGCATTGCAAACATGCCCATTTTAAATGCACAGTCCACTGTACATAGCAAAGAGTTTTGGGAAGTGTGAAATGGATAATTTTGGAAGCATTCTTGGTCACCAAAATACGTTTCTATCCCTACTTTTAACTGATATATTTACATGGGATTACAAACAATAGTATGGGAAGCAACTTGGGACCTTTACCATGCGTACATTCTAAAAACTGCTTGCAACCCATTACCAAGGAGGAAAAAAAATCCCTATATTTCTATATAATATTTGGTATGTAGCAGGAGGCACCTTCTTAGAAGAGGTTTGCTTTGAAGAAAGAAAAAGAGAAGACAATGCCTCCTTTAAGATTAACAATTTTGTAAAAAAAAAAAAACCTGGCAGATGATTGTGAGATATTGTGAATAAATGAATTATTCTGTTTCATAAATGAATTATGAAAAAAATTACCTAATACATTTTTTTAAAAAAAAAATCCTATCTTGCATTGATTCCAGGGGAAGCAAGATTCATTTACCAAATCAAAAGTACCATATGTTGGAAATTAATATCTAAATCTATGCCAACTTTGGCTTTAAGACAATCCCATTGTGTACTTTATCAAAATTAACTTTGTCATGTCAGTGAACCCCTTCACATCTGAAAACAAACATTTCCCTTTGCCCTTCTCACAATGGCATTTGCCCACATGTAGAATTAATTTTGTATATTTTTGTGTGAAGACATGCAGGAAGGCTTTCAAACATACCAATGCTTTTCACTGTAAATTGCAAACAGTTGTATCTATTGGTTTGAATGTTCCAGCAGCAATGTGAGAGTGTGAGGAGATTGGGTGGCGTAGCAGTCTCATTTTTTAGTAGCTCCCACTGTACTGAAAGATCCTAGATTTATTTTGGCTAGAGACTGAGTCTGTAATTGACAAGTTAATTAGGGAGGTTCATTGGTTTTGTCCATCTTGAAAATATAGTCACTGTGAAACTGTCTAGGAAGCATGATGGAGAGAAAGCAGCAAAAAATAAATTGCAGATATTTATTGCCACTCACTGGAAAGACTGTCATTTCTTCAAGTAAGACTTCTTCCAAATCATGCCAAGTTTCCTTTGGAATTGAAACTACTTTCAAAACTGTCCCAATATCTGAAAGAAAGGAAGGTAAGATATTTCTCCAATAAGAGAAGTTATATATCAACAGACATTTCATTTTTCCATATTAAAATTATTGTGTTTTATAAAACCTGGACTGACTTATCTATTGGTCTTATAAAAAAATGAATCATTTTCTTTCATCTCTGAGTAGAATAGTGAAAGACAAGAGCTTTGTTCATCCCAGGAGAATTAAGAAGCACTGACATTCACTAATCTCTCCACTTCTGGTCTTTTTGAATGCCTGGGTGGGGAAATGGTGGTGGCAGCTGATCACTTCAGGTGCATTAGTGCTTTCCCTTCTCTGTGGATTAACCTTGGACTTATCCACAATTCTATCAAAATCCATAATTTTTGTCCCAAGACTTGCCTTTGACTTATACACGAGGGAGTCTTATACTTGAATATATGAAATAATCCAATTTAACATGATGATGTTGATGACAACGATGATGATGAATTTATTAACCACCTCTCTCTGCGGCTCATGGTGGGATACAACATTATTAAAACAAGAGATAAAACACTATTAAAAGACATACAACAAGATGCACAGAGTCAAAATACAAGTTAAAATCCACTAAAGAAATGCAGATTAAAATTCATAGCTTAAAATTGACTGGGAAGGTCTGCCAGAAGAGATGGGTCTACAATTGTGTCTGAAATTCTGACAGCTAATTTAGCTATCAAAACTCTTCCAGCAGGTAATTTCACAGTCTTGGGGTGGCTGATGAAAAGGTCCTCCTAGTGACGTTTACCAGTTGTGTTCTGGCTGGTTGGAGAAGACGCCCCCCAGAGGACTTCAGTGTTTGGGGTGGACTGTATGGGAGAAGGCAATCCCGTAGATAACATGGACCAAAAACATGTAGGGCTTTAAAGGTCAATACCAACACCTTTGACTGAAAACTATAGGGTACTCAAAGGATCCATTACTCTTTGAGGGCAGACCATTTAATAGATCCTACACTCCTGCAGAGGTAGGTTCTAGCTGTGATATTAGCCCTGACCTATCCATGACAACTCAGAGGTATTGGTTACCTCTGCCCATAGATTCATATGTTCTAAGCTGAAAACCATATCAAGTGTTTGATCAAATAAGTAGGCCCAGAAACCACTGGGATATGTCCATGTTTGTCATGCATACCATGAATTTCTTTGCTGCACCTGACAAACTGGCCTCCAATGGTTTGTTGAAGTCACCTAGAATCAAAAGTCTGGAACAACACCTCCAACACCAGTTCTGTGAGCTCAGCCAGGGAGTTTGTTGGGTAGCAGGGTGGATGGTACACTAACAGAATCCCTAGTGTATCCCTGTTTTTCACACACTCAATGTGATTCAGTTCCCTCGTAGATAGTCTAGTCAGGTTAAGGTGGTCTTTATTACTCAATGTTATGGAATCCTGGGATTTTCAGTTTGGTGAAGAACCAGCATTCTTTGGCAGAGAAGCTTTACAAAGTCTTTCCTTGTAAAATGACAACTCTCAATTCTATAGCATTGTTTATTGACAGTTCAAGCACTGTCAGACTGTATTAATTATACATTGTAAATGCAACTCCTCCCCCATTTCATGGAATACCCATTTACCATCTAAATAATCTTGAGATGTCTTAAGAGTTTTAATGAGGAATTATGCTAGAATATTTTAATTGTAAAAGAAATCTAAAATTTTGAACTTCCTATCTACTCTAGCTGTCAGCAAGTGAAGAAGGTAGCACACAGTTATCAGTAAAATGTCATGGTTGCTGAGATCCCATCATATAAAGTAGTACTGAAATACTTTGATTAAATAAATAAATAAAGCCTTTAAAATATACATCTTCATTCCTTTGCTAACTTAATTTGTCCATGTAAGGTACAAAAGCCTGTCAGAAAAAAAAATTGTGACAACGGAATATTGGATTATTAAGGTAAGAAGGCCTCTTTCTTTTGTCCAGTAGTGGACATTTATAACTGCAACTTTATCAAAAGTCAGTGAGAAATTTAATCTGCAAAGGTTTCCCAAGCTGTGATTAGACAAATAACCTTAACAAATACTACTGACGTTCATGTGGATCATTCTCTTGATTTTATTGTCTAATATTTGTTATGGGCTTTAGGTTGTAATCACATCATCAAGATATTTTTATGAGTGCCAGGCAAAGAGTTTCATTTACAGAGTGACATAAAAATGCCACAAATAAATTTTGGGGGGAAAAATATGATGGAGATACAAGTTCAGCATCCCTTATTTGGAATTCCAACATCTGAAATATTTTGAAATCCAAAATTATCTGTATGAATGTCTAACACAATGACACCTATGCTTTCCGATGGTTCAGCTTTCACATATCTGAGATATTCCAAAATCCTATCTATCTATCTATCTATCATCTATCTATCTATCTATCTATCTATCTATCTATCTATCTATCCATCCATCCATCCATCCATCCATCCATCCATCCAAAAAACTTCTTGTTCCAAGTATTTTGGATAAGGGTTACTCTAACTGTAAATGTTTTTATTTATATAAAAAGAATAATTAACTGTGGTGGAATATTATAAAAATATTACTTTATAGGGCCAAGGTGTTTTTTTTAATAGAAGCCATTGGAATAACCTTGAGTCCCATTTGGATATCATAGTTTTTAAATGGAAATCCATCTAAAATATTAGAAACAGGGATGGGAAAACTTTGATCGGAAAACTAAGGTTCATCAAAGAAATGGGATTTCACTGGCACCACACAGGAAAATATATGAATACTACAATTCAAGGCAACAAAGATTTGTGAAAGAAAGAAAGAAAAAAGAAACAGGAAAATGGCAAAGGGTCCTGGCAGCCAGCCACCATGCACCCACAAATCTTTAAAACAAATAGTTCTTTCTTAAAAGGATCCCACCAAGATTAGTTGTTTAGTACTTTATAAAGCCTTTGATGTGAAAGGTAGGACGTGTTAAAGGCTGCAGTCTCTGAACAAGCCTCAAGCACCCAAAGCAAAGTTTTATCAGCATTCAAGATCAGCTTTTTGTGGAGTAATATTTCAAACAAATTTTACACAAATTGAATTGGACTCTTTTCAGATCCATAAGCTTCAGTAAATAATGCAGTTTGAAAGATAAAATTACTCTCATTAATGCATGTTTACTGACAGATGGACTCAGAGCACTAAATGATTCTCCTGCAACTTCAAATCAAGTTAAGAGTGCAGATGGGTATAGGAAAATAGGTGTTTTAACATGTTACAGAGAGATTAAACAGGACCACCAATGAGGTGAGAGAGAATGAGTTATTTTTAGGTTGGCATCCTAAAATACACTTACAAAAATGACACAATAGGAACAGGCAAAGACCTGCTCTGCCAGTCTTTACTATAGTCATTTAAAACCTGTATTCTAAAAATCATGACAATTGTTCAGCATGATAATATAGATATAATGGAGAAGAGTTTTGACCGAAACATCTATGTAACATGCTAGTTTACTATTTTCTGAGGATAGGATGGAATCCACACATGTGATTTACTACCTGTAATCTGAAGCAATACAGGCCCCGTCTACACTGCCATATAATGTGTTTTTAACTTCATTATATGATCGGTGTAGACCAGTGGTTCTCAACTTTCCTAATGCCGCGACCCCTATATACCGTTCCTCATATTGTGGTGACCCCCAACCATAACATTATTTTCGTTACTACTTCCATAACTGTAAATTTTCTACTGTTATAAGTCGTAATGTAAATATCTGATATGCAGGATGTATTTTAATTCACTGGACCAAATTTGGCACAAATACCTAATATGCCCACATTTGAATACTGGTGAGGGTTTTTTTTTGGGGGGGGGGATTGAGTTTGTCATTTGGGAGTTGTAGCTGCTTGGATTTATAGTTCACCTACAATCAAAGGGCATTCTGAACTCCACCAACAATGGAATTAAACCAAACTTGGCACACAGAACTCCCATGACCAACAGAAAATACTGGAAGAGTTTGGTGGGCACTGACCATGAGTATGGGAGTTGTAGTTCACCTAGAGTGTCAAGCGAGGGTGGATCTGGACCAAACTTGGCACGAATACTCAATATGCCCAAATGTGGACACTGGTGGAGTTTGGGGAAAATAGACCTTGACATTTGGGAGTTGTATTTGCTGGGATTTATAGTTCACCAACAATCAAAGAGCATTCTGAACTGCATCAAAGGTAGAATTAGGCCACACAGGACCCCATAACCAACAGAAAATACTGTGTTTTTCTGATGGTCTTTGGTGACCCTTTTGACACCCCCTCGCAACCTGACCCCCAGGTTGAGAAATGCTGGTGTAGACTGATATAAAGCCGTTCAATGTAGTTAAGCAACTAAGTGCAATTCAGTTATACCATGACAATGTGCAGCACCATGCTTCTTTGGTCTCATCATACCTTGCTGTACAAATGGGATGTGGAATAGTGCTCCCTGTGCCTTACAGTGCTAAATCTGGTGTCCTCAGACCTTCACTTCTTCAGTCGAATGAAAGAGCTTCACTTCAGTGATGTAACTGAAGTGTAAGATACCATCAGACACTTGACCAGGGCATGCATGAAAGAGTTTCCCAAAATTGAATTTGATGAGTGGATTCAAAGGTGACACGAAAGCATCACAATGGGTAGAATTTATTTAGAAAAAAAACCATACTGTAGAAAAAGCATACATAGTTGCCTATGTCTCATGCTGTTAATAAAGGCCATTACTTTCAGTATGACTTTCATATATATATTTCTATTCCTCTTCCTTCTGCTTAGAAGTAGTTGCTAGAACCTTACCTGTTCCAATGAACATAACATCATACTGGCCATCCTCTGCATCCACCCGATCAACTACAATCTGTGTGAACTGGTAATCCAAATCTGTTTTGACCATAATGGGACGGTTGTTGATAGGGAACACAGGATTGTACATAGCAGGGTGGCTTCTTGCAAACGTGATGACTTCATCTGGAAGGTCCTTGGTTGAATCGAAGCCGCCAAATGTTTTACTAGGACACTAGTGGGAGGAAAAAGATAGAGCACAGTCAAGAGAGTGTTTTCCTTGAATGGTTCTGGGGGCTCACATTTGAATATCGAGGATCTGTTGTGAGTCATATTCTCAGTTGTCGATTTTCTACTGAAATCTATAAAATGCTTTAAAAGAGTTTATTGCTTGTTTCATAGAGTTCAATAATCTGTCATTAGTTTTTGATGTCTAGTTTTATTCAAGAACATCTATAATTTCATTATATACATTTCCTAAAAACCGAGTTTAAGGATCCTCCACTTTGAGTTACTTTAAACACCTTGGATAATTGGGGATCAAGCACAATTAAAAGTGGGTATCACAAACACAATTCAAAGTGGGTATCACTTTTAAGAAGAGGAGGTGTCTCTTCTTCTTCTTCTTCTCTTCTGTCTCCCTTTTCTCCAAATCAATAAGACATTCCAACCATTTAATATAATACCAACAATTGGCAATAGCCTTTTGTAGCCTATAGCAATTTTGTGTTTAAATGAATTCAGATTCCCAAGCTAGTTTCTAATTTTACAGATGGAGAGCAATCTTGATTACTTTCATTAATTAGATAATGATTAATCAGATAATACATATGAAGTGCTTTGAACAAGGAAAGTAATTTAGAAATGCTAAGTATTGTTAATGCAGCTAAGGTTTTATACACAAAAACATATGTGAATAATGTGAGTAATCTTTTTTTTTTGTTTTTTAAAGGGAGAGATCGTTTCTAAGTAGCCATCCATAAGCCACAAATGTGTAATGAATGAATGTGCTGCAAGGCTGTCCACGGGTTCTGTGAGGATTTCTCCTCTCAAATTCCTTACTTCAATTGTGCATCCCTTAGGAAAGCTAAGTGCTAAATGATTTCAAAAGAATCCTGACTATATACAGTATATTGATTTCTTGTTTACATTCCCTGTGTTTGAAATGAAAGCTATAAAATGAAGACCAGCATTTACCTGCACTTTTAGCAAAAAAGTAATGCTTACCCAAAGCTCTGCAATAAGTGAGGAGTCAAAAATGAAAAGATAATTTGACAAATATTTTAATACCTTCTGTGTGTTCAATGTGTTGAGTGTCCTGTTGAGAGTAATGTCTACTGGGATAAGAGCAGTATTATCACATCTGAACGTTCAACGAATAATGCACTTACAGTTCCTGGCCGTGGATATGGTACTCTTCCTTGGAAAGGAACCCACTGATAGTTAGGACCATCTCTGTGAGCGTATGGACCTAGGAATACCCGCCTCACATCAGTCATAGTATACATACAGATAGCGGATCCTTTGAAGATATTGCTAGTGTTGGAAAAAGCAGACAATTCAGGAGGGATGAAGTCATTCTTTTAAGTATAAAGTATAGACAGTTTCAGAAATTTATATATACTTTCTGGAATATATATATATATATATATATATATATATATATATATATATTCAATATAATTCAAAGCTTTGCAAGTGTTATGTAATTCAAATATTTCATGTAGGCAGGCACTATGTTATGCAGTTCTGCTGTTCCATCCTTCTATTCCCTGTGAGCTTGGATTATTTTTTCCAATGCTATGGTGATTCCTCTCTGGATTTTAGTTTGAACTTTAAAGGAAGCCTTGAGGCCATTACTGGATGGCTGCGTGCCAGCAGGTTGAGGGTGAATCCAGCAAAGACGGAGATTCTATGGCTGGGTCAACCGGGCAGTGGGGATATCCAGCTGCCTACCCTGGATGGCGAGGCGCTACACCCGTCATCATTGGTAAAGAGTCTGGGAGTCCTTTTGAACCCTCTGCTGACGATGGAGGCCCAGGTCTGCGCCATTAGCAGAACCGCCTTTTTTCATCTGCGGCAGGCTAGACGGCTGGCCCCCTACCTGTCCAGGGATGACCTAGCTACGGTGATCCAGGCTACGGTCATCTCAAGACTGGACTACTGTAATGCCCTCTACATTGGCCTTCCTCTGTCGGTGATCTGGAAGCTCAAGCTGGTACAAAATGCAGCTGCTCGGCTTCTTGCAGGAATTCCAATGAGATGCCACATAACACCAATCTTACTACAGCTGCATTGGTTACCAATTGAGCACTGGATCACTTTCAAAGTGATGGTACTCACCTTTAAGGCCTTGCATGGTCTAGGGCCAATGTACCTGAGGGACTGCCTCACCCTCTACCAACCCCAGAGATCCCTCCATTCTGAGGACCAAGATCTATTGGAAATTCCCAGTGTCAAGACCTTGCATCTAACAGCAACCAGACGCAGAGCCTTTACAGCAGTGGCACCATCACTCTGGAATACTCTGCCACCTGAAGTCTGTGCCTTGCGGGACTTATCAGCTTTCCGCAGGGCATGTAAGACATACCTGTTTCGACAGGACTTTGATTTTTGATATTGCTGTTTTTAAATTGTTTTAAATTGTTTTTAAATTGTGTTAGATTTTAGCTATTCTTGTAAGCCACTCCGAGCCCCAGGGGAGTGGTGGCATATAAGTTCGAATAATAAATTAAATAAATAAATAAATTCCTAGTAATCTGTCTATTTTGTGGAAAAGGTTTGACATTTTGAAGGGCTGCTTTAAACTTTGGATTGAAACTTGCAGTAGATGGATTGGCTTTCTGATATGAGAGCCATAGAGTTCTGAGGGCTCCATCTATACTGACCATTTAATGCAGTTCTGAGCAAACTTAAAACTGCACCGGCCAGACAAAAAACTCTCATGAAATAATGTGAAAGAGAACCCTTAATGTTCATCAGTGTCCTGTGGTTTGTATCATTACCATTTGGATTCCAAATTAGTTCTAGGGTTCTCTATGTAATTATGTGCACATCCAAACTACTTTCTTCAATACAGGGTTGAAACCCCACTAAACAGACAGTGTACATGGGGCCTAGGTCTCCTGTCCATATAGATGAGATGCTCTTTCCATGTACTTAATGTGGCGGTGCTGCCTCTGTGTTGGCTTCCACATCATCAATGATTTCTGCATATGTGGCTCAGCCTCCTGGCCTTCTGAAGAACTAACATGAATTATTTAGAAAATATCTCATAATATCTTATATCACAAAGGTCTATAAAGGGATTAATCCAGGAAGAAAGCATACATGTTCTTTCGAACATTGTGGCCACTTATTTGAGAGTGATGATATACCTTGCTCATAAGAAGACTTCAATGCAATAACCTTTTGTATCTACTGCCATGCTACCAGTCCAAAGGTTAAGAAAACATTTTCCCTATTAAAAGGCTATACCTTAACAAAGAAAGCTCTTCAAAGCAACGAGCTCCCAAAATGTCTCAATATAAGTAAAATGATATCTACCTTGAGGTTGTAAACACTCCATAGATTATTGGATTTTTAGGGTCTTTCGAGTTCATTAGAAACACATCCTCTGCCAAAAAAGCAAAATAAGGAAGGGACAAGAAAGAAAAGCATCTTAGCCACATTAGTATGAATCAGCAGCTGGTCAGAATGTGACTTTGCATACAGAAACAATTTGACTACTTACGGAGTTCATCAAAATGAGTATCAATGCCATTGGGTCCTGGCACAGAACACATTAGGCGTGCTTTGAGGAAAGTAGTCCATTTGTTGACAAGGCTTCTGTGGCCACCGAAGTCGTTCTGTAAAAGGAATGTAATGCTTGATTTACAGCACAAAACATCTTATTTGTGGATATGAGACCACAAATTCATGGGGAAAGAAACCCAGTGTAATCTGAATCATCTTATGACTTCTTGATAGAATACAGAGTTTTGGGACTAGATATAAAGACTGCTGCTTTATCAGAGAATCATGGGCACATTTCTAAGGATTCCTACTTTAGGGATACATGGACCTGGACTTGAATTTTTTGCTATCTCTTAGGATAGTGATTATTGTCTATTTGTGTACGTTTCTGTTTTTGTCTTTAATGTTGATACGGTCAGTGGACTAATCAATAAACTTTGCTCGTTATCTCTTCCATTATCTATTGATAATGGCCAGAGGCGGCCCTAGGTAATTTTCAATGGTAAGCAAACAGTATCCCCACCCCCACCCCCAAACCAATCACTGATATATATTTTCTGTTCGTCGTGGGAGTTCTGTGTGCCATATTTGGTTCAATTCCATCATTGGTGGAGTTCAGAATGCTCTTTGATTGTAGGTGAACTACACATCCCAGTAACTACAACTCGCATATGTCAAGGTCTATTTTCACTCAAGAGCACCCCTGAGCAAAATCAGCTATACTGCAAATGCTTACTTTGTGTAATGGTTGAGCCGCCCCGATAATGGAATGCAATTTTAAGTTTTTAAAGTGTTTATCTTTTTCTAGTGGTCAGAGAAACCAGTCAGTAGGAAGTCCTAAAATATCCACAATTAGATTTACATGTTAATTTTACTTTTGAAAGATACTCTTTGATTCCAAGCTCATTTGCCTGTTTCCTTGAAGGAAATATTTTTCTTGTGCTCATTGTTCAACCTGTATTTTTGACCCATAGTTTAAATATACTTAAATTATGAAGCTCCACAATTAGATACAGCTCCTATTCTAGTTAAGACCTGTGAGCCCCTTCTAAATTGCCATATAAAATCCAGCTTTTCTGGTTTGAACTAGATTATATGGCAGTGTAGACTCTACCCCCTTCTACACTGCCATTTAATCCAGACTTTCAAAGCAAATAATGTGGATTTCAAATCCTCATATAATACCATTCAAAGCAGATAATGTGGATTAGTGGCTTTGATAATCTGGATTATATGGCAATGTAGAAGGGGCCTGAATGCCATTTTACACAGCCCTAAAATGCAGAAGAAACTGGGATAAAAGGGGTGGTGTCTTAATGATGTTTGCCAAAAATGAACACTGGATTACATTAATGGCCAAAAACATGTGTTAAAAGGGTAAGCTTAAAATCCGATTTCAACCAAAAAATGTACATATTCACATCATTGTATATCCTGCACTCAAGGAAAACACATAATTTTGTTCCTATATTCTATATCCAGTCATATGAATATGAACCCTAGTACTTGTGGATTAACTGAAACACACAGATGTTGTCAAATAGTGTTCTGGGTCTGGCATGTAGTTTCAGTAAAGCTATGGCAATTCTCTGACTTCCCTGTTCAATACAGTGGTGTCTGTGGTCCCATATTCTTCAGATATAGCAGTTGGTTCAGTTGGCAACCAAAAACAATAATATAGGGTTTCTGAGTTCGTAACTTCACAAAACTGGTAAACAGATGAGAGAATACATATTTCTTGTTAACAATAAGCAAATCTGCTACCAATTTCTTCAAATCTTGACTGTAATCCTTAACATTGATCTGGGCCCAATTTGTGATTTGACCCAAACCCAAATTTGAGTCTGATTTGGAAAGGCATATCCAAATCAAAGGCTGAAAGAACATTTTCAAAACAGCCCCATTGCTCTAGAAATAGCACATTTGTCTTGATTCCGAAAGTGACACATTTGCTATTTTGAATCTATTTAAAATAATATGGCCAGTTCGCATTAATACCTCTCCTGTTTTTTTGTTGTTGTAAGACTGAGTTAACATTTCTGGTCTTATTTGAGAACAAACTGCATTTTACATTATGTCAGGACACTGGATAATGTGATTTATTCTATATAGTTAATTTAAGTAAACGAGAATTCAATTGAATAAGCCTTCGAAAATACATTTAATTTGGCTTGTTTTTAATCACGTAAAATCTGGACCTTCAATATTGTGATGGCACGCTGGGAATTGAATGAAAACTATGCACGTGTCTGGCTATTTTCCCAGTGACCATCAGTATGCCCTATATTATTATTATTATTATTATTATTATTATTATTATTATTATTATTATACTTTATTTGTACCCCGCTAGCATCTCCTGAAGGACTCCATGAGGCTTACAAAGGCCAATGCCTCAAAACATAGCATAAACAATACACAACTTAAAGCAAATAAAAAACAATTAAAGCAATATTAAAACAACAAAACAATAAGAACAATACACCAAAACACAATAAAAACTGGGGCCGGGCCAAAGTAATGGGTACAGATTAAAAGTGCTGATGTGACAGGTGATATATCGGATTTCAGGGTAAGTGCAGTGTGCCAGAATCTTAAGTTCTACTAAAGTGCTTCTGGGACTTGTTGTTGGAGTTTTCCTATTCTGGAAAGGCACATCGGAACAGCCAGGTCTTCAAGTTCTTCCTGAAGACTGCCAACGTAGGGGCCTGTCTAATATCTTTGGGGAGAGTGTTCCAGAGTTGGGGGGCCACCACAGAAAAGGCCCTATCTCGCGTCCCCAGCAGACGCGCCTGTGACGCAGGCGGAATCGCGAGCAGGGCCTCTATATGTACTTTAATTCTTTAAAATAAGACTCTGGAGATGAGATTAAATTAAGTTTACTGAACAAAGCAAAGAGAACTTCTGTTAGAGCTCAATAAAGGTGAATCAAAACAAAGTAGTACAAAGGCGCAGTTAGATTATTGAAATGATACAGGAGACTAAGAGGTATAATGATGGTATGTGCTCTGAGGTAAAGAACAAGACTATATTCTATGAGGTAAGTACTCTATATGATGGTAAACACAGGCTATGATAACTGAGGAAAGTACCACTCTAATCTTTAAGGCATACAAGATGTAATCTTTGTGGCAAATACAAAACTATAGACTCTAAGGCAAGTGCAACTATTCTCTATGGCATGTACTACTCTAATCTATGGCATGTACAGCTATAGTCTCTCAGGTCTGTACTGCTTAGGTCTTTGGCATATACAAGATGTAATCTATGGTCTTTTATATGTTTAACTCTAATCTTTGGCATGTACGTGCTTAGGATGCCTATTTCAGATCGCTAAGCCAGACCAGGCACTTTCTGGCTCAACTACTCAAAGCTCTGCCAAAGAAAGAATGCGGGGAAAGAGTCTTTCCACCAAGCTCAAAGCCAGCAGGGCTGAACCAACAGAGCTAGGCCTCTAGTGGGATCCTAAGCTCCTCCCCTAAAACTCAGCAAAATGGAACAGTCCACCTCCAAGAGAGCAAACAGGGAAATGAACAAAGGATTAAAACTGGGCCAAGACTTCACAAATAGCCATCTAATACAAATACTTCACTCCAAATTGTATTCTAAACAGACTAAACATAGTGTTCTTTACATGTTTAGGACAATGAGGTTCACTTTCACATCTTTAGGTCACAATTTTACCTTGCAAATCTGTCCAATTCTGGCATGTGTGGCTTTTCCAGAGTGTTCTCCATCAATTGCGTTTTCACGGAAGAAAAAATATATCTTGTCATCTTCTGGGTTGTCGCTTTCTGGGATCAAATGAGCACTAATAAACCTAGGATCTGAAAAGAAAATAATAATATGCATTATAGGAATGACACCAAGATATTTAGGATGACACATTGTTCAAGCTCTTGACCTTCCCAGGTAAATTTTAATTTCCTGTTGGCTACATACTTCTGTAGGTGGAAAGCACATCCTTGTATTTTGGCAGGGTTAGGCTTCAGGTGGTTATCTTTGAAGTAGTCACTGGAGATATCTTTCAAGGAATTAGTAAGTTGGATTTCAATGTTTCAAAGTCTTTTGCTTGTGTTGTTAGGCTAAAGTCATCAGCGTATATAAAGCACTTTGTGAATGGTGGTTGTGGCTGATCATTAGTAAAGATGTTAAACAAAGATGGTGCAAGAACACTATCTTGGGGTAAACCATTTTTTTGCCTCCTCCGTCTACTTTTACTGCCTTGAAACTCCACATAGAAGGTGTGATTTTCTAGGATGGTCTGGACAGTTTTTGTAAACTGGATATTAGAAAGAGCAGCTGCCTGTAATGTGCATCACGTCTTTCCCCTTTGCTGAGCACAGTGGGTGGAAGGTATTAGCTTTCTCTGCCTATTCTCTCCCCTAACAACCTCCTGCTCCATCAAAACAGTGCCAGAGCATCAGGCCCGTAGCCAGGATTTCATTTCGGGGGGGGGGCTGATTTTTTTTAGGTTTCGGGGGAGTTTGTTGGGGGGGGCTGAGTCTGAGTGAAAGAGGGTCTACACTAGCAAACCTTTTGTATCATTACCCCAATACCCCCATGCATATGGGATATATTGAGTATGGTGATCAGATCATGATATGAATAAACATAACAGTTTAAATAATGCACCAGTAAGGCCTTTTCGCGAACCACCATGGGAATTTCGGGGGGGGGGCTGAAGCCCCTCAGCCCCCCCCCCCCCCCCCGGCTACATGCCTGCAGAGCATCCTGTCTTCCTTCAGATGAGATCAGGCTGTGTGTGTGTTTGTGTGTGTCTCCTTCCCAGTTTCCTGAGAGGAACAATTCAATCAAGATAAGAAAGTTATTGGATTCCACCCACTAAAGACCACACTATTGTTGATGAGAACACTGGTCTAGATATACAACCTCATCGGATGAAGGCAGATAAGCGACTTCTTCTAACTTCTTTGTGTTGCTGCCATAGAGTCCCCTGGAACCCAAAACATGATGCAGGCCTACTTCCCACAGGAGTCTATGAGGCTCTGTGCCAGCAGAGTTGCAACAGTGGAACCCAGGGAGTTAGGTGTACACCCGACTGCTCATAGAAGGAATGGAAGAAAAAGCAGGGACAGTGGGGAAACAGTGTGGGAAGGCAGAGGACAGACCCTGATGATAGAGAACACAGCAAAGTGGTTCCCTACACTGCACCACAATTTTCTCCACTGCCCCCCCCCACTTTGATGAGGTCCCAACAAGACACAATACTGAGTTCTTACTGGGTGCTCCTACTCCTCCATCAATTTCCCTCCCTCACCATCCCCTTCTAGTCCTTTCCCTTCTCTAAATCATTTTTGTACCTTCAACATACATCTGTTTTTTAGCCTTTTATGAGACTGTACTCCATTGTCCTTATGCTGGTCTCTGACCATAATAAAGATGTTTGATTTGTGTTTTTATCCACACACACACGCACACGCACACACACACATATATATATATTGAAAAAGATTTAATACATTGAATTTGAAACTGTGACAGATGTACAATATATAAGAGAGAGAGAATTGATTGGGAATACCTGAATTGTTGTTAAAACATTAATTTTTAACACAACTTGAATGCAGGCTATACGTTTACATTCCATTTAGATTTGTATAATCTATTCTATATTATATTGCCTTGAAAAAAGAAGGGAGTTGTCTGCTCCCTGTAGCCAACTGAAGCCAGATTTTAACTGGTACACAGCTTCATTGTTACCACAGCTTTTTGAGCACAAATCAAAGTGTTGGTTTTGAACTTAAAATGCCTGAAACGGTTTGCATGTAGGGGTGCATCTACACTGTAAGAGTAATGAAGTTTGATACAAATTTAATTAGCTTGATATGTTGTTGTTCATTCGTTCAGTCGTCTCCGACTCTTCGTGACCTCATGGACCAGCCCACGCCAGAGCTCCCTGTCGGCCGTTACCACCCCCAGCTCCCTCAAGGTCAGTCCAGTCACTTCAAGGATGCCATCCATCCATCTTGCCCTTGGTCGGCCCCTCTTCCTTTTGCCTTCCACTTTCCCCAGCATAATTGTCTTCTCTAGGCTTTCCTGTCTCCTCATGATGTGGCCAAAGTACTTCAACTTTGTCTCTAGTATCTTTCCCTCCAATGAGCAGTCGGGCTTTATTTCCTGGAGGATGGACTGGTTGGATCTTCTCGCAGTCCAAGGCACTCTCAGCACTTTCCTCCAACACCACAGCTCAAAAGCATCGATCTTCCTTCGCTCAGCCTTCCCTAAGGTCCAGCTCTCACATCCGTAGGTGACTACAGGGAATACCATGGCTTTGACTAGGCGGATCTTTGTTGTCAGTCTGATGTCTCTACTCTTTACTATTTTATCTAGACTGGACATTGCTCTCCTCCCAAGAAGTAAGCGTCTTCTGATTTCCTGGCCACAGTCTGCATCTGCAGTAATCTTTGCACCTAGAAATACAAAGTCTGTCACGGCCTCCACGTTTTCTCCCTCTATTTCCCAGTTGTCAATCATTCTTGTTGCCATAATCTTGGTTTTTTTGATGTTTAGCTGCAACCCAGCTTTTGCGCTTTCTTCTTTCACCTTGATTAGAAGGCTCCTCAGCTCCTCCTCGCTTTCGGCCATCAGAGTGGTGTCATCTGCATATCTGAGGTTGTTAATGTTTCTTCCGGCAATTTTCACCCCAGCTTTGCATTCATCCAGCCCCGCACATCGCATGATGTGTTCTGCATACAAGTTAAAAAGGTTGGGTGAGAGGATGCAGCCTTGCCGTACGCCTTTCCCAATCTTGAACCAGTCTGTTGTTCCGTGGTCAGTTTGATACAAATTTAATTGGCTTGATATAATCCCATAGAATTATGGGAGCTGCCAGTACTATCTGGCTGAGAAGGCTAAAGAGTTTGTAAAACCACAATTCCCATGATTCCATAGCGTTGAGATGTGACAGTTAAAGTAGTGTCAAACTGTATCAGTTCTACTGTGTATGTGCCCAATGATGTTGATATACATGACAACATTTACCAACAGTGCAGTCGTACTTCTGGTTATTTGAATAATCATATCTACATGTATGGGCCCCTTCTACACTGACTCATAATGTGGGCCCAATCTAGCATACTGAACAGTAGAACAGACCCAACTGGAATCTACACTGGGATTCTCTCACCCAACAGGGAAGTGGGAGGGAGTCCTTAATGCTCAAGCACATAGTTCAGCACTACTGGGCAGCCATCATAGATGTCCTCCTCAGTCCCTATGTTGTGGCAGTCTTTGTCCATAACATGCAGCTTACTGTATTTCTAATACATGCCCTGATGTCAGGCAAAGTGATGGCGCACAAAGGGAGAAGGGAGAGGGAGAGGAGATAAGTTAGAGGCAGGATAGAAACTCATAAATCAGTAAGCTAAGGTGGAGAATATCTAATATCACTTTTGGTGGGTGACCTTGCTAGGACAATGTGAAAGAGAAAGTCTTTGTGTTTTTTTATACTGGCCCTTAAAGTAGGTTTCCCAATTACTCTATGCTTCTTCTGGGGAATTTTTTTTGTTTGGAAAACTGTCAAATACTTTACATTCAGAAAGCTTGTTAAGAAAAAAATAAAGACAATTTGTTGAGTTGTGGTATAATTATCAGTTCCCAAAGCCTTTGTTCTTAAGGAGACAACAATAGTTTTGATTCTCTGTTAATGACTAATTATATGATGAAGAAAAAAATGAACCACAGAAGTTCAGTGAAATTATACTGTAATTCTCCAAGTAAATTACAGTACAAGCTGCCTAGCTTGTTTATTCTTGAAGAGGTAATTATCTCTTATAACCAAATTTAGATTGGATAAGATGTTAAAAATAATAATAATCTGAATATACATGCCTAACTAAACAATACGATTACACCAAAAAAAAAAAAGATGCAAAGTTGATCTTTCGGCTTACATATGCAAGTTCATCAATTGCTGTTTATGATTGCTTTGCAAGTGTGGCTAGACTAGCAGTTCTATCTG
Source organism: Anolis sagrei ordinatus (assembly GCF_025583915.1). Taxonomy (NCBI): domain Eukaryota; kingdom Metazoa; phylum Chordata; class Lepidosauria; order Squamata; family Anolidae; genus Anolis; species Anolis sagrei. The sequence goes on from NW_026847549.1 coordinate 107,867,246, forward strand.
CAGGCAGAACTTCTATGATGCCCATGGTAACTCCAATAATGTTTCTCAGTTATGACATCCTCAACTTGAAAGAGATGAATTATCACTTCAGATTCCTCCAGTGAGATTCACTCAGGTGTGTCCATCTGTGTGCACTATCAAGTAGATATCTACTACCACGGTCATGACTGCTCAGAGGAGAGGGCAAAACAGAAGAAGCATTATAGTGGTGACTGCTTCCTTGCTTGGAGAACATGAATATTACAGGTTATAAGACTGTGTGGATTTAATTTACATTTGATTCAAATAATTGTTTGGTTTTAATTGTATCTAAAATTACGAGGGGTATTTTTTAAGTAAGGTTCATTTTGTTGTAGACACTAGTAGTTCGCGCGCATACCGCAACAAGCACATACGTAGCTAATCTGTACGGTTCTGTTCTGTGCTTTAAAAATGTTTAAGACTATCAACTCATGCGCCGCATGTGAGGTTCTCTCAGTGATACGGTTTTTCTCAGCAAGGAACCTGCCTGCTGCAGAAATTCATTGACAGATTTGTGAAGTGTACGGTGATACTGTTATGAGTGAAAGCAAAGTGCGTAAGTGGGTACGACAATTCAAAGATGGCCGTGACAACGTCCATGATGAGGACTGCTCCGTTCGCCCTTCTTTGATTACAGACAATTTGGTGGCTTCAGTTGAAGCGAGGATTCGTGAAAACAGGTTCTTCACAATAACAGGTCTCTCAAATGAATGTCCTGACATGTCGAGATCAGTGCTTTACAACATTGTTTCTGAACACCTAAAGTTTAGGAAACTGTGCTCCTAACAGAGGACCAACCAAATATAAAAAACCAAATATTTGAGTGTGCGATCAAATCAAATTGTCTGTAATCAAAGAAGGACAACCGGAGCAGTCCTCATCATGGACGTTGTCACATCCACCTTTGAATTGTCGTACCCACTTACACACTTTGCTTTCACTCATAACAGTCTCACCGTACACTTCACAAATCTGTCGATGGATTTCTGCAGCAGGCAGGTTCCTTGCTGACAAAAACCGTATCACTGAGCGAACCTCACATGCGGCGGGTGAGTTGATAGTCTTAAACATTTTTAAAGCACAGAACAGAACCGTACAGGTTAGCTACAGAGCGGAAACTGAGCACAGTTGTTCCCGAGGCATGCCGGTACATGATGCACGCACTCGTTGCGGTATGTTTGTTGCCCTTCTAAGGGCATATGCCGTGGCAATAAAGGCGGCAAAGAAGTTGTTCTTTGCGGCCAATATTGCGTCCGCAAAGAACCGTCCAGCGGAGCTGTTTCGAGTTGTCAGAGGTCTATTAAATCCCACCACTCCGGATGGGAACCCTGACAACTCGACGGCCCGCTGTGAAGCATTTGCTCGGTTCTTTGCGGACAAAGTTGCTTTGATCCGTTCTGACCTGGACACCATGTTAACGGCAGTCTCAGAGGATGTAACACGAGCATCTGCTTATCCGATTTTGTTGGATTCATTTCAATTGGTGAAACCTGAGGATGTGGACAAGATACTTGGAGGAATGAGGGCAACCACATGCATCCTAGACCCCTGCCCATCCTGGCTTCTAAAGGAGGCCAGAGGGGGATTGGCCGAGTGGGTGAAGGTGGTGGTTAATGCCTCCCTTCGGGAAGGCAAAATTCCAGCCAGCTTAAAACAAGCTGTAATAAAACCACTGTTGAAAAAACCATCACTGGACCCCACTCAATTCGTCAACTATCGGCCTGTTTCCAATCTCCCCTTCTTGGGCAAAGTCCTGGAACGTGTGGTGGCCTCACAACTCCAGGTATTCTTGGTAGATACGGATTATCTAGACCCGGCACAGTCTGGCTTTAGGCCGGGACATGGTACCGAGACAGCCTTGGTCGCCTTAGTGGATGATCTGCGCGGGAGCTCGACAGGGGGAGTGTGTCCCTGTTAGTTCTGCTGGACCTCTCAGCGGCCTTCGATACCGTCGACCACGGTATCCTTCTGAGACGCCTCGCGGGAATGGGCCTTGGTGGCACTGTTCTGCAGTGGCTCAGGTCCTTCCTAGAGGATCGTACTCAGAAGGTGTTGCTGGGGGACAACTGCTCTTCCTCACAACCATTGTCTTGTGGGGTCCCGCAGGGTTCAATATTGTCCCCCATGTTATTTAACATCTACATGAAGCCGTTGGGAGAGATCATCCGGAGTTTCGGGGTGCGGTGTTATCTGTACACAGATGACGTCCAACTCTGTCACTCCTTCCCACCTACTACTAAGGAGGCTGTTCAGGTCCTGAACCGTTGCTTGGCCGCTGTGTCGGACTGGATGAGGGCTCAACAAATTGAAATTGAATCCAGATAAGACAGAGGCACTCCTGGTCAGTCGAAAGGCCGAACAGGGTATAGGGTTACAGCCTGTGTTAGACGGGGTTACACTCCCCCTGAAGACGCAGGTTCGCAGCTTGGGTGTGATCCTGGACTCATCGCTGAGCCTGGAACCCCAGGTTTCGGCGGTGACCAGGGGAGCATTTACACAGTTAAACTTGTGCGCCAGCTGCGCCCGTACCTTGGGAAGTCTGATTTGGCCACGGTAGTCCACGCTCTGGTTACATCCCGCATAGATTACTGCAACGCGCTCTACGTGGGATTGCCCTTGAAGACTGCCCGGAAGCTTCAGATGGTCCAGCGTTCGGCGGCCAGGTTACTAACGGGAGCGGCACTCAGGGAGCAAACCACTCATCTGCTGAGCCAGCTCCACTGGCTGCCAATCTGCTACCGGGCACAATTCAAGGTGCTGGCTTTAGCCTATAAAGCCCTAAACGGTTCTGGCCCTGCTTACCTCTCCGAACGCATCTCAACCCGACGAGAACATTAAGATCGTCTGGGGAGGCCCTGCTCTCGATCCCGCCTGCGTCACAGGCGCGGCGGGGACGAGAGACAGGGCCTTCTCAGTGGTGGCCCCTCGGCTATGGAATGCCTACCCAGACATCAGACAGGCACCTTTGCTGGAGTTCCGGAGGAAGGTCAAGACGTGGCTCTATGAACAAGCGTTCGGTCAACAAGGCAACTGAACTCATGAAGACGGTATAAATGAACAAAGGAATGTTAGAAGGATTATGAGAACAGAATCTGATTTTACTGAGGCGTTGATGACCACGTTGTTTTGTCTTGTATTGTCTGTCGTGTATGTTGTGTTTTAATCTAACTGTTATTGTTATATAAATTGCATTGTAAACCGCATTGAGTCGCCGATTTAGGCTGAAAAATGCGGTATAAAAATAAAGCAAATAAATAAATAAATAATATGCGCGCGAACTACTAGTGTCTACAACAAAACGGACCTTACTTTAAAAATACCCCTTGTAGTATGTATTTATTTCCTACATTAATACTATTGTAGTGATACAGCAGGCTGGTGTGATAAAGTCCTTAAACTGAGAAGTGAGGCGGATGTGGAAGGTCAGTTCAAATATACAATTTTGAAATCATAGTTAGTATTTGGCTGTACAGTCATGTATTTATTAAAAACAAGTATTCAACGGAATAATTTAAGTTATTGGCAATTTCTCAGAGGTTTTAGAACAGAAAATATTAGATACCACGTTCATTATTGGGAAACTTTGAATGCTATGCTCAGATTGGATTTGATATGTTAAATGATGAATCACAGTTAAGGTTTTCATGTGGTCTCAAGAATGCAGTCATCATTCATCTATCATCATTCGCACACATACAAACTCATTTATTTGAGATTAATTATTTTCTTTAAGTTCTACTTTTCTTCATTTCTCAAACACCAGTCTTCTTTTACAGTGATATTTTAAACACTTTCAAATTTCATTTTTGTAGCTGTAGAGACAGCTACAAATCTGGGGTCACATTGAATATATTTTTGTGTATCTTATAATTAACTTTCACAGCTCGAGGAGACAAACTTGACACAAAATCTATTAAAGGAAAATTAAAACTGTGCTGCAGTAAAGTTTGAAATAAGCACTGGTTGAATGATTGTAGTAGGCTTTTTTTTACACTAACCTGTCATGTTAATGAAATAACACAAAATTCAGCAATGCATAGAAACAACAGTTGGCAGAACAGAGGACAAAAAAATATTCTTCATTACCTCTTTTGGTATTCAGTGTTATCACATAAATTATGACAGCCCTGTTTGATATTCATGTGCTTAGAATGTGTAATTTTGAATTTAATTTAGCAACAGAAAACGTGAACAATAAACCCTGGTATTTTGGCTAAAAGCAATTTATTTATGAGCTTAGCATTGATGTGATATTGTGGTTGATTTTTGTAAAGAATAGCAAATTAGGGAGAGGGGCAAAACTTATCAGAATCAAAGAGGAAAGAAATGAAAAGAAACAAACCCGTTTGATCACAGAGTCCATCTTTTTGTCAGTAACGGAGAGCTTTTCTTTCTTTGTGCCTTAAGGGTCAAATCCAGTTCACTGAAGTTTATGAAGCATTTGCACAAATGCATGGTATGTAATTCTGTTTTAATATGCATTACTACAAGTCTTGAAATGAAGCAATTTTGGAGGTTATCACAACTTAATTTTTACAAAAGTGAAGTACATGTGTGTTTACACTCTTGCAATTTTTATTTAAAAATTGCAAGAGTAAAATACTGCATGGACAGTAACCGTTAAATTGATGAAATATCCTGAAGTGCCAGGTGTGTGAAAACCATGAAAATGAACAAAATCTGGCTACCAGTATTAAAAATCTCTAAAATTGCAACAGCACAACAACAGAGAGGAAACAAACAAGGACATCTAATCACCTCTCAACAAAAGTTTGTTCCAGGCACTGTCAGGCCATGATATGCTAATCAAGGTGGTCAGTTGAAACATTCACACCTAGCTCCAGCAAACAAGAGTCCTTTGTCTCACCCTGGTCATTCCACAGATATATAAACCCTTTTTCCTAGTTCCAACAGACCTCACTACCTCTGAGGATGCTTGCCATAGATGCAGGCGAAACATCAGGAGAGAATGCCTCTAGACCAGGGGTCGGTCCTCAAACTAAGGCCCGGGGGCCAGATGCAGCCCTCCAAGGTCATTTACCCGGCCCTCGCTCTGGGTCAACCTAAGTATGAAACTACTTGAAAGCACACAATAACAACAACAATCCTATCTAATCAGTCAAAAGCAGGGCCACACTTTCCATTGAAATACTAATAAGTTTATATTTGTTAAAATTGTTCTTAATTATTGTATTGTTTTAAAATGTTTTTTGCACTACAAATAAGATATTTGCAATGTGCATAGGAATTCATTCATGATTTTTTTGAATTATAACCCGGCCCGCCAACAGTTTGAGGGATTGTGACCTGGCCCTTTGTTTAAAAAGTTTGTGAACCTCTGCTCTAGACCATAGCCCGAAAAAACCTACAACAACCCAGTGATTCCGGCCATGAAAGCCTTCGACAATACATGTGTGAAAATATTTCCCATCCTTAAAAGGGAATTACTTCTGTGTAGTCAGGCTTATATTTACTGTTTATTGTTTTAATGAATGCTTTACATATTTTAATAGTTGTTGTATTATTGTAATTGTTTATTTGTAGTGGCATCGAATCGCTGCCAAAATGTAAGCCGTCCTTCAGGGGTAGAAAAGAGACGGGGTAGAAATAACGGAAATAAATAAATAAATAAACAGTAAAAATATTATTACCACAACCAATTGCGTCTATTGGGGACAAGGGACAGGGCCTTCACGGTGGTGGCCCCTTGGTTCTGGAACTCTCTCCCACTGGAGATTAGAACTGCCCTTTCTCTCCTGACTTGTAGAAAGTTGTTGAAAACTTGGCTCTGTAATTTAGCATTTGATGAGTGAGTCAATTACCCTTGAACACCCGGACGGATGGTGATGAATTGTGATTTCGTTCTGACAACTTGGCCTTATGTAATTATATGATTGTATTTTAATGTATTTAATGTATTATTTATTATGTATTAGTGTATTATGGGATGTGATGTTTTAAACTATTGTTTGCGAATCTTTTGTTGTGAACCGGCCTGAGTCCCTCTTCGGAGGTCGAGAAGACCGGGATATAAAAGTTCTAAATAAATAAATAAATACAACCAGACATCTTTTATCAGCTCCTAATTTCCACTTCTCAGTATGTGGTAACACCCATTCATTGTTAATATACAGATGTACAATCAGCAAGTGATGCTGAAGATAGCAAGATGAAATGGTAGAATTAATGTCATCCTGCCATCTTCAGCATCACTTGCTGATGGAGCAGGAAGATGGCAGTGCCCAGTGCCATGGAATCCTGGCAACTCCCATGATTTTAAAACATTGACTCAAGGCAGTTCAAATGACATGAAATTGCATTAATTCTCCCATATAGAAACTTTTTAAACAGAGGGCCAGGTTACAGTCCCTCAAACTGTTGGAGAGCCAGATTATAATGTGAAAAAAACATGAATTCCTATGCACACAGCACATATCTCATTTGTTGTGCAAAAAAACCCACTTAAAAACAATACAATGTGGGCCTATTTTTGGCTAATGAGATAGGATTGTTGTTGTTGTTGTGTGCTTTCAAGTCGTTTTAGGCTTAGGTTGACCCTGAGCAAAGGCCGGGTAAATGACCTTGGAGGGCCGCATCCGGCCCTTGGGCCGTAGTTTGAGGACCCCTGGTATAGAATATGCAAACATTAATAAGATAAAATAAATTCCTTGTTACAGATTTGGATGAAATGTCAGAAAACCTTAACAATTCCTGATTGAAGCTTCCACTGTGGCATACATATACATGAAAAAGTAGCTGTATGCGGAATATATATGGGGGCTATATTACGTAAATGAAAATATTCCTCAAGATTGGTATTCATATTGTATCCTTCCACCTCATCTATCTTGCTGTTAAAGTAATTGGGAATACATTTTCTTTACAAAACCAAGACAAGTTGTGTAAGCAGGGAAATAAATCATCATGTTCATAATTCTGACAGCATTATCGTTGGCAAACACATTGGGCTGTAATGGAGAATGCACACAGCTAAATTTCAGGAGTTTTCAGCCTAATATGTCAATGCCTAGTAGTGGTGCTCTCATTTTAACCTATTAAACTTGCTTTAAGTTACTTTATTCACCAACTTTGCAAGATACCCAATCAGTTTGTTCTCAAATACTTTTTTAAAAAAATTATCTTAAAACCTTTAAAAAAGTTTCCTGCTATGTATGCTATAAATTTAATCCCAGTTTCATGTTTTGAGATCTCTGGATTACAGATTTCAGAGTATAATATCACCTGATACGATAGTTTGTTAGAATATTGTTTCTATATCAATTTATTAAAATGAAGAATTTCTACAAGAACTCATAAGTTTCATACCCACATATTAAATTCAGTATTTATTTATTTATTTATTTACAGCGTTTATATTCCACCCTTCTCACCCGCAGGGGACTCAGGGCGGATTACAGTATACACATATGGCAAACGTTCAATGCCAATTTTTGACATACAACATATACAGACATAGACAGAGGCTATTTAACTTTTTCTGGCCACCAGGGGAGCTGTCGCTTTCATCGTCAATCTGCAATGATCTGATGAAGTACTTCCGCATTCCCCGCATGCTTTTTCCTGGAGTGCTTGCCGGAGTCTTTTTTCTTTTTATGGCCTCATAAATTAGTTAATTTAGCCTCCTCACACTTTAAGGTGCTACCTAATTTTCCTACTTGACAGACGCAACTGTCTTTCGGGTTGCAAAGGTCGACAACAGGCTACACAATTGGTTGGAAACCCACTCCAAGATCTTCATATTAATAGGTGAGTTTCCTAGGCTTACTGTGAAATTGCAAAATCACGGATAATAAAATGGTACTATCTAGCAAATGCCTAGACAGAACACCTCTGTAAAATTTCTAGTCCTTCTAGAATGATTTTATGATCAACTCAGCAAGGTCCGCAGAGCAAAAAACCAAATGGAGACCCATGTGCATCTCCCACATTTCCTCCTTTTGCTGTGATGAGAAGTGCGAGGGTGCCCCAGCCTCAAGAGGAGGAACACAGAAGTGATGCAGATGCACGATCCTCCACAAATGCACGAGCCACCACAGCAGCGATGTGATGCACAAGCCTCCCACGCTGGAGGGAGGAAGAAGGTGGCAGTGATGTGGAGGCCAGCACGGTGACCATACTCGAGCCCCAAGCCAGACCCTCACCAACCAGGCCCAGAGCTGGACTCGAGTATAAGCCAAGGGTGGCTGGAAAACTCGGCTTATACTCGAGTATATACGATAAAAGGTTGTTGTAATTGTAATACTTCCATTGCTAACACTACTATCAGAAGGGACAGAGAGTTTCATCTATGCTAATGATCGTGCCATTACTGCTCAAGCAGGGAGCTTTGAGATGGTAGAACAGAAGCTTTCCGAAGCTCTAGGTGCTCTTACTGCCTATTACAGGGAAAACCAGCTGATCCCCAACTCATCTAAAACACAGACATGTGCCTTTCATCTCAAGAACAGAGAAGCATCCCGAGCTCTGAAGATCACCTGGGAAGGAATCCCACTGGAGCATTGCAGCACACCCAAATACCTGGGAGTCACTCTGGACCGTGCTCTTACCTACAAGAAGCACTGCCTGAACATCAAGCAAAAAGTGGGTGCTAGAAACAATATCATACGAAAGCTGATTGGCACAACCTGGGGATCACAACCAGATACAGTGAAGACATCTGCCCTTGCGCTGTGCTACTCTGCTGCTGAGTATGTGTGCCCAGTGTGGAACACATCTCACCACACTAAAACAGTGGATGTGGCTCTTAATGAGACATGCCGCATTATCACGGGGTGTCTGCGCCCTACACCACTGGAGAACTTACACTGCTTAGCCGGTATTGCACCACCTGACATCCGCCGGGAAGTAGCAGCCAATAGTGAAAGGACCAAGGCAGAGACATCTCCAGCTCATCCCCTGTTTGGGTATCAGCCAGCACGTCAATGACTTAAATCAAGAAATAGTTTTCTAAGATCTACAGAGACACTCACTGGAACACCTCAGCAAGCAAGAGTCCAAAAGTGGCAGGCTCAAACCCAGAACCTCAATCAATGGCTGATACCAAATGAGAGACTCCCTCCTGGGCACACAGAGGACTGGGCGACTTGGAAGGCGCTGAACAGACTGCGCTCTGGCACCACGAGATGCAGAGCCAACCTTCAGAAATGGGGCTACAAAGTGGAATCCTCGACATGCGAGTGCGGAGAGGAGCAAACCATTGACCACCTGCTGCAATGCAACCTGAGCCCTGCCACATGCACAATGGAGGACCTTCTTGCGGCAACACCAGAAGCACTCCAAGTGGCCAGATACTGGTCAAAGGACATTTAACCAACTACCAAACTCACACATTTTGTATTTTGTCTGTTTGTTTGCTTTGTTCTGTTAGAAATGTAAAATAATTTGACTGGTTATCCTGACACGACAAATAAATCACTATGAATGCAAAAAGATGTACAAATTTTAAAATGGAGTTAGGGGAAGGGACAGTCTCACATTTTTTTTCTGTGCATGGACAATATACCTTACTATTTGACCTACAACTGTGACTAATCTCACAACACAGACACAGGTTGAAATTTGCAAGAATAAGTTTATGATTTGTTTCCATTAAAATCCATTTCAACTAGGCTGTAATGCACGACTGAAATGTAATTTCATAGAGCAACTAGTGAGTGATACCCTTACATTCATACATTTTAAATGCAAGAAACTATTTAAGCAATCTCATACCAGCTGTCAGTTTCACATCAGTCATGACATTATTTAATTTTCAGAACTGTAGAGGTTAAAACTTACTGAACTATAAATACTAGGAAACAAGGACTATAATCCCATGACACATCTCTGCACATGTTGTAATTTAAATCGTATTGTATTATAAACTGAAAAGGCTGTTCAGACCCCATAAGACCCCAAGTAAATCAGCAATCACTCATTTTGGTATTCACATTTCCAGTGTAATTCTGCAACTGCCACTTTAGTGTCTGGATCTGATCTGAGTCAGATTTACTGAAGTAGCCTACCTCCTTATTACAAAATACGGGTATTTTGAAATAAAATGTGGGTATGAACCAAAGGTAGACTAGGTATAAAATATGTGAAATTAGAATTTCATTTTGTGTTTCCTTGATGTTTGTTGCCGGTTGTTGTCCCTTTTGTTATCTGAATCAACTGAGAAATACGAGGGGTATTTTTTAAGTAAGGTCCATTTTGTTGTAGACACTAGTAGTTCGCGCGCATATCACAACGAGCGCGTGCGTCGTGTATCAGCATGCCTTGGGAACAACTGTGCTCAGTTTCTGCTCTGTAGCTAACCTGTACGGTTCTGTTCTGTGCTTTAAAAATGTTTAAGACTATCAACACACCCTCCGCATGTGAGGTTCGCTCCGTGATACGGTTTTTGTCAGCAAGGAACCTGCCTGCTGCAGAAATTCATCGACAGATTTGTGAAGTGTACGGTGATACTGTTATGAGTGAAAGCAAAGTGCGTAAGTGGGTACGACAATTCAAAGATGGCCGTGACAACGTCCATGATGAGGACCGCTCCGGTCGCCCTTCTTTGATTACAGACGATTTGGTGGCTTTTGGTGGTGGCAAGTTTTTATGAAGAGGGTATTTTAAAATTGGTTCAGAGGTATGATAAGTGTTTGAACAAACTTGGCAACTATGTCGAAAAATAGAGTGAAGTATGTACTTTCTGAAAATAAATTTACTTTTTTGAAATAAACTTTCGTTGTCGTACTTATTTTCAAACGGACCTTACTTAAAAAATACCCCTCATATTAAAATAATTGCATGTATTGACAAAGGAACCCTTTCAGCTTGTTTCAATACTATATAGCAGGGCAAATCCAACAGGAAGATTTCCTGAGCAAAAATGAATAATTTAAACAGTAGGTGTTTGTCATTATCAGGCACAACAGAAAGACCTAAACATAGCTGTCAAGATATTGAATTATATCACATCCAGATTTGTTTTGGGCTGTAGCTTCCCAAATGCCTTACATTGACTATGTTATCTAAGAATGTTGAGAGTTGCAGTCCAATAACATCTGGAAGGTCACTTGCTTTAAAGCTTAACAAGAGAACCATCTGATCATCTTTTCATTAATGGCTAACAAAACTGTATTATTGTCTATTCAAACAATGGTGATACTCCATCTCTAAGACCAAGCTATGGGAAAAATTCAACAGACAGCTTCTCCATCTTATCCATCAACTCCATGAAGGAACGTCTCTCAAAATAAGATGCAAACCTCAAGGCCACCTCACTAACACAGTTAGCACAGAGAAAGGAGTCAAACAAGGCTGCATCTTAGCCCTGTCATTATTCAACCTATATATCAGCTCTATGGCGGACCAATTGCACAACATGGACTTTCACCCACTAAAACTCACAGGGAAACATATCTCCACCCTACTTTATGCTGACGATGAAGCTCTGATTTCTAGAACACCAATGGGCCTCCAAAGAGCATTGAAAGCATTGACATAACATTGTAGGGAGAATCAGTTACAACTGAACTACCAGAAAACAAAAATTATGGCGCTTGCCAAAAAGACCTAAGCTTCACCACTGGAGTATAGATGGAAACTAATTGAGCAAGTCCCATGTTTCAAATATCTGGGGGTAGTCCTCCACTCTTCCAGCAACAGAAAAGCACATGGAGTTTATGTGGCTGAGAATGCACAAAGGAGTTCATCTGCCATATTTAAATACCTGAAGTCAAAAGGCGACACTTTATACAAGCGGCACTCAAACTTTTTGAAACCAAGTCAATGGCGCAACTTCTTTACAGTTCCCAGATTAGTCCCTTTTCTGACTTTGCCCCACCAGAGACTGTTCAATCCAAATTCTTAAGATTGGCTCTCCAGGTACCAAGGTGTGTCTCCTTGACAGTTGAGGCCAGGGTGTGGATGGTAATATTGAATTACTGGCTCAGACTATCCCTCCCTCCTCTGGGCCTTGCACCTCTCATTATGAAGGACAACTTTCAATCCCATTGGCAAAGGGAGATACTAGGCAAAATTGCATCTCTGGGTCTATCCCCAGAACTACTAACCAGCATGGGATACGACCAAGCCAAATCCCAGATTAAACAACGAATAATGGACATTGAGTGCCAAATAGATCTATCTAGTGTCCCATCCTTTATTACTGGTACAGACAGTAGGGGCTGTGCCTCCCCTATGGAATATCTGTGTTGGAGGTAGCCAGCCATCGGAGAGCCTTCACCTTGGCATGATGCCATGTGCTTCCTTCTGCCATACTGGAAGGTCATTACCAGAAGACACCATACTCCGAGAGGCTAATATTTAGTTATGCATGTGTGTTTTTTCAATGTGTTTCTATGTAATTCAAGATGAATTAAGATGTATTTCAAGATGGATTCTATTCTGCTCTTTTGTGTATTAAAAATGCTGGCTGAGGCAGAGAAAATGTAACCTTGACAGAAATGAGATAACGTGTTCTTTGACTGGGAAGAAGAGGGAGGATCTGGTCTCAGCCAGAAAGTCAGATAGCAGATGTTCAGAAACTGTTGTGTTGTGCTTTGTAGTTCCTGATTGTAGCTCGCTGTGTGAAGACGTGTCTTATATCTACTTAGTAAAACTTAGTTTCTTTTGCAACTATAAGACTGCAGAGTCCTGATTTTTGGAGTACTGTGTCTGTTGATCTAGCAAACCTTCCGCTGCGCATCCCCCAAACTTTGACATGACTCAGGTCACATAGAAACAACGGAACATGTGCTTCTGCATGTGCTCCATTTATAGAGACATTTGATTTTGTTTGTTTTATAGAGATGTTTGTTTTATAGAGACGTTTGATCTCATCTCACCTTACCATGGACAATTAAATATCCAGGATGCTCTGGACAATTCTATGTAGATCTGCTGCTCTCAGGCACAAACTCGGCTGTGACATACAATGTCGCTAAATTCTGCATGGCTGCGATTAAAATTTGGCGGACAAAGATTGAGGGTTAAAAGACCTAAGCTTCTCCTCTGGAATATAGATGAGAAATCAGATATAGACAGATATTTATAGAGTTAGATATCCCCCCCCCCCCCCCGGTGCCATCCCCACTATCTCTCTTTAGACAGTGTTCAGATGATCTTGTGGGTTGAGTTAGGTTTTGATAACTACTTGTATTGGTTTTTAGCTTAGATTTTATAAATTTGTGAAGTTTGAAGTGTATAACCCCTTGGGTTTGATGTGAATTTACAGGATTGTGTCTCCATGTTGTGATCTGGTCATTGATCATAATAAACTTTACTTTACTTATGGTGATACTCATATATTCATAATTATATACATAAGACAACTAAAACTGAAATTAATCAATTCTTTTTGTTGCAAATTCATTACATGTCAAAATATTGTAATATTTACATTAGAATATGAATATTCACATTTTGATTTATTGAAGAATATGTTGCTTTTAACTAAATTTATGTGATCTTGTTTGTAATATTAAAAGTCATGGAATTACTGAAATTTTAGGACTTTGGAATGAAGATGGAGAGGATTTGGTTATTAGAAAAATTATTTATTTATCACACTTATATCCCTCCCTTCTTAACCCTGAAGAAGACTCAGGATGGCCTTACAAAGGCAATAATTTGATGCTGCATGTACACATATTATTAATAAATAAACAAACACATTTAAACATTAAAACCAACCAGTTAAAACATTACATTAAGTAACAATTTAAAATCACATAATCCAGGTCCTAATCCAGGGCCAGTCCAAGAAATGTATAGTTTCTTATTGCACTGCTCCTATTACTGACCAAAGTCCTCATCCCAAAGCCATGTTTTTAGGGGTTTTTTTCTGAAGTCCAGGAGGGAGGGGGCCAAGCTAACTTCACTGGGGAGGGAGTTCCATAGACAAGGGACCACTGATGAGATGGCCCTGTCTCTCAACCCCACCAGTCACACTTGCAAATGGGGGTGGAACTGAGAGCAGGGTCTCCCCAGACAATCTTAGCTTCCAAATCTTAGTGGATCATAGAGGGAGATACGTTCGGACAGGTAAGTTGGGCTGGAACTGTTTAGGGCTTTTTAGGCTAAAGCCAGCACTTTGAATTGTACTTGGTAGCAGACTGGCAGCTATTAAAGCTGACACAACAGGGAGTTGTATACTTCCTGTATGCCGCTCTGGTGAAAAACCTGGCAGCCACCTGTTGGACCATTTGAAGCTTCCAAACAGTCTTCAAAGGCAACCCCACGAATTGCACATTGCAGTAGTCTATTCTCGATGTAACAAGAGTCTGGACCAACATATTTCAATTGCCTTGTATTTTAACTATATTAGTTATTTTAAACATGCAAGATCTATGTGCCAGACATATTGGACTATCACAAGCAGGTGGAAACTGACATGGAAGCAGGACTATCACCAAAATTGATGGACCTTAATGCACAACATTGGTCCACCACCACCCTGTTATAAAGTCATCTGGAGATATTATTTTTTTAAAGTTTATATGGAGAAGCATCACAGTTGGAGTTATACCATCCACCCAGAAGTGTGGCTCCACAGTGTAGATATATTGCAGTTGTGTGGTCTCTCTCACCATAATGCTAGTAAGTAGCCACTACCCCATGTCACAGAAATGCCAAAAGATAGTGACATCCATGTTGTAATTTGCTTTATGTACTACTTTTATATTGTTGCGAATATAGAATTGAAACAATATCATATGAAAGCTGACTGGCACAACCTGGGGATCACAACCAGATACAGTGAAGACATCTGCCCTTGCCTGTGCTACTCTGCTGCTGAATATGCATGCCCAGTGTGAAACACATCTCACCACACTAAAACAGTGGATGTGGTTCTTAATGAGACATGCCGGATTATCATGGGGTGCCTGCGCCCTACACCACTGGAGAAATTACACTGCCTAGCCGGTATTGCACCACCTGACATCCGCCGGGAAGTAGCAGCCAATAGTGAAAGGACCAAGGCAGAGACATCTCCAGCTCATCCTGTTTGGGTATCAGCCAGCACGTCAACGACTTAAATCTAGAAATAGTTTTCTAAGATCTACAGAGACACTCACTGGAACACCTCAGCAAGCAAGAGTCCAAAAGTGGCAGGCTCAAACCCAGAACCTCAATCAATGGCTGATACCAAATGAGAGACTCCCCCCTGGGCACACAGAAGACTGGGCGACTTGGAAGGCGCTGAACAGACTGCGCTCTGGCACCACGAGATGCAGAGCCAACCTTCAGAAATGGGGCTACAAAGTGGAATCCTCGACATGCGAGTGTGGAGAAGAGCAAACCACTGCCCACCTGCTGCAATGCAACCTGAGCCCTGCCACATGCACAATGGAGGACCTTCTTGCAGCAACACCAGAAGCACTCCAAGTGGCCAGATACTGGTCAAAGGACATTTAATCAACTACCAAACTCACAAATTTTGTATTTTGTCTGTTTGTTTGCTTTGTTCTGTTAGAAATGTAATATAATTGACTGGTTGCCCTGACACGATAAATAAATAAATATTGTTGTGAATGACCTATAGTCTAAGCTTTAATAAACTACTACAACAACTATTAGACTATTCATAATTTTTTAAATTTTGATGAAATTTGTACAGTTTGGATCTCTGTTCATTCTTGTGATTAATTGGAATATCTTTTTATGCTGAAACAGAGCCTCGTACTCATTCCGGTATTGTGTTTCCAACACTCCATGAGGCAATTAGCATTAACAGACTGTATGCAAATGAACATTTCTAATCCTTCTCATCTCTACCCCTCCCTGTTTGTCCATGTGCCCCAGTCCCATCACACTTAACCTTTGCCATGGTGCCTCCAAAAAAGAATTTGCTTCACTCCATTCAGACCCAGCAGTGTTTGGCAAACCACACTCCGGCTTCGCAGTAGGCTTTTGTAGTGAACACACTAATCTGATTGTTCTTCCACTCTACAAACTCTGGGTCAACAATCAAGCTGTTGCCAGAAACTAATTAATTTGCAAACAGTTCCTATTTTCACAGAGGGAGAGCTATTGAGAACCGTGTCAGCAGAGGCGATCATGCTGCGGTGACATGCATTGTTAGGGCGTCACTTTTCTCCGCAATTCTCTTCACTTGTTTTTTACCACACACATGAACTTAAATTATGCAGTCAGCAGTAAATCTCTAAATGCTCACCAGACACCGAATATGGTGGCCCCCCTCCCAGAACAAGGAGGAAATTCATTTTGACAAGGACAGCAGTAATTAAACTAATTGTCACAAAGGAAGTAAGGAGAGTATACATTCAAGATTCAAGGGAAGACAATGTGTTGGGTCATCTTACCATTTTCCCCTTCTGAAGTCAATATTTTGTCACAAAAGTCACAGAAAGTAACATTTGTGATTATATTTTTAAATTTTTTTTTAAATGGCAAGACTCTCATTATTCTATTTACTCTAGCAGTTAATAACATAGAAGTTAGACTTTGGAAAAAACTGGTGTCAGATAATGGACGAAATCAGAGATGGACAGAAGGTGGCCCATAGGCTGTATCAGTAGGCACATTTTTTTTCTTTTGAATACCACATCCTATCCAATCAGGTACCTACCCCACCCCTTTTAAAAATGCATATTTTTAGGACAGACTCAACCACCATTTAGAATATTCCTAATAAGAAACCTCAGAACTCTTACTATTCCCAAACATTTCATTTTCTTCCCAGTCCCCCTCAAAATGACAACAGAAAGTGTTATATCACTTTGCGAGGGACTGAAAAGTAAACAGAGGTATTTGGAGAGAAGGATGCAAGGTTCAACACTAAAGTTCTGAAGACAAAACTTAGCCTATGACCCCCATAAAGTTTCCAATCCTTGTACTAGAACAGTATTTCTCAACCTGGGGGTCAGGACCCCTGGGGGGGGTCGTGACTGGGTGTCAGAGGGGTAACCAAAGACAATCAGAAAACATAGTCTTTTATGTTGGTCATCTGGGTTCTGTGTAGAAAGTTAGGTCCAATTCTATTGTTGGTGGGGTTCAGAATGCTCTTTGATTGTAGGTGAACTATAAATCCCAGTAACTATAACTGCCAAATCTCAACGTCTATTTCCTCTAAATTCCATCTGTGTTCACATTTGGGCATATGGAGTATTCATGCCAAGTTTGGTCCAAATCCTTCATTGTTTGAGTCCACAGAGCTCTCCGGATGTAGGTAAATTACAACTCCAAAACTCAAGGTCAATGCCCACCAAACCCCTCCAGTATTTTCTGTTGGTCATGGGAGTTCTGTGTGCCAAGACTGGTTCAGTCCCATTATTGATGGAGTTCAGAATGCTCTTTGATTTTAGATGAACTATAAATCCCAGTAACTACAACTCTCAAATGACAAAACCAACCCTTCTCCCCCAACCCCACCAGTATTCAAATTTGGGCATATTGGGTGTTTGTGCCAAATTTGGTCCAGTGAATGAAAATACTTCTAGTTACATTACGATTCATAACAGTAGCAAAATTACAGTTATGAAGTAACAATGAAAATAATGTTATGGTTGGGGGTCACCACAACATCAGAAACCAAATTAAGGGGTCATGGCATTAGGAAGGTTGAGAACCACTGTACTAGAACAATGGGTTTTTCACTCCTAATAAGTTCTCATTCATTAGTATGTTATCAAAAGAAGAGGAAATCTTGAAATATTTTTTCACACACACACTGTACTTGCATTTCTCCCATTTCTGGTGTATAACGTTTGAGAATAATGTATGTCAAGGAGCACACAAGGATGCAATGTGGATGAAGAGCCACTTTGTCTTTCAAATGTGACATCCATCATCATAGGTATGACTTAGCATATCACATCTCTCTACATGTGGTAGTTTATCAATTATTGTGTGCACATTTCATTTTTTTAAAGGACTATGAGTTGATAAAGCACTACCACTTCCAATTCCTGAATAAACTGTGTTGGACTGTGGAAAAAAACCCTACAAAACTATCAAGAAAAAAAGAATAACTAAAACATGATTTACATGATCAAAGATGGATAAAGGCATAGTTGTAAAGTCTGTCAACATTAACTATAGCTCTGATCTCCAAGTCAACTCAAAAAACAGTTGGAAGAAGAAAAAAGCAATTTATATTTTCTCAGTCTCTTTACCAGAAGAAATATTTGTCATAACCCAATCATATTTTGCTTACATTCCACATTTGTGCAGGCTCTTCTATTAACTGTTCGTCACTATCTTAAATCTTGGAGACAAAACATATAATTTGATGAAGCTGACTGTAACATGTATTGTTTCCTTAATGGTGACATGTTTCCCTTGTCTCAGCATTTCTAGCAAATTCAGCCATGCCTGGACCTGATCCAGTTTTACTGATCCTTATGTAAAGATATTATAATATATATAATGATGATTATTCTGTTTTTTTAATTCTACCTTATATGCAAAACATATCATGCAGACTCAGAGGAAGTGGGAATGAAAATTGAAGGAAGGAAAATCTCCACATGACACCATGTTGGAGTTGGGGGGGGGGGGAGAGAGAAAGCAAGGACTTAAAATAACTAATGATGAAAGTTAAATATGAAAGTCCAATAGGCAACTTGTAATATTTCTACACATTTCAGTCACCCATTTTAGGATATTTACTCATCGAAGTCAGATGCTAACAGCGAAGAGTTGAAAGTGCTATACAATGGTTAAAGGAAGATAAAATGTATATCTTCATTTCAAAGAAAGTACAATATAGCTGTTGTAGTAGAGTCTGCTGGCAACGATACTACTATTAGTGGGAGTAGTAGAGGGGGCAAACGAGGTGCTCAGGTGCTTGAGGAAGAGCAACAAAGGAAGAGTATCAGGGAGATACTTATGTCTCACACAGATGAAGACTCTTTCGAAGGCTTTTCAGAGAGTGAAATGTGTGAGGAGGAGGAGGGAGATGGGAGTAGAGGTGTCAAACAGATTACTCGTGAGCAGGAGTCTGATGAAGAACGTCAGAGGAAAAGGATCTGGGACATACTTAGTGCTCCCACTGAAGATGACGATTTCATGGGCTTTACTGGAAGTAATGGGTCTGGGAGTAGTGAGGATGAAGAAGAACCATTAGATTGGACTCAAGTGCAAGAAGTCAGGAATGTGTGCATGCAATCCACATCCAGTGATACGTTTGAGGGCTTTTCTGGGGATTGACGGTCTGGGGATACCAGAGATTCATGGGGAGACTTAAGTCTTGAAAAGAGGTGGAGGAGTTGGAGAGATGGGTGTTGGCGCTCAGCTGTAAAGGCTAAGACAGCTGACAGCGATGAGGAAAGGGCGGAGGGCAGCTCATCAACGGATGATGAGTTGTAGCATAAATGAAGGCACTGAAAGTTTGGAACTTTGCAGTAGGCAAAGTGTTGGTTACATGCCTTGGTTTTTGCTGCTATTGCTTCTCTTGTTGGGCTTGGGTCCTAGAACTGAAGGTTGCTGTATTCTTCGTGTGTTGACTGGCTTGGACTCTCGTAAGTGCGGAATTCCCCTCTCCTTGACCACGGACTGTTTCTGATGACGCTGCTGCTTTTGGACTCTGTTATCTACAATTGGGATTACTTTGACTTTGGACTGATTTTGGACAACGGCTTCTCTTCACAGTGTTTTGTTTTGGCCTTATCGTTGAACTATGTTATTTTGGTGCATTTTGCTCAAACTCTTGTTTAACCCAGATTTTTTGCCAGTATAATCCAGTTTATTTGCTTGTTTTGATTTTTAAGCTGCAAATTGCTGCAAACTTTGTGTTATAGCCAGAGGCACTTAAGGAAGTGTCTCTGAGCTCTGTGTTCTTTGATTTAATAAACTATTGATTACTTACAATACTGTGTATGGCTCTTTAAAGGCACCTGAGTTCCAACAATAGCACAGCATGCTTTCTTCTTCTTTTAATACTGAATATTCATTAAGCTTCTTTACTGCTTATTTGCTTATGTAACCATAGAATATGGAAGACAATATGTTCCTGAAACTGCATGGCTACTCTCTGACTTAAGTCAAAGAGAGGGTATGTTAAAATGCTACTGTGATTCCTTATTAACCCATACAGAGAGAATATGGTTTAATAACATTCCACATAAAGAGGAAAAACTACGGTGAGGTGGATCTGTAATTGGTTAAGTGGACGAACACAGAGAGTGCTCACTAATGCTTCCTCTTCATCTTGGAAAGAAGTGACAAGTGGAGTGCCGCAGGGTTCCGTCCTGGGCCCGGTCCTGTTCAACATCTTTATTAATGACTTAGATGAAGGGCTAGAAGGCAGGATCATCAAGTTTGCAGACGACACCAAATTGGGAGGGATAGCCAATAGTCCAGAGGACAGGAGCAGAATTCAAAACGATCTTGACAGATTAGAGAGATGGGCCAAAACTAACAAAATGAAGTTCAACAGTGACAAATGCAAGATACTCCACTTTGGCAGAAAAAATGAAATGCAAAGATACAGAATGGGTGACGCCTGGCTCGTGGACAACAAGTTAAACATGAGCCAACAATGTGATGTGGCGGCAAAAAAAGCCAATGGGATTTTGGCCTGCATCAATAGGAGCATAGTGTCTAGATCTAGGGAAGTAATGCTACCCCTCTATTCTGTTTTGGGTAGACCACATCTGGAATATTGTGTCCAATTCTGGGCACCACAATTCAAGAGAGATATTGACAAGCTGGAATGTGTCCAGAGGAGGGCGACTAAAATGATCAAGGGTCTGGAGAACAAGCCCTATGAGGAGCGGATTAAGGAGCTGGGGATGTTTAGCCTGAAGAAGAGAAGGCTGAAAGGAGACACAATAGCCATGTATATGTATGTGAGAGGAAGTCACAGGGAGGAGGAAGCAAGCTTGTTTTCTGCTGCTCTGGAGACTAGAATGCGGAACAATGGCTTCAAACTACAAGAAAGGAGATTCCACCTGAACATTAGGAAGAACTTCCTGACTGTGAGAGCTGTTCAGCAGTGGAACTCTCTGCCCCGAGTGTGGTGGAGGCTCCTTCTTTGGAGGCTTTTAAACAGAGCTGGATGGCCATCTGTCAGGGGTGATTTGAATGCAATATTCCTGCTTCTTGGCAGGGGGTTGGACTGGATGGCCCATGAGGTCTCTTCCAACTCTTTGATTCTATGATTCTATGATTCTATAAAACCCCATGGCATTTGAATGAAAACGGGAATAGGCAAATGAAATGTGGCTACCATTAGTGTTGAATTTAAACAGGGTTCAATTTTTGACATTGAAACTCACCCTACTAATGCGATCGAAAATTGATGGTTTTGTCTTTTGTCCCCAAAGTGAATATTAAGCAAATCGACCTACCTCCCTCACATTAATAGTGGTAGAGTAACAGAAGAAACTATTTCCTACTCTTTCAAAAAGAAAGCGGTTCATTCCCTGGAATTTGTATGGGAGTTCTTCAGGGAGAAAGGCTCCTGTAACCAGTTGTGTTGACAACATTCCAGAGACCCAAGAGACTGGCTGGTGCCTGATATGGGTTGAATGTGCCCCTCAGAAAGCACCCAGAATGTGCCAAAGTGTGCTGGGTTTCCATGGCAGACACAATGACATGTAAAAAAAAATTCCTGAATGTAAGGTTGCTATTACATGGGTAAAAAAGTTCAAAGACTATAATGCAAAGTTTGAACTTTTAACAAAATCCTATAGGCACACACAAATTGTTAATCGCTTCATCGGAAATACTTAATTTCTCAACGCTGTTCCAGCTCTGAATAAATATATCTCCCTTCACATTCAGCCTGCTTCATTTCCTTCTCCTCTCAGATGTATAGGTAAAGGTAGTCCCCTGACATTAAGTCCAGTCATGTCTGACTCTGGGGTGTGGTGCTCATCTCCATTTCTAAGCCGAAGAGCCAGCGTTGTCTGTAGACACCTCCAAGGTCATGTGGCCGGCATGACTGCATGGAGCGCTGTTACCTTCCCGCCGGAGCGGTACCTATTGATCTACTCACATTTGCATGTTTTCGAACTGCTAGGTTGGCAGAAGCTAGGGCTGACAGCGGAAGCTCACGCCGCTCCCCGGAATCGAACCTGCGACCTTTTGATCAACAAGCTCAGCAGCTCAGTGCTTTAACCCACTGCACCACCGGGGGCTCCCTGCAGATGTATACTTAGTGATAATTTAAGAAGCTCTTTTCTCACATTCAGTACTGAGAGACTGATAAGGATAGATGAAAACACAGCATCAGCATGAGCCATGAGGACCGTGGACAATGACTGTGGTCTGTATCTGCATAAATCCCACTGACTCAGCTGTCAGAGTAGGGATCTATTGCACAAAAGCCACTTTTACTTGCATGACTGACCTCCACTTTGCTTGGACCAGATTATCCTTGGATCAATTGGTTGGAGAATAAGAGATTATTGAAGAAAATTCTATAATTACATGCTCACAGAAAGGATGGGTGGGGATGACAAAACCTTTGCACTTGAAATCTCACTACCTTGATTAATATTGGGGAGAAAATAAGAAATTAAATATTTTGATGCTTCGCTCACAAAAGAAACACACAAACACTGAACAGGGCTGTTCTTATGGTACTAACATCAAGCAGGGCCATATGTTTGGCAGAGGCTCATAGCTGTTATTTACTTTATGTTAGCGCCTACAGGGTTCCCAATCAGCGAATCGTTGTCTGGCACTGGGTGCCCATCTAATTAAAAAGCATCCTCGCTTTTCTTTCTTCTTTTAGTTTACACGACAAGCCCAAAGCCATTGTGGAATTTCTTTAAAACAGCAGGCAACCACTGGTTTTCAAAGACCAAGCTTTTGCAGTTTCTACATTTGCATCTGGAGTTTCTGAGAGACCAAACGGTGCCATGTGAGCACTTACATAAATATGTCATATAAAGCAAATCAAACCCACATGGTTAAAAGGACAATTATGGTTTCCAAAATGCTTCGAACTTTTAGAAACAGGGGCATCAAGCTTGCAGGTGTCAGTCACACAGACTGGGGGAAGCTTCTTTACTTCTCAACATCTAAGGGCCCTCTCACACTGTACAATTATAGTATGGTGATTTCACTTTAATTGCTACAGAAATAGAAAAAAACCCTTCACAGTTCCAGGTCTGTGAAGAAAATATGCACAACAGGCATTTTGATGGTGCAAAGTAAAAAATATACACAGAGATGAGCTTGGAGCATGGATGCATGAAAAGGAAATCAAGACAGCGAGTGCCAGAACAACAGCTATGTACGAGGGGTATTTTTTAAGTAAGGTCTGTTTTGTTGTAGACACTAGTAGTTCGTGCGCATACCGCAATGAGTGCGTGCGTCATGGATGAAATATGTCAAAATAGGACTGGGTTTAGTCTATATGATCTCTCGAGATTCTTCCCAAAGCATTGATTTTTGGTTCTAAAAAGTCTACAAATGAGACATCATAAGTTGCCTAAGGCGTACTTGATTCTAAGCCTGGGACTTGTTTAACAGTTCTGGCCAAGTGTCTCTTCATTTTGATACAGAGATCAACTCATTTCTATCAACAGACAGGGAGAGATGGTCAAGGAAATAATCTGAAATTGTTTTGCAAAGGGAGCGCTATGTCTCCTTCCCAGCATTTGACTTTAAATGGTTTAATCAAGTTCTGTATGTATCAGTGTACATGTGTGAAGAAATTGCCTAAGGCACAATCTATACTACCCTATAACCCAGTTTCGGATTATGGATTACCACATTGATCAGCAGCATTTGATACGGTCGATCACAATCTATTGACCCACCGTCTAGCCATGACTGGGGTCAGGGGGATACCCCTTATATGGGTGTCCTCCTGCCTCCAGAATCGGGGACAGCGTGTGGTGAGGGGAGGGATGGTTTCCGAGAGATCTCCGCTAACTTGCGGGGTCCCGCAGGGAGCTATTCTCTCTCCTCTATTATTTAACATCTATATGCGACCGCTTGCCCGACTGGTGCGGAGCTTTGGGCTTGAGTGCCACCAGTACACTGATGACACTCAGCTCATTCTGAGGATGGAGGGCCGGCCGGACTCTGTACCCGAAAATTTCCATCAGTGCATTGAGGTCATTACTGGATGGTTGCGTGCCAGCAGGTTGAGCGTGAATCCAGCGAAGACGGAGATCCTTTGGCTGGGCCTTCTGGGTGGGAGGGAGATCCAGCTGCCTACCCTGGATGGCGAGACACTACGTCCGTCATCTTCTGTAAAAAAAACCTTGGTGTCTTATTGGACCCTCTGCTCACAATGGAGGCCCAGGTCTCTGCTGTGAGCAGATCTGTGTTTTTCTACCTACGTCAGGCTAGGCGACTGACTCCCTTCCTATCTAGGAACAACCTGGCTACGGTGATCCAGGCGACAGTCATCTCGAGGCTTGACTACTGTAACGCCCTCTACATTGGCCTTCCTTTGTCAGTGATCCGGAAACTGAAGCTGGTGCAAAATGCGGCGGCTCGTCTTCTCGCTGGGGTGCCGGCGAGGTGTCCTATCACCCCAATTCTACAACATCTGCACTGGCTTCCGACTGAGTACTGGATTACTTTCAAGGTGCTGGTACTAACCTTTAAGGCCTTATATGGTCTGGGGCTGGCGAACCTGAGGGCCCACTTATCTCCCTATCAACCCCAGAGATTACTTCGGTCCGAAGACCAGAATTTGCTTGAAGTCCCCAACATCCGGACTTATCATCTGTCCTCTACTAGGCAGACAGCCTTCTCGATTGTGGCCCCTTATTTATGGAATGCCTTGCCAGTTGAAACCCGAACCATCCGAGAGCTACTTGCTTTTCGGAAAGCCTGTAAAACCTTTCTTTTCTGACAAGCTTTCGATGGGTGAATAACTCGAGACTATGTCTGTTCTCGTTTTTATTGTATTTTAAAGTTGGTTGTATTGTTTTAATCTACTGCTGTAAACCGCTCCAAGCCAAGGGAGTGGCGATATACAAGTCAAATAAATAAATAAATAAAATTATAGGACAGCATAGATGGATATATTCCAATGTAATTAATCTGCATACTGAAATTGGATTATAGGGGAGTGTAGATCCAGCCTGACGTTTTATGCTGATCTATGGCCATAATAAAGAAAGACTTGAGATTCATCCTCAAACTGAGAAGGTCTGAGAGGGTCAGAGTTCTTTCTGTAATAATCTTAACATGCAGTTTGCTTCCCTACTAGATCTGATTTGAAGGCAGCAGATATTGAATTGTGTTCTCGAGTATCAAGCTTGATTTACAAAAAGACATACAAATATTACAATATGTCATAGTCTCTAGTGACTTTATTCCATGAAGGAAACTTGCTTCCTGGTAAGTATTGTTTTCACCACTTGGAGAAGTAGGGTGCACATACTGTTTCAAACATCTGATTATAATCCAAAGGCAGGAGGATCTTTATTCCAGATGTGCTTGTTTTATTACAGAGCCAGATCCCACAATCACTTTTTTTTTGCAACAAAATAGATTTCTGGCTGTTAGACCACTACCAACAGCCACCAAAAGTACAAATGTTGAACACCTCTGTCTTAAAGTTACAATGCAAGACAAAATGGATTTTACAAATTTACAAATACACACACACAATCCTAATTCGTTTTATTGATTTGTGGTCATATCAGGCTGGCGCTGAGTGGTTGGAAAGGTGGTAAACATTACAACTAGTTCTCAAAGGAAAGTTGCAGTGCATCGTAACCTTAGTTACTTATTTAATAAATAAATAAAAAATAAAATGTAGTTTGATAAAATATATGCCTGACTTACCATTAAGCCACCGGGAATCGTGCTGTTCTGTCCTGATTGGGTGGTGGTGTCCCAGTGTGCGGAAAATGGCAAAATCTCTCCCCATGAAGTCTGCTGCTGTTCCAGAATAAAGTTCACCATCTGTAACATTGCATAAAATTGCCCTTAGTATGAGTCAGTGAGCTCACCATAGCAATGTATTATAAAGCAACGAACAAGAATGCCAATGCGTGACATATACTTCCTACTGAAAGTTATTTGCATGACTGGAAATCTAGCCTACACCTGCCTTTAATTTACAGAGCTTGCCTTTTTATATTTTTTAGTCCAGAGCTACATTCTGGGTAGACTTTTACAGCATGATTTTGCCTTAGAGGAGACAGTGCTGAAAACAATATAGGCGGCGTGGCTTTATTACAAACATACAGGTTAAGCAGACTAGCAAACATTTAAATCAGTTGTGTTGAGTTTAAATTTGAATGCTAGTCCTGATTTAATTAAGTGATGACGTTGCGAGGAGGTGATTCAGAGTGGAGAGAAAGCACACGTGCTGTCGTGTGACAGGAGAGTAGAGGGAGGTTTATTGTTTATTTCTCTGAATTCTGCCACCAACTGGTATAGTGGAGGCCAATTGTTATATGTAATCTATGGTAACTGCCACCAACGTGAGATATGAGGTATTACTGTGAGATATGGCAATACAGACGCAGAATGGATGGAAATGAGACTGTCTTCAACGAAAGATAACTGGTTTATTGAGTACAAAGCGTGTGGTTGCAAGTTGTAACTTATTTTATAGAACTTTGAATAATACTTGGTTAGTTAAACATTTCACTCTTCCAGGTTACACAGTATCTTACTGAGGTGAAGCTCTTGTTACTAAACAATGTTTCAGTACAGGAATATCTTCCCTATTTGATCTTTCCTTGATCAAATAAATTAACAAGCTTATCCTTTAGCCTTTCCCTTGACTAAAGAAAACTGGCTATGTTTCTCCTTTCAACCTCCTTAGACTGAGAAACCTCCAGTAGCTATTCAGGCTTCCCCAAAGCCACAATTCTTTGCTTCACACTTCACTCTCCCACTCTACTCTTCACTTCTTCTCTTTTACTCCTCTCAGATACAAAATCAACTCCCAACTGACTCTCAAACTGTCTGTTTTCAAAACTCTCTCCACTTGGCTCCTCCCACTCCTCCTTCTGCCAGCTTGCCTTGGTCTCCATGGTAACGCTGACTGAGGATCTCTGAAATAGGCTGCTCCAGTGTTACTGTAGCTAACCCAAACACTAGGGCTGGGCGGTTTCGTTTCGTTAATTCGTAATTCGTTAATAATTCGTTAATTTTTTCAATTACAAAACGATAACGAACCATTCTGGAGCAATTATTTAAAAAAACGAATTTTCAAAAACGTTTTGTAAATGCTTCGTATTTCGATATTGTATTCGTTTCGTTATTGTTTTGAGGTCGTTTCGTTATTATTTCCGCATGTCTGGGCCAGTTTTATGGTTTAATTAGTGAAAAAGAATTATAATATCACACCAACAGTCAACAACAGAGGGAGAGGGAAGCTTCAGAAGGTTTTGGAGGTTTTTTAGCGTATTTCGCGGTCGCGTCCGCCATTAACGAATCGATTCGTTATTGTTTCGTAAATCGATTCGTTAATTTTTTACCATTTACGAAATTTCGTAAATATCGAACTTTTTAAAAGGAAAATTTTGTAATTATTTTAAATATCGAAACAAAAAAACCCCCCAAATACAAATCGATTTTAGAAACAAATTTTTCCGTTGTTACCTACCAAACACACACATATATACAGTTTAAAACATGCAAAGTATTAATCACTTCTGCACAACATCATTAAACAATTGATCCATATTCTGCTTATAATAGGCAACTGCATTTAAACCTATATTGATTAATCCCCAAAGTGAAAGTAATATATTGTCGAAGGCTTTCATGGCTGGAATCACTAGGTTCTTGTGGGTTTTTTTCGGGCTATAGAGCCATGTTCTAGAGGCATTTCTCCTGACGTTTCGCCTGCATCTATGGCAAGCATCCTCAGAGGTGTGAGGTCTGAAAGTAATATGATCATAAGCAAGAGAGGGCTGGGCTGTGATAACTCATCAACACAGGGAAAATGAAATGGATCATGCCCATGTCACTGCCTTTACTGCTCCCAGAACTCTGTGTGATGTATTATTATTATTATTATTATTATTATTATTATTATTCTTTATTTGTACCCCACTAGCATCTCCCAAAGGACTCGATGCGGCTTACAAAGGCCGAGGCCTCAACATAACAACAACATAAAATGATACAACTCAAAGCAAATCAAAAACATAAAGCAATATTGACATCATAAACACAGTAAAACCAAGGCTGGGCCAAGTAGTGGGTACAGATTAAAAAGTGCTGGGTGTGATAGGTGGCATATTGGTTTTCAGGGCATGTGCAATGTGCAGAGGATCTTAAAACTCTAATAAAGTGCTTCTGGGACATAGTGCTGAAGGCACATCGGAACAACCAGGTCTTCAAACTCTTCCTAAAGCCTGCCAACGTGGGTGCTAATCTGATATCTTTGGCGAGGGTGTTCCAAAGTCAGGGGGCAACCACAGAAAAGGCCCTATCCCTTGTCCCCTTCAACCGCGCTTGCGACACCGGTGGGATCGCGAGCAGGGCCTCCCCAGATGAACGAAGGGAGTGCGTGGGTTCATAGTCGGAGATGCGGTCACTCAGGTAGGCAGGTCCCAAACTGTTTAGGGCTTTGTAGGTAAGCACCTGCAGCTTGAATTGGGTTCGGTAGGTAAACGGCAGCCAATGGAGCTCCTTAAACAGGAGGGTTGATCTCTCTCTGTAAGGAGCGCCAGTTAATATTCTGGCCACCGCCCGTTGGACCAGTTGGAATTTCCGAGCCGTTTTACCACTTAACTACACAGAGAAAGGTGTGCTTCCTTGATGGAGTTTGCTGGGTGCCATCATGTGACACAAGGCTACTTCCTGTGGGGCTCCATAGAGGAAGCATCTTGACATCATGCTAGGATGCATCTCCGAGAACACAGGAGGGTTCTTGTGTTCTCATCCAGAAGAACGGAAGGAAGTTGAGTGGTGATGCTTTCTCCCATATGATGGAGAAAGCAGAGCAGTGGGCAATGTAAGGAATGGGATGATGGATCTCCCTGCTGCTCACTGGATTTGCCACACTGCATGGTGAATCCCCTTGTTACTACTTGGCTTATTGACCTCAGTGTGATGAGGTCTCCAGCGTTATTCAGACATCAACAGAAGTGTCTATGTGACGAGGAAGGAGGGGGAGATTAACTCTCTCCATCTTCCTGGTTTATTTATTTTTATTTTTTTAATATTTTTATTGGCTTTCTTAGAATACATCAATACATCAATACCTTCAATAATCTTATATTCCATCCTCAATTCATTACATTAACCAAAATGTATATATATCTTGTATACTTTTTTCTCCCACCTCTGTACCCCCCCCCCTTCCGAGCCACTTCAATTTGCATTCTCTTTCCAAAATACCATTTCTTCTTGTGGAGGTAATTTCCCATCTACTTCTTTTAAGCCATTCACAATAAATTTTCCCCAAACTTTATCAAAATCATTTTCCTTCCATACCCTTTTCTTGACTCTTAACCTACATGTCAATTTATAATTTATTGCTATTTTCCATAATTCTTTATACCATTCTTCAATTGATATGTTTATTTTACCTTTCCAATTCTTCTCTATCAGTAATTTTGCTGCAGTTAACGTTATATATTGCATCGTTCTGTTTTTTTTTCAATTTCTTAACAATATATAGTGACAACAATGCAATACTTGCACTTTTCCCTATCTTCATATCCATTATAGCTTCTATCTCTCCAAATACCTTCCCCCAAAATTCATTTACATATTTTCCTGTTTTATTTATTTACAGCATTTCTACCCCGCTCTTCTCACCCCCGCAGGAGGACTCAGAACAGCTAACAATGGCAACGATTGGAATGTGCAATAATTACAATTATAAAAGCGAAATAAAATCATAAAATATAATACATTAAAACAGCATTAGTTTTCCTAACTAATAGCTGCATGAGTGTCTTTGCTGATACTATGATAGAATACCCATGACCATCAGGAGCTCACATGGAACTCCACAGCAGGCTGGGAGTGGTAACGATGATATGGAAGGTGGTACCAATTCAGTCTAGGCCTAGCTGAATTATGTAGATTCTAAGCGGTTCTGGTCCAGTTTACTTGTCCGAACATATCTCCCGCTACGATCCACCTAGGGCCCTAAGATCAACTGGGGAGTACCTGCTCGTTGTTCCCCCATTATCGCAATCGTGGTTGGTGGGGATAAGAGACAGGGCCTTTTCTGTGGTGGCCCCTCGACTGTGGAACTCCCTCCCAAGCAAAATCAGATCTGCTTCATCCCTCCTGACCTTTTGGAAACAAGTGAAGTCCTGGCTATAGGATCAGGTATTTGCAGATTAGGGTGACCTGCTGGCGTGACGGTTTTTACGGAACTGACTGACTGCCCCTAGGACGATGACTTAAACCGGTGACTTTTGACTTTTGAATGTTTTATACTGTTTTTATATTGTTTTATATTGTTTTATTGTTATATTGTATTTAAATTGCACATTTATGTTTTTGGTTGTGGGCACCATGGGGTGCCGTTTTGTTAGCCGCCCTGAGTTCCTCTGCGCAGGTCAAGATAGGATGGGATACAAGTGTGCGAAATAAATAAATAAATAAATAAACCACTGCCACAGCAGGTTCATAGAATCATAGAATCCTAGAATCAAAGAGTTGGAAGAGACCTCATGGGCCATCCAGTCCAACCCCCTGCCAAGAAGCAGGAATATTGCATTCAAATCACCCCTGACAGATGGCCATCCAGCCTCTGTTTAAAAGCTTCCAAAGAAGGAGCCTCCACCACACTGGGCAGAGAGTTCCTCTGCTGAACGGCTCTCACAGTCAGGAAGTTCTTCCTCATGTTCAGATGGAATCTCCTTCTTGTAGTTTGAAGCCATTGTTTCACGTCCTAGTCTCCAGGGAAGCAGAAAACAAGCTTGCTCCCTCCTCCCTGTGACTTCCTCTCACATATTTATACATGGCTATCATGTCTCCTCTCAGCCTTCTCTTCTTTAGGCTTTATCATTTTAGTCGCCCTCCTCTGGACACATTCCAGCTTGTCAATATCTCTCTTGAATTGTGGTGCCCAGAATTGGACACAATATTCCAGGTGTGGTCTAACCAAAGCAGAATAGAGGGGT
Organism: Anolis sagrei ordinatus; assembly: GCF_025583915.1. Lineage (NCBI taxonomy): Eukaryota > Metazoa > Chordata > Lepidosauria > Squamata > Anolidae > Anolis > Anolis sagrei. The sequence continues at coordinate 107,898,256 of NW_026847549.1, forward strand.
AGCATTACTTCCCTAGATCTAGACACTATGCTCCTATTGATACAGGCCAAAATCCCATTGGCTTTTTTTGCTGCCACATCACATTGTTGGCTCATGTTTAACTTGTTGTCCACGAGGACTCCAAGATCTTTTTCACACGTACTGCCCTTAAGCCAGGCCTTCCCCATTCAGGTTCAGGTTCAGAAGTGTGGGTGTGGCTACGGAAATGCTCAGGACTGTCCCTGGACTGTTGAAGTTGCAGAAAGAACCTGGTGGCACACAACTGAATGATCAATTTTTTTTCGTTGTTGTAGGTTTTTCCGGGCTATATGTCCATGTTCTAGAGCAGTGGTTCTCAACCTGTGGGTCCCCAGATGTTTTGGCCTTCAACTCCCAGAAATCCTAACAGCTGGTAAACTGGCTTGGGTTTCTGGGAGTTGTAGGCCAAAACACCTGGGGATCCACAGGTTGAGAACCACTGTTCTAGAGGCATTTTCTCCTGATGTTTCGCCTGCGTATATTGCAAGCATCCTCAGAGGTAGTGAGGTCTGTTGGAAGTAGGAAAATGGGTTTATATATCTGTGGAATAAACAATCAGGCACATCAAATCACTCTCAACAAAAGATTCACCCCAGGCACTTCCAAGCCTTTAAATGCTAATCAAGGTGGTCAGTTGAAACATTCACACCTAGCTCCAGCAGACAAAAGTCCTTTGTCCCACCCTGGTCATTCCACAGATATATAAACCCATTTTCCAACAGACCTCACTACCTCTGAGGATGCTTGCCATAGATGCAAGCGAAAAGTCAGGAGAAAATGCCTCTAGACCAAGGTCGTAAAGCCCGGAAAACCCTACAACAACCCAGTTATTCCGGCCATGAAAGCCTTCGACAATAATTTTTTTCTTTTATTATGTGAGGAATACAGTTAACATTACATTGAATACACTGACCAAAGCTTTTGTTCCAGCCTTTTAGAGTCCAGAGAGTATTCAATAAGGAAGCTTCCCTCTTCAAACCATAAATCATAGGATGAATTGACTGCTTGTTTTCAGGTATTCAATTTGTCATGGCCATAGTGAATGCCCTAGACAGAATTTCATATTATTTTGGAAACAAGCTTCTTATTCCAAAGCATGTTCTGATTTTCCATGCCAATTTTAGAAGCTATTTCCATGGCAGGGCAACCATGTCTGATCATGCCTGCTGGGAACGTTCAGGTTCCTTCCTTTGAAAGGCTAAAAGCATAGCATTTTCCACTGGGTCTGCAAGAACTATGTATCATAAAAGACAGGAAGGGAGAAAACCTGATAGTGGAAATGTCTGGAATGAGAAGAAGATTAAAAGCAACTAGGCCTCTTCTGCCCAGCAGAAGGAACAATCAGAATCCAGTGAAAGTTAACCGCACATTAATTACCTATTTATCATTTTTCTGTCTCATCTGCCACTTGCTATTTTTTAAAAGATGAGACAATCACTTAATTATAGCCCTTAATATGTATTGCACTTGAGAAAATGCCTTTGATGCCTCGGTTAGCCTTTACTTAACTTTACCTCCATTTGCTTGTCAGCCTGTCTCACGAGATTTAGGATAAATCAATATAAATCAAGGGAAAGGCAAGAAGCCTGCTTTTATTCCCTAGCTGTCAAAAGAAAGGAAAAGGTCATCCAGAAAGAGAGATTCATAAAGCCTGAAACATATATGTTGATCATGATTTCACAGCATTTCAGAACAGGCTTTCTGAATGTTGTTTAATATGCTAACAAATGGCTGACATTATTATAGTGTGTGTGTGAGAGAGAGAAACATATGTCCATTATGTTCAATCTATATCAATAAAAATGTAATTTTCGTTTGTGGGATTAACAGAACTCAAAAACCACTGGACAAATTGACACCAAATTTGGACACAAGACACCTCACAACCCAACATATGTCCTTCACTCAAAAAAATTGATTTTGTCATTTGGGAGTTGTAGTTGCTGGGATTTATAGTTCACCTACAATCAAAGAGCATTCTGAACCCCACCAACGATGGAAAACAATACAATCATTAAAATGAAGAACAATTTTAACAAATATAAATTTATTAGTATTTCAATGGGAAGTGTGGGCCTGTTTTTGGCTGATGAGATAGGATTGTTGTTATTTTTGTTGTGTGCTTTCAAGTTGTTACAGACTTAGGTCATCAAACTAAGGCCCGGGGGCCGAATGCGGCCCTCCAAGTTCATTTACCTGGCCCTCACTAGGTTGACCCATCCGGAGAGATCATCCGGAGTTTCGGGGTACGGTGCCATCTGTACGCAGATGATGTCCAACTCTGTCACTCCTTTCCACCTACTACTAAGGAGGCTGTCAAGGTCCTGAACCGGTGCCTGGCCGCTGTAACGGTCTGGATGAGGGCGAACAAATTGAAATTGAATCCAGACAAGACAGAGGTACTCCTGGTCAGTCGCAAGACCGAACAAGGCATAGGGTTACAGCCTGTGTTGGATGGGGTCACACTCCCCCTGAAGACGCAGATTCACAGCTTGGGTGTGATCCTGGACTCATCGCTGAGCTTGGAACCCCAGGTTTCAGCGGTGACCAGGGGAGCATTTGCACAGTTAAAACTTGTGTGCCAGCTGCGCCCGTACCTTGGGAAGTCTGACTTGGCCACGGTAGTCCACGCTCTGGTTACATCCCGCCTAGATTACTACAATGCTCTCTATGTGGGGTTGCCTTTGAAGACGGCTTGGAAGCTTCAACTAGTCCAACGCTCGGCAGCCATGATTCTAACAGGAGCGGAACGCAGGGAGCATACAACCCCCCTGTTGCGCCAACTCCACTGGCTACCGATTTGCTACCGGGCTCAATTCAAAGTGCTGGCATTGACCTTTAAAGCCCTAAACGGTTCCGGCCCAAGCTACCTATCTGACCACATCTCAGCCTATGAACCCACCAGGACTTTGAGATCTTCCAGGGAGGCCCTGCTCTCGATCCCGCCAGCTTCACAAGCACGGCTGGCGGGGACAAGAGATAGGGCCTTCTCGGTGGTGGCTCCCCAGCTGTGGAATGCCTTTCCCACAGACATTAGATTAGCACCATCTCTAATGGTATTCCGCAAAAAAGTAAAGACCTGGTTATTTGTGCAGGCGTTTGAATAATTAGTGCAATGATTGGCAATGACATAAGAATGGAACAATGGATGACGAATCTGGATCATGTTTTTAGTGATGAGACGCTAGTGAATGGTTATTATAGTAATTGTGTACTAACTGTGTATTAGATTAGATTGTTAACTGTTTTTATATTGGTGCATTGAATTTTTCTGTTTTCTGTGTGTTGTGAACCGCTGTGAGTCGCCTTCGGGCTGAGAACAGCGGTATAAAAGTAAAGTAAAGTAAAGTAAAGTAAAGTAAATAAATTCCTGGTCTAGTGTGAAATGAAAAGTTTTGGATGTCTTTATCGAAAAACTCTGATGTTAACTAGGGGAATTCCAAACAAACAGACAAACTCCTAGGCTTTGATCATTTTAGATTAAGGGAATAAATATGAATGTTTTTTTCCGCAAAATACATTTCAGTTGGGTTTTTTTTAAAATAAATAAATAATCAGAATCGTCAAAAATCTGAATATAGGAAAAACGAAACGTGGGAGAAGCTCCAGTGATACATACTACATTATCACCCGCCTAACAGTAAAGTAAGCTAATCTGGATGGACATAATTCACTATTGTTTTTCTATACATTTTCCATTGATATGAAATTGAAATTGGAAAGGAACTTCAGTTCAGTTTGATGGGTTTTCAGAAAAGTAGGCCTGACTGTATAATTAGGATTACAGAGCAGAACTTTAACTATATTCATTAATAAATGACATCTATTACAAAAGTGGCATATACAAATTATACTAGCTTTACTGATTGTTCTTGGCCTTTAAAACAGATTTTAGCACTCTCACTGGATTAACCTTTAAGCTTTTACTGCAATGTGCAAATTGGCATGCACATAGTACCTGAGTTTTGAACAGCTCATTAATAATGAATAGCAACTAAGTGATGTTCAAACCTCATCCACAATTGGCAGTTTGTTCAATGCACGAAAGTAACAGCTGGGTACTGTTAATTATGATACCAGTTATCATTAATGAATAGCTCTTTGAAATAATGAAAATCAGTTACAAGTAGATTAAGAACCATAATTAAAATAACAATTGCTCTGAAATATTTATTTTTTAAAAAAATCAAATATCATAATAGGAATGAAATAAAATGTATAACAGTACAGGTTGAGTATTTCTTATCCAAAATGCTTGGATGAGAAGAATTTTGGATTTTAGTTATTGGGAAGTGAGGAGAAGCCATATGCCTGCAATTAACTACATTTTTCAGAATGCACTGGGCTGCAGAAGTCCACCGTGGCATTTAGAGTCAGACTAATTATAATTAATAAAATTATTTAATCTGCAAAGAGGACTATAGTAATAATAGTATAAGCCTGTGCTAAGTGGTAATTATGTGGTTGTGTACCATAAAGACAGATATTTCGCTTTTTGGAGGGATAAATTGTTTTTGTCTAAATTTTAAAATACTGCAAAAATCTGTAGATGTGTGAATCTTTCTGAAACTTCTGGGGATTTATGCCCTGCATATGAAATGCACTGTATATAAAATTCAAGTATATAACTCTTGTAGTTTTTTTTTAAAAAAATGTTGTTTAAAAATAAAAATTCCCCAAAATTCAATGGTTATATGAAACATTATGAAACTTGATGTGCAAAGAGTGGTAAATATGTTCTACCATTGTAGGAAGTTGCACCCCAATAGTTGCAAAAAGAATTGTGATAGGAGCCGCTGAAATTTCCTCAATAGTAGTAAATATTGCATTGATGCACATGCACAAACGTCGTTTAGGAAGCAAGGAGCCAAATGCCTGTCATAAACTACATTTCCCAGACTGCATCAGAAGGCACCAATCAGAATAGTGGAGAGAGAGTCTGTCCCTCCCTAATATTAACCACAGAATCTCCAAAGTGGAGGACTGTGACTGATCTCTCTCTAATTGGTAAGTCAATCTCTGTGCTGGGTTGGAAAAACATAATGACCTAAATTGGTTGGAAGGACTTTGGGCATTCCCTCTAACTCAACAGCAGAAACATATTAATTAGATGTCAGGAGAGTTCAGATGGTGGCTTTCTGCCCGGAAGACGGGAGTCAGTCTAGATGTCCCTTGATGATGTCTGTACTATTATTTCTGTCCCTGGATGATAAATGGCAGTCCTAATTGATTCTGTCATTAAAAGAAACATGGCAAAAGTTTATTACACTACAAACATTTTGCTTTCTTGAGTCTCCACAAATTTAACACAATTTTTGCCAGGAAAACAAAGTTTTGGGAGTATAACTACTACTTTGAAAGTAAAGACCACACAATGAAACAGGAAACAACATTTTCAAACCAGGAGCAGATTTTTTAAAATATTAAAAATGTTGTATATATATATAAAAGCTTTGAAAATTTGTCAAAAATCCATGGATAAGTTAAATGTTCTGAAACTTGATGGGCTAACAGTGGTAAATGTGTTCTACCATGTACAAAGCTTCACCTCAATATCTTTAAAAGTGAGGGAGATAGGAGGCCTCTGAAATTTCCCCACTGGCAGCAATGATTTCCTTATTGCTCATGTGCAGTTGCCATTAACAAAATAATAACAAAATGTCTTGTTAGAGTTTCAAAATGTTCAATTACTGAAACTTTAGAAACACTTTGGAAATGAAGACCCAGTGCCCCCTTCTTTAGTAAGTACTTTAGAACCATTTTTTATGGATTGCATATGTCTACCAGATACTATTATCATGTCTCAAGGCTTTTCTTTGGTTCCCGTCATCTTCTGAGCAAAAAGCAACAACTTGGAGTAAAATGTCTTCCCAGAGACATTTGGCACATATCAGTGTTGTCTTGTTAGAATTAGGTGGAAGCATTTTTGGTTTTCTTGATTGCTGTAGTGCAGGACTGCACAAATTGTGGCCCTCCAGTTCTTTTGGACTTCAGCTCTGAGAATTCCTGACCATTAGACAAGGTGGCTAGGGCTTTTGGGAGTTGGAGGATCAAACACCGGGACAGCCATAGGTTGTGTGGGCATGTTCTAGTGCTTTAGAGTTGTTGTCCATCCTTCCCTTTTAATCTGCTCTGTTTAATCTGTTATGTTGGCCTTCCAATGTCTACGATCCGAAAGCTCCGTATTGTTCAGAATGCAGCAGCCAGGTTACTCACAAGAACACCCATGAAATGCCATATAACACCAGTGTTGCAATATTTACATTGGCTTCCAACTGAGTACCATGGCCTGTATAAGATGTTAGTTCTGACCTTTAAAATTATTTACGGCCAGGGTCCATCGTACCTTAGGGACCGCCTCTCCTTCTCCCGTCATCGGAGGTCGCAACGACCAGCCCAACGTGACTTACTCCATATACCGGGTCCTAGAGAAGTACACTTGGAAAGGACCAGACACAGGGCTTTTTCTATTTCTCCCCCTGCCTTGTGGAATTCCTTGCCACCCTATATGAGAGCCATGTGTGACTTAGGGCCTTTTACTCTAGCACTTAAGACCTGGCTTTTTACTAGAGCATTCGATCTCTGTTAATTTTTAAATTATGTATGTATGTATTTTATCTTTTACAATTTATCTTGTAAATTGCCTAGAGCATTCTCAGATGGAGGGTGATTAATAAGTAATTAAATATGATGATGATGATGATGATGATGATGATGATGATGATGTTTTTGATGTTCATCTTCCTAATGAATTATTGTATTTTGTTATTGTATTTTATTTTGTTATTGTAATTTATTTCCTGATGAATTTTGTTTTTTGTATTCTGTATTTTATTGTGTTGTATTGTATTTTTAAAAGGGCTTGGCCTCATGTTAGCCATGCCAAGTCCCCACTGGGGAGATGGTGGCAGGGTATAAATAAATAAATAAATAAATAAATAATTCCATTTATTTTAATCATACAAGACTTATAGTTTTTTTTTACAATGAGGTGAGATTATATGAACTCCTTATAATGACTAAGTCCATATTTGTTCATTTTAGTAATTTATTCCTCCCCAATATATGGAGGTTAGCTTAGGATATTACTTCTGAAGGACTGCAAGCAAAATTGCTTCATATTCAGCTTATGGCATTTTCTGCAACATCAGAAGGGAACACCTACTGGGAAGCTGCAAAGCCTTGAAGATCTGAGTACAAGTCTGCCCAAGGTACTCCTTTGATATTATATAGTACTATCATACAATATCAACTAGTCACATAACAGAATCTGTCACCTATGTGTCTGGCAACATTGTTAAAGTGATATCTGAAGCTGTGTGGTTAAGTGCTGTTAACAGTATCTTTGTTAAAGATGTGCCTGCACAAGGTTAGGATTTTCAGGATAATATTTCAGGGATATATAAGAGCATCATTTTTCCTGTTGGTTCTATCATGTCCAATGGTATCACGAGCATGATGTAGGAGGTGCACACTGTGCCAGAAGCCATCATCAGATAAGGAGACAACAAAATAACTGGGTTGTTTTTTTTTTAAATGCAGCGTTTCAGCAGAATTTTGTTCTTTTCTATAAAAAAATTACTCTATTTAGATACAACCAGAAAAAAGAATTTATTGAAAACTGCAGCAGCCAAAAAATGCACACTGTCAATGCATAATGCACCACACATTAAAAGCAATTTGGTGCATTAAAAAAAAAACTCACATGGAAGTCTGAGTGAAGGCATAAAATGAACTGCAGCAGATCTCAGTATATTCTAGATTCAGGGTGAAATCAGCTATGCAAAATGCAAAGCACATTATAAACACCCATTTCGTTGAAGCACAACAAAGAATCCAGAAAACAGGCTCCTCCTGGGTCCTGCCATTCAGAATAGTGTGTTCATTAGGGCCGGGCAACCACGGAAAAAATTGTTTCTAAACTCGATTCGTTTTCAGGGGTTTTTTGCGTTTCGTTTTTTAAAAGAATTCCGAAATTTTTCTTTAAAAAAGTTCGATATTTATGAAATTTCGGAAATTACGAAACAATTTCGAAACAATAACGAATCAATTCGTTAATGGCGGACGCGATTGTGCAATATGCAAAAAAACCCTCCAAATGGGACAGGGGGAACTTCTGAAGCTTCCCTCTCCCTCTGTTGTTGACTGTTGGTGTGATAATTTATTTTTTTATCACTGATAAAACAAACAACAACTATAAAACTTGCACCAGACATACGGAAATAATAACGAAATAATAACGAAACGATTTCGAAACAATTTTGAAACAATTATGAAACAATTACGAAACAATACGAAATAAATTTCAAAAATTCGTTTCGATTTTTAGTTGCTCCTGAATGGTTCAATATCGGATCGTAAGCTACTTTAAATACGAATTATTAACGAATTACGAAATTAACGAACGAAACCGTCCAGCCTTAGTGTTCATCCATCCTGTCCAGTACAGTCTTACCAATAGCCAGTTACATTGCAAACTACTATTAAGAGACATTGCCACCTTCTTTTCAACTTTGATCAAATTTATTTCACACCTTTTTTCCAATTCCTTCTTGTCTCTCACGCAAGAAGAAAAGTCATATGTGTTTATGTGTTTTAGAGGCAAGCCAAAGGAAACAAAATAATTTTGTCACTGCAAGTTTGTACGAAAATGGAATGTGAGAAAACTACATGCTGATGACATTATTTGGCAACAACCCATAAGGTTTGCATAATACTACCTTGTTGTTCTAATTTTTTGATGGAAGATTCATACAAATAGAACTGCAAACCTATCAGACAAAGACATCCCAAATTTATGTCATGCAACTCCAATGTAGACACTAAAATTTTCGGATGCATTTTTCTTCTTTTTGTTTTGGAAAATTAAAGAATGCAAATGATGGTAAGGTAAATGGTTCTATATTTTAATGTGAATTAAGGGGTTCTACCTCTGGTTATTTGGATTTCTAGAGCCAGGTGATCTATGTATTCAACTTTACATTCTCCACAAGAGGTTTTAAAAGTCAAAAGGACTGGATAAAAATAGTTTATTTTCATTTAGTGTTAAAAATATTAAAATACTTTTCATCTTTTGAAGAACATCTGGAGGGCATTTTTTTAAAGTCGCTCCTTAATGCTCCAGTAAAATTAAGCAATCAATCACTTTTTAAATTCACCATGCCTTCCTGATAATGTCATACAGTCTTTCACATTTGAAGGTTAATTTTGTTAGTGCGCTACCACACCCATATTTTCCAAAGTCCAAAACACTGGCTGTGATCCAAAGAGCATGATGCCCAAGGGCTTGAGGGACCTTACATCACCTTTTCAGATGAAATGTTACACAAAACTACAACTGTTGGATGAGAGCAGAGATATGCTCAATGAAGCCAGCCAGCTCTTGTTCAACTATGGTGTGTCTGCAATTTGGAATGAATGCAGTTTGAAATCACTTTAATAGTTTGTAGTTTGGTGATGCACATGCATTATTTAGCAGACCTTGTAAAACTACAACTCACACAATGACCAGTTCTAATTCAGCCCTACACATTGTCGAATATGGCCTTATTCTTCCTACCAATTACCCAGATTCTTTCCTGTAATCAGCCCTGTAATGAACAGTCACAGACCCATACCTAATATTATTGTTGCCTGCCATAGCATTGTACTTAATTCCCGGGCCCCCTAGAATTTTTGGGCTTGCACAAATCTTGGCCCGGCCTTTTAAATTTTTTAATTGCCTTGAACAGGCAGGATTACTTTTAATATATGTGTGCTATGGCGACAATTTTTATGCTTACATTTTGTTTTGTTAATCTTATGGTTATGTTGTATGTTTTGTGATGTTACCTGGGAACCGCTCTGAGTCCCCTCAAGGAGATGGAGCAGTATATAAATAAAGTTTTAATATTATATTATTATTATTATTATTATTAATAATAATAATAATAATAATAATTCCATAACATTGTACCATGGCTATTAGTGGTGTTAAGCTGCATTCACTCTACAGTGTAGATGCACACTAACTACTTCATCACACTAGAGAAAAAATCCACTTAAAATCCAGTTTCTGCCTCCTGCAGAATTCTGGGGTTTGTAGTTTAGGGAGGCTGTTAAAAAGTCCTCCCTAAACTACAAACTCCTGAATTCTGCAGGAGGCAGAAACTGGATTTTAAGTGGATTTTTTCTCTAGTGTGATGAGGCAATAAAGAGGAGAATCTTGGTATGTGATATCAGAACTTTAATTTTTCAGGTTATGGCTCATATAAGCTAATGTCATACTACTCATGAAGTGAGGTGAATTTTGGAAGCAGTTAATGGCACAGAAGTTTGCTATTCTACACTTTTACTGTTCTACACAGACATTACAATGCAGTTCAAATCTGGCTCATGGGAGAGGTCTCCACAAAACATATAACCTCGATGCATTTTGTAGCTCGCATTAAGCCTCAAAATTGGGATGGGGAAATGTGGAGATGACACACTTTTAAAAAATACCAAAACACAATGGGTTGTAAGGTAAACAAGTACTCCTCCAGAATGGAAATTACATCAGTTGCAATGGGACTCTCACTTTCAGTCCCTTTGTTCTCATTTCCTGTGCCCAGACAGCTCATCCCAAACAGACATGGTGATGCACATCAGCACATCTCATTAGACTGAATAAGAAAAGAAAAACAATTCCTGAGTGTATTTCCAACCCTCAATCAGTGGATATTGCGGTCACATTTCCGACTTGAAGTACTTCCTGTGATATATGAGTAAGCACTCTGCAAGGAACCGGTTTGGTTTAATCCACTACTTTACCTGATTTGAGAGGCCCCTTCTACACGGCCATATAATCCAGATTATCAAAGCCGATGATCCGCTTTATCAGCTTTGAAGTGGATTATATGAGTCTACACTGTCATATAATCCAATTCAAAGCAGATAAACTGGATTTTATATGGCAGCATAGAAGGGGTCAGAGTCTGTGTCGAACTGCCTAAGTGAAAGTGGGGAAAGAAATGTATGTCCAAAGTTCTGGGGATATAATTGATGCAACTTGCAATTGTCTCTTAGCACTTTTTTAAAAGTATCAGTGCATAGCTATCACTTTTTTTAAGACTTTAAAGGGCTTACTTCCTTCTCCCTCACTGAAAATGCAAAAACAAAACAACTTCAAATACTGTATACACTAGCTAAAATCCCTGGATTACCTTTAATGAAAAGTATCATGACACACAACCACTTCAATTGAATAATCTGCGGAGGGTTTTTTTTTTGTTTTTGTTTTTTTGCTTAAACTGACTTTTCATCCCTTTCCTGGAAATTTCAAAGAATCCCATGACTTCAGGGCTATCTAAGCAGCTTGATCAGGACTGATTTGGTCCAATCCTCTGTCAAAAATGGGACACGGGTGGCATGGTCCTTTCCATACTCTCAGCAGTGCAGGGAAAGTGAATGGATTGTGGCCATGTAGCCACTGCCTCTCCTTGTGGGTCATGGAACTCTGTATGAGGTCTAGGCAAGTATGGACACCTCTGCTGACATTAGAATGGCATGCCTACGCCTTTGGTATGGAGATAGTGGAACCCCCCCCCCTTTTTCCTGATCATGAAGTCACCTTCTTCTGATATTGGCAGAACACCCATGTAACCAAGCAATCTTTCTCTCCTCTTCCTCCTTTCTCTGCTAATGTCAGAATAGGGTTCCCATACAATCATGAAGAAAGGGGCGGAATATCTCCCTGCCTTCATGTTGATTATGTGTGTGTTTCATGCTGATTACAGCAAAGACAACCTTGGAAGTCAAGAACTCACATGAAGCTCTGTGGTGAAATAAAAGAGGGAAGATGGATGCTACCCCAGTGGGGTGACTATGATCTAGTGGAGTCGCTCCAAATTTGCTCAGTGCAGAAGAGTAATTAGTAACTCTTTCATTGATCACTGTGCTGGTACGGCTGTACCAGGAACTCCAACTTTATTTTCTTTCTGTTATCTGTTTTGCAGTCATAGGCCTCCTGTTCATCATAATTAAGCTTTGGTTCCGCCCCTTGTTCTGGGTTCTGGGAGGGAAAGGAGCCATTTTGGGGCAGTCTTACACAAGGCAGCTAAGCTATAGGACGTAGACCTGCTCGTCCCGTAGAAAAGCTTCCTTTCTCAATAACCATCCAGAGAAAAAGGAGCATCCAGGGAAAAAGAACCATCCAGGGAAAAAGTAACATCCGGGGATACAGAAGCAGAAATTCCAGGAGAAAGGTCCCAAAAGCTCTGGCTGGGAGCTCACAGCCTCTCAGCCTCACAGCATCAGAGGGAACCGCCCTGAAGTTTCTAAGAATTCTCGAAGGGAGAACAGCATTACAGATCCACAGAACTCCAGCTGAAATATCTTCAAGCCTTGGCTGGTAGGTCTACTCGATACCCAGACACATTTGGAATCAGTAGTAGGTCCCACACCGATGAGGCATAGATAGAAAGCAGCCTGGGAGAGGTTAAAAAGGGTTTTTCCTACAGAGAAAGTTTACTTCATCAAAGTCAGGTACCAGTCCATTGAGGACTAGACTAATAAAGCCCTGAAGTGTTGTTTGAACCATTGAAGATTTGTTGTTTGTTCCATTATAAAGACTTTGTTGCATTATCAAAGACTCTAAAGACCATCACTTCAGAAAAATCCCCGAGAACCTCTCTTTGAGGCACCCCTGGCTTCCCACTGGGCTTAAAGTATATGTCCTATAGAAAAGTACAGTTGTTACAGGCCCAGCGCACAACAGAACAATCACAGTGGCTCTAAAAGGTACTGTCATTAAAGTACTGCTGTTGACTGTAGCCAGAAAACATACTTTTTCTGCACCAAACAACAATATTGAAAGTGATGCTCATGAAGAAAAATGAAGAAATTATAAACTTGTATGGCCCAACCAGAAAGTACATGTATTCACATGAAAACAGTTGCACTGAAGATGAGTCAAATTAGGAAGTACATTTTACGCTAAAACTGATGTCACCACGATGAATGCAGAATTTTCAGCATTAGACTCATGATCATGGATATTCAATTCTGAATCAGGCAAGGTTTTCACTATTTTTTAAAATATGACTTGAGACTGGTGTGTGTAGGAATCTTCATCTGGACCAACCTGCACATATTTATCTCAAGTCATCTTTAGTTCAAATTTAATACCCACATGAGTCTAATGTTGGAAATTCTGAACTTACACACTCATCAATAGAAATTATGGGTATGTAGGATTATACCTGCCTGAGCTTGCAACTCAGTGATGTTGAATAAATCCACATTTCAGCTCTTCTTGGGAATTTTTTTTAAAGAAAAAGAAACAGGAACTCTGATAACTATCAGGAAAAGGAAGACAGCAGTAACTATAGATAATACACACACACACACACACATTTTACATAGTTACATACCTATTAAAAGAGAAGCTGTCAGCAGTTTAGGGTCATAGGGGCTTTTCCCTCTGCCATTTTCAAAATGTGAATCTTCCAGCTTAAAAATATTGTCCTGTTGAAAAAAGAAGGGAAAAGAAATATTTTATCAAAGCAATGATACAATGATAGTGCTATTAATGTATTGTCGAAGGCTTTCATGGCCGGAATCACTGGGTTGTTGTAGGTTTTTTCGGGCTGTATGGCCATGGTCTAGAGGCATTCTCTCCTGACGTTTCGCCTGCATCTATGGCAAGCATCCTCGGAGGTTGGCCATAGATGCAGGCGAAACGTCAGGAGAGAATGCCTCTAGACCATGGCCATACCGCCCGAAAAAACCTACAACAACCCAGTGCTATTAATGTGCACAAAATAGTGGACTGTTAATCAACCACATGCAGTTGAATATTATAGATAATTTTTATATACATATAATTTCTACTCACAGAAATCAGTCAGTAATTTTAGCAAATTTTGTTCCACTATGAGAAAGTATTTGAAAACTACATCCTTTGGGGCTGATTTACAATTCAGAATTTATTCTGTTCAAAATTTGCATATATATATATATATATATATATATATATATATATATATATATATATATTTGCGGCAAATAGCCTTTTCTTCAAAGCAAACAACATTATCTGTGTTGTGCAAAAATGCTGTTTTATACACGAAACAGCCCAAGATTCTTTTCATATTGTAAAAATATTATTTCAATCTAGATTCACCACATACATGACATATTCTTGTTCCATGAGCATGTAATTAGACCATATTCATTTTAATATAATCTATATATATAAAAATGCTCTGTGCATAATGAGTTCCTTAAAAACAAAAGAACCAATGAACGAAATCACACCAAATTTGGCAACAAAACGTCTCACAACACAAGGAGTGACCATCACTCAAAAATTATGATTTTGTCATTTGGGAGTTGTAGTTGCTGGGATTTATAGTTCACCTATAATCAAAGAGCATTCTGAACTCCATCAACGATGGAATTGAACCAAACTTGGCACACAGAACTCCCATGACCAACAGAAAACACTGGAAGGGTTTGGTGGGCATTGACCTTGAGTTTGGGAGTTGTAGTTCACCTACATCCAGAGAGCACTGTGGACTCAATAATGGATCTGGACCAAACTTGGCACAAGCACCCAATACGCCCAAATATGAACACAGATGGAGTTTGGGGAGAATAGACCTTGACATTTGGGAGTTGTAGTTACTGGGATTTATAGTTCACCTACAATCAAAGAGCCTTCCCGAACCCCACGAACGACAGAATCAGGGCAAACTTCCCACACAGAACCCCCATGACCAACAGAAAATACTTAAGGCCATCCAGTCCAACTCCCTTCATCAGAGCAAGAAAACGTAATCAAAGCCCTCCTGACAAAGAGACATCCAGCCATAGATATAGATAGATATGATTCACACACACAGAGAGAGATAGTATCATAGATTTGAAAGCAACCCCTGAAGAAGGACAATTATATGTTGCATGTTCCAGGCAAACCAGACACTCTCCACATCAACACTGACAAAGAAACAGCAAGAAATACTGTTTACCCACAAACATAAAGAAATTACATATATTAGAAACCAACACTTTCTCATTACTTTATTTTCCAGAACAAAAGACTGAGCCACAGCAACGCGTGGCAGGGGACAGCTAGTTGTTTAATAAACTTTTGCATATAAAACTCAAGACCCAGAAGAAACTGGTTAACAACAATGTGTTACTTCAAATTATTATTTTCCATGAGGTCATCCAACATCCATAGTCTCATATGCATGATTGCACTAATCTATCACAATTATTTTATAGAATTATGGGAGCTATAGCATAGCAATACACAAATGAAACAGCAAAGAGGGAATGTAGGGCGATATTCACAAAAGAGCAGTTGTTCACATTAAGAACTGTGGGAAAACATATGCATAGTGCAAGGTTAATTTGCATAGCCTGAGAGTAATGCGGGATTGTTTAGGATGACATAACATTCCAGGAATTTATGTTTTCCTTTAATTCAGTTTATCCATGTCATTAGGAGAACAGCAGGATTCACTTATTCAAATACTCCCAAAAGGTGAATTGGGTCAGAAGGAAAAGGCTTGAGATTTAGACTTGTGTCCACATTGGAATTTGAATTCAAAGAGACTTACAGAGATCTTTCAAGAAACAAAAAAAATGTGTCAAGCTTCTGAAGACAAAATCAAAATTATAAAGTTGAAGAAAAATAATAACAACCATGGATCAGATGGCACCATAAAGCTTCACAACTTTATTGTGGCTTAATTTTCTACACTTCTTGTCTAAGTTATAGTTGTGTCTGCAGGAGATCTATAGTGGAGGGAATCTCTTTTGTTTACTTGGTAGTAAGCTTCTTTCTTATTTTCATAGCACAAAAAACCACTGATTATTTTGTGATTTCTCCTGCTGACTAAACAATGAAATTGAGAAGAGATTGAACATGTGCGCCCAACACACATATGGAGTAGTAGACTAGGAAGCCATCGGAATATAACAATCTATATAAATAAAAATGTAATGTTCGTTTGTGGTATTAAAAGAACTCAAAAACCACTGGACGAACTGACACCAAATTTGGACACAAGACACCTAACAACCCAATGTACGTCCTTCACTCAAAAAAATGATTTTGTCAGTTGGGAGTTGTAGTTGCTGTGATTTATAGTTCACCTACAATCAAAGAGCATTCTGAAACCCACCAACAATGGAATTGAACCAAACTTGGCACACAGTTCTCCCATGACCAACAGAAAATACTGGAAGGGTTTGGTGGGCAGTGCCCTTTGGTTTTGGAGTTGTAGTTCACCTACATCAGAGATCACTGTGG
The DNA here is from genome assembly GCF_025583915.1 of Anolis sagrei ordinatus. Taxonomy (NCBI): domain Eukaryota; kingdom Metazoa; phylum Chordata; class Lepidosauria; order Squamata; family Anolidae; genus Anolis; species Anolis sagrei. The sequence goes on from NW_026847549.1 coordinate 107,914,556, forward strand.
ACTCAAACAATGATGGATCTGGACCAAACTCTACACAAAGACTCAATATGCCCAAATGTGAACCCTGGTGGAGTTTGCGGAAAATAGATTCTTGACATTTGGGAGTTGTAGTTGCTGGGATTTATAGTTCACCTACAATCACAGACCATTCTGAACCCCACCAATGATAGAATTGGGCCAAACCTCCCACACAGCAACGTGTGGCAGGGGACGGCTAGTGCACAATAAGATTCCAGAACAGACAGAGGTCTTACTAGACATTGTATGCCTTTTTAAAACATCAATGGCTTGTTAGCAAAGACCAAAAAGGGGTCTATACTGAACAGGGAGAGGTACCTCTGTTCATCCACATATACTATGGGTCTGCCACTAAATTAAATCTTGTCTTTCACTTAATTAGGTTTCATTTATGGATGTAATTCCAAACTATTTTCAATAGGGGTAGGAGAGATGTTCATAAATGAGCAGAATCAAGGGGATGACTGTAGGGCAAACAAGTGGTGGTTGAAATATGCTAGTCTTCTTTCACATTGTTTTTATGTAGGAGGTAGAGGTATGCAATTTTTTTTGGGGGGGGGAAACCCATAATGTATTTGGTGCCCAGTTTTTGATTGCTCCTCCCTTCCATTTTAGTGAACTTACCAAATTTGGGAGGGGTTTCTGTTTTCATGCCAGAACTACGGCTCGGAAATTCCAACTGGTTCAACGGGTGGCGGCCAGGATGTTAACTGGCGCTCCTTACAGAGAGAGGTCAACCCTCCTGTTTAAAGAGCTCCATTGGCTGCCATTTACCTACCGAACCGAATTCAAGGTGCAGGTGCTTACCTACAAAGCCCTAAATGGTTTGGGACCTGCCTACCTGCCTGACCGCATCTCCGTTTATGAACCCATGTGCTCCCTTCGTTCATCCGGAGAGGCCCTGCTCACGATCCCACCTGCGTCGCAGGCGCGTTTGGTGGGGACGAGGGACAGGGTCTTCTCTGTGGTTGCCCCTCAACTCTGGAACACCCTCCCCAAAGACATTAGACTAGCACCCATGTTGGCAATCTTTAGGAAGAATCTGAAGACCTGGCTGTTCCAATGTGCCTTTCCGGAATAGGAAAACCTCCAGCACTATGTCCCAGAAGCACTTTATTAGAGTATAAGACTCTCTGCACATTGCACTTGCCCAGAAATCCAACATACCACCTGCCACACCCAGCACTTTTTAACTTGTACCCATCACTGGCCCAGCCCTGGTTTTTTATTGTGTAATGATGTAATGTTTTGTTATTGCTTATGTTTTTAATTTGCTTTAAATTGTATTGTTATTGTTTTGCTGTTATTGTGTTGAGGCCTTGGCCTTTGTAAGCCGCATGGAGTCCTGCGGGAGATGGTAGCGGGGTACAAATAAAGTTTAATAATAATTAATAATAATAACTCTTTGGTCCATTGCTGCCAATAGGGAAATTTTAGAGGCTCATTTTCTCCATCATTTTAGTCCTATGAAACTTGCCTCACTTATAGGCCACTTTTACATCTGCAAGCCTGCCAAGTTTCAGAACGTTTCACCGATCCACAATTTTCTTTTTTTTGGACATTTTTAAAGTTTTTACCATAACATTTATAAAAAAAACTATAGGAGGGGATTCTGGGAATTGAAACCGCAAGTGCATGCCACAAGAGGAGAGAAGAACGGAAACAGTCAGCCAGGCCTCTGATTGGTTGAGAAAGAAAGGGAGAAACATACACAGAGAAAAATCCCATTATGCTGAAGGAAGGAGGAAAAGGCTCCTTCTATGCTTGTTCTGCATAAAGTGCTGCTGGGAAAGTGAGTTCCAATTTGCCTCAAGCGGATGCAGGGGGGATGGCCTTCAGGAAGTGATGGAGGGAAGAAAGCAAAGGAGGAGCAGCAGCTTTCCTGAATTATGAGGTTCCCCTGCCCACGTCGCCAACTTCACCTCAGGTAGAATGCTGCTCAGCCCACTCGTCCCCATTAGCCAAAAAGATTTATTATTTCCAATTTATTTCCAACATTTGTACCCTGCCCTTCTCAACCTCCGAGGGGGGACTCAGAGCAGCTTATGCTGGCAACAATTCATTGCCACAACATACAAACAAAATGATCTGGCTGCTGTGAGTCCACCTAATGCTTTGGATGCCCTGCACCAGGCTGGTTTTCAAAGATTTGGCAACCAAATCCACCGAACCTCCGAATCCTGTACACAAAAACGAAATCACTAAAACCCTAGTAAGGGGTGAATCTTCTGGCTGGAGGTTCATCAACACTCCTGCAGTCAGCATTTGGCTGGTGGCTGGCTTTTCCCCATGCTTGCTACATAACAGACCTCGTGAATTGGTTTTATTCTATCATGAAAGTTTCTTTTTCTTCCTACAATGGGTTAGACCTGGGGTCCCCAGATGTTTTTGGCCTTCAATTCCCAGAAATCCTAAGAGCTGGTAAACTGGCTGGGATTTCTGGGAGTTGTAGGCCAAAAACATTTGGGGACCCCAGGTTGAGAACCACTGGGTTAGACTGATGCCTTTCACAGAGCATTTCAGTGTAAGTTACCAGGTACCTGATGAAACAGTTTGGTGAACACCCTGATGTATTTATTTATTTACCCAATGTATACCCCGCCTTTCTCTACCCCAAGCGGGACTCAAGGTGGCTTACATATGATGTAGCTGAATTAGGAAAGCTGCAAATCCCGCACAGCAAGAGAGAATATGGGAAGTGGGTTCTTCATAGCAAAGACTCTCAGTGGGCTAGGAGTATGCAAAAGTTGTGAGGAGCTGTGTTGGCTCCCTTTTAATATCAGTGAGACATTAAATCATAGAATCAAAAGTTGGAAGAGACGTCATGGGCCATCCAGTCCAACCCCCTGCCAAGAAGCAGGAATATTGCATTCAAATCACCCCTGACAGATGGCCATCCAGCCTCTGTTTAAAAGCTTGCAAAGAAGGAGCCTCCACCACACTCCGTGGTAGAGAGCTCCACTGCTGAACGGCTCTCACAGTCAGGAAGTTCTTCCTCATGTTCAGATGAAATCTCCTTTCTTGTAGTTTGAAGCCATTGTTCCGTGTCCTAGTCTCCAAGGAAGCAGAAAACAAGCTTGCTCCCTCCTCCCTGTGGCTCCCTCTCACATATTTATACATGGCTATCATATCTCCTCTCAGCTTTCTCTTCTTCAGGCTAAACATGCCCAGCTCCTTAAGCTGCTCCTCATAGGGCTTGTTCTCCAGACCCTTGAACATTTTAGTCACCCTCCTCTGGACTCCTTCCAGCTTGTCATTATCTCTTTTGAATTGTGGTGCCCAGAATTGGACACAATATTCCAGGTGTGGTCTAACCAAAGCGGAATAGAGGGGTAGCATGACTTCCCTAGATCTAGACACTACCTACACACCAGTCATCAAACTGATATGGCATTTGGAGTCAGGGTGACCATATCCAAGTGGGAGCCCTCTTACCTCTAATCTTAAGTATTAAGGAACATGTATGTATGAATTTAATATTTTTATTGTGACAGATCTCTGTATGTTTTCATAATATTGTGGTCTTTTTATTCTATACATGTCTTATTTCTTAATTCCAGGCTGTGTGCAGAAGAGGGGCTATTCCCATGATCCCTATAGGACATTCTTTGAATTCAGACCATATTTTCCCTGCCCACAAGTAAGAGCAGATGGGGAGAAGAACTTGACAAGTAGAAGTGATGAATGGGTCTCTGAGCAGGCAGGCAGAATACCTCAGCAATTCATATAATCAAAATATTTGATTATTGCTATATTATGTTGGCTTCTTATTGAACTTGTCAAATTTCTTTGGCTGCAATGTTTAAATGTTGGAGATCTGGGTAGGCATTTTAAATAACAATTAACAGATAAATAGATTGTACAACTGTCCAGAGTTTTCTCACTTCTTTTATCTGTGTGCCCAAGGTTATTTAGCAGAAGAGGAGTAACCCAAAAATGGAGTGTATGTCATGTTATCCTTGACAGATTAGTAAGGACGTCCAAAATGCCTTTACCTCTGGTATTCCAGACACAAGATACCATCAAGGATATTGAACCATTCTCAAAGGACAAAGAGAATTGGAATCTCTTTGTGTAGCAACATTCAGGGTTGTCATGTATAATATATCACCTCCATTGCTGCCTGGCATACACAGAGTGACTTTTAGCAAAAACGAATTGCTATACTATTCAATGACTATCTTTTCAAAAAGTTTTTAAGTCTTTTGAATGTGCAACCAATATGAGACACAATCTAAAATCAGCTCAAGTGAATGCTTAGCACATTTGTCTTCCAATTTAATGTATCTCCACTATTCTATATTTTATGACATAATATAATACAAATTGTAGGGTTGCTTTTTTTGAATGTTAATAACATATTGGTATAGGTAAAAGGTAAAGGTTTCCATTTGACATTAAATCTAGTCAAGTCTGACTCTGTGGGGTGGTGCTTATCTTCATTTCTAAGTTGAAGGATTTGGCATTGTCTGTAGACACCTCCTATGATTCTATGTGGCTGGCATGACTGCATGGAGCATTGTTACCTTCCTGTCGGAGTACTACCTATTGAGCTATTCACATTTGCATGTTTTTGTCAGCTGGGGCTAATGATGGGAGCTCACTCCATGGATTCAAACTGCTGACCTTTTGGTCAGCAAGTTCTGCAATTCAAAAGTTTAACTTGCTGCACCACTGTGGCCCCTTACTGGTATAAACTACAAATGTTTTCTATAAAATTTTAGCATTCAAATTATTCTATTTGCTTTTTGGATTTTGTCAGGTTTTACAATGTATTGTAATGTAATATAGCTGAGTCATGCACTGCTAATAGGCTTCTATTGGAAATGTTGAGTCATGCATTAACTATATATAGGGAATCATTTGGGGAATGTGTTCTGGCCTAGTCCAGGTGATTGTGAATGATGTAATCCTGGGTTTGAGTTAAGTCAATGAGGTGGGAACCAATCAGTGATTGCTATGTGTAAATGAATTGTATATAAGGAAGTCATGTACAGTGTATTTTCTCCCCTTGTGCTGTGATGCTGTTTGCCGAAGGCTCGGTGTAATGTATGGAAGGAACCTGTCTACTAAGACAAGATATAACCGTGTGCTGTGGTAAGTTTGTAGTGTCATCTAGATTGGAGGAGAAAACAATAGTAAAACTGACAATGGCCGGGCATGTGCTCAAGTGTCTGTAAAAGAGTTCCAGAGTGACTGCAGTTTGTGGGAGCAGTTGACTGAAAATACTGTGCAGGAAGAAGCTACTGGAAAGCGCTGAAGTTGTGCAACTGATCTGCTGCTGAATTGTGAAATTAATCTCAACAGATTTTCTCTGTATTCTTAGATGATATAGATATTAGGCATCACAAGAAATAATAGAAATCCTAGTTCCATTCTTTTATGAATTATTGACCTAAAGGACTAAATTTCTTTCCACTTAGTTCACTGAAAATAATGTACTTCCAAGAATGTAAGATAACTTTGTTCAGATGTCTGTAAAGGCAGAAATTGGTGTTTTTAGGTAGAGATGAGGAATTTGTAAAATTCATCTAATTACAGTTGAACTAAATAAAATTTGTTTTAAAAATGACATGAAGTAAAATGAAAAATTCGGAATTCTTTTAAAAATCAAAACGCAAAAACCCCCTAAAAACGAATCGAGTTTAGAAACAAATTTTTCCGTGGTTGCCCAGTCCTACTTTCTAAGCATAAGGAAGAACCCTTTATAATCTCTCCCAGGCCTCACTGGTTTGGGACTTACTCCCGATCCCAACTGCTTCTGGACATTGAGTAAACCTACCAGCCAAGGCTTCATGATACTTCAGCTGGAATTCAGTGGTTCTGTAATGCTGTCCTGTGGGAACTTCAGGGCTGTTTCCCCCTCTGGTGCTGTGAGGCTGAGAGGCTGTGAGCTCTCAGCCAGAGCCTTTGGGATCTTTTTCTTCTGTTTCTATTTCCCTGGATGGTCCCCAGATGGTTACCGGATGGTAACCGGATGGTTCTGAGGAATGATGAGCTGTCTGCGTCCTATAGACTAGCTTCCTTGTGTATGACTGACTAAAAATGGCTCCCTTCTCTTCTGAAAACCCAAAGGGGGGCGGAACTAAGGAACCTAATGATGATGGACAGGTGGCCTGCCCTATAACTGCAAACTTTAACAGGAAGCCACCCTTCTGCAAAATCCCAAGCCTTGGGCTGTAAATAACACTTAATGCAAAGCAAATAAAGTGGGAGCTTCTGGTACAGCTGTACCTGCACAGCTTTTAACCTTTAAAGTTCTAAAATGGAGTAGGTTATTTGTAGGATCATTTTCAGATGAGCCTCTTTTCTTCTTTTTTATTGAGATGCCTGAATGTACTGGAAACTTCAAACATGCCACGCTTCCCAAACATGTTACTTTCCTCCAAGCACTCACCACAGACATACTTGTAACAAAGAGAGAGGGAATCTGGGGAAAGTTTTACATCTTGCTGTCCTACTTAGACAAAATAGTATAGCAATAATAATCAATAATAATTGCATAGACTGCAAATGATAATTATTCATGTCAATGACATTCATGTTGATAATCTATTAGAGCTACCATCCAGTTAAAAAAGTTATAATTTTTCTCTATTTTATAATAATGGGACTAACATTTGCATGTATGGAAAAATAATAGTTTTGAAGCAAAATACACACCTAACCTGCTTTTAGCCTATGCAGATGTGTTTCAGGAACATCTTACAACAGACACACCTTCCTTTGTAGGCTCAATGCGTTCCTTATGACAGGGCTCACCATCTGCAATTTTTCTTCAGTGCTTGCATTAAAAATTATTGTATCAGAAACACAAATTAAGTCTACTGGCTAGTTAATTAAAGCACCTTTTCTAGTGTATCAAATGTTTAATGAATTAACCTTGATAGAATAATTAAATGCCTATTACAAATCTAATATGCACCATGGAGCGAAACGAAATGCAGAACTATTTAAATATATTTTAAACGCTCTGTTTTGCAATTAATATAAGAGGCATATCAATAATACAACAGCTTATTAAGCTGTTATATACAGCAGTTAAATCCAGTCCTTAATTACAGAGAAACTGTTACATGATCTGGGAAACCATGATGGTGATCTCCCACCTTCACGTGATTAATCCCTCAAAGTTATAAGAGGTAATGATCCATGAGGATTCATTACATGATAATTTATAGCAGTTCCCAACATCCAAGCAATGACAACATTATCTACTGAATATATGAACTTCAGTGATCAAAAGCCCCAGAAAAGCCAGCTCAATTAACTTAATAGCCATGAGACATTAAAATATCATAAATCTGGTATTTCAGATTATTCCAGCAAAGTGGAAGCAAATGTTCAGTCACAAGGGCTGCAACCTGATTTTATATTATGGACAAGTGGTTTTATCAGCTGATCGTATGTCCCAGAAATGTGTATAGGTGTCTTGTGAGCTATAGTATCATCCTGGCTATCACAAAAACATAGGTCACTTTTGACACTTATAACTGATTTGGTGCTTCTGTAAGTTAAAGCAATTATGAATAGTGGACACAATTACGCATCAATGTGCATTTAATATCTGATACTAAATATTAAATGGGTAACTGGTAAAGTTTATTTTTTTAAAAAGTAGTTAACCCTAATATCAGACTACTGTCTTCCCAGTCTTCCCTCTCTGATGAATAAGAATTCATGACAAAATACATTAGAGTCACTGAAATTGAGAAAATTATATGACAATAATGAAGTTGGGTGCAAAATTAATGATTTGGCCAGCACTGATGTCTACCCATCATCATCAATCCCAGTCATTTCTAGAAGAGTTTAACCTGTCAGCTAAAGTTTCTAAAATTTGGCTTTTATTAAGACAAACCATGATGATTACATATTCTCTTGGGTATTTTTAAGAAGTAGCAGCAGCTTTGGGCAAAATGTCTTCCCACCAAAGGTGGGGTATCTCTACCCTTTGAACCACAAATTTTGAAGACGTTCATAGTACTCATTGCAATTATGACTCTCCCTGAGTCCCATCTTTGTCATAAGGAATGGACTTTCTCCTGTCCCACTTCTGTAATATCATATTTAATGTGCTGTATATTTATATGCTTTATATTCCAGTGTGGCATTCAATACTTGCCAAACTGGAAGCCACTCTGAGTCCACACCGGGATGAGATAGAGCAGGATAAAAATACAGTAAATAAATTAAATAAACAAATAAACAAAGTAATCATTGTGTTTTTAACATTTTCATAAACTTTATTCTATTTTGTGACCTCTATATTATATGCAATGTACATTCAGTGCCTTGTTTCATATTATGCATTATTATTATTATTATTATTATTATTATTATTATTATTATTACTTTATTTGTACCTCGCTAACATCTCCCGAAGGACTCGGTGCGGCTTACAAAGGCCAAGGCCCTCAATAAAACAACAGCATAACAAATACAACAATAAAACTCATAAAGCAAACCAATAAACATTAAAAGCAATAACAATAAAACATTAAAAACAATACATCATGACACATTTAAAACTAGGGCCGGGCCAAATGTAATGACTAAAATTAAAAGTGCTGGACATGACAGGTGAAATGTAAGGATTTTAGGGTAGGTGCGATGTGCAGGCAATCTTAAATCTCTAGTAAAGTGCGTTTGGGACATGATGCTGGGAGTTTCCTATTCTGGGAAGGCACACTGGAACAGCCAGGTCTTCAAGCTCTTCCTAAAGACTGCCAACGTTGGGGCTTGTCTGATGTCCTTAGGGAGAGAGTTCCAGAGTTGAGGGGCTACCACAGAGAAGGCCCTGTCCCTCGTCCCCACCAAATGCGCTTGCAACACAGGTGGAATTGCGAGCAGGGCCTCTCCAGATGAACGGAGGGATTGTGTGGGTTCATATACAGAGACGCGGTCACGCAGGTAGGCGGGTCCCAAACCGTTTAGGGCTTTATAGGTGAGCACCTGCACCTTGAATTGGGACCAGAAAATGAACTGCAGCCAATGGAGCTCCTTAAACAAGAGAGTTGACCTCTCTCTGTAAGGAGCACGAGTTAACAACCTGGCCACTGCCCGTTGGACCAGTTGGAATTTCCTAGCCATTTCCAAGGGCAGCCCCACGTAGAGCGCATTACAGTAGTCCATGAACATTTGATGCAGTGATACCATTTTGCAATAAATGCGCCAAATGTTTCAAACCCAATCTCCCTTAAATTTATATCCGAAAGTTGATCACCTTCTCTTGCAGCTTGCCTACACTGATGAAAACCCCCAAACTTGCCTCAAATCCAGCACTGGCTATCTCGATGATGTACAGTGACTTCAAATGAATATCCTAGGTTGTCTGGACTTAATGCAACCCATCCCACTTTAGATAATGCCAAAGGATACACTGGAGTTTGCAGGAAACTCCAGAATATTCTGGAATGTTGCCACCATACAGATAACTAGGTTGGTTCTAGTTTGGCCCAATGATTGTCTCTATTTTACCCTTTTGTCCCCCACTTGTTTGCATTCCAACAAACTCAGTTCAAAGTACAAAAGTGATTTGCATTCAATAATATCAGTAGAGAAGTGAAGAATCTAGTCTTTCCCAACAGGTAAAAGCAAATTGTTGCAGCCCTTCTAGTTTATGTGTTTTCCGTCATTCATTTTTGCCATCCCGAGTACACCAGGATGTAGCTTGATAACATGCTTATGTCGAATATGTTTTCTATCAAAAATAAGAAAAGTAAAACATCCAATTCACCATGGAAAAAGAAAATGAAGGAAAACTGCTTTTTCTAGATGTCCTAGTCATCCATAAACCAGATCAACAGTTTACAGAAAATCCACACACACAGATAAATATTTACATAAAAACCCCAACCACCACCCAAGTCAAAAAAAGAAGCACCATTAAAGCCTTGGCAGACCGTGCGAAAAGAATCTGTGAACCCCACCTCCTCCAAGATGAACTGAACCACCTCAACTGGGCTCTACAGGCCAATGGATACTCCACCTCAGACATCAGAAGAGCTGCAAGACTGAGAACAAGCCACAAGAGTAAAGACAGAGGAAAGGTGTTCCTGCCATATATCAAAGGAACCACTGACCGCATAGGGAAGCTGATGAGGAAACACAACATACAAACTATATACAGACCCACCAAGAAAATCCAACAAATGCTACATTCAGCAAAGGACAAGAGGAATCCTCTCACTTCTTCAGGTGTCTACCGTACACCATGCAGCTGTGGACAAGTCTACATAGGGACCACCAAACGCAGCATTGCCCAAACACGAATCAAGGAACATGAAAGGCACTGCAGACTATTTCAACCAGAGAAGTCAGCCATAGCAGAGCACCTGATGAACCAACCTGGACACAGCATATTATTTGAGAACACAGAAATGCTGGATCACTCTCACAACCACCATGTCAAAATGCACAGAGAAGCCACTGAAATCCATAAGCATGTGGATAATTTCAACAGAAAGGAGGAAACCATGAAAATGAATAAAATCTGGCTACCAATATTTAAAAAACCTCTAAAATTACAGCAGCAAAACAACAGAGAAGAAACAATCAGGGACAGCTAATCACCTCTCAACAAAAGATTCCCCTAGGCGCTAACATGGCACACCAAAAAACCACCAGGCCATCAAATGCTAATCAATGTGGTCAGTTGAAACATTCACACATAGCTCCAACAGACAAGAGTTCTTTGTCCCACCCTGGTCATTCCACAGACATATAAACCCATTTTCCTAGTTCCAACAGACCTCACTACCTCTGAGATGCTTGCCATAGATGCAGGTGAAATGTCAGGAGAGAATGCCTCTAGAACATGGCCATACAGTCCGAAAAAACTACAACAACACAGTAAAAACTCTTTGTCAGGCTTTCTACTGCCCTAGTCAAAACAGATTAGAAGAGAAATATACCAGAAAAGGATGCTCCAGACCCCCAGACCAAATGTAACGAGGCAAACCTTTTTATTTATTATACAAGCAAGTGAGTAGCATAAACAGGAAAGATGACCTTGTTTAGGCTCACTGACTGAATGATAGAATAAATTAACTATTAACATGTTTATTTCAGTATGTTTTCCCATGCTCTGGTATTGACATCCTTTGCACCTATCTAGCACACAAGTCACCATATGGTAAAATCTAACTTTGGCATAACATCGTTAACATATGTCTAGGACAATGTCAAAAACAAAACAAACATCTCAGATGGAAACACATTCAAATGCTTGGAAGAATAACATAGTTTTAGGTCAGAAGGTTTTTCTTCTGCATTGACGGTATTGTGTGAGACCAGTATCCTAATCTTAACTGTCAGCCTTGACTTTGCTTTTAACATCAGTCTATCTACTTCGTTTGCTACTCATGAAATAATATGGAGTTCTACTTATCAAGTAATTCACTCCAGAATGAACACTGTAAGTGATTTTTTTAAAAATAAAACAAACGACAATACCAGCAATAAAGAGCCTGCTTTGAGAAAAGAGTTAGTATGGTCAATTCAAATGTTGCTTCTTATTTATTCATCTACACCAGTGTTTCTCAACCTGGGGGTCGGGACCCCTGTGGGGGTCGCGAGGGGGTGTCAGAGGGGTCACCAAAGACCATCAGAAAACATAGTATTTTCTGTTGGTCATGGGGGTTCTGTGTGGAAAGTTTGGTCCAATTCTATCGTTAGTAGGCTTCGGAATGCTATTTCATTGTGGGTGAACTATAAATGCCAACAACTACAACTCCCAAATGGCAAGGTCTATTTTCTCCAAACTCTACCAGTGTTCACATTTGGGCATATTGAGTATTTGTGCCAAGTTTGATCCAGATCCATCATTGCTTGAGTCCACCGTGTTCTCTAGATGTAGGTGAACTACAACTCCAAAAACACAATGTCAATGTCCACCAGACCTTCCCAGTATATTCTCTTGGTCATGGGAATTCTGTGTGCTATGTTTGATTCCATTCCATCATTGATGGAGTTCAGAAGGTGCTTTGATTTTAGGTGAACTATAAATCCCAGCAACTCCAGCATTACCAAATGACAAAATCAATCACCCCCTAACCCCACCAGTATTCCAATTTTGGGCGTCTTGGGTACTTGTGCCAAATTTGGTCCAGTGACTGAAAAAAACATCCTGCATATCAGATATTTACATTACAATTCATAACAGTAGCAAAATTACAAGATTAACTGTTTCCATGTTTGATACTCGAGTTGTCACTGCTTCCATTTTGCAACATTCTAAGGCCCCATCTGCACTGCCATACAAAATCTAGATTATCTGCTTTGTAGAGTTGTTAAGTTTGGTTCGGAGAAACTTAAAATTCGGAAAAACTTACCGAATTTGGACTTTTGAACCAATTTCAAACCATGCAGGAATAGTGGGAGGAGCCATTCCAAATTTGAACCACTTACCCATTGTTTGGAATTATTTTTGGATGTCTCCCACAGTTTATTTGTCATGTCATGTCAGAGCAACCAGTCCATTATATTACATTTCTAACAGAACAAAGCAAACATACAGACAAATACAAAACTTGTGAGTTTGGTAGTTGGTTAAATGTCCTTTGACCAGTATCTGGCCACTTGGAGTGCTTCCGGTGTTGCTGCAAGGAGGTCCTCCATTGTGCAGGGCTCAGGTTGCATTGCAGCAGGTGGTTAGTGGTTTGCTCTTCTCCACACTCGCATGTTGTGGATTCCACTTTGTAGCCCCATTTCTCAAGGTTGGCTCTGCATCTCGTGGTGCCAGAGCGCAGTCTGTTCAGTGCCTTCCAAGTCACCCAGTCCTCTGTGTGCCCAGGGGGGAGTCTCTCATTTGGTATCAGCCATTGGTTGAGGTGCTGGGTTTGAGCCTGCCACTTTTGGACTCTCGCTTGCTGAGGTGTTCCAGCGAGTGTCTCTGTAGATCTTAGAAAACTATTTCTAGATTTAAGTCATTGACATGCTGGCTGATACCCAAACAGGGGATGAGCTGGAGATCCCGAGATCTGAAGATCACCTGGGAAGGAATCCCACTGGAGCATTGCAGCGCACCGAAATACCTGGGAGTCACTCTGGACCGTGCTCTTACCTACAAGAAGCACTGCCTGAACATCAAGCAAAAAGTGGGTGCCAGAAACAATATCATACGAAAGCTGACTGGCACAACCTGGGGATCACAACCAGATACAGTGAAGACATCTGCCCTTGCGCTGTGCTACTCTGCTGCTGAATATACATGCCCAGTGTGGAACACATCTCACTACATTAAAACAGTGGATGTGGCTCTGAATGAGACATGCCGCATTATCACGGGGTGTCTGTGCCCTACACCACTGGAGAAATTACACTGCTTAGCCGGTATTGCACCACCTGACATCTGCCGGGAAGTAGCAGCCAATAGTGAAAGGACCAAGGCAGAGACGTCTCCCACAGTTATTTTGATTTTCAGAACCATTAAGCAACTTTGGCAAAGCCTAACGGTTTTAAAATTCCGCGGTTTCCCTTCTCTGGCGCATGGCGGCAATACAAAGAGGGACGAGGTGGGTGTGGCTAAGCAGCAGCACAGTTCTTCTTGAAGGCCATGCCCCCAGTGGTAGGGATTGCAAAAGATCTAAAATACAGGACCTTTGCAATCTCTACTACTGGGGACGTGGCCTTCAAGAAGAGCTGTGGTTAGCCACATCCACCTCATCCCTCTTTGCATCGCCACTCACCAGGGAAGGGAAACTGCGAGATTTTAAAACTGTTTGTTTAGGCTTTACCAAAGTTACTTGCTTAATGGTTCTGAAAATCAAAATAACCATGGGAGACATCCAAACATCACAGAATAATTCCACACTACCTTGCTGCTCATTAGCCGAGATGGTTGAGCAGCAGTCTTTGTCTAAATATAAAATAAAGTGAATCTACAAAGGTGTCTAAAGAGAAGGCAGCAAAGCCTTTCCCTGCAATAGAGATAGGATGTGTCGACCACAAAAGGGGAGCTCCATGGATCTCCACACACACACAGTTTGTGCTACACAAAGTTTCTGGAGTAGAACCACTACTTTTCAACTAAATCTGGCTACCAGTATTAAAAAAATAAACCTTCAAAATCAGCACAGTAAATAAAGAGCAACACTCAAAAAACAGGGGAATTCCAGACAGGAAACAATCAGGGTCAGCTAACACCTCCCAACAAAGGATTCCCCAGGAAGGAAGCAGTCAGGCCTTGAAACTGTGAGGCCATTCAATGTTAATCAAGGTGAACAATTGCAACATTCACACTTTCCTCCACCAGACAAGAGTTCTTTCTCCCACTCTGGTCATTCCAGAGATATATAGTCCTCACTTGCCTAGATCCCAGCAGACTTCACAACCTCTGACCGCTGGAGAGTGAGAAAGAGAGGCTCTCGCACCCACGTTCATACAAAGAAACAGTGCAAAGATCGAGAAAAGATAAAGGTTCCTATTCTCCCATGCAAGTCAAGGGCATCAAGATAGCCTACTGGCAGAGCTCCCACCTTGGAAACAAAATCCTCCCCGGTTCGAATCCCGGTCAGGGACAAAAACATCAAAAACAGAGGAGGGTTGCCAAGACACATGCCATTAACGAAGCGATTCGGAAATTTCTGATATTTCCGATCTTTTTTTCCAGAAAATTTCAGAAATCATTTCAAAATCAAATCGCCAGCGCTCTGTACATCCGAAACGAGTTTTGAACCATTTTTTTTATCAAACAAGCCTACTGCTTTGGACTGAGTTTTATTTATTTATTTTGTGTCAAAAACATTGCATAAATAAATTAGTATAAAACTGATAAAATAGAGGGAATACAAGTGGCTAAATAATTTTAGACCAAAAATAGGCAACAGAGACTGCATTGTCTGTAGCTGTAACTGAATTATATCGCAGTGTAGACTAATACAATCCAGTTCAAATCAGATAATCTGGATTTTATATGGCAGTGTAGATGGGACCTAACTTCCTGTTCTTTCTCTGTTCCCCAAACTCCCAATTTAATTTCTTTTCAGTGTTGGTAATAATTTCCAGGCCCATCTAAGGTATACATACTTTATTATACTCATTCTAAAAGGGGCAACAGTATTTTCATGGACTTGCATATATATTGAATAGACTCCCTGCAGCAGCTGAGATGTGCCAAAACCACTTTATTTTAGTTGTGTAGACACAGCCTAACCTGCAATCAAAAACTTGATTTGTGAAAACCCATAACAAAGACAGAAATTAACATCTGTACATTACATATGTCAGCTTTATTCCAGATAAACCGCCATTTTGGGAGTATTTGTTCTGTCACACGCTGGGCTTGAAACGAATTGCTTTTAAAACAGGACATGCAACTTTAGACCAGCGGGAAGCCAGGAGGTCCGAAGAGAAATTCATAAGGATTTTCACCATAAACAGTCTCTAGAGGGCTTGTAAAATATAACAAAGTCTTTTATTGGTGAACAGTCGACAGAAACTTCTTTTGTCTTCAAAGGGTTAAACCAGTGCTTCCAGGCTCTGTGCAACTGGTGGCTTCTAACTGTTACTTTACTTTAAAGGAAAATCCCTTTCCAAACTTCTCCCAGTCTAACTGTGATCCTAAACCTAACTGATGTGGGCTCCACTACCGGGTTGAACTGCATCTCAAAGCACCGAGTGGACCTACCAGTAGGCCTGTAGTCACTTCAGCTGGAGTTCTTAGATGTTCAATGCTGTTTTTTTCCCTGCGAAATTCCTCGGATCTTTAGGGCTGTTTCCCTAGGAATCTTTGGGAATCCTTTTGCTCTTAAGCCTGTCCTCCCCCGAGAGGTCTTAAAGGTTGAAGCCTTTGTACAGGAGAAGTCTGTACACGTCCTGTACATTGACTTTCCTTGCTGAGACTGACTGAAAATGGCTCCCTTCCCTTCTCAATTGTCCTGAACAGGGGGCGGAACCAAACTTAATGATGATGGACAGGGGGCCTGCCCTATAACTGCAAACTTTAACAGGAAGCCACCCTTCTGCAGAATCCCAAGCCTTGGGCTGCAAGCAAACACTTAATACAAAGCAAATAAAGTGGGAGCTTCTGGTACAGCTGTACCAGCACAGTATTTTTTCATGATGTTATAGGATGCAGGTAACTTTGTATACATGATCCTTAACTTTCCTTGAAGAACTATAGTATCCAGTACTTTCTGGGGAGGGGCATGTCTATTAAGTCTGTCATGTAGACTCCTACTTTGGTTTTGATAAGCTTAACTACCGATAATCTATTTATTTCAAAATCATTTCCATGGATGCTTGCTGGAGCCAAAATCAATTCAGCTGGTCCTCAAATATGGTTGAACAGTGCTTGAAAGAAAAACGCTCTTGTGTGTTCAACATTTATTTTAAAACCTAATCTATTGAAACAAATTGGGAGGATGAACAGCTGGAACATAATTTTCTGTTCTTGCTACATTGCACTTTGATATTTTCCCCTAGAGATGTCACATCTATCATGTTGTAAGAGTTGACAGAGCTGTTGGTGGGAATAACAGTACAGATAGATAAAGGTGGCGGTTGAAACAGAAGATAGCAGAAGATAATTCAAACACAAACATTCAAATGTGCTAGATAAGTAACATGGAGATGATAGGGATTGTAGGCTCTCTGAAGAGTTTAGTGTATTTCGCTGATTTTCTTTGTTAAATTGAATATAGTAAGCTGCTACATATTGATTTGGGTATTGGTCCGTCTTGTTTAGTACAACCATATCTAAAATTCATTTAGCTTTGATTTCACCCAGAAATAAGATGCTGTTGAAAATTTTAATATATGTAGATGTGGCTAGAAAAAGCCAATATGTTTTTTTTCCCCTTTAGATTGCAGGCTGCCATTAATTTTATTGCCACCCAGCACTGTCTGACTGTTTCCGTAATGGATTTAGAACAACTGGAAAAATAATTCACTGTCTAATCTGTGCTCTCTTGGGAAACACATAATTAACAACATTTGTCACTTTTTAATTGCCAAGAGGACAATTTGCTATTTAATAAGAACTTATTAAGTCCTCCTATTACAAACTGAAGTTTCATTTTAACACATAGCTCTTTATATGTTTTATAAGCATAAAGGAAAACATCTTTAACATACGTTTGCTGTGTTTTAAAAAATTTAATACCATAAGCATAAAATTAGAATTGGAGTTCTCAAATAAGTCATGTGGCTGAATTCTGTCTTAAAGCCCACATTATTACCATGAAACATATCATTCCTAAACTTTAGATGTGAAAGGAAAATGAGTGCCTTTGGTTTTTTTTTTTGGCTGCATGTGGAGTGTGCACATGGGTTTCCTTGTGAGTTTGTGAGCCCTGCTGCCTGCCTGAACCAATCAGAAGAAGAAAGCCACTCACGTGTTCCGTGTTCTATCTCAGTACCTTTGCTGCTCTTAGGATCTTGCTTTTTTAAAAAAAATTAAATTTTTTTTTGGTTTATGGTGCATACAGAAAACAAAACCGACACCAAAGGAAAACCGAAATAAGTAAAAAAACAAAAAAGAAAGAGAAAAAACAGAAAAGAACAGAAAAAAGATATACAAAAGAGTATGCAAGTTTACAGAATGGTATACAGTCAGCGCTCATTAAACATATAAAAAATCAACTTTGAATGTACAGTTATAATACATTAACATTTATTGTCCCTCTAAACCCACACCCGTGAACCCAACCCCCGTGACCTCCAACACCACTCCGTATGGATCACATAACTAACCCACAACTACCCACGTGTCTTCTTTCACTGAATCCCCTTTATGGCAATCTTCAAATCTACTTTTGTCTTCTTTTCGAGATATCCAATTGCCAACCGCCATTTTTTTTAACAAATTCTTCATTATTTCCACCTCTACTGCTATTTGTCAGTTTGGTCATTTGGATATAATCTACTAATATATCTCTACAATCCTTAATAATTAACTTTTTTTACCCCTTCCACAATTTAGCTATTATTAGCCTCACAGCAACAAAACAATACGGACAAATTTCTTCATCTCCTGTGCTAATACACCTCCTAAATATTCCTAACAAGCACATTTCTGGGTTTTTCTTGATTTTTTTTGCTAATCATCTTGTTTGTTTCTTTCATCACTTTTTCCCAGAATTCTTTAACTATGTTACAGGTCCACCATGTGTGGAAAAAAGATCCCTTCACCTTCTTACATCTCCAGCAAGCCCCTTGTCCTGTTTTCTCTATTTTAGCTAGTAACTCTGGAGTTATATAGGTTCTGTAAAACATTTTAAACATATTTTCTCTAATTGAGCTGGCCACTGAGAATCTAAAGCCCTTATTAGGATCTTGCTTTTGGCAATTTCATTTATGAGCTGGGAAAGGACATGGGGAGGTTGCTTAAATATTGGACTAGTTTATTGAAGGGAGGGGATAGCCTGACTCCCTTGAGTCCCCACAGACAAAATTCAATTCCTCCCCAGATCTAGCTGGAGGAGATTCGAGGAAAGGACACCACAATCAGGGCTTTCTTAAGATTGGTGCCCTAAAAGGGGGGGTTAGAAGGGGGGTTAGACAGAAGCGGGGGGTTAGAAGTTCCCCATTGCCACCAATGGGCTGGGTCTTCTCGGATCTTCCAGCTGCCAAACTGAAAAGCAGATTTTTCTCTGACCAAATCCAGGAGTCCCCTGAAAAACAGTTTGGGGAGTCACTGAGATCCGGTCACCAAAACCGGCACGGGGTTTAATCTAATTGCACAACCCTATTGTTTATACCCTACTTTTTCTCTCCACAAGGAGACTAAAAGTCACTTTCATTGAAAGCATTTCAATACAATTTAAAATCTAAAAATATACCAACATTATGGTATTAAAATTCACAGTTAAAATTCATAAAATCATAGTCAAAGCTAAATACCGCAGTATGAATCTGTTATCTATGATCATTCAACGTTAAGCCCTTTCCACACTGCCCCTATATCCCAAGATCTGATCCCAGATTATCTGGCAGTGAGGACTCATACAACCCAGTTTAAAGCAGATAATCTGGGATCGTATCCTGGAATATATTTGCAACCCGAAAGACAGTTGCATCTGTCAAGTAGGAAAATAAGGTACCACCTTAAAGTGTGGGGAGGCTAAATTAACTAATTTATGAGGCCATAAAAAAAGACTTCAGCAAAAGCATGCGGGGAATGCGGAAGTACTTCATCAATATCGCAGATGGACGATGAAAGCAACAGCTCCCCTGGCGGCCAGAAAAATTTAAATAGCCTCTGTCTATGTCTGTACATGTTGTATGTCAAAATTGGCATTGAATGTTTGCCATATATGTGTGTACACTGTAATCCGCCCTGAGTCTCCTGTGGGGTGAGAAGGATGGAATATAAAAGCTGTAAATACATAAAAATAAATAAATATAGGGCAGTGTGGAAGGGGCCTTTCTGTGGAATAGCAGCTTTGTGCAATAAAGTTCTGAAGTAAGTTTTGAATTTAAGTTTGAGTAGTTATTACTGAATCAGTGTTCAGCTACAATTATTCACACATATACTGTGTTATCATTCCTTCCAATCTAAAATATCTATACACCAACAAGCCATTCCATTTATCCTCTCTTAGGATACCAATACCTCCTCCCCATAGATGAATTTATGTTCAAATTTTCTTGGAAGCCTTTTGACTTCACACATCTACACTGACCACTTAGGGCAGTGTGTGAGGTGATCAAAAAACAAAATATGGGAACTTTATTTTATTTATTTATTTGACTTGTATACCGCTACTCCCAATTTGGCTCGGAGCGGTTTACAGCAGTAGATTAAAACAATACAATTAACTTTAAAATACAATAAAACAAGAACAGACATAGTCCCGAGTTATTCACCCATCGAAAGCTTGTCAGAAGAGAAAGGTTTTACAGGCTTTCCGAAAAGCAAGTAGATCTCGGATAGATCGGGTTTCCACTGGCAAGACATTCCATAAATAAGGGGCTACAATTGAGAAGACTCTCTGCCTAGTAGAGGACAGATGATAAGTCCGGATGTTGGGGACTTCAAGCAAATTTTGGTCTTCGGACCGAAGTAATCCCTGGGGTTGGTAGGGGGATAAGCGGGCCCTCAGGTACACCGGCCCCAGACCATATATGGCATTAAAAGTTAGTACCAGCACCTTGAAAGTGATCCGGTACTCAATCGGTAGCCAGTACAGCTGTTGTAGAATTGGGGTGATACGACACATTGCCGGCACCTTGGCAAGAAGAAGAGCTGCCGCATTTTGCACCAGCTTCAGTTTCCGGATCACTGACAAAGGAAGGCCAATGTAGATGGAGTTACAGTAGTCAAGCCTCAAGATGACCGTCGTCTGGATCACCATAGCCAGGTCGTTCCTAGATAGGTAGGGAGCCAGTCGCCTAGCATGACGTAGATGGAAAAATGCAGATCTGCTCACAGCAGAGACCTGGGCCTCCATTGTGAGCAGATGGTCCAATAAGACACCAAGACTTTTTACAGAAAGTAACGGACGTAGTGTCTCGCCATCCAGGGTAGGCATTTGGATCTCCCACCTGGACGGCCCAGCCAAAGGATCTCCGTCCAGATTAATGTGGCTTTCACACTGGGTTAAACCAATTGGGGGGGGGGGACTGAGCAGGAGTTAGGTTCTCTCCTGAGTTAGGGACTGTTGAGATGGCTGAGTCATGGCATGGGGGGAGGTGGTGGCAGTTAGGTGTTTGATGTGGCTGCGCAGTGGGGACTGTCTGGTGCCATTGTTACACTTGCTTCTGTCATTTAACTTTTGGGCAGAAAGTTGTTTTGTTTAAAACCTTCATCTACATATAATCTTTCCCTGTTTATTTAACATAACCACAAATTCAACATGAGGGCATTATGATACACACACACATACATCAAAACTGAGGCCTGGAATATTTAACATAAACTGATCCATCTACACCTACTATTATTTGATTGTGAATAAAGTCTTGCAAAATAACTTACTTTGATACTGAAGTAGTCTTATTCCCATTGTAAAAAAAATTCTTACTTTACTATAATAATGGACAAAATTCCTGGAGAATATATATTGACAATTTCGGCACTCAAAGTCATATTTTATGATTCTCACTGAGAAGGGTTCTATTCAGAGAGGAGCAAGAGCACGTGAATGCTTTAACTCCCTAAAGCCTTGCCTTTCCAACAGCATTCAGACATCTGTTTAAAAAGTATTTATTATGTCTGACACTTCTTCATATATACAGAACATAGAAAAAAAATCACACAAGTACCAAACTGATTATCGCAGGTCAACCAAATAACTTTAGGGGAATGATGTAATATATCCTGTGATATAAGAGTGCTTTTTCTATTTTTCTGCAATATGAGTTTATTGATATTAAAATTCCATACCCTTTGCTTCTATCATATTGCCATTCTTTGTAAAGCTATAGTGCTGAAAAATATGAGAGCTGACTACTCAGCTGTTCCTTGGGTCCTTCCAGACAGAGGGCTTCTATACTCCACAATTTGCAAGCATTATGCAGCCATCCTCCCCTCCCCACCAGGTGGTTTGGCATTGGTAAGAAAGAAAGATAGAGAAAAAAAATAGGAAAATATGAGAGGTCTGGAAATATCTGTAATGTCTGGGACAGTTTCATCTTACAATAAAGGTCTTGTTTGGTTGTAGCTAAATGCATATGATGTCTACCTCTCATCCTGTCTTCTTCTGATAAGAACTTCTGAGTTTCTCGATACAAGTTAACATTTTGCCAAACAGTACTAACCTGACAGTACAACCTCACTAAATTATGCCTTGTCATCCCAACTATATTTCCCAAGCATGGGTATGTCTACATGGGTGAAATGAATGAACTCATACAGCAATTTCTGCAAACAATCAGCACAATAATAATAATAATAGTAATAATAATAATAATAATAATAATAATAATAATAATAATAATTTGTACCCCGCTACCATCTCCCGAAGAACTCGGTGCGGCTTACATGAGGCCGAGCCCAAATACAACAATAAAAACAATAACAACAGCAACAAAATAACTCAAAAAACAAAGCAACAACATTAACAACACACAATGATGCAATTAAAAACAATGGCAGGGCCAAATGTAATAATTAAAATTAAGAAGTGCTGGGCGTGACCAGGAGGAGTGTTTGGAGGGGGATGGGCATGCAGATATCCTAGATCTCTGATAAAGTGCGTTGGGACATAATGCTAGGAGTTTCCTTATTCTGGGAAGGCACACTGTAACAACCACATTTTCAAGTTCCTCCTAAAGATTGCTAGCAACAGGGCCTGTCTGATGCCCTTAGGGAGAGAGTTCCAGAGTCGAGGGGCCACCACCGAGATAGCCCTATCCCTCGTCCCCACCAATCGCGCTTGTGATGCAGGTGGGATCGTGAGCAGGGCCTCTCCAGATGAATGAAGAGATCGTGTGGGTTCGTACACAGAGATGCGGTCATGCAGGTAGGCGGGTCCCAAACCTGCACCTTGAATTGGGACTGGAAAATGAATGGCAGCCACTGGAGCTCCTTAAACAGGAGGGTTGACTTCTCCCTGTAAGGAGCCCCCATTAACAACCTGGCTGCCGCCCGTTGGACCAATTGAAATTTTCGGGCCGTTTTCAAGGGCAGCCCCACATAGAGTGCATTACAGTAGTCCAATCTGGAGGTGACTAAGGCGTGGACCACCCGATGGCTGGTTTTGAAGAAAGAGTTCTGCTTCCAAGCCATTAATCCGACACAAGCAGAACCAAAATTTACTCCAGAGTATCCATTCTTTGGAGTTATCCTAGTGTTTTTCAGGTGCGGACACCTGGATTGGGCTGGATTCAGTTTAATTCAGTGCCCATATGAGAAAAGGACCCATTGCAGCTCCCCAGCAGAGCCTTGTTGATAATGTCACTTCTGCTAATCACAGAGTTGTTTACTCTGATGGGACCATGTCAGAAGTGATGATGCTAGCAAAGCTCTGCCAGGGTGCTGCTTCTAGCTGGTGATATGATAGTGGTGGTGGTGGCCCTGGTTCATTCACAAGGTCTTTAAGGTGTTTCAGACTAGGTGTAAAAGTAGCCCCCAAAACAAGAAACATTGGGTATCCAGAAGAAACTACATCAAGAAGGAAGGAAGGAAGGAAGGAAGGAAGGAAGGAAGGAAGGAAGGAAGGGTATCCCCTAGGCCTGGGTAACAACGGAAAAAGTTGTTTCTAAAATCGATTCGTTTTTTGGGGTTTTTTGCGTTTCGATATTTAAAAGAATTCCGAATTTTTTTTAAAAAAAAAGTTCGATATTTACGAAATTTCGTAAATGGTAAAAAAATTACAAAACAATAATGAAACAATAACGAAACAATAACGAATCGATTCGTTAATGGCGGACGCGACCGTGCAATACGCTAAAAAACCTCCTTCTGAAGCTTCCCTCTCCCTCTGTTGTTGACTTGGTGTGATATTATAATTTTTTTTCACTAATTAAACAAAAAACAACTATAAAACTTGCCCCAGACATGCGGAAATAATAAAATGACCTCAAACCAATAACGAAACAAATACATAACGAATTGCTAAGCATTTACGAAACGAATTGAAAAATTCGTTTCGTTTTTAAGTTGCTCCAGAATGGTTCGTTATCGCTTCGTTAGCAAAAAAAATAACGAATTTTTAACGAATTACGAATTAACGAAACGAAACCGCCCAGCCCTAGTATCCCCATATAAATGAATTGCATCCCCATATTCAATTGATGGCTTACACTTTTTGGATTCTTGGGACCAAAATATATGTGATACCAATAGACCCATGCATATAAAATGAAGAATGGTACGAACAGAATTATTTATTAAAATACATCATGGGAAGGTAGGAAACCATTATAATTTTCATAATTAACCGCTCTACTCCTGCTGTTTTGGGGTATTTGTCTGATGTAACTACAAAGAACCTGAAGGTGCTTGTTGGCTTAATGAAATAATGAATTATAAAACTATATAATTTGGCTGGGTTCAGTACTTTCTCAAAGAGATGGATTCCACATCTTTCTCTTCAATTTCACGCCCTTTATAGATTGAGAAAAAATGAAATATGTCTAGTTTGATTATTAGACACAATGATTCAGATGTATATTTGTCAGATGTACAACAGAAGAAGTTATTTTCTATAGTGAAAAACGGATTGCCAGTATAAGACGCATATACTTCACTATAATGGCATTTAAGTCACTACAGATCTTGCCATGTGGATGTAATCTCCTGTCTAATATCTAGGTTAAGATTGCTGTGTTGGTGGTCCACAAAAATGAGGGGGAACCTCACAGAGCTCACATTTGGATAATACTGTATATTTATTACGGCCAACTAAAAACTGGAGTCTAAAAATAGTCATTACCTTTTATAAGATCTGTGCTATGGACTAGGTTTATATGGCTTCTTTAGATGTACAGTGTTATAACTATACATATCTATAGTTCATGTTGACTTCATATAGTATTTAGTTTATAAGTTGTTTATAGAACCACTTGATATTGCTGAATAAATCATTTCCAGAGGCCAAGAATAGTCAAGAAGTAAGCCAGCAAATGTATATACATGGCAAGGTGGATTATTTCAGCAGTAATGTACTCTGTTACATCTGTAAATGCTTGTGGGCCTATCTTCTTGTTTATTCTACTTGGCTTTCAAAAACAAAACTATGTATCTGATGCAATATGTGTAGGAATCAAACCAGACAATATTCGCTTATCTCATTTACATTTGAAAGAGCCGTATCCCCTTGAGGAGAGAGGGCAGGTTATAAATAAAGTGTTGTTGTTGTTGTTGTTGTTGTTGTTATTATTATTAAATACACAATAAAATTAGTACACAGCAAACTATGCTGGCTTTTGTATTTGATCACATGCCGGACACTTCCCAAGTGTCTAGGACTGTGTGTATGATGGCGCGAGGGGTGCCACCTATGTGTAGAACTGTTAGTTGCAAGATTTAAACTGTTGTATCATGCTTAATCCTCCCCTTTTACCCTGCTTATGTATAGTTGTATGGATTGGTTACTTATAGCTGTCAATCAGTACTGTTTGGCTCCATCTCTTCCTGCAGGAGGGGAGTGCTTCCTTTCTTTTCATTCTGCCATCAGAGTTTCTACCAGATGGACGTGAGTAAGAGACTTGACTCTAAAAGACCCTGATTTAAATTACCTCTCAGCATCAGTTCTGAGGTTTTTTAACCTTGAGACTTGTGCTTCATGTTCAGACCAACCTGAACGACGTTGGAAGTCTCAAGCGCCTTCAAACCGGTTCTTTTGGCACCAGAGGAAGATCCTGAGTCTTCAAACATAGGCCATCTGAACTGGGGTTGTGGTTTGTTTCAGCATTCACAGCCATTGAGGAAAGAGGAAACTTGGAAAGGCTTCTCAGCTTCAAACACCTTGAACCCAGGACGAACTGAGACTGTAACGTATATTTTCCTTCACTCCTCTGAAGTTTCCAGCTCATTGCTTTAAAGAAATAACTCTTTGTGATCAATAAAACTTATTTTGAGTTATTTACAGCGTTTTGGGGTTTTGAGAGTTCCAGTTTCCTATAGGAGGGCAAGAAGCAATCCCCTGGGGAAAGATGCCACGTCCATGCCTCCTTCATTAAGAAATATAGCCCTCGGGCACGACGGCACAGTGTGATGTATCATAAGTGGGATGCAGAATAGGTTCCCATAGTCTTAAACCAACAATCAAATATAACTTCTGTACATTTTGTACTGGCTGCCTCTATAAACCTTTAACAATCACACAAACTCTCATATTCATGCATTTTGTTGCCCTCTTCATACTGCTATATTTTGTCTATAAACTGTGAGCTATAATTTTCCAAGGTCTTTAGACTACTCTCCAAACTACAACTTCCATAATTACAAAGCATTGAGTCAAGGCAGTTAAAATGGTGTCAAACTGCATTTATTGTACCATGCAGAAGCACCTAAAATGCTGCTGAAACTGTCTCCTCTGTTCCTTTACTTCAAAATGATGGCAACTATCCAAAGAAAGCCCCCACTTGATTGATACATTCACTATGTAATTTTAAAATGTTACTATCACAGCATGATTTAAAATATAGTTAAAACATTATAATGCAATTTAAAACACAATTAGAAAAATATTGTAGAAAAGAACAACCAAATCGAAAGCAATTTAATACTGTGAATACATCAAAAAAACGACAACACTTGTCTTTTTCTCCACCCCTTTCACTTGGTTACCTGTGTTTAACACCTGGAAGTTGTAAAATAAAGATCCATTTAAAAAGCAGCAGCAGCAACAAAAATATTCACACATTCCAAATCCATCTCTGTATTTTTCATTTTGAATCATTCTAAAAATGTAACTGCTCACATAGTTGCTTTTAGGATAATATTGCAGCAAATACAAAAGCATCAATATTTTTCCCTGTCTCTAATTTCCAGCAAAGCCTTCCAAAAAAATATGAGTAAGTCCAGTAATAAAAGCTGTGAATTTCTTTACACTCAAAACCACATATTGACTCAACTATTTCTTCTTGGCTCCTTCTATTACAAATTGGTCAGCTTCAGTTTGTCCTTGAAGAGGGCAAATTAAATCAATGTGTATTATGTTAACCTATAGAGGCTGGCTACCTTTCCAGCTTCTCTTTGTAATATGGGAGAACTCATTATTTCCCTCCTTTCTTACACCCCATAAAGCATTTTTACAGCTATTATGTAGCACCCTTCTCAGAATTACATATTACTAAGCTTATGCTACAAAAGGCAGCTTTATTGTGACAGGTTCAACTGAATTTACCTTGTGTGTGATACACATTGCCCTTGCCCTGTGTGCACAATTGTCGCCATGGAGCAACCGCATACCACAATGGGAACAGGTAGTTCATTCAGCCTTCCACATTTGTGGGTTTCAGTTGAACAGATTAGATGATTTGTGAGTTTGTGGTGACTGCTTAACTAACTTGACCTCCTTGCCTTTTTGCTGCCCCACTTCTCTGTTTCTGTCATGCCAAAAGTGCCAGTTCCTCACTCCTTTCCCCATATTTCCATAAAACTCCCATCTAGATTTTAAAATCCTTCCTCCACTTCTCCCCTTCCCATCAAAGCTCCAACCATTACTGTTGTAGTAGAGTGTGCTGAGCAAGCTACAACGAGTAGTAGAAGGGCAAAGAGAGTTGCCAGGTGTTGGATCAGGAGCAGCAAAGGAAGCGAATTAGAGAAATATTCATGACACCTACAGATACTGAGTCATTCGAAGGGTTTACAGATTCTGAAATGGAGGAGGAGGGAGAGGAAGGTAGAGGTTTGAAGCGAATTACTCGGGATCAAGACTCTGATGAATCAGAGGACAAGAGGGAAAGGAAGCGGATCTGTGAAATACTTAGTGCTCCAACTGAAGAGGAAGACTTCATGGGGTTTACAGGGAGTGATGGGACTGGGAATGATGACGGGGAGGAGGATGGACTGCTGATTTCGGATTGCTTTTTGATGACAACATCGCATTTTGGACTTCTACTACAACTTTTGGACGTATTTTGACCCTGGACTGTTTTCTGACTTCGTTTTTGCTTGCTCCTACCTTGTTTTGTTGTGCGTTGTGATCTCTGTTATTTTCAAGCAGTTTGCTGAAGGTTTTTGTTATAGCAGATTATATCTGTGTATAACCCGGATTATTCTTTAAATTGCGTTTTTTGCCTAGCAATTGCTATAGACTTTTTTTTGCTGCTAGACTCACTGAATTCAAGTGACTCTACGCTATTTTTGTTTGCCAATAAACTTTGTTTGCATCTTTTACTTGTGTTTGGCTTTGTTAAGGCTTCTGGTTCACAACAATTACTCTGCTTTTCATCTTCCCATCAAAGTCTCATCCCGGTTCTCTCCCTTCCCTTACGAACTTTTCACATGGGCTAAAAATCGGTGGTGTGATGGTTTTTTGCAGTTGCACCACAGAGTCTTCTGACTCCCATCACATACCAGAAAAGTACTTCCATGGCAGCTCTATGGCGAAAGTGCCAAAAAAACCCTGGTTCCACCCAAAAAAAAAATAGCCAGTGGTGAAAGATGGGAGGAATCCCATCTTTCCATAAAGACAGATGGGCTGAATCGGCTTCCTGAGGCTTCTTCCCATGTGATGAGGTAGGGGAGAAGTCGGGATGGTGAGGGGCATGGGGAGACATGTCCTCATGCTACTGGGTGTGCACCACCAGAATCGCTGCAATTTGTGGTGATACTTGCCGATTCTGGTGAGGAGGTCCTTAGAAAAAATCTGTCTCTTTCCCTACTCATTCCTTCAGCTTCAAATCAAATCAAATCATTTGACCAGCACAGGAAATAGAGTCACATGTGATGATGTGCACCACCAGAATCGCTGCAATTTGTGGTGATACTTGCTGATTCTGGTGGTGCATGTGAGGAGGTCCTTAAAAAAAATCTCTCTTTCCCTACTCATTCCTTCACATAAAATCAAATCAAATCATTTATTTCGGTCATTGACCAGCACAGGAAATAGAGTCACATGTGATGAGGTAGGGAGGAAGCCGGGATGGTGTGGGGCATGGGGCGACATGTCCACATGCTACCTGGGTGGGCACCACCAGAATCGCTGCAATTTGTGGTGATACTTGCCGATTTTGGTGGCGCATGTGAGGAGGTCCTCAGAAAAATAATCTCTCTTTTTCCCTACTCATTCCTTCAGCTTCAAATCAAATCATTTATTTCAGTCATTGAACAGCACAGGAAATAGAGTCACATTTTCATACAAACTTGGTATGTTTGGTACATTAAAAATATAAATATAACTACTGAAGCACAACATGGATGAGGGAGCGGAAGGGGAAACAGGGTAAAAACATACAATGCCCAGATCCATCACCAAATTGTAGATTCAGGGAAGAAGATTACTGGACACACAGTTAACTTTTGAGACTAGTCATTCCCTGACGGATTTTGTATGCTGCTGCACAGAACTTTGCAACATTGTAGGTTGTAGCTGAATTAATATCTGCAAGTAGCATGGAGGTATAAAATTATCCTGGATGGCCTGGATGCTTGTATATCAGAGGTAAGATAAGCCTGGCACGGATATCCCTGTAGAATGGGCACTGAAGGAGCACATGTTCTATTGTTTCTACATGACCCGAGTCCCAGGGGCAGAGTCTCTCTGGGAAAGGGATCTTCCGGTAGCGGCCTTCAAGTACAGCTGATGGGAGAGCACGCCATCGAGCCAGGGCGAAAGCCCTTCGATGAATAGGAACCTCTAAGTTTGTACTCATTCCTTCAGCTTCTTATCATCACAATTCAGTCTGAGGCTTCTGGTGGAATGATGGATAATGGAGTTAAGAGTGTTCTGAAGGGCAGGAGAAGAGACTGTGAGAGTAGAAAGAATGTGTGCAATATAAGTAAATGAATGAAGATATTTAAATTCAAGCTGATGTGTTGAAGAAGGAGGGTAAGTAGTCTAAGAGGAGTCTGTAGCACACAGGGGCTGTAGCACACAGAGGAACATACTGGAGTTGTTCACTTAAAAAAAATAACAATAGTCCTGCATCCCTTACCAATGTGATGGACTTAAGAGGCGATAGAGAGTTGTTATGCTACAGAAACTGTGACTGCCACAAATTATGTTGAATTAGTTGAGACTTGATGAGATATTCATTGAAAAACTATAGCAAAATATGCTGCAGGATGTCCCTCAAAAACAAAGATTTTGCAGTTTAATAAACTCTTTCCATGTTTTTATGATAGAACCAATTATGAAACCCGGAAACAAAAACTATGTTACATAGTGTTATTATTCTTTTTGTTTTGGAAGGGTAATGTATGCTTGCATAAATCATCCCAAGTAGAATGAGAACATCATGTGAATATAGTAGTGAATTAAAAATGCACAAAAGTTTTCCATTTCCCAGTGCATGTCTAGCATACTACCTGTTTGAACAATGACACCTAGTCAAGCAGAAAGGAAGTTGGAACAATATGGAATGGAGACAATAAAGTACTTATTTGACACATGGTTTATATTTTAAGTGTAATCACATAGCCTTTTTTTAAGGAAGGAAAAGATCGGTTGCTAATAAACATTGGTGGCAGAGAGTATAGCAAATAGTAAAATATTTCCAGGTTTCAGTGGTGATGCCATGTTTGTAACAACATGTTTCAGTGGACTTATAAAAAGGTATCATTATTGAGTAGCAGCTTTGGAAATAATCAATGCCATTTGCCATTACGGTACAACAACACTTTTTCATTTCCTTTTTGAGAAGTATAAAGGAAACCATGCAGACATTTTCATGATTCCAGCTAAAAATACCTGAGGGAAAGGAAAAACCCCAGCAGTTCAACAAAGTTAAAACTGCAGCCTGTGCTTTCAATTCTTCCGTCAAGTTAGGAGGTGTGTGAAAATCATATGCTAAGGGTGAGATTTAATCTCCAAAGAAAATCTTCAATATGCAAAGAGCATCTGGTGCCTCACTGAGGAGTTATGTGACCATCTGCTTTTTTCCCTATCTGTTTTGTCTCTACCATACCTCCAAGTTGGTTTCTACTTGAGAAAACAAAAAGGTTGATTACATGATGCAGTGACAGTTCCACTGACCTTTCTGTTTTGACTCATTCAGTTTTAGTCCACTGAGCCTCCCGATATTCATGTGAAGCGAACTCAGAGGGGATAAAGTAACCAGCATTCACCACCACTGCTTTGGTTTGTCCACCAGCAAAGTAAGATTACAAGATTTATGCTGCCTTCTAAGAACCTTTCACAATTATTGTATCTGTATTGTGGAATTACAGGCAGTCCCTGCTGTACAAATATCTGACTTACAAATGACTCATAGGACTTCATCCCATGGGATAAGTAAAGTTTGGGATTGTTGCTTTTCTCTTAAGCTTCGCAACACTCTGGAAATTAAATGGATGATTTTCCTACTCCTATTTATTTATTTATTTCGAGAGCTTCTACCCTGCCCTTCTCAACTCTATAGGGCAGTGGTTCTCAACCTTCCTAATGCCGCGACCCCTTAATACAGTTCCTCATGTTGTGGTGACCCCCAATCATAACATTATTTTAGTTGCTATTTCATAACTGCTTTTGAGCTGTGGTGCTGGAGGAAAGTGCTGAGAGTGCCTTGGACTACGAGAAGATCCAACCAGTCCATCCTCCAGGAAGTAAAGCCCAACTGCTCATTGGAGGGAAGGATACTAGAGACAAAGTTGAAGTACTTTGGCCACATCATGAGGAGACAGCAAAGCCTGGAGAAGACAATTATGCTGGGGAAAGTGGAAGGTAAAAGGAAGAGGGGCCGACCAAGGGCAAGATGGATGGATGGCATCCTTGAAGTGACTGGACTGACCTTGAAGGAGCTGGGGGTGGTGACGGCCGACAGGGAGCTCTGGCGTGGGCTGGTCCATGAGGTCACGAAGAGTCGGAGACGACTGAACGAATGAACAATAACAACTTCATAACTGTAATTTAGCTCCTGTTATGAATCGTCATGTAAATATCCAATATGCAGGATGTGTTTTCATTCACTGGACCAAACTTGGCACAAATACCCAATACGCCCAAATTTGAATACTGGTTGGGTTGGAGGGGGGGGGGGGTTGATATTGTCATTTTGGAGTTGTAGTTGCTGGGATTTATAGTTCACCTACTATCAGAATTCTGAACTCCACCGACGATGGAGACGAACCAAACTTG
The DNA here is from genome assembly GCF_025583915.1 of Anolis sagrei ordinatus. NCBI lineage: Eukaryota > Metazoa > Chordata > Lepidosauria > Squamata > Anolidae > Anolis > Anolis sagrei. The sequence continues at coordinate 107,946,211 of NW_026847549.1, forward strand.
GCACACAGAACTCCCATGACCAATGAAAAATCCTGGAAAAAAATAGATGAGCTTTGACCTTGAGTTTGGGAGTTGTAGTTCACCTACATCCAGAGAGCACTGTGGACTCATACAATGATGGATCTGGGCCAAACTTGGCACAAATACTCCATATGCCCAAAGATGATCACTGGTAGAGTTTGGGGGGAAATAGACCTTGACATTTGGGAGTTGTAGTTACTGGGATTTATAGTTCACCTACAATCAAAGAGCATTCTGAACCCCACCATGATAGAATTGGGCCAAACTTCCCACACAGAACCCCCATGACAAACAGAAAATACTGTGTTTTCTGGTTGTCTTTGGTGAGGGGGTGGAGGTGGGGGGTGGGGGAGTGGGGGGGGTGGGGAAGGGGGGGGGGGGGGAGGGGGGGGGGGGGGGGGGGGGGGGGGGGGGGGTGGGTGGGGGGTGAGGGGGGGGGGGTCTTGGGGGTGGGGGGGGGTGGGGGGGGGGGGGGGGGGGTGTTTTCTGGTGGTCTTTGGCAACCCCTCTAACATTCTCTCGCGACCCACTCAGGGGTCCCGACCCCCAGGTTGAGAAATGCTGCTCTGGGGGGGGGACTCGGGGCGGCTTACAAAAGGCACAATTCGATGCCTAACAGTTCACAAAATACAATATACAAAATACAATATAACAACAACAATTATAACTAGTTAAAACAATCAAATTAATACAATAGCAGCAATAAAATCATCTTGTGGTCAACGTTCGCCAATTCATAAATCCATAATCCATCCAGCATTGTCATTGTCCTTTCCTACTCTGGTCGTCATTGTCTTTTATCCATCTGCCAGCTTACCCAAAGGCCTGGTCCCATATCCAGGTTTTTAACTTCCTTCTGAAAGAGAGGAGGGATGTTGATGACCTAATTTCCCCGGGGAGTGAATTCCACAGGCGAGGGGCCACCACCGAGAAGGCCCTGTCCCTCGTCCCCACCAGTCTCACTTGTGATAAAGGTGGGGCCAAGAGCAGGGCCTCCCCAGAGGATCTTAAAATCCGAGGTGGGACGTAGAAGGAGATACGTTCGGACAGGTACGCTGGGCTGGAGCCGTATAGGGTTTTGTAGGTCAAAACCAGCACTTTGAATTGTGCTCAGAACTGGATCGGCAGCCAGTGGAGCTGACATAACAGGGGGGTGGTATGCTCCCTGTATGATGCTCCCTGTATCACATCTTCTCCATTTTCTTTAGGATTTATCTGTGTGATTTGCCATCTCACGGTAGAGTTTTTTTTCCTCCCATTGTCCATCCAGGGTTGCAATAATTTATCTTTTTAAAAAAGCATCATCCCAGATCCTAGGAAGCAGTTTAAAATTAGCCTGATCTTTTCCCAAGCTTCTGCACTGGTGATCGGAGGAGACTGCCTGTAGTTGTATCAAGTCTAAAATGGCAGGCCTGTGAACTTGTGATCTTGTTTGAAGGTGAGCAGGGAAAAAAACTGTTTGTGCTTGTAGCTATTAAGGTTCAGCTTTTATATTAGCATGTTATGCCATGTTTTCTTTCACATATGAATGAATGAAACATATGGTAAAGAAGATGGCAAGCAAGATTTAGGAATAATGGGAATGGAGAGGAATGGGAGGACCCAGAGTGTGATGGCGCGAGTGGCGCCACCTATGTGTAGAACTGTTAGTTGCAAGATTTAAACTGTTGTATCATGCTTAATCCTGCCCCTTTTTACCCTGCTTATGTATAGTTGTATGGATTGGTTACTTGTAGCTGTCAATCAGTACTGTTTGGCTCCACTTCTTCCTGCAGGAGGGGAGTGCTTCCTTTTTTCTTTTCATTCTGCCATCAGAGTTTCTACCAGATAGACGTGAGTAAAAGACTTGATTCTAAAAGACCCTGATTTAAATTACCTCTCAGCACCAGTTCTGAGGTTTTTTACCCTTGAGATTTGTGCTTCATGTTCAGACCAACCTGAATGACGTTGGAAGTCTCAAGCGTCTTCAAACCGGTTCTTTTGGCACCAAAGGAAGATCCTGAGTCTTCAAACATAGGCCATCTGAACTGAGGTTGTGGTTTGCCATTCACAGACATTGAGGAAAGAGGAAACTTAGAAAGGCTTCTCAGCTTCAAACACCTTGGACCCAGGACTAAATGAGACTGTAACATATATTTTCCTTCACCCCTCTGAAGTTTTCAGCTCATTGCTTTAAAGAAATAACTCTTTGTAATCAATAAAACATATTTTGAGTTATTTACAGCGTTTTGGTTTTTTGGGAGTTCCAGTTTCCTATAGAGGGCAAGAAGCAATCCCCTGGGGAAAGATACCACGTCCATCCCTCCTTCATTAAGAATAATAACCCCCAGGCACGACGGCTTGTTGGAGAAGTTCACATTACCTTGTATGGACTGCAAACCACTTAACAGAAGGTGAAGAACCTCATTTTTGAAAGTCTGAGGTTAATCTAACTTATCAAAGGAACAAAGCAGAATAATTCTAAGTTCTTCCATTCTGCTCTTTAGTATTCTTGACTGAATTTCCTAGTAACAAATTGACTTCTTAAGATCTAATGGTTATTCCATTAAATAAATGCATTGGGAAGGCATCAGTGAAATGATATTACTGAGAAGAGGCCTTCACAGTAACCATTAAATAACTGAGTAACCTCCAGCAACTAAAGAGTAATCATATATCTGTGACATGCATCACTGCCCTGCACTTTGACACTCCCTGGGTGTTTTAACATAAGCATTGGCTTGGTTGCAAGGTAATTATTAGTAACCACTATTGCAAAGTAAATTTCATTTGCAGAGTGCACTGGCTTCTGCTGATAAATGATAAACCCACAACGTTTTTTTTCCGACTGGATCCATCAAAAGATTCCAGGATTAAATTACATAATATGTTAACTCAAAGGCTCTATTGCTTTCAGAAATAAAGCACTACTGTGATTGTGGTGAGAAGCAGGGTGGCATGATAAAGGTTTCAGTCTGGACCAATAATAAAACAAATGCATTATTATTATACTGACACAAAAACATAGCATGTCACAGCAAATGAGATCTATATGCTGGATTTCATATCAAAAAATCACAAGTCGAACACTTCCCAAGCATCTAGGACTGTGTGATGTATTTTTTGAATGATGTGAGCAGATCCAAGTAAGGTGGCCTTTTGCAGTTAACAGATCGTGATTTTGTCAATGTTTATTGTTTCCAAATGTCGGCTGAGATCTTTTGGTATGGCACCCAGTGTGGCGATGACCACTGGGACCACCTGTACTCGTTTATGCCAGAGCCTTTCCAGTTCAATTTTGAGGTCTTGATAACGACTGAGTTTTTCCTGTTGTTTTTCCTCAATGTGACTGTCACCCGGTATGGCAACATCCATAATCCAAACTTTTTTGCTTTTCCACAATTGTGATGTCTGGTGTATTGTGTTCCAAAACTTTGTCAGTTTTGGAACACTGTATTTTTACGTGTTCATTTTCCACTACCTTTGCAGGTTTATCATCCCACCAATTCTTTACTGCTGATAGGTGGTACTTGTTACATAAGTTCCAGTGAATCATTTGGGCCACAGAGTTGTGCCTCTGTTTGTAGTCCGTCTGTGCAATTTTCTTGCAACAGCTGAGGATATGATCAATTGTTTCATCCGCTTCCTTGCACAGTCTGCATTTTGGGTCATCAGCTGATTTTTCAATCCTGGCCTTAATTGCATTGGTTCTGATGGCTTGCTCCTGGGCTGCAAGAATCAGGCCTTCTGTCTCCTCCTTCAGTGTTCCATTTGTGAGCTATAACCAGGTCTTCTCCTTGTCAACTTTTCCTTCAATTTTGTCAAGGAACTGCCCATGCAATGCTTTGTTGTGCCAGTTGTCAGCTCTGGTTTGTAGTGCAATTTTCTTGTACTGGTTCTTTGTCTGCTGTGCTTTGAGAAGTTTCCGATTATTGACTTCCATTACAGCAGGTTCTTGGCTTTCCTTGACATATTCTGTCAGTTCTTCGACGGCTTGTTTTACTTGTAAAAGTCCTCTGCCACCAGACCTTCTAGGCAGATAGAGCCAGTCAACATCACTGTGAGGATGTAGTGAATTACGAATGGTCATGAGTCTTCTTGTTTTTCTGTCCAAATTGTCCAGTTCCGCCTGCGTCCGGTTTATGAGGCCCATTACAATGGTACACTGGTCAACACAAAATAGATATGAACTGAGGTGAATAGAGAATATGTCGTGATCCACACAAAAGCTGAGGAATGGATCGTCTAAGTGCTAAGTGCATATATTTTAAAGATCTTCCAGAGAAGATAGTCAAAACGATTCATCAAACAGAAAAATGGAAAGCAGAAATCAGGTGCTTCCACATCAGTCCAAGATACATTTAAAATGCTATTTCAAAAAACCTGTCCATGTATCATATTGTTGTCTTTGCATTAAATCACTTGGTCAACAGATGCTGGGCGACTTTTGTTTCTTCTGCAGATCAAAGAGTCCAGTCAGGTTCCTCTGCAATATTCTGAAGGTTTGGGAGATGAAACTTTACATATGCTGTACAAGAACAAGACTGGGGTAATGTTTCCAATTACTTTTTCCCGCTCTGAATTGACAGTCCTACATTTTGTGGATAGCAAAGATTATCCAAAATCTACCTGTGATGGAGAGACAAGGTTTTGTACATCACATGCAGGCATGTAGCCGGTGGGGGGGGGGGGCTTGAGGGGCTTTCCCCCCCCCCAATTATCATGGTGGTCTGCGAGAAGGCCTTACTGGTGCATTATTTAAATTGTTACGTTTATTCATATCATGATCTGATCACCATACTCAATATATCCCATATGCATAGGAGTATTATGATAATGATACAAAAGGTTTGCTAGGGTAGACCCTCTTTCACTCAGACTCAGCCCCCCCCCCCCCGAATCAAACTCATCCCCCCCCCCTGAATCAAAATCCTGGCTACATGTAATTCAAAATTAAGCATAGAAAATTACAGCCAAAGTAATATTGCTTGGGTTTTTTTTAATTTCAATTATGTTTGGTAATGTTATGCCAATTCAAGTAATTTCTTACTTATTGTGACACTATATTGGAGGTTTTGTTTTGTTTTTTGTTTTTTTGCTTTCCTCTGAGGCTGGAAGAGTGTGACCCCTTCTACACTGCTATATAATCCAGATTATCAAGAAAATAATCCACGTTATCTGCTTTGAACTGGATTATATGAGTCTGCATTGCCATATAATCCAGTTCAAAGCAGATAACTTGGATTTGATATGGTACTGTAGAAGCGGCCTATGATTTGCCTAAGGTCACCTTGTAAATGTCCATGGTCAAGTGAGGATCTCCAGAATCATAGTTGAACACTGTTGAGATTAATTTCACAATTCAGCAGCAGATCAGTTGCACAACTTCAGCGCTTTCCAGTAGCTTCCTCCTGCACAGTATTTTCAGTCAACTGCTCCCACAAACTGCAGTCACTCTGGAACCTTTTACAGACACTTGAGCACATGCCCGGCTATTGTCAGTTTTACCATTGTTTTCCCCCCAGTCTAGATGACACTACAAACTTATATATTAACAGTTATATCTTGTCTTAGCAGACAGGTTCTTTTAATCAATAGAGCCTTCGACGAACAGCATCACAGCACAAGGAGAGAGTATACACTCTACATGACTTCCTTATATACAATTCTATACAATTGCACATAGCAATCTCTGATTGGTTCCCAACTCATTAACTTAACTCAGACCCAGGATTACATCATTCACAATCACCTGGACTAGGCCAGAACACATTCCCCAAATGATTCCCTATATACAGTTAATGCATGACTCAGCATTTCCAATAGAAGCCTATTAGCAGTGCATGACTCAGCTACATTACATTACAATATATTGTAAAACCTAACAAACACTCATCCTATTAAATCATTCTGGATCTCCATGCTACATCATTTGCCTTAATACCAGTCAAACAGCTCTTAAGGATCAGAAGATGCAACTGCTTTGCAATCATGGTGTTAATGAAGCTGCTACATATACTACTAAACCCATATAGACTACTACAACGCTCTCTACGTGGGGTTGCCTCTGAAGACTGCTCGGAAGCTTCAAATGGTCCAATGATCGGCAGCCAGGATACTAACAGGAGCGGCACTCAGGGAGCATACAACTTCTCTGTTGCGCCAGCTCCACTGGCTGCCAATTTGCTACCGAGCACAATTCAAAGTGCTGGCTTTGGCCTTTAAAGCCCTAAACGGTTCTGGCCCAACTTACCTGTCCGAATGCATCACCTCCTATGAACCAGTTAGGACATTAAGATCGTCTGGGGAGGCCCTGCTCTCGGTCCCGCCAGCCTCACAGGCGCGCCTGGCGGGGATGAGAGTCAGGGCCTTCTCAGCGGTGGCCCCCCGGCTGTGGAATGCCCTCCCTGCAGACATAGATTGGTCCCCTCCTTGCTGGTATTTCGGAGGAAATTGAAGACCTGGATGTTCGAACAGGCATTTGGCTAAGCAGTGTGACTGACTGATTGATTGATTATTGGAATACGGAATAATGGATAACGAATTTGGATACTGATTCTAGTGATGAGACCTGATGGATTTGCTATACTGATGTAATGTTGTATTGATGTTATGTTTATTGATTTGTGATGCTACTGTTTTTAAAGGCCTATTGTCTGCACTATGTATACTGCTGAATTGTTGTTAAAAGCTCTGAGTCGCCTAAGGGAGGAGTGGTATACAAATGAAGTAAATAAGTAAATAAATAAATACTAAACCTAGATATTGCTAAATATACCGCCTACCATTAAACCATGCCTCCATCTCACTTAGCTAATTATATGATTTATGTACCAGAATCTTCTACTATTATGTTTGCCCCTGAAGGAGTATTGAGATTTAAAGTAATTAGACTGGAACCCACCCATATAATCAATTATGTTATTATGCAGAATTATTACATTATTATACAGGGTTACAACACACAATAGTTGTGTTGTGAGATAATCCTAAAAATACAGCATAGATTTATTACCTAGACACCATTTTTTAATATGCTGATGAATAATATATGCTTTTGCTTTTAAGAGAGGGGAGGAGGGAGGGAGAGAAATTATGGATGCCACAAGAATTTTCAACACCAGTTGTATCGGAGATGAAAATGCTTGTAGCAAAACATTTTGAGCTCCATCTCTGATGTAACAAAAGAAAAGGAAAAAAAGAAAGATAGCTAAAGATTGTGTCTTTCTATTCAGTTGGTTACTATGGAGTCTGAAAGAGGTAAAGCAACCAGAGAAGAAAGAATTATACTTCCCGGGAACAAAAGTACACAATATTTTCCCCCCAAGGAATGGTAAAGAATTGCTGTCATCTTCTATATCATGTGCTTCCCATATGTAGCTATTATTAGCTATAAACCATCTTTTACTCTGGGAGGGCAGTGAAGCAAGGACACACACAGATATGGCACAATATGTGGATGGAGTGGAAAAGTTTGGCCCCATGAATGTGTGTGCCTCAATATGTAAATTCACTTCTGTGACAGTACCTTCCCCTCTTTTTTAAAAAACTTCTTTTCCCCCCTCTTCATCGGCCTGAACAAAAATGTTCCCACAGTTCTGGGATTTGTTTCTTTGAAGCTAATGAGGCTGTTGACTTGATTTAGTTTTTCATTCATGGAATTCATTCAGCTGTGATATACTGTATACAACATGTTGTTATAAACAACAAGCACTTCTTAGCAATGGGAAGTTGGAGTAGAGTAGCATTACGAAAACACTGTTGGTAGTAAAAGATTATATTTCATAGACCCTACATTTGAGTTACGTTAATCCCACAAACAAACATTACATTTATATATATATACTAGCTGTATCCGGCCACGCATTGCTGTGGCCCATTGTGGAGAAATGGGGAAAAAAGAAAAGAGGAAGAGCTGGTTTCTAAGCTATCAATACACAACTGAAGTGGCAAAATGTCAACCTGATATAGGCCCATTTAAGTCTCCTTGAAGACAAAGGGTTATATGGATGTGTGAAAGGGCCCTGAGTTACCTGAGTCCACACTGCCATATAACCCAGTTCAAAGATATTATATAGGTATTATTGTTGTTGTTGTTGTTACAGATGTATAGATATTATTATAAGCATATAGATATTATTATAGACACAAATATTATTAAAGGCATGTAGGTATTATTATTATAGATGTTATTTATTTATTTCTTATGAAAAGCATTGCATAAATTAGTATAAAACTGATTAAAAATAGAAGGAGCACAGGGCTAAATATCTTTCGAGCAAAAACCGGCAACAGATGTATGGATATTATTACAGACCTATAGATATTATTATTGGCATATAAATATTATAGATATTATACGTGTATATAGATATTATTATTATTATAGACATAGATATTATAGGCATATAGGTATTATTAGTATAGATGTATAGATATTATTATTATTATTATTATTAACTTTATTTGTACCCCGCTAGCATCTCCCGAAGGACTTGATGCGGCTTACACAGGCCAAGGCCTCAATACAACAACAGCATAACAAAACACATAATTTAAAGCAAATAAAACATTAAAACAATAGCGGTAAACAATAAAAACAATACACCATAACACAATAAAACTAGGGCTGGGCCAAATGTAATGGGTACAGATTAAAAAGTGCTGGGTGTGACAGGTGGATGTACGATTTTAGGGTAAGTGCAATGTGCAGATCATCTTAAAACTCTGATGAAGTGCTTCTGGGACATATTGCTGGGGTTTCCTATTCTGGAAAGGCACATCAGAACAACCAGGTCTTCAAACTCTTCCTAAAGACTGCCAACGTAGGGGCTTGTCTGATGTCTTTCTGGAGGGTGTTCCAAAGTCGGGGGGGCTACCACAGAAAAGGTCCTGTCTCTCGTCCCCACCAAACATGCTTGCGACGCAGGAGGGATCCCAAGCAGAGCCTCTCCGGATGAATGAAGAGAACGCATGGGTTCATAAACGGAGATGTGGTCACGCAGGTAGGCAGGTCCCAAACCGTTTAGGACACTGTAGGTAAGCACCTGCACCTTGAATTGGGACCGGAAAATGAACGGCAGTCAATGGAGTTCCTTAAACAGGAGGATTGACCTCTCTCTGTAAGGAGCACCAGTTAACATCCTGGCCACCGCCCGTTGGACCAGCTGAAATTTCCAAGCCATTTTCAAGGGCAGCCCCATGTAGAGCACATTACAGTAATCCAATCTAGAGGTGACCAAGGCATGGACCACCCCGGCCAGATCAGCCTTTGCGAGGTACGGTCGCAGTTGGCACACGAGTCTCAGTGCAAAAGCCCTCCCGGACACCGCCGACGCCTGAGCCTCAAGCGTAAGTGATGAATCCAAGAGGACTCCCAAACTGCTGACCTGTGATTTCAGGGGGAGTGCAACCCCGTCCAGACAGATATTATAATTATAGACATATGGATATGGGTATTATTATAGACCTATAGATATTATAGACATGTAGATTGTTACAGATATTTAGATATCATAGACACACACACATACATATTGTAGACTCATAGATATTATTAAGATAGATATATAGATATTATTATTGTAGATATATTATAGCCCGGGGTTGCTATAAAGTAAAAATGGATGGCCATCTTTCAGGAGTGTTTTGACTGTGCCTTCCTGGACAGCCTTTGCTAACTCACAGAATGTGCCTTTTTGACCTTTCTTTGAATACTGGACTTCATTTCCCAGAATTCCTTCCCATAACTCAATATGGATTAGCTTTCTCGGCACACACACACAGAATCCCTCCCATGTGAGTTCCCAGCAGGTACCTCCATGCAGCAGACAGCCAAGACCCAGGAGGGAAAGGGAAAAAAGGGAAAGGAAAGGAAAGGAAAAGAAGGAAAAGGAGGGGGTAGATCTGGAGGAGGGTGTCCCCCCCCTCTCCCTCCTTCCCTCAGTCCCTCTCTTAATCCTTTGGGAAGAGAGAGGCAGGGGTTAGCAAGAGGGATATACAGGCCACCTTTCCCTCCCTCTCTCAAGCTGCCTCTCAGCTGTTGAGTTTTTTCTCCTGGTGCAGGAGGGTGGGGTGGGGGAGGGTGTTCTTTTAACGCATACTCTGATAGTAATTTAGGCTTGTAGGAGTTCTTTCTGGTTATATTTTTGTTGTTTTTTTGGAGTGGACATAGATTGCTTTAGTTCTTGTCTTGTGTTCAAATTTGTTGTCAATTCGTCCAGTGGTTTCTGAGTTCTGTTAATCTCACAAACAGTACATTTTTATTTATATAGATATACACACACATACAAAAGTAAACATAACTTATAATGAACTGAGTGTAGAGAAATTTCAAAGGAAAACTAAGTTGGCATCTTCCGCTGAGTATAATTTAAACTAAAATTATGGTATATTTTAACTTTCAAAAGTCACAAAGGTGCTTGTTCTCTAATAGCATCCTCTCATCTTTGAGCTGTTAAAATTACCTGTTCACTGAAATTATTGAAGTGTGCCATAAATGTCATGCACAAGTACCTAAACGAGAGAGGAAGCAAGCTAGAATGACCTGAAATAAACCCGGATGTATAAAGTGAAAACCTGAATATCTACATCAATCACTAGATGGATCACTGATTCTGAGTAATTTTGTACACCAGAAGACTCTGGTAGCTCAGTAAATTGCATTGCCCATGAGTGCATTAAATATGTCTATGAGATTACAACACTTTCATTTGGCTAAATTTAGAAATGTAAGATCTTTTATATAGATTTAGCTTTTTTCCCCCTGTTTCATCAAATGCAGATTTTGGGAGAAAGGTCTTTTTGCATCTCATATCCTAGAATCCCAAATTTTACAAGTTTCAATGCAAAGTATTATTTCTACAATTTCTGATGAACTATAAAACAAATCTGGAAGATTAGAGTAGGATGGTTATTTTTTTACTTTGTAGGAAAGACCTCTGTATTTCATTAATATTTAGTATGGGAAACTGTATCATGGAAGACATGATAGGCCAAATGTTATGAGCTGTATGAAACATTTGGCACAGGGATCAGTAAAAGAAAGTAAGTAATAATGGTAATATTACATAATATCCGAGGCAATAGCTTCAGCTTTAATGTATATCGTAAATTGAAACTATTTTATTATTGATCAGACTAGAGAAATTAGCAGCAACATGAATCAGCCTGCATTAGTTGGACGTAATTGAAGGATACTGCAGTCAATCATTCAATAGAGCAAGTCAGCCAAATATGAGTGATTTTAATGCAATCTTATCAATCCGCACATGCTGATAACATCGCAAAAAAGCCCATGAAAAGGTGTCTAGCCTCAACAGATAAGAGAATTTGGGCTTCCTCCAAATTCAAGATGTTGCAAAATTCTAGTGTAACAACTTTTCTAACTGGGATTCACTATTTCTAGGCAAGACATGAGCTTTTATGTTCGGAAAATCAGAATTCTGCACAGAATTTTATTTTGCACATGTAATGCTGTTTCTTGTTCAGAAAATCCTATTCGTTTGTTTTTGGCCCCCCCCCCCCCACTTCCATCCATTCTCATGGCATTGGGAACTTCCTTACCAGCCAAGGATTCTGTTAATCAGAATTACTTAACATTAAAAAAATTGTTATCATTTTTCATTTAAAAAAAATATTATGTCCATCTTTAGCTCTAAACCTGCCCTATGGGTTAGAGCAATCAAGTATTAGACATAGATGTGAGAATCAGCAGCAATTCATTCAATGAAATTTCTGATTGAAATAAATTACAAATATACTACTTCCATCTATAAATTCTGAAGACAGTTCTACATGGCTATGCCAAATTGTGGATGGATGTCTTAACAAATGAAAATGGCAACACAGTAAACAGAATTAGTGGTCAGCCACCAATGGACTCTGAAACGTCATGACTTTTAATCAAATTGCACACCAGTGGGCCACTGAATTTAGCTTTCTGAAATGACTTGCACTTCTAAAACAGGCACAACTTTGTTTAATGGTTGGCATGCTCGACTACAACTCTGGAGACCAAGGTTCAAATCTCTGCTCAGCCATGGAAACCCACTGAGTAATCTGAGATCTGTCATATCCTCTCAAAGGAATGCAAAGGCAAACCCTGAACAAACCTTGGCAAGAAAACAAATTCCTAAAACAAACAAAACTCTTCTTTCATTAAGCCTTGGTAATTTTGTAACACTTAACTACGGAACATTTAACCATGCAAATACAATGCTATGCCTATTCAGAAGTAGAGTATTATTATTATTATTGTTATTGTTATTGTTATTGTTATTATTGTTATTATTGTTATTATTATTATTATTTTACTGACACAAAAGCACAGTATGACACAGCAAATGAGATATACGAGGGGTATTTTTTAAGTAAGGTCCGTTTTGTTGTAGACACTAGTAGTTTGCGCGCATACCGCAACGAGCATGTGCGTTGTGTACCGGCATGCCTCGGGAACAACTGTGCTTAGTTTCCGCTCGGTAGCTAACCTGTACAGTTCTGTTCTGTGCCTTAAAAATGTTTAAGACTATCAACTCACCTGCCGCATGTGAGGTTCGTTCAGTGATACTGTTTTTGTCAGCAAGGAACCTGCCTGCTGCAGAAATTCATCAACAGATTTGTGAAATGTATGGTGATACTGTTATGAGTGAAAGCAAAGTTTGTAAGTGGGTACGACAATTCAAAGATGGCTGTGACAACGTCCATGATGAGGACCGTTCCGGTCACCCTTCTTTGATTACAGACGATTTGGTGGCTTCAATTGAAGCGAGGATTCGTGAGAACAGGCGCTTCACAATAACAAGTCTCTCAAACAAATTTCCTGACGTGTCCAGATCAGTTCTTTACAACATTGTTTCTGAATACCTAAAGTTTAGGAAACTGTGCTCCCGTTGGGTCCTGAAACTCCTAACAGAGGACCACAAAAACCAAAGATTTGAGTGTGCGATCAAATCAAATCGTCTGTAATCAAAGAAGGACGACCGGAGTGGTCCTCATCATGGATGTTGTCACGGCCATCTTTAAATTGTCGTACCCACTTCTGCACTTTGCTTTCACTCATAACAGTATCACTGTACACTTCACAAATCTGTCGATGAATTTCTGCAGCAGGCAGGTTCCTTGCTGACAAAAACCGTATCACTGAACGAACCTCACATGCGGAGGGTGAGTTGATAGTCTTAAACATTTTTAAAGCACAGAACAGAACCGTACAGGTTAGCTACAGAGCGTAAACTGAGCACAGTTGTTCCTGAGGCATGCCGGTACATGACGCACGTGCTCGTTGCGGTATGTGCGAACTACTAGTGTATACAACAAAACAGACCTTACTTAAAAAAATCCCTTGTATATGCTGGATTTCATATCACAAAATCACAAGTTGAACTACTACTACTTCTTCCCCTTACTACTACTACTACTATTACTACTAATACTATATGCAGCTGTTTCTCTCTTTAAAAAAACCTCAAATCAGTGAACAGTGGTAAAAATGCTACAATATACAATATAATTGATTAAAACTGCAGCCATAAAGAGAAAAGATCCTTCCAGCCCTAACACTTTTCACAGGGGTTCTTCTTGCTATAATTGTACAGTAAACATAAAGATATAAAAGAGAGAGTGGGGGAGTTTAAAAAGATAACATTGTGCAGTTCTACACTACAGTATATGTTTGGCAGAAAGATTTATGCCAGCTTCACATTTTGGATCTCTCGTTCCATAAATGTGTCCATGTGTGTGGGTTATCTTGCCTGCTCATAAAACTATAAAAAGTAAATGATCTCATATTTGCCATCTATCTGCAGACTGTCTTCTTGGCAGATCCCCAATAATTGACTGACATGCATTTTGCGGAACAGGGTTAATTAATATGTCTACCAATTCCCCAAGGAACCTCAGGAAGCAAAAATCTGTTTAATGCAGTAAGCAGTGACATACTGTGTGTGCTAGTGTGTGGTCTAGAGACAATTGATAACTAATAAAAATACATGTTGAAAAAAAAGCATTTCAGTATTTTTCAGTAAGTTCCCACATCAAACAATCTTTTATTAATCTATATAAATAAAAATGTAATGTTCGTTTGTGGGATTAACAGAACTCATAAACCACTGGATGAATTGACACCAAATTTGGACACAAGACACCTAACAACGTAATGTATGTCCTTCACTCAAAAATTGATTTTGTCATTTGGGAGTTGTAGTTACTGGGATTGTTTGAAGTTCCCACATCAAACAATCTTTTATTAATCTATATAAATAAAAATGTAATGTTTGTAATGTTCGTTTGTGGGATTAACAGAACTCAAAAACCACTGGACGAATTGACACCAAATTTGGACACAAGACACCTAACAACGCAATGTATGTCCTTCACTAAAAAAATGATTTTGTCATTTGGGAGTTGTAGTTACTGGGATTTATAGTTCACCTACAAGCAAAGAGCATTCTGAACCTCACCAATGACAGAATTGGGGCAAATTTCCCACACAGAACCCCCATTACCAACCAAAAATACCTGAAGGGTTTGGTGGGCAGTGTCCTTTGGTTTTGGAGTTGTAGTTCACCTACATCCAGAGATCACTGTGGGCACAAACAATGATGGACCTGGACCAAACTTGGCACAAATACTCAATATGTCCAAATGTGAACACTGGTGGAGTTTGGGGAAAATAGAATCTTGACATTTGGGAGTTGTAGTTGCTGGGATTTATAGTTCACCTACGATCAAAGAGCATTCTGAACCCGACCAATGATGGAATTGAACCAAACTTGGCACACAGTTCTTCCATGATCAACAGAAAATACTGGATGGGTTTGGTGGGCACAATTCCTTTGATTTTGCAGTTGTAGTTCACCTACATCCAGAGAGCACTGTGGACTCAAAAAAAGATGGATCAGGACCAAACTCTAGACGAATACTCAATATGCCCAAATGTGAACACTGGTGGAGTTTGGGGAAAATAGAATCTTGACATTTGGGAGTTGTAGTTGCTGGGATTTATAGTTCACCTACAATCACAGAAAATTCTGAACCCCACCAATGATATAATTGGGCCAAACCTCCCACACAGAACCCCCATGTGGGCCACAGCAACGCGTGGCAGGGGACGGTTAGTATATATAAATCTATATATATATATCATTTTCATTCCACTTTGGATGAAATTAATGTACTATATCTATCTAAATAAATAAGAAATGTAATGTTAGTTTGTGGGATTAACATAACTCAAAAACCACCGGGTGAACTGACATCAAATTTGGACCAATACACCTATCAGGCCAACGAGTGACCATCACACATAAAAACACAGTGGAAGAGACTTTAAAATGCAAAAAATAAAATAAAAAATACATTACATTACAACATATGCGCATAAACACATTGTTGTTGTTTATTCGTTCAGTCACTTCCGACTCTTCATGACCTCATGGACCAGCTCCCCGTCAGCCGCCATCACCCCACATAACCACATGAATACACATAAACACAAATATATACACACATATGCATACATAAAAAACACATATACACAGACTGGGCCACAACAACGCATGGCAGGGGACAGCCCAAATATGAACGCTGGTGGAGTTTGGGGAAAATAGAATATTGACATTTGGGAGTTTTAGCCACTGGGATGCACAGTTCACCTACAATCACAGAGCATTCTGAATCCCATGAACGACATAATCGGGGCAAACTTCCCACACAGAACCCCCATGACCAACAGAAAATACTTAAGACCATCCAGTCCAACCCCCTTTACCAGGGCAAGAAAACATAATCAAAGTCCTCCTGACAAGGAGCCATCCAGCCATAGATATAGAAAGATAGATATGATTCACACACACAGAGATATAGTATCATAGATTTGAAAGGGACCCTTACAAAAGGAAAATGCTATGTTGCATGTTCCAAGGTGGGCAAAGTAGACACTCTCCACATCAACATTGACAAAGAAACAGCAAGAAATACTGTTTACCCACAAGCATAAAGATATTACATATATTAGAAACCAACACTTTCTTATTACTTTATTTTCCAGATCAACAGACTGGGCCACAGCAACGCGTGACAGGGGACAGCTAGTTGTAAATAAATCTCCTTTCCAGGTAAAACAGCATGCCTAGAAATTAAGATATTATGGGGCGGAGGAGGGGGGAGAGAGAATATGAAGAAGTGGAGAGAAACATCATAGTTCTTAAGTCATCACTGGAGGAATATTATTTTTTTCTACATGATGATTTTAAATGATTAAGTGTACCTGTTCACTGAAATTACGATGTCCTTATTTTCTATGGCAATCTACAATCTTGAATGTCAAATTCTTAAGGCAGCTTTCTAGTAAATGCGCTTCTAACATCAAAGCAAGAAAATGTAATAGAAGAATCAACTGAAAAACATCACCATAAATTAAATGCATGTCTTCCCAGAAAAGATCGGGAAAATCTGTTTCACAGATCTGACATGTCCTTGGAGCTGTAGCAATGAAAGTCACATTGAGGAGGGGATGGGGTAGCAAAACACATTCCTTTTTTAAAGATCGTAAGTGTGTTACTATAATACTACTTCACACTGGGAAAAATATACAACAGATAATGAAGCTATCAGAGAAATCCTAGTTCTTGATATATCTCACAAGTGTCAGTGAGGAGGTTTGTCTCAGGCAGCAGATACAGGGTGTTATAGAAGGTCAGTGGGTTATTCTACATTTAAATTTTTCTCATTATAGTTTGACTCTCAGGCAGATAGAGAGGTACTTGTGGGAATTTCTGTCATAACTGGTTGCCTGTATGCATTTTGCATATTGACTTGAACAGGGACAGTGTGGCCATTTGCCGTTCTGCCTCAGGCAGCAAAGTCTGTTGGGCTGATGCCAGGAAAATAATTAGTACTGTTCACCAAGAAACTGACTTTTGGGCAGTTCGGTCATGAACAGAAAAGGAAGAATAAGCAGCTGATATTGTAAACAAGATAGGTAAATTTATATACACATGACATCATAAAATAATTGAGTTGGAAAAGACCACATGGGCCATCTAGTCCAAACCCTTCTATTCAGGAAAAGCACAATCAAAACACTCCCAACAGTTGGCCATCCAGCCTCTGTTTAAAAGCCTCTGCTGCATCATACTGTTGGCTCATGATCAACTTCTTGCCACGAGGACTCCAAGATCTTTTTCATATGTATTGTTTTTTAATCAGGCATCGCCCATCCTGGAGCTTTGCCTAAGTGTTGAAATTCATGTTGTTATTTTTGACCCAGCTCTCTAATCCATTAAAATCATTTTGAATGCTGATCCTGTCCTCTGGAATATTAGCTATCCCTCCTAATTTGATGTCATCTGCAAACTTGATAAGCATGCCATCTAAACCTTCATCTAAGTCATTAAGAAAGATGTTGAACAGTACTGGGATCAGGACTGAACCCTGTGGCACTTCACTCGTCCCTTCTTTCCAGAATGAAGAGGAACCATTGGTGAGCACCTTTTGAGTTCAGTCACTTAACCAATTACAAATCCAATTAACAATAGTATTGTCTAGCCCCCCCCCCCCCACCACCACCATTTTATTCATTTGTTTTCTTCTACCCATATATTACTGAACAGCTAAAAAACTTCATCCAGCCAGTTATGGATGACTAAATACCACACATATAAATTCAAACTGGTGATCAGCAACATTTAATTCATTAAATAAATAAATATAGTGTCTATGTGGAATGCATTTTTGACAGCTGAAATAAGTCATAGCAAAAGGTCAAAGAACTTGTGCTTTTGTTTCACATTGATGAGCGTAGAAGTGCTTACCTCCGGATGACCCCCAACTTCAATGTAGGTGCACACAGGATGGAAAGCTCCAGTTCCACAGACATAGAGATGAGTTTGGTTATATGCCTTCAGCACTTTGATGAAGTTAGCACACTCTTTCTATACAAATTTAAAAGAGAATAGCACATATTAATCAAACATATATATTGTATATCAGTCAAATTTCTTCCACAGCTTATTTATGTAGTAATAGCCATCAAACCTGAAACACCAGGTTGAATTATCCACAGGCCATTGTAAACACTGTACTTTAACTCTCATGAAAAAAAGGACTAATCTCATTCACTAAGTAAAGTAGCAAAAAGTGAGAGTTTAGTCTGTCCTGGGTGAACCTATAAGAAGCACCCACATCTTCTACTGTCTCCACTGCAGAGATGCTTCTGATCTTTTCATATATCTGGGCAGGAAAATGGTGTCAGCAGTAGTGGCTGCCCCCTGAGGTGGTTCTGGCGCTTTCCCATCATCGTGGAATGGCCCTTGACTTATCCACAGCTATTAACAAAATTCTGTCCTTGACTTGCTGCTGACATATATATGAGGGGTATTTTTAAAGTAAGGTCCGTTTTGTTGTAGACACTAGTAGTTCGCGCGCATCCTGCAACAAGCATGTGCATCGTGTACCGGCATGCCTCGGGAACAACTGTGCTCAGTTTATTATTTATTTATTTATTACTGTGCTTATATACTGCCGTTTCTCAGCCTAAATCGGTGATTCAACGCGGTTTACAACACAACGACAAGCAGCAATATTCCATTAAAAAGCATAAAAACACATACACAATACACAATATTATTGGGCCACCAATAATAATCCAATGCATCTCTTAATTGTAGTCGCAATCCAATTTCGTCGTCTGTGATTAACCAATCCTTGTTCATCAGTTTCGTTGCACCAGATTAATCGAATGCTTGTTTAAACATCCATGTCTTCAACCTTTTTCGAAATACCATCAGCGAAGGGGCTGATCTCACCTCTATGGGGAGGGCATTCCAAAGCCGAGGGGCCACCACAGAAAAGGCCCTGTCTCTCGTTCCCGCCAGCCGCACCTGTGAAGCCGGCGGGATAGAGAGCAGGGCCTCCCCAGAAGATCTTAGGGTCCTGGTGGGCTGATAGGCTGAGATACGTTCGGATAGATAAGTTGGGCCAGAACCGTTTAGGGCTTTAAAGGCCAGCGCCAGCACTTTGAATTGGGCCCGGTAGCAAATCGGCAGCCAGTGGAGCTGGTACAGCAGAGGAGTTGTATGCTCCCTGCGCCCCGCTCCGGTTAGTATCATGGCTGCCGCCCGTTGGACTAATTGGAGCTTCCGAGCCGTCTTCAAAGGCAACCCCACGTAGAGAGCGTTGCAGTAGTCAAGACGGGATGTAACCAGAGCGTGGACTACCGTGGCCAAGTCAGACTTCCCAAGGTACGGTCGCAGTTGGCGCACAAGTTTTAATTGTGCGAATGCTCCCCTGGTCACCGCCGAAACCTGGGGTTCCAGGCTCAGCGATGAGTCCAGGATCACACCCAAACTGCGAACCTGCGTCTTCAGGGGGAGTGTGACCCCGTCTAACACAGGCTGTAACCCTATACCTTGTTCAGCCTTGCGACTAACCAGGAGTACCTCTGTCTTGTCTGGATTCAATTTCAATTTGTTCGCCCCCATCCAGACCGTCACAGCGGCCAAGCACCGGTTCAGGACCTCGGCAGCCTCCTTAGTAGCAGGTGGAAAGGAGTGACAGAGTTGGACATCATCTGCGTACAGATGACATCGCATTCCGAAACTCCGGATGATCTCACCCAGCGGCTTCATGTAGATGTTAAACAACATGGGAGACAGTATTGAACCCTGAGGAACCCCACAAGACAAAGGTTGTGGGGTTGAACAGGAGTCTCCCAGTAACACCTTCTGAGACCGACCCTCGAGGAATGAGCGGAGCCACTGCAGAACAGTACCTCCAAGACCCATCCCCGCGAGGCGCCCCAGAAGGATACCGTGGTCGACGGTATCGAAGGCCGCTGAGAGGTCGAGCAGCACCAACAGGGACACACTCCCCCTGTCGAGCTCCCGACGCAGATCATCCACTAAGGCGACCAAGGCTGTCTCGGTACTGTAGCTAACCTGTACGGTTCTATTCTGTGCTTTAAAAATGTTTAAGACTATCAACTCACCCTCCGCATGTGAGGTTCGCTCAGTGATACGGTTTTTGTCAGCAAGGAACCTGCCTGCTGCAGAAATTCATCGACAGATTTGTGAAGTGTACGGTGATACTGTTATGAGTGAAAGCAAAGTGCGTAAGTGGGTACGACAATTCAAAGATGGCCGTGACAACGTCCATGATGAGGATCCCTCCAGTCGCCCTTCTTTGATTACAGACGATTTGGTGGCTTTTGGTGGCGGCAAGTTTTTATGAAGAGGGTATTTTAAAATTGGTTCAGAGGTATGATAAGTGTTTGAACAAACTTGGCAACTATGTCGAAAAATAGAGTGAAGTATGTACTTTCTGAAAATAAATTTACTTTTTCAAAATAAACTTTCGTTGTGTACTTATTTTCAAATGGACCTTACTTAAAAAATACCCCTCGTGTGTGTGTGTGTGTGTATATATATGTTATTGATATGCAAATATTGTGTATAATGTTTTTATGGTTTTAAACTGTATACTGTTGATTGTTGTATTTTGTTGTAAACCGCGTTGAGTCACCGGCTAGGCTGAGAAACAGCGGTATACAAGTATAGCATATATATATATATATATATATATATATATATATATATATATATATATGGTAATTCAAGTCTTTGCATACACTTCCCCACAATGCTTCCAACAACAACAAAAAAGTAAAACTCAATATAAACTAACAGGTTCATAAGCAAAATATACAAAACTGATAATAGAGAGGCAAAGGCATACTTTGAACAGTCACAAGCCTCCAGAATAAGTACAGCTTCAATCGTCACAAAAGGCCATAGGAACAGAGCATCTTCAAACTCAATCAGAGATATTGTGTCCCTCAAGCAATGTTCCTCAACACAATTGTCCAGACTGAGAAAACTTGGGACCTCTTCACATGGCCCTTTCGTTGCAGTCATGGACCCTGTGCGCCTTCCCTCCTTCCTTCATTATACAGTGGGGACAGGACAGGGTGTGTTGGCACCCTGTCCCCATCAGATGGGAGAAAGGGTGGTAAATGCATGGCAACACACATTACCCATCATATGGGGAAAAGGGGAGAAAAGTGTGGGTAGCTCCAACAGAATTATTCAAAACACACTTCCCTCTCTGTGATGGTGGAAAAAGTGCCTTGCAGTGCTTCCCCTCAACTGTAGGAGGAATGTTGGTGAGTCCTGCCATGTGCCAACTGATGACATTCAGCGGTCCCCAGCCAAAAGAGGCAAAATGGGACTGTTTTAGCCCAGTGTGAAGAGGTCCATCGAATTATAGAA
Source organism: Anolis sagrei ordinatus (assembly GCF_025583915.1). Lineage (NCBI taxonomy): Eukaryota > Metazoa > Chordata > Lepidosauria > Squamata > Anolidae > Anolis > Anolis sagrei. Next base: position 107,967,477 of record NW_026847549.1, read on the forward strand.
TCATAGAGTTGGAAGAGACCACATGGGCCATCTAGCCCAACCCTTTGCCATGTAGGAAAATCACATATAAAGTACCCTTGACAGATTACCACCCAACCTTTGTTTAAAGCCTCCAAGGAAGGAGCCTCCACCACATCCCGAGGCAGAGAAGTTTTTTCTAAAGTTCAAGTTCTATAATTTGAACTATAATTTGAACCAAGTCCTAGTTTCCAGGGCAGCAAAAAACAAGCCTGCTCCCTCTTCCTTATGACATCCATTCACTTGGCTGTCAAGGCAAATACGTATGAAATAGTCCCTCTATATCCAAAACATCTAAGTATCTGGAATGATGTGTTTTTTAAAGCACACTGAAAAGCTACAGAAATTGATGTCTAATTTGAGATACAAAGAAAATAGTTATTTTTAAATCTAGTGAATGCCTCACTGTAGGAAATCATGCACAGTGGAAAGGGTAAACAATTTTAAGGGTGACCACCTGGAAAGACCCCTGGCTCCATCTCCATTAGCACCTCTTAAATATTTGTGAAGCCCCCACCCCTCCCAAATCAACCCATTTCTCCTTAGGCATTGATTCTGAAGTTTTCTCCTCCACCCATTTCTTTCAGTTTCTCTCAATTCCAACATTTCAACATTCAATGAGAAGTGGAGGACTGTCAAGCTCAACCAGTTGATTTGTCAGGGCAGGTGAGAAAATAACCCTCCGGGATGCCTCAGGTCATTTCCCAGACAAGTTGCAAACAATTCGGTCCAAATAAAACAATAATTCCCCTTTGAAGTAAGGCACAACATTTACACTGTTTTTCAAGTTTGGTTTCTTTTCTAACAGTAAATGTTTTAATAACATGTTGGGATGTGGAAAAAAAATTCCAGAAGAAAACAAATAAGAAAAACAAATATGTCAAGTTTCACTTTTGGGCTTATGCTAAGTATAACCTGATTGGGAAACCAGTTTGTCTCCAATGAATATATTTTTAAAAAGTGGACTCTTGTCTATAAAAGATAATGATATAACAATATTTTGTTACTACAAGGCTGTTTCTCTAGTTGATGTCTTTCTATCTCTCCAAGTGGCAACATATATCCAAATTCAGCAGCACAGATCAAGCATCACCTTTCATACTGTCACTTCACACATTCACTTGTATGTGATGGGAATCAAGTGATATACAGATACGTGGCCCCTGAACTATCGGCTCCAACACAGTAATCAGATGGAAAGTTGTGTAAATATGTCAACTTACTAGCTGTACTCGCCAGACGTTGCTGTGGCCAACCTTTCCTCCCTCTTTCTCTCCTTCCTTTCCTCTTTTTCTTTCCCTTTATCTTCTTCTTTCTTCCATCTCTACCTGTTTCTTTCCTCCCTTTCTTTGCTCTTTGGTTACATCCTTCCTTCCCTGTATTTTTCCTTTCACTTTTTTATTTCCTTCTCTCCTTTCTTGCTTCTCTACCTTTCTTTCTTTCCTTCCTTCTTTCCCTCCCTCCTTCTCTCTTTCCCCCTTTCCCGCCTTCATTCCTTCCCTCTTTCCCTCCTTCTCTCGTTACTTCTTGACTGTCCCTTCCAACTCTATTTTGTAAGTCTATTTGATTTGTATTATGTAGTAATATATAATAGTAACATATTATATAGTAATCTATATAACAATATATAAAATATTGTATTTATATCTTACATAGAAAGAAGGAAAGGACGAAGGAAGGAAAAAGGAAGGGAGGAGGGGAGGAGGGAAAGAAGGGAAGGAAGGAAAGGAAAGAAGGAGGGACAGGAAGGAAGGACAAATGAAGGAAGGAAAGGAAGGAGAAGGAAGGAAGGAGGAGGGAAAGGAAGGAGGGGTGAAGAAAGGAGGGAGGGAAATTAAGGGGAAGGAAACGAAGAAAGGGAAAGAAGGAGGAAAGGAAGGGAGGAAGGAAAGGAAGAAGGGAAAGAAGGAAATGAAGGAGAAGGAAGGGAAGGAAGGGGGAGGGACAGGAAGGAAGGAGGGAGGGACAGGAAGGAAGGAGGGGGAAGGAAAGGAAGGGGAAGAAGAAAGAAAAGGAGGAAAGAAGGGAAGGGAGTGAGGGAGAGAAGGAGTGGAGTGTGGCAGAGGCAGCTACCTCCCGGTCTGGATGTTAATAGGGGAGGGGGGGGGAGTTAAATGTGTGCTCGTGTTGATGGACACAGCCGAGCAGACGGAGGGAGGTAAGAAAGAGTTGGCGAAGGGAACAGTCTCTCTCCCCTCCTCTCTCCTGCCTGCTGCTTCTACCAGGGCATCTTGGAGGAAGAGGAGGCAACGAAAGGGAGGGGACACAGCCAAGAGGAAAAAGGCTGCTGCTTCTGCTGGTGAGGGAGGGACTTGAGGAGTCCATCCACCGTCCTCCTCCTTTTCCTCACTCCAATGGTGCCCACTCTCGCTTGTATGTGTGTGTATGTGTGTGTGTGTGTGGGGCATGCACGCGCACCTGGCTTCTAAGGCTTTAGCTGTTTTCCCACGAGGAGGAGGGGGAGTGGCCATGGGTCTCTTTGTAAACATGCAGTTTCTCCTTTGTGGACATGGAGTTCTGAAGTGCTTTCTGCTTTTTGTTTTTGTGGGTTTTTTTAGTGGAGAACATACATTGGGTTGTTAGGTGTATCGTGTCCAAATTTGGTGCCAATTGCCCCGGTGGTTTTTGAGTTCTGTGAATACCACAAACGAACATTACATTTTTATTTATATAGAAGAGTTGCAGTGGGGTTGCAATATTCTAACATGCTAGTTGGAGGTAAGTCACTACCAGCAGCTCTTATTCACACTTATGCTCTTTGGATTAGTGAAGAGCAGCACTCGAACATTTATGAATATGACTTTACAGCATATTCATAAATCTCAAAGAGAAACAAAATGGGAAGAATTTCAGGTTAATCATGGTGCGTCCCTTACAAAACCCAATCTGTTGGGTTGACAAATGCATATGCATCACTTGTTGATACAGGATTAAGTGACAACTTCCATGTGTGGAAGCCCTTCAAACATAGGTTTCACATCACTTGTATAATCATAAAGGAAATGCACTTCAATGGCAGCAATTCACTTCAGCATATCTTTAAACAGAGTCACAAAGTTTTCAGTTTACTTTCTCACTCTAAAATATATATTTATAGTGTGGGGCACACTAACGCTTCATTATCCCAATCTGCTAGACTACAAGGGTCTTTTTTTAAATGGAGTTAATCAACACACAACTATAGGATTTTTCAGATTGGCCCTGTGCTGACTCCCATCTGTTGTGAGTCTTCTGTACAAGCCTGAGTGTGTGCATAAACTGTATTTGCATACTCTGTTTCCGCAAACATATCATTTAGGCATTCAAAGGTACTCTGCAGAAGCGCTAAACAAAGTGCTGAGTTTAACATCAAGAATAGTGGATGGGAAGTTCCACTCCTTATTGAACATGTTGTTTATTGCTGAAGTTCAAGATATCTCCACAGGATAATAATAATAATAATAATAATAATAATAATAATAATAATAATAATCCTTTATTTGTACCCCGCTACCATCTCCCACAGGACTCGGTGCGGCTTACAAGAGGCCGAGCCCAAAGTACATCATTAGCAAAAATACAACAACAACAATACAATGCAACAATAAATAACTCATAACAAAGCAGAACAATAACAGAAACACAACACTGTTAAAAACCTGTTGCAGTGCCAAATGTAATGGTTAAAATTCTAAAAATGCTGGGCATGTCCAGGTGAGGTAAGATGGATATTTTGGGAATAGGTGTGCAGACAATTCTAGCTCTCTCATAAAGTGCATTAGGGACATTACTTGGGATTCCTTAATCTGGGAAGGCACACTGGAACATCCATGTTTTCAAGCTCCTTCTGAAGACTACCAGAGTTGGGGAGTGCCTGATGTCCTTGGGGAGGGAGTTCCAGAGTCGTGGGGCCACCACCGAGAAGGCCCTGTCCCTCGTTCCCACCAATCGCACTTGTGATGCCGGTGGGATCGTGAGCAGGGCCTCACCAGATGAACAAAGAGATCATGTGGGTTCGTATACGGAGATGTGGTCACGCAGGTAGGTAGGTCCCAAACCATTTAGGGCTTTGTAGGTAAGCACCTGCACCTTGAATTGACTCCGGGAAATGAACGGCAGCCAATGGAGCTCCTTGAACAGGAGGGTAAGGAGCACCAGTTAACAACCTGGCCGCTGCCCGTTGAACCAACTGAAATTTCCAGGGCATTTTCAAGGGCAGCCCCACGTAGAGTGTGTTACAGTAGTCCAATCTGGAGGTATATTTAGCATGATCTGGTATATTTAGCAAAACAAGTTTGGTGGCAAGTCAACAAGTGTAATGATTTTAATTTCTTCTTCCTAGAAAAGGGGTCCTAATGATAACATGTGCACACATTCTTGCAAAGATGCCAGTCAACTAAACTGGACCAAGTCCCCACTTGTCAGTTTCAGAAGTGAAAACATGATAGATGAATTGCACTGATCACAATGGAATTACCAATTTGCCCTTTTCTCTTGACATCACTACAGCCTCATATTTAATTGAGCTATTTTCAGGCTAGAGTAATACTGACCATTGTAGTATAAGCACAAATACATACATGGACTACATGAGGACTGCCTTATTGCATATAAGTCACAATTTTTCTCCTTTTCACCAAAAAAGGTGATCACAACTATTACATGGTGAAAAAAAATCATCACCTCCTTTCAACTCCAGTGCCCCACTTGCCTGTGCACCAGCCTGACTCCTTTCAGGTATGGTGTTAACATGCAGCTGACTTTGAAAGAACTCGATTGAAGAGAGTGATAATACCAGCTCAGAGGAACAAAGTACCACAGCTGAAAGGGGGTGGGCAATTGAGCAAGTGAAGCTGCTCCTGCTCGCCCACCCACTCCTCTTTCAGATAAGGTGCTCCACTGAATCTGGTGCTTTCTTCAACTCAGTGGTTTTGGACTCTGCTGAATGAAGTGCCATACCTGAAAGGTGAGCAGGCATGTGGGCAAGTGAAGCACTGTACTTGAAAGGCAGGTGGACATGTCAGCGACATCCTCAGCTGCTGCAAGAAGATTGCACAGACAGACTACAAGCAGAGGCATAACACCGTTGCTCAGATGATTCACTGGAACTTGTGCCACGAATACCATCTGCTTGTGGTGGAATCACAAGCCGGAAAAAGTTACAGAGAATGAACACATCAAACTCCTCTGGGACTCCCGGATTCAGAGAGACAGAGTTTTGGAGCATAATACTCCTGACCTCGCAACCATGTTAAAAAACAAAGTATGGATCGTTGATGTCACAATCCCAGGTGACAGCAGGATTGCAGAGAAACAACTGGAAAAGCTGACACAATATGAGGATTTAAAACTCGAACTGCAAAGACTCTGGCACAAACCAGTAAAGGTGGTCCCAGTAATGACCGGCACACTGGGTGCAGTGCCTAAAGACATTGGCCTGCACTTAAACACAATCAGCGCTGACAAAATTACCATCTGCCAGCTGCAGAAGGCCACCTACTGGGATCTGCACATGTGCTGTTGCGTAAGACTGTAGACAGGACATAAATTCTGTGTGCCCAACGGGACGCCGGGGCTGCCTCAGATTAAAGGCCTTTGGATTTCCTTAAACACAGTCTTTAGATTGCTTAAAGGTTCAACAAAGTTCTTTGTTAAAGAAAACAAACAGGTACTTTAAGGCTTTCTTAACAGTCTATTGGCTCTCTCTCAATCTTGTCCACAGGGAACAGGCACTATCTTCATAACTGTAACTAATGGGGAAATCCTTAACTTCTAATCTGGGCAGTCTGTCTTTGCCTCTGTTGGCGTGGAGCCCCTACACCCTGTACCAACTGCTTCTGGCTTCCGCGAGTGACCTTTACCAAGCAGAGCTTTGCAGACTTCTAGGGAAAAAGGAGTTCAGGTTTCAGTGATGGCTGACTGAAGTCCCTCAGCAAAGGAGCTGTAAGGCTGTATGATCCTCGGCCAAGCTGTGGGCTGTATAACCCCGGCCAAGCTGTAGAGGACGAAGCTTTCTACAGGAGCTCTTGGTATTATGTCCTGCATGAAAAGCTTCTCTGTGTGGACTGAACTCAAAATGGCTCCTATTCCCTCTAAAACTCAAAAAGGGGGCAGGACCAGGGAACCTAATTATAATTGACAGGTGGCTTGCCCTATGATTGCAGCCAAAAGAAGCCACCTATCTACAGAGTCTCTGAAACTTAGGACACAACAAACATTCAGTGCAAAGCAAACAAAATCGGAGCTCCTGGTACAGCTGTACCTGCACAACACGCATTATTCGCCGATACATCACACAGTCCTAGACACTTGGGAAGTGTCCGACGTGTGATCCAATTCAACAGCCAGCAGAGTGTCTGCTGTGGACTCATCTTGTTGTGTTTCAAATTATTATTATTATTATTATTATTATTATTATTATTATTATTATTATTTATTTGACCAGTCATATGACCATTTCAAAATATAACACGAGTAGTAAAACATGGCAAAAAGGTGAGGACAGCAGCTGATCTTCTATTTACAGTCAAAGTCTTATTTTCCTGGTTCTTCTTTCAGGAAATCTGCTCTTTTCTTGATAGCTTTCAGAATAAAAAGGCTTACATCCTTACATCCAATATTATCCAACTGCAGGTCCCCCAACAGAAATTATCTTCTGACATCCCTCTTGCAAGGTCAGGAAAGATCCATCATAATCAGAGTAAGCCTGTTTTCAAATGATAAATTTATCAAAATAAATTTAGGAAGGTCCTATCACATGCTTCACACACTGCCGTTCAAACCATCATAAATTATGTTTATAGTTAGTTCTCAATTCCAAGGGCTGAAACTCACAATTATTCCATTAAGATTAACTCTGTGCCTCTCCAGTGAAAAAAAGTGTATGTTCAGTGCGAGTCTGCCTTTAGAATACTTAGCGATTTGCAGAGCAGACCACTTACATTTCTCTACCTACAAATAAGTCGAAAAATGACAAGTAGAATTAAGTGGTATGAGAATAGACCCCTAAGGCTAAATTCTTCCACCAGTTCTTTCAGACTTTCAGAGTGCGGTTCTATTAATGTCAACAAAGTTAGTCCAAATTGATGCCAGAAAAATATGTGTCTCCACCCTCTCTTTTTAATTTGCCTCTCATCTAAAACGCATCGTATTTTAACTAAGGATTATTGAAGGGAAAAAAAGACCCAATGAAATACTAGGAGGGGCTACTAAAAGCAATAAACTTTCAACTATAAAATATATTTATTAACCACTGAATGTTTCCATTCCCGCTACAATGGCAGCAATAGTTTTTCTATATTTTACAACAGTTTTTTTTTTTACAAAAAATGCTCTAAGCTCTGTTAGAATCTTTTACAGCCATAGTAGAATGGGTTGTTTTATATATTTTATGCCACTGGAATAAAAAAGAGTAGGAGGGTATTAATTAAACCACAGAAAAGAACTCCGTCCACCAAGGGAAAGAGTTTAAAAGGGCAGTTTTCTTGACTTTCTATTTGATACAATAAAACTTATGGGGCACAATCTTGTAAAAGTTAGTTGAAATTATGGCCCCATGAAATCAGGCTAACACTGAGGATTATTTGCTTTAGTGGGATGATCCAGCTAATTCCTATGCATGGTGATGAAGAACACATTTTTTAAAAATGTAAAGCTCAATATGAGTGCTGCATTACTCTTGGAGCATAGATGGCCATAAAATTGAACAAGTTACATCCTTCAAATATCTAGGAGTAGTTTTACAATCTAATGGTAGCAGAAGAGCTCATGGGGATCAAGTATCCAACACCGCGCAGAGGAGCTCAATTGCCATTCCTAAATAATATCTTAGGACAAGAGGGGGCCGCTTCACACCGGCAGCGCTCAAGCTGTTTGAAGCTAAGTCATTAGCCCAACTCTTGTATGGTGCTCAGCTGGGCCCCTTCCCCAGTTTTGCCCCATTAGAGCTGGTTCAGTCAAAGTTTCTGAGATCGGCCTTGCAGGTCGATGCGTTTCTACTGCCACCCTGCGACTAGAGACGGATTTTATGAGAGTGGAGGCCAGGATGTGGGTGGCCATACTCAACCTCTGGCTCAGACTATCCCGTGCACCCTTTGGTCTTGCCCCACTAACCATGAAGGATGACTTCCAATCCACATGGAAGCAGGTGGTAGCATCCAAAATCTCCTCATTGGGATTTTCTCCAGGTCTACTACTCGCTATGGATTACAATCAAGCCAAAGCACTTATTAAACAATGTATCACAGACGCAGAGCGACAACTAGATCTGGCCTCGGTTCCAACCTTCCTTATCAATGAAGACAGCAGATATCTTGCCTCCCCTATGGCATATTTAACAAACATAGAGGTTCCCATTCATCAAAGGGCTTTCACCCTGGCTCGATGCCACGCTCTCCCATCAGCTGTACTCGAAGGCCGCTACTGGAAGATCCCTTTCCCAGAGAGACTCTGCCCCTGTGACTCAGGTCATGTAGAAACAATAGAATATGTGCTCCTCCAGAGCCTGTTCCACAGGGATATCCGTGCCAGGCTTATCTTACCTCTGTTATACAAGCACCCAGGCCATTCGTTCAGGATAATTTTATACCTCCATGCTACTTGCAGATATTAATTAAGCTACAACCTACAATGTTGCAAATTCTGTGCAGCAGCATACAAAATCCGTCAGGGAATGACCAGTCCCAAACGTTAACTGTGTGTCCAGTAATCTTCTTCTCTGAATCTATAATTTGGTGATGGATCTGGGCATTGTATGTTTTTACCCTGTTTCCCCTTCCCTTCTGCTCCCTCACCCATATTGTGCTTCAGTAGTTATATTTATATTTTTAATGTACCAAACATACCAAGGTTGTATGAAAATGTGACTATTTCCTGTGCTGGTCAATGACCGAAATAAATGATTTGATTGATTGGAGTGCTGCATTTAAGTCTGAGTCACAATGAATGTGTTCCATCTTCCAGGAGCTTGGTTTGCATTGCTCTTTAGTTGCTTGAAATAGCACCCCTTTGCTTTTTCCCCAGGGTTGCTGCAGTCTTAGCAGCACCCTGAAAGTTAATTATTAACAGAGGCTGGAAGCAAGCCTGCAAGCCTTTTTGCAGCTATTGGTTTAAAAAGTGTCCTTTTGGTCTAGAGATCGCCTTTTTCCTGGGGATGAGATCTCCATTTTGGAAAAGCCCTCTGTAAAAGGATGAAGGGGTCTTTTATTACACATGTGACGGGGGGGGGGGGAACCTTTCTTTTCAATCCCACCGCTGTCACCAATGTAAGGGAATATACGAGGAAATTACAGGTGATGAGAGAGAACGATGTGTGTGTAATGGTAGGTTTGCTGCCACCACCCCAAATTACAGTTTGAGGAATAGTCTTGTTGATGTACTTGAGGTAAAATGTCCCTATACACCGGTTCTTCCTTTTGGCTCCCTTTCTGGTGACTGAACTGTAGAGATGTGGAGGCTTACTGGATCTAACCTTATATGATTAAACAAGGCTGAGGCAGATTAACAGTAAACTAGAGAACAGGTTTATTGAAGTATTTGAAGCAAACAACTGAGTACTGAGAGGTGCATACACGTAATTTGTTTCTGAAGCACAGACTTATTAAGCAAATGGTTTCTTTAGAACGAGTAACTTATCCTTAACAAGAGCTACTTTCCGCACACTATCCTGTAATATGTAACAGTGCGTTTCTTTGACCAGACGCCCTGGCTGCCTTCCAGAGTATCTAGGTTTCCCCTGGACTACTCTGAACTTTAGGGAAATAAACCCACTTGTATTCTGTCCTAATACAAGTAAACAAGCCTTCACTTTGACTGCCCTAGTCAAACTATACAGAAGCACTTGCTCTTTAATTATTCCCTAACAGGCTAACTCTTAGCTCACTAAGAAACTCTCTTCTCCCTGTCTGAAATCCTAATCCTTTCTCTGCTACATCAAATCCTTCTCTCTCCTAGATCAAATCCTTCTCTCTCTCCTGTCAGAAATGACAGCCTATTTACACTCTCCTTCAACTCCTCGCCTTGGGGTCTGAACCAATCAGGAGTTAGCTGACTCCTCCCCTTGCCTCTCTGCCTATACCATCATGTCAGCCATCCTGAGCTGCCTTCCCAACATGGAGGCCAGCTCACTGAATTCCAGGCTGCGGCCTACAAAGAAAAGGTATGAGTTCATTACACCCTCCTGCTTTCTTTAGTTTAGAAAAAGCCTCAGATGTGCTGGTGGCCAGCTAGGCAAGCTCGGACAAGCCATTGTGAGTATGATTGAGATTAGGGTCAAGGTTACCCTCTCGCCTTTGAAACTGGCGTTGAGCTCAGTGCTGGGGTAGAGAATATCTCTGGATTTTTTAAAAAAATATAATCTTTATTCAGTTTTGAAATTCCATTAAAATATAGATGTATAGTAAATTAAGAAAAGAGAAGAAGAGAAAGAGAAAGAAAAGAAAGAAGAAAAAGAAAGAAAAAGAAAAAAAGGTAACAAAAATGGATTAAAATAAATTGTTAGACTTCCTGGTGTCTTCCGGAGATCTGTATTTCTTTTCTCTTCTTCCTCCCTTTCCCTCGTCCTGTCTTCCTCCTCTCCTCTCATATTCTTACTCTTCCTTTTTTCCTTTTCCTCCTTTCTTCCTTAACTAGATCAAAATCTTTTTATTCTTTTGTCTAAAGTATTCTGTAACCTTTTCCCAGTTTGTCTCTTGCATATTTATTCCTTTACTTCTTGATATAAGAAAGGTAAGTCTGTCCATATTCTTAATCTCCAATATTTTTGCTAGTCTCTCGTTTTCATCTGGTAATTCTCTTTGTTTCCATTTTCTGGCGTAGCATATCCTTGCTGCTGTTGCCATTAAAAACAGAAGTTTATCAGTATTTTTCTCTAATTCCAGATCATGGATTCCTAACAGGAATAGTTCTGCCTTCCATGGAATCTTTATCTTTAGAATTTCTTGTAGTTCTTTCTGTACTCCTTTCCAGTATTCTTTAGCTTTATTGCAGGTCCAACACAGGCAAAAATACGATCCTTCCTTTTCTTTACACTTCCAGCAACTTGTGCTGGTGTTGTTATAGCTTTTCCCTAACCTTTTGGTGTCATGTACCAACGGTAGGCTGTCTTTACCCAGTTTTCCCTTAGATCAATTGCATAGCAGTATTTAAGTTTTACCTTCCAGATTTTTTCCCATTCTTCTTGTTTGATGGTTCTCCTAATATTTGCATCCCATCTTTTTCTATAATTTCCCCCTTTTGTTTCCAACTTACATTCTAATAATTTTTTATATATCTTTGTTATTAACTTCTTTTCTGAGTCCATTATCTTGTCCCAATTTTTTTTTCCTGATTGAACCCTATCTTCTTGTTATTTTTGTATTTTTCTGTAATTGTCCAATATTCTAGCCAGGATTTTTTTTTGGTCTGACGTGTTTAGTTCCTGTTGCGATTTTAAGATCATTTCTCCTTCTTTTTTTTTTTTTTAGTAGATCCTTGTATTTTGGCCATTTATGCCACCCCATACAACGTCTTTGGCCAGCTTCCAGAGGTGATACCCACAGAGATGTATTCTTATATAAGTTATTTTTATATTTTTTCCCAAACCTTCAAGATTGATGATCTTATAAAATGATTACCAATTTTTTTCATTTTTATTTCTTTTATACCAGATATACGTGTGCCAGCCTTCCCTTAATTCTATCCCCTCTAGTATTAGTAGCCTCTTTTTCTCCAATTTTGCCCAGTCTTTAGCCCAGATCAAGGCATTTGCCTCTAGATATAATCCTAGATCCGGAGTTGCCAGTCCACCTTTCTCTTTACTTTCTATCATGTTATCCTGGCGAATCCTCATTTTTTTTAATTCCATATGATTTTTTTTATATCTTTGATATTTTTTTGATATCTTTTGATATCTTTTAAAATTTTCATATTCCTAATAATTTGCAGGTTTTTAAATAAAAATATCTCTGGATTTCTCTGCCATTGAGAAAGGCTTCATTACTTCATCTCCAAAACTAATCTTGAGCTTAGATAGGGGAAGACCTGCTCTTTCTGAAAGATAACAGCTAAGGGTTAGGGTAAAAGATCCCAGGATTTTTTCTACCATTGAGGATAAGTTAACTCAGTAACTGAAGGAAAAGGGAAAGAAAGAACATCCATATGGTTTCCCAAATTGACTGTTCTTGTTTGTAACTTCGTCAAGCTGTGCCAAGTCTGTCAAGGACTTTGTAAAATAAATGTTCTGTTGATGTTCAATTCTGGACTGGCCTCAGTCGCTGAGAATTTTGAGGTTCTAAGAAAGGCACCCACGGTTCGCCCAGATAAAGAGAGAAGCACATGTTAGTTTTAAGTTTATAGTGTCTGGGTGTGACAGCACAAAACGTATGTTGCCATGTGGTCATTACTTTCTTATTAGCCTGGATCAAATGGGATTCTCACATAAACTATGTGAAGCAATAAAATAATGAATCCATGCAGCAAGTGCCTTTTATTAAACTTCTGTCATGCTCCAAATGTTGTACAGCTACTATTTTGCATCCAATGGAGACAGCAAACTCTATCTCCAGAGTATAGCTGTTGTTTCTTTACCAGTGCTATTCAACATCTTTGTCAATGACTTGGATGATGGAACAGAGAGCATGCTTATCAAATTTGTAGATTACACTAAATTGGAAGAAGTAGCTAATACCCCAGAGGACAGGGTCCCAATCCAAATGTCCTTAACGGATTGGAGAGCTGGGCCAAAAGTAACAAAATGAATTTCAACAGGGAGAATAGTGAACCCTATTGACATGAATTACTTTTGGCAGAAGCATACCATACAATTCTGTTGTGAGACCTAGAAAATACCTCTCCAGTATTTCTATGTAGTTAAGCACAACTATATGGTCAATTTCCCATGGAAACATACCACAGAATCATGCTGCCGGATTAGAAAATGCTTAGAGAGAACATATTTTTTCAGATGTGAGTACGTGAAATAACAGGTAATGGTCCTGAGAATACAGGGTTTTACTGTAATTATTTTTTCTATTTGCTGGTTCAATTGATTTTATTGCTGCATTTTCACAGAAAAGTAAATTGACCATTTAACTGCAACTTTCCATTCCTGTCTGAAAACAACATTTCGGTGTGAAAACTATGAAGCAGATGATTTATTTATTTTTATTTATTTTTATTGATTTATCACATTTATTACACACTATTGCAGATGTTTTAAATGCACAAACCCATCACCTTTTGTCTTTGTTTTGGCGGTGCCACATCACTACTTTAAATTTATATGGAATAATCCATATTTGATGTTGTATTCTAACTACTTGACTGCAATCCTAAAATGAATTTATCATGGGTTTTCTTGGCATGATTTTTTCAGAGGACTTTTGTTGTAGTAGAGTGTGCTGGTCAAGCTACAACTGGTATTAGAAGGGGAAAGAGGGCTGCTCAGGTGTAGGAACAAGAGCAGCAAAGGAAATGAATTAGGGAGATATTCATGGCACCTACAGATACTGATTCGTTCAAAGGTTTCTCAGATTCTGAAATGAAGAAGGAGGGAGACGGGAGTAGAGATTTGAAGCAGGTTACTCGGGAGCAAGAATCAGATGAAGAACGGGAAAGGAAGCAGATCCGTCAAATACTTAATGCTCCAACTGAGGAGGAAGACTTTATGGGGTTCACGGGGAGTGATGGGACTGGGAGTGATAACGGAGAGGAGGATGGGCTGGACTGGACCTGTGTGCAAGAGATCAGGGACATATGTACACAACCAACATCTAGTGATGAGTTTGAAGGGTTTTCAGGAGACTGGCAACCTGGTAATACAAGGGGTGATCTCAGTCTTGATAGACACTGGGAAAGTTGGAGGGACAGGCGGTGGCGATCAGCTGTGGAAGCTAAGGCACCTGAGAGTGATGAAGACAGGGTGGAGAGCAGTTCATCATCCGATAATGAGTTATAGGATATAAGAAGGTATCAAACATTGGGGACTTTGCAGTAGGCAAAGTGTTGTATTCGTGTTTGGGATTTTGTTGCTGCCATTATTCTTGACTTGGGTCCTGGGACTGCAGATTGCTGTGTTTCCGTGCTTCTACAGACTAGAATCTCATAAGTGCTGACTTCAACTCCCGTTTTGACTCCGGATTGTTTTTGGACAACAACATCGCTTCCTGGACTTTATCTTCTGCTTGTGAACGTGTTTTGACTTGGGACTGTTTCTGGACTACGGTTTTGTTTACTTCCACCTTGTTTCCTCATAGTTATTGAACACTGTGATTTTGAAGCAGTTTGCTAGAACATTTTGTTATCCCGGATTATATTCCAGTATAATCCGGATTATCTGCTACGTTTTGTTTTTTTGCACAGCAGTTGCTGCAGTCTTTTTAGTTATTGCTAGTAACACTGAGTTAAGCGTTTCTAAGCTATTTTTGTTACATTAATAAACATAGTTTGGACTTTTACTGTGTGATTGGCTCCTTTAAGGCTTCTGGTTCATGACAACTTTGAAGCTGAGAGAGTATGAGCTGTTTAAAATCACCCAGTGGGTTTCCAAAGCCAAACATGCTTGCTTGGCATCAATTGCCACACCAAGAACCACATGCCAATAAAAACAGGAAGTGCCAACAAAAAAAATCCATATTACTACCAAGGCCCCTTAGAGGCATGCTGCTATTAAGCACAATTAAATTTGCATTTGTAAAATGATTGCCACATAGTGTAGGAAACCTCCCTGTGGGCAGAAGGTTTGTTATGACATAGCCAAGTCTGAAATATTCTGCCAATTTTATTAGGGTTCTACAACGCCCTCCATGGAGCATTGGTATGATGGCATTTTGAGACAACTTAGCTGTGAAACTTGGCATGTTACCAGTCTCCAAACTGGTAACAAAGTGCCTCAGCTTCAATGCAAAGCTATTTCTCCCACTTGTCTGGCTCTGAGCCTGGAATGACTTAGCCTGTCTCAAATTGGGCTTGTCCAACTTGGCACCAGCTCATTGTTGCTGCCTTACCCTCCGGCCGACAGGATATTTGTTCTTAATGGGGAAATCAGAGCCAATAGAACTGAATGGTTAAAGACTGTGTGTGTCCTTAAGACAGTAAAATGTTGGGAAGCATGGCCAAATTTTCTCTCTGTGTGTATGAATATACGTATAAGGCATATGCATATGCCTATGCATGCACACAGTATATTATTATTAATGGTTGATGAATTAGAATTAATACAGGCTGATACCTCTTCGACTGCAATTGAAGAGGTGTTTTAGTTTTATAAGGTCTTTAGCTTTCTTTGCCAAAGAATGATAGCCTCGCCATGCTACAAATCCCAGGATCCTATAGCATTCTAATATGAAAGTTAGAGTGATGTCAAAGTGCATTAATTTTAGATTGTAGATGCATCCTACGTTTACAGGCATCATTTATGCATGATTATATAGATCAGGATCAATGCAAACAGCTATTTATTTATTGTATTGTTGAAGGCTTTCATGGCTGGAATCACTAGGTTCTTGTGGGCTTTTTCAGGCTATAGCCATGTTCTAGAGGCATTTCTCCTGACGTTTCGCCTGCATCTATGGCAAGCATCCTCAGAGGTAGTGAGGTCTGTTGGAATTAGGACAATGGGTTTATATATCTGTGGAATGGCTGGGGTGGGGCAAAGAGCTCTTCTCTGCTGGAGCTAGGTGTGAATGTGTCAACTGACCACCTTCATTAGCATTTGAAGGCCTGGCTGAGCCTGGGAAAACCTTTTGTTGAGAGGTGTTAAGATGTCCTTGTTTGTTTCCTCTCTGTTGTTTTGCTGTTGTAATTTTAGAGGTTTTTTAAATACTGGTAGCCAGATTTTGTTCATTTTCATGGTTTCCTTTCTGTTGAAATTGTCCACATGCTTGTGGATTTCAATGGCTTCTCTGTGTAGTCTGACATGGTGGTTGTGAGAGTGGTCCAGCATTTCTGTGTTCTCAAATAATATGCTGTGTCAAATGCTAATTAATCAAGGGTTCTGCTATGGCTGACTTCTCAGGCTGAATTAGTCTGCAGTGCCCTTAATGTTCCTTGATTCGTGTCTGGGCCTTGCTTCGTTTGAGGGTCCCTATGTAGACTTGTCCACAGCTGCATGGTATACGGTAGACTCCTGCAGAGGTGAGAGGATCCCTCTTGTCCTTTGCTGAACGTAGCATTTGTTGGATTTTCTTGGTGGGTTTGTAGATTGTTTGTATGTTGTGTTTCCTCATCAGCTTCCCTATGCGGTCAGTGGTTCCCTTGATGCATGGCAGGAACACTTTTCCTCTGGGTGGATCTTCATCTTTACTCTCGTGGCTTGTTCTTGGTCTTGCAGCTCTTCTGATGTCTGAGGTGGAGTAATCCACAAGCATGTGGAAAATTTCAACAGAAAGGAAGAGACCATGAAAATGAACAAAATCTGGCTACCAGTATTAAAAAACTCTAAAATTACAACAGCAAAACAGCAGAGAGGAAACAACCAGGCACATCTTAACACCTCTCAACAAAACATTTTCCCAGGCTCAGGCAGGCCTTCAAATGCTAATGAAGGTGGTCAGTTGAAACATTCACACCTAGCTCCAGCAGAGAAGAGCTCTTTGCCCCACCCCAGCCATTCCACAGATATATAAACCCATTGTCCTAATTCCAACAGACCTCACTACCTCTGAGGATGCTTGCCATAGATGCAGGCGAAACGTCAGGAGAAATGCCTCTAGAACAATGGTTCTCAACCTTCCTAATGCCGCCGTAAGTCATAGATGTGTAATATTTATTTGTCGTGTCAGGGCAACCAGTCAATTATATTACATTTCTAACAGAACAAAGCAAACAAACAGACAAAATACAAAATTTGTGAGTTTGGTAGTTGATTAAATGTCCTTTGACCAGTATCTGGCCACTTGGAGTGCTTCTGGTGTTGCTGCAAGAAGGTCCTCCATTGTGCATGTGGCAGGGCTCAGGTTGCATTGCAGCAGGTGGTCTGTGGTTTGCTCTTCTCCACACTCGCATGTCGAGGATTCCACTTTGTAGCCCCATTTCTGAAGATTGGCTCTGCATCTCGTGGTGCCAGAGCGCAGTCTGTTCAGCGCCTTCCAAGTCACCCAGTCTTCTGTGTGCCCAGGAGGGAGTCTCTCATTTGGTATCAGCCATTGATTGAGGTTCTGGGTTTGAGCCTGCCACTTTTGGACTCTCGCTTGCTGAGGTGTTCCAGCGAGTGTCTCTGTAGATCTTAGAAAACTATTTCTAGATTTAAAGAATTTGCAAAAGTGGCAAGAAAGCTGTATGCATTTCAAATACAAACCTTGCACTCATCTTTTGAAAAAAACAAGAACCAATCTAAAGAAAGGTTGCAATGTTAGATTCTTCTGCACATAGTCCACATCTATAAGCAAAGCTTTAAATGTATTAGTGTTTGATATAGTATTTCTATATCAAACAGAGAAGCAGTAAAATTTTCTATAAAAGAAAACTATAGGAGCAAAAAACCAAAAAGATTAAACAACAAACGTTAACAGATATGAAACCCTGATTATGTCGTATTACACAGATTTTTCCCATACTGTTACAAAAATAAAGTTCCACCATCTGTCAAAACACCTGCTCTGCATGTGAAAAGAGAAGAAAAACAAAAAATAACTTCAGTGTTTCCATTAGATTCCAATCATTACCTTTTATGTATATGTTTGGAAATTACACCTTTAGGGCAAGTTCTAACAGTGTCACAGCATCGGAATCCAATGGAATGGGGAGGGGGTATACAATTGCTATAAGAAATAGGTGGTAGAGATATAAGCCTGCACCTGTAACTGAATGAGGTTTATAATCTCAGTAATAACTAAATTAGACACAGGGATGTATTGATGGAGGGGGCAGTAGGACAGCAACGGCTTCCAAAGTGACCCATTTAAGGTGGAATCCGGTGTCAAACAGGGATGTGTTATTGCCCCAACTTTATTCTCCATCTTCACCGCTATGATACTTCACCTTGTTGATGGGAAGCTTCCCACTGGAGTGGAAATCATGTATCGGACAGATGGCAAGCTATACAACCTCAGCAGACTGAAAGCCAAAACCAAGGTTACAACAACATCTGTTATAGAACTCCAGTATGCTGATGACAACGTCATCTGTGCGCATTCAGAAGATCTACAAGCCACTCTAAACAGCTTTGCAGAAGCATACGAGAAGCTCGACCTGTCCTTGAACATTGAAAATACCAAGGTGCTGTTCCAGCAGACACCAGCCAACCCCTGTCCAATGCCAGTGATACAGCTTAATGGTGTAACATTAGAAAATGTTGACCATTTCCGCTACCTTGGCAGCCACCTCTACACCAAAGTCAACATCGACACCGAAATACAACACCGCCTGAGCTCTGCGAGTGCAGCATTTTTCCAATGAAGCAGAGAGTGTTTGAGGACTGGGACATCCGTAGGGTAGCCAGGATTTCGTTTCGGGGGGGGGGAGGGGGGGGGCTGAATTCTTTTCAGGGGGGGTTTGGGGGGGGGCTGAGTTTCGGGGGGGGGCTGAGTCTGAGTGAAAGAGGGTCTAGCCTAGCAAACCTTTTGTATCATTACCCCAATACCCCCATGCATATGGGATATATTGAGTATGGTGATCAGATCATGATATGAATAAACATAACAGTTTCAATAATGCACCAGTAAGGCCTTTTCGCGAACCACCATGAGAATTTCGGGGGGGGGGGCTGAAGCCCCTCAAGCTCCCCCCCCCCCGGTGTTTGAGGACTGGGACATCCGTAGGGAGACCAAGGTGCTTGTTTATAGAGCTATTGTCCTCCCAACCCTGCTATATGCCTGTGAGACGTGGACTGTCTACAGACGTCACATGCAACTCCTGGAACGATTCCATCAGCGCTGCCTCCGGAAAATCCTGCAAATCTCTTGGGAAGACAAGCGGACAAAGGTCAGCGTGCTGGAAGAAGCAAAGACCACCAGCATTGAAGCAATGGTCCTCCGCCATCAACTCCGCTGGACCGGCCACGTTGTCCGGATGCCCGACCACCGTCTACCAAAGCAGTTGCTCTATTCCGAACTCAAGAACCGAAAACAGGAATGTTGGTGGACAGGAAAAGAGATTTAAGATGGGCTCAAAGCCAACCTTAAAAACTCTGGCATAGACACTGAGAACTGGGAAGCCCTGGCCCTTGAGCGCTCCAGCTGGAGGTCAGCTGTGACCAGCAGTGCTGCAGAATTTGAAGAGGCACGAATGGAGGGCGAAAGGGAGAAGCGTGCCAAGAGGAAGGCGCGTCAAGCCAACCCCGACCGAGACCGCCTTCCACCTGGAAACCAATGCCCTCACTGCGGAAGAAGATGCAGAGCAAGAATAGGGCTCCACAGCCACATACGGACCCACAAGAACACCGGAAGACAATCATCCTCGGAAAACGAGGGATCGCCTAAGCTGAAAAGTAAGGACATTACCCACGTGGGTAAGAATTCTGCTCCATGAAAGAAATTTTCCTTCAATCACCACATTTCTAATGTCCCAGCAACTTAAAATGTCAGTTAAGTGTTTAGAAATATAATTTAGAAATTCAAAGAAAAGAACATGGCAGAATTCTGAAAATCCCACCAAACCTCCAAAATACCTCACACATTTGCAAAACCTATGTAAAGGAAACAAGGGACCTCTTCCATTTTTTGCTTGCTGCTGGACTCATGTTTGGTATATCTGCAGCTGTGTGTGAAAATCCATCTCCAACTTTGACTTTTGTGCCGAGCACTAGAGACATTCAGTGCTTCATCAGAGAAAAGCAAGATTAGTAATTTTGGCTTTTGAAAGTAATATGCTTGAAGGGATATGAAGTGAAGCCTTTCTCGCAAGTTTGCAAAGAAATCAGAGGACACTGGACTTTATTAACAGCTCAAATCCTTATCTTAGAAGGGTTCGCACAATATGAATTTAATTTCTAGTAGTTGCTGTCTCATTTATAAAATATATAAGTCATTTTCAAATCTATATAAATTAAAATGTAATGTTCGTTTGTGAGATTAACATAACTCAAAAACCACTGGACAAATTGACACCAAATTTGGTCACAAGACACCTACTAACCCAAGGAGTGACCATCACTCAAAAAATTGATTTTGTCATTTGGGAGTTGTAGTTGCTGGGATTTATAGTTCACCTATAATCAAAGAGCATTCTGAATACCGTTAGTGATGGAATTGGACCAAACATGGCACACAGGACTACTATGGCCAACAGAAAACACTAGAAAGGTTTGGTGGGCATTGACCTTGAGTTTGGGAGTTGTAGTTCACCTACATCCAGCGAGCACTGTGGATTCAAACAATGATGGATCTGGACCAAACTTGGCACAAATAGTCCATATGCCCAAATATGTATACAGGTGGAGTTTGGGGGAAATAAACTTTGACATTTGGGAGTTGTGGTTACTGGGATTTATAGTTCACCTACAACCAAAGAGCATTCTGAACCCCACCAATGATGGATTTGGGGCAAACTTCCCACACAGAACCCCCAAAAGAAAATAGAAAATACTTAAGGCCACCCAGTCCAACTCCCTTCACCAGGGCAAGAAAACATAATCAAAGCCTCCTGACAAAGAGCCATCCAGCCATAGATATAGATAGATAGATAGATATGATTCACACACACAGTATGATAGATGTGAAAGGGACCCCTAAACAAGGACAATTATATGTTGCATGTTCCAGAGTAGGCCAACTAGACAATCTCTACATCAACAAAAGTATAAAGAAATTACATATATTAGAAACCAACACTTTCTCTTTATTTTCCAGATCACCAAACTGGGCCACAGCAATGTGTGGCAGTGGACAGCTAGTTAAAATATATTAGTAGTTGTTATTGGTGACATTATCTATGAAAATAGAAGCTGCAATGCCCTAATCTTTTTTCACTTCCCTCAGTTCTTGTCCCTGTCCTTCACCACACTCAACGTATCTTGCTCCTACCCTGATAGGACTGAGACAGAGAGTGTGCTAAAGTGCCCTTTGGCTACAGAATCTAACATGAATTTAGCAAGAGGAAGGCATGCTTGGGATGTAATTAGGCTTTTAACAAGTAGTGCAAAATGATATTGGTCTGCCATCATTGTCCAGATTATGCATATAACAGGATCATCAGAACTATGTTTCACTACAAACCTCTCTCAGAACCTGCTTGTATTACTCAGAAACTCCTAAAACAGTTATCTAAAATTAAATTTATGGTTAGATTTAGCACATTGTAGGGACTGCTCAAAACTTTCAACTCCTGTCAGTAACGGGATCAACCTCAGGAAGAAAAGGAAGTAAGAAAACTGATAACCACAAAATTAGATTTCCTCTTTCCCTTGGAACATCTCCTGGGAATATCCTGAGTACAGTGGCTGATGGGGTGTAGATGCTGATAAGGTATTTTTGGCAGCTCAGCATCCCTTTGGAGTCTTGCTATCTTTCTGATTAAGTGTTTACTGACCAGAATGATTCAAATTATCTTTCTCATTTCTTGATGTAACAAAGGTCATGAGAAGATTGAGATTTCTTTTCCTCAAGTAGGCTATCATAGACAACTATAAAAATATCTCACTGCCTCTGAGGATGCTTGCCATAGATACAGGCGAAACGTCAGGAGAGAATGCCTCAGGAACATGGCCATATGGCCCCTCAACTCTGGAACTCTCTCCCCAAGGACATCAGACAAGCCCCAACGTTGGCAGTCTTTAGGAAGAGCTTGAAGACGTGGTTGTTCCAGTGTGCCTTCCCAGAATAGGAATCTCCTAGCATCATGTCCCAAATGCACTTTATTAGTGATTTAAGATTGTCTGCACACTGCACTTATCTCCAAAAACCTACCCATTTCACCTGGTCATATCCAGCATTTTTAACATTTTTAATCATTCACAAGTGAGACTGGTGGGGACGAGGAGCAGAGCCTTCTCAGTGGTGGCCCCTCACCTGTGGAACTCACTCCCGGGGGAAATCAGGGCATCAACATCCCTCCTCACCTTCAGGAGGAAGGTAAAGATGTGGTTGTGGAACCAGGCCTTTGGGCAACCTAACAATTAGATATGGAAACCAGATGGATAGAACTAAAAGGACTGACAATTATGGAATTGGAATTTAAACTATGAGATTGTGAAATGCTGACCGCTAATGAGGTTTGTATTTATTTTATTGCTTTTATTGTTTATTGGTTTTATGGTTGTTTTTGCCTATATAAATTATTGTTTCCTGTTAATTGTTGTTATTGTTAGAATTGATGTTTGTTAACTGATGTTATTGTCTTTTGCTGTTATGTGATGCGGGCATCGAATTGTGCCTTGCTTTTGTAAGCCACCCTGATTCCCCCCCGGGGTGAGAAGGGCAGGGTAGAAGCAACCAAAATAAATAAATAAATAATCATTACATCTGGCCCGGCCATAGTTTTAAATTGCGTATTGGTGTTATTGTTTAATGTTTATTGCTATCGTGTAATGTTTATTGCTTTGTTTTATGAGTTTATTTATTGTTGTATTTCTTATGTTGTTGTTTTGCTGATGTATTTGGTCTTGGCCTCTTGTAAGCCACACCAAGTCCTTTGGGAGATGTTAGCGGGGTATAAATAAAGGTTTATTAAAAAGCCCTACAACAACCCAGTGATTCTGGCCATGAAAGCCTTCGACAACTATAACAATATTTTGTAAAGAGAGAACCAGTCTATGAAAGTACTTATGCAATGTATTGTCGAAGGCTTTCATGGCCGGAATCACTGGGTTGTTGTTAGACCTCACTAGCTCTGAGGATGCTTGCCATAGATGCAGGCGAAACGTCAGGAGAAAATGCCTCTAGAACATGGCCATATAGCCTGGAAAAACCTACAACAACCTACTTATGCAATATTCAGAGTTTTAAGTTGCAGATTATGTCACACAATAAACCAGGAAATCCCAACTGCATCCTCCCCCCCCCCCCCCCCCAAAAAAAGGGTCTTCCTCCAGGAGCAAACCAAGAATGGACAACTTGGAAGTCCCTGAACAGACTCAGAAGCAGAGTGGACAGATCAAAAGAAAACCTGGCAAAATAGCACTACCTAAAAGAATACTCCACCTTGTGTGACCATGGAGCAGAAAAGACAACACATCTGTATGTTTGTCCACTATGCCCTGCCTCAAGCACAGAGAAGAAAGCTACTTTAGTGCCAATGGTTTTCCCCAAGAAATATACACAAGCAAGTGAGATTTGTTGTTAGGATCACAGCTGGGGGCGGGGGACCCAAATGTCTCCTTCTACCATGCTTTGGTTCTAGTGGCAGCTGGTAGTTTTCATTCATTGGGTAGTGAATTTGTTTCTTGAGCATCCAAATTTTTCAGGAGCTATCCAAGGAAACCTCTCAACAGGTTTGTAATGATTCTTACCTCGTAGGCCAAAGTAGGAGCCTGAGATGTCAGTAAGCAGGCCTCCATTTTGGGTGTGTAAGCATAGGAAGCAGACATCTTGGTAGTGTAAGAGGAGAAGAGGGGAGGAGCTGGAGCTCTCTCTGGATTGGTTAGGACAGGTGGGAGGAGTTAAGCACAGAGAGGAAAAAGTGTCAACTTGACAGAAAGCAGAAGTTGGATTTTGGAACAGAAGGGAAGAGAGGTAGATTTTTGGTGAGCTTGGTTTTTTCTGTCAGAGAGCTTTTGTGACAGGCGATTCTGCATTATTTGGCCAGGAGGGTCAAAGTAGATGCCTGGGTGCTTGTGTGGGTTTTTACACAAGTGGGTTAGGGTATATTAGCTTACAGAGGACTGCTTAGAGTGTAGCTAATTGCTCTAGGGACAACCTGGTTAGGTTAGTCTGTGGAACTCACTGCTACTGGATTTATTGTAGAGTGAGGAGTTTTACTCATATCTCAGCCAAGTAATCGGTTTGAAGTAACTATTAAGATTATTGTACCCCAGTAACCAACTAAGCTTGTGTGCCTCATTGTAGAAGATAGTTGTTTGTTCTTATCAATAAATCTGTTATCTATTTCAACTTTTAAAGAAGCCTCAGTAGTGTTTCCTTCCTGTAATAATCATTCTAGCAGTTTTAACATCATTACATCACAGTCATCTCAAAGAGCCCAAGGGAGAGCTGGTGGGCAGGAAAGAAGTTTACCTCAGGAAACCATTCTTTAATATTCCCAAATTATTTTGGGTGGTGGCAGCAACTCTACCAGAGTATACACGTTACCTCAACATACATCTAAACGCTCCGTGCCAAAAAGCATATCCCATCAGCCTGGTAGTTGTGGGATTTGTATTCTGGAGTTATAATAATACACCCCCGAACTCTGTTATAAGGTTCAACATTTTGGATACTTAAAATTTGGACTGACTCCAACATGCATTCTCAACAACCCATTTGTATAGAAGACACCAGCCAAGGCTGTGTGATTCTGAAAATCAGCTAAACAAATAATAATATACTTAATGAGATACAGCATCTCATCACTTTGAGAAACACTGTCAATTGTAATGTATTTTGGGACTTTATTGCAAAAATGTCCAGAAAGAATACTCATTGCTGCATACATTTCTTCATTCAAAAAACTCTTCATACTACTTTCATACTACTTTCACATGTTACTTTCACAAGTTGTTTCATTTATTGTGAACTAACCTGAGATAATTCAAAATTTTCTTTAACTTGGCTCAGTCATTAATCATAATGGAGACTACAGACAAAAAAAATCAGAAGAACAAGAACAGGAATGGAAGCAACGAAGGAACTAGATGAAATCTTTGATTGTAAAGATATGTAATTGAATACCAAAGTAAAAATGATCCATATTATAATATTTTCAATTTTTACATGTGTAGTCTGGAGGGTGAAGCAAACTTATGGCACAAAAATCAACTCATTTGAAATGCCGTGAAGGAAAAATGTCAAAAATGTCATACCAGAAACTGTCAAAAAGGCAAACAAATGGGTCCTAGAGGAAATCAGGCCTGAACTTCTATCAGAAGTAAAGATGACTTAACTTCCATGCTTTGGACAGAACATGACAAGACATGACTCACTGGAAATAGTTGTCAATGTTTGGTAAAACAGAAGGCAGTAGAAAAAGAGGAAGACTAAATTACAAGTGGACTAAAAGGAACTTACTTACTTACTTACTACAGGCATGACAAACTGGAATCAACCTGGATTTACTCCTGGCTGTCTTCATAACATTTCTGTATTTTTGGTAAGTAACATGGCTTATCTTGGGGTTAACCAGCCAGGGAATGTTTTGGAGATTGCTTGACACTCCAGAGTATACCATAGCTTTAGGGCCATCTGAAAAGCTGAGTTGTATCCAATACAAACTCACCCACTGTCCAGATGAGACAAACAACTATCACCCTTTCTCTGCACTCAATAGCACAGGTAAAAGGGGGTGGATTGTGGTTGTTGCCTCTCCTATCTGACCACACAGCTCTTTGTAAGCATCTGGCCATTACAGGTTCTCCGTTTCGACATCAACAGAGGCACCTGCATCACCAGGAAGAAGGTGGTGGAGTTCAGTTCTCTCTTTCTTCCTAATCATGCAGGCACTTTTGAAGTTGTCAGATGGGATGCCTCTTCCGTGATGGCAACATGGAAGATGAGGTGATGATCCAGTGAGGTCATTGTGTTCTCTGCTCAGCTGGACTGTGTGGACATGAACATGGTGTCAGAATGGGTTTGGCAATGTGTGTGTGGATGCCCTAGGGCCATGAGTTTGTGAAATCTGTTAATGAATAGTGTTCTTGTTCTCTCACGTTAAAATTAACTTGATAGCAAGTAACAACAACAACCTTAACATCTATAGGTATATAGAGATATATTTTGGTAAATATATAAATAAATTCTGCACAAGATAAGTCAACATTTACTTAGCTTTTGCTTTTACCCTTAGAATGGAAATCTGGTGCAACTTATGAGAGAGATTGTTGAAGTATGAGTGGGCAGACTAATATTAGCCATGATGTTCAATCACTCTGGTGATTCCCCATACCAGAAAACTCCAGTTTAAAGAGCTCCAGAGCTGCTCCAATGTTCACGTGATAGGCTCCAGAGCTGCTCACATGACAGGCTGGTCCAAGGATGTATTAGGTTGATCACATCTCTCTCATCATCACCAAGCTGGTTTCTCTGAGATACTTGCTAGCCATGCCACATTTCTTTATATATATATATATATATATATATATATATATATATATATATATATATTATTAGTGATTTTTCTTTGACAACAATAAAAACGGGGTTTGGGGGGGGGAGTTTGGGAGAGGTGAGGGGATGAATGGGGAAAGCCAGGGAGGTGGGGGGGGGGGTACATGGGTGGGGAGAGAAAACATTGTGTGTGGGGGGAGGGGGGTTCTTCCGTCTCTCTTCATATAAGCATTTCCAGTAGGTATTTCTTTCTTTTCTTCTTTATCTTGGTAGTGAGTCAATATAGCTTAAATTTCTTTATTGTTGTTATTGTTATTGATGTTATTGCTCTATTACTGTAGGTGCTTTGATGTTATTACTCTATTGTTATAGGTACTTTGTTTTCTTTCAGCCAGATATTCAAGGGTGTCCAGTCAATCCTCTCCATGTGTTTATTATGTGTTTTTGCTAGTATATATGTCAGTTTGTCCATGAACATTATATCCATGATTTTCAACATCCATTCCTCTGCCCGTGGCCTAATCTTTTGTTTCCATATCCTAGCGTATACAATTCTGGCTGCTGTGATCATATGTGCGAAAAGCTTATCTTCGTTGATGTTCCAGTTTATGTCTGTCATCCCTAGGAGATAGCTTTCTGGTTTGAATGGTACTCTCTTTTTTAGCACTTTTTGGCATATCTCTGCGATCTCTTTCCAGTAGGATTTTGCTATCTCGCAGGTCCACCACATAGGCCATGCCACATTTCAAGTCACATGTCTTGGCAACAATCTTAGAGATAACTATTTGCTTGTGGTAAGCACCAGTGGGCCCATTGGTGGTATAGAGACTGACAGCAGATTATTCTGGATCCATTCTGATCCATCTATTCATATCTCCAGCACTGCAGAAACTCTCTGGAGCTTTTCAGGAAGTTTCAGGCTAAATCTAGACTTCGGCTATCATGTGCTATGCATCTAGCCTGTGTGTCAGGTGGACTCACCACAGCAACTTACTGATGAGTTCAGATTATTTTGGCTATGTAGCCTCAGTTTTATATATCTCACAAGGTTATTTTGGGGATAAATGGAGGGGGAGAAGCATGAATACAATCTTGAGCTCCTTAACAAAGACAAGTTTCAAAGGAATAAGAAAAAAAAGACTTTGAACCAATCTTCCAGTTGCTCTGAATAGTTTCATTCAGCCTCCACTGATGGAAAGCAAACAACGGGTCTGTAAATAAGACACGCCTACGTAGGTTCCCTATGAAAACTGACACACAAGTGCACAAAGCAGTCCCTGAAATGCTCAGTTCCAGGTCCTTCTCTCCCTCCTTTTCCCCATACTTGCTATTTGGCTAGCATTTTAACAAACATGTTAAAATGTTGTGTTGATGTATGCCTCAGCACTTTCTCTAACTTG
Source organism: Anolis sagrei ordinatus (assembly GCF_025583915.1). Classification (NCBI taxonomy): domain Eukaryota; kingdom Metazoa; phylum Chordata; class Lepidosauria; order Squamata; family Anolidae; genus Anolis; species Anolis sagrei. The sequence continues at coordinate 107,994,982 of NW_026847549.1, forward strand.
CCTTCCAAGAAAAGCTGAATAAAATACATGTTGAGATTTGCCTTGAGATGATTGCTATCTCGCTTTGGCCCAAGTCCCATTTCCATCATGTCTGGTGGAATAGCAAATCACAGATAAATATGAAATATTGTTTTTTACGTACTAACAAAATGATGTGCATGGGGCAATTTTGCCAGGCTGCGATATGCTTATGAACCACTTCCATATCAATCAGCCAATCTTTGAAGTCCTAGTTAAGATTCCTATGCATCCTCTAAAGATTTCCAAATGAGCCATTTCTGATAAATGTACTTGAAGAGTTCTCAGACAAAAGTGGTAAGGGAACGCATGCATAAGAAGTGTTGAAAGGAAGCGAAAGATTGCTGGAACTATAAGATGCAGTTGCTTAGCAATGTGTATATGTTGTCAACAAACATACCCCAGAAGCTCAGACTATGCAACTCCATGTGGCTCACTGTAGGAATTCATTTTTAAAGCTACTTTGGTTCCCGTTTTCTCTTTCTCTCCCAGAGGAAATGTTAGGATGAAGCACCTTCACTAAAGGAAGTCTAAAATTTCCCTTCAATTAAATTTTGGCACAAAGTATCCATTGTGGGAGCAGAACTTGCCAAGTTCCCTGTTCAAAGACAACCTCTGACACCCTTACGGGATCTTGAACTATGAAAATCAGTTCATCAGGAAGGGCCGTCTAAAGTAAGAGGAAGCAATAGGTGGGTTTTGCTACAACAGAGACCAAGTTGTTCTGCCAGAAAGTAGATAGGAGGATCAATTTACACTGCTTGACTTGTCATATCTCGATATTTGTTACAGAAGCTCCTAAGAAATCTAAATAGCTTTTTTCTTCACACTGCAAGAGGCTATTGAAAGATTCAAAGTGTGAAATCAATACAACAGTACTGAAGATTAAACACGGAAATTGTACAGGGTTTTTTCCCCAGACTCTTTTCTTTCTTTCTTTCTTTCTTTCTCCCTCCCAAAAAACCTCATTTGGAAAGACACCCATTTTTGGGAGAGGTGGTCAAAAACAAAAACAGGGCCTTACAAATGAAACTAATAGAATTCTATACAAATGCACAGACTAATAACTATATCATACTGGGAGTAATAAGAAAGAACTACGAAAGAAAGGAAGTCACCTGGCCACTATAGAACTGTAATATTTCAATGTAATATAGCCACAAAAATAAGACTGGAAAAGTAATTTATCATTTTTGACAAGCTAAAAGATTTCGAGTCCCTTTATCGGGAGAAAAGCAGGATAAAAATAGAGAAAATAAAAATAAAAGAGAATACAGAAGGTCCACAGTTCATGTTCTTTTAAAAGAACATTGCTTTTTAAAGCTTTCTTTCAACCCCAAATAATCTCTAAAACACTATTGGTAGGATTTTATGCAGAGCTTCATTCCATTTGTTTAAAAAAAGATTTAATTTATGTGAGGTCTTCTAAGAAACAAATCCGTACATTCATCCCCACAAATAGAAACATAATCCATAAACAGAAAAGTACATCTTTTATTCTCAAGCTTGATAATATAGTTCATTCATAATCCAAGCATTAAATGAGATTCTCATAAAATACGAAAAACGCAAAGTGTAATGACACTAATTAAATCAAAATAATCCATGCTCCTTTTTCTAGGGGGCTTTAACTTGGGATCTATAGCAGTGTAGAGATATTTGGGGGGGGGGCAACCCTAAAAGTGCATGGAAAGATAGACATAAGACTGTAGGAGCTTGTAATTTTGTATTTGCACTGCACCCAATCACCCCATTCCTCCCAAAACTATGATAGATCTCTTTACCCATGGTCCTGCCGCCCTTTCAAAAGCTTTGATCGTTGTGAAAGTGGGAATTTGACCCAGTCTTTCCATGGGCTTTGAGTATAAAAATGCTGATGTGAAGAACCCTTGACTGATGATGATGATGATGATGATGATGAAGAAGAAGAAGAAGAAGAAGAAGAAGAGGCTTTATTTATATCCTGCCCCCTCTCCCTGGAGGGACTCAGGGTGGCTTACAACAAAACAAATGAATACAATAAGTAATATAACCCAGACTATAATCATATATCAATTACTAAAAACTAAACAGCACAATAATGTAAAAATAAATAAATACACAATTTAAAAGGCTGTAAGGTCCTCTAAAACCAGCCATTCCTATGATCAGAGTATCCAGGATATAAATTATATTTCTAATAACCATTTAAAATCCTGTCCGATAAGGTGGTTGATACTTTTCGCCATTATTAAAAGCCTGCTTAAACAGCCAAGTTTTCAACTCCTTCCTACATGCTATGAGGGTAGGTGCTTGCCTGATTTCCTTGGAGAGGGCATTCCAAAAAAATGATAATTTTTGCATTTCAGAATTTATTCTGTACACAATGTGTGCATAATTACTTTGCACAGAAAACAACATCAGGAAACTCCTTTTTCTGTACAGAAAATTGTTCCCTATGCAAAATGTGTTGTTTCCTCTGTATAAAAAATGCTGTTTTATATGAAAAACAAAACAAAATAGCACAATAATGTAAAAATAAATAAATAAATAAACAATTTAAAAGGCTATAAGGTCCTCTAAGGACCTTATAAGGTCCTGGTGGGGATGGGAGAGAGGGTCTTTTTGGTGGTGGCCCCTTGACTCTGGAACTCACTCCCCAAGGACATCAGACAACCCTGCCAGTCTTTAGGAGGAGCTTGAAGACGTGGTTGTTCCAGTGTGCCTTCCTGGAATAATGATCCCATAGCACTTTGTCCCTGCAAAGCACTTTACATTTTAGGTCTGCTCGTATGTCTTTCCACAAACGCCACTATCACCTTTTTGTCCATGCCTCAGCACTATTTCCATTTTTAATTTTATATTTTGCCTTCCCACAGTTTTAATTGTATGTTGTCTTATTGATAATGTTGTATGTTTATTGCCTATGTTTTTATGTTAATTGCTTGTATTGTTGTGATTATTGTTGTGATTATTGTTGTGATTATTGTTGTGTATTGTTGTGTTTGGGCTCGGCCTCATGTAAGCCGCACCGAGTACCTTGGGGAGATGGTAGCAGGGTACAAATAATTAAAATACATAAATAAACCACTCGCGCCTTCACAGGAGAACTGAGCAAATTAACAAGAATAGCAAAGAGAAAATTTAGATATCAAAAAGATGAAAAGAAATAATAAAAAATGACCAACTCAGAGTGACCACCTGAATGACAATCGACAACTCGTCTCATATTAGCTTCATGAGGTTCTTCTGCTAGCAAAGAAAGTACCCCCCCCCCCACACACACACACTAAATTTATATTGGCGCTATGCTGAATATTCAAGTAGACAAAGATGGGACAGATCAAACTCCGCTATCCAAGTCAGGTAGTTGATTTATTGTAGGCTGACTTGGCAGTAAACAACAGCACCAATAGACCAGAGGGCATGCTTATAGGATAACATGGATCTTGAAGAAAGGGGAGAAGATAAAAAGTTGGATTAAGTTTTAAATATACAGAGTGCTCCCTTTTGTTTTGACATACCGTGTATACTCAAGTATAAGCTGGCCTGAATATAAGCCACGGCACCTAATTTTAAAAAACTCGGAAAACATGCTGATTCAAATATAAGCCGAGGGTGGAAAATGCAGCAGCTACTGGCAAATTTCAAAATAAAAATAGATACCAATGAAATTACATTAATTGAGGCATCAGTAGGTTAAATGTTTTTGAATATTTACATAAAAGTGTAATTTAAGGTAACTCTGATTAAATCATTATTCTAACTTTCTTCATTGTAAATGTGTTTACGTATTCTTCCAATAACAATAGAGTAAAATAATACATGTAATAATAATAATAATAATAATAATAATAATAATAATAATAGAGTAAAATAATACATGTAATAATAATAATAATAATAATAATAATAAAGTAAAATAATACATGTAATAATAACAACAGAGTAAAAGGTAAAGGTATCCCCGGACATTAAGTCTAATTGTGTTTGACTCTGGGGGATGTTGCTCATCTCCATTTCTAAGCTGAAGAACTGGCGTTGTGTATAGGCGCTTCCAATGTCATGTAGCCAGCATGACTGCATAGAGCACCATTACCTTCCCGTAGAAGCAGTACCTACCTACTCACATTTGCATGTTTTCAAACTGCTAGATTGTTAGAAGCTTGGCCTAACAGCAGGACCTCACCCCAGTCTCCAGATTTGAACTGTCAATGTTTTGGTCAGCAAGTTCAACAGCTCAGCAGTTTAACCCACTGCACCACCAGGGGGGCTAATAACAGAGTAAAATAGTAAACAACTGACTCGAGTATAAGTGAAGGGGAGCTTTTTCATCTTAAAAAAAGGGCTGAAAAACTCAGCTTATACTCAAGTGTATACGGTACTGCCTTGATATTTTATAATTATGGGGAGGGAGGATAATTGCTCTTTCTCTCTCTCACTTTCTCTCTCTCTCTCTCTCTCTCTCTCTCTCTATATATATATATATTTGTGTGTGTGTGTGTGTGTGTGTAGAACTGTTAGTTGCAAGATTTAAACTGTTGTATCATGCTTAATCCTGCCTTTTTACCCTGCTTATGTATAGTTGGATTGATTGGTTATTTATAGTTGTCAATCAGTGTTGTTTGCACCAGTTGAATTGCTTTCTCAAGCTCAATTGTTTGGCTCCACCTCTTCCTGGAGGAGGGGAGTCTTTCTTTTTCATTCTGCCATCAGAGTTTCTATCGGATGGATGTAAGTAAGAGACTTGGCTCTAAACGCCCCTGCTTAAATTACCTCTCAGCACCAATTCTAAGGTTTTTTACCCTTGGGACTCATGCTTTATGTTCAGATCATCCTGGACAACATTGAGGAGACCCAAGCGCCTTCAACCCGGTTCTTTTGGCACCAGAGGAAGATCTTGTCCCTTCAACATAGGCCATTGGACTGGGGTTGTGTTTATTCCGATATTCACAGCCATTGAGGAAAGAGGAAACAAGAAAAGCTTCTCAGCTGCAAACTCCTTGGACTTCAGAGATTGTAAAATATATTTCCTTTATCCCTGTTGAAACATCAAGCTTATGCCTGAGAAAGATAACTCATTGTGAACAATAAATACCATTTCAAGTTATCTGTTGTGTTTTGGTCTTTGGGAGTTCTAGTTTCCTATAGGAGGGCAAGAAGCAATCCCCTGGGGAAAGATGCCACGTCCATGCCTCTTTCACTAAGAGTTATAGCCCCCAGGTGCGACGGCACATCTCCAAATACCCCATGTCCCATTTTGTTTTTGTTCCTGGTTGTTAGATGTTGGATGAAACACACTATGACTTAAATTCAGTTGCTAGTACCAAAAAGGTTAGACCAATTAATTTCAGACCAATTGATTTACATACATATTGATTTGCTGCTGAGCAAGTTGTTTATTTATTCCATTGTATCTTTCTCCCAGAGTGGGACCCAAAGAGGCTTTGCATTAATTGATTCAATTTTTCTATTCTAGATGGGACTATTAGTTGAACTGAAGCTCACATGAACTAAAATCCCACAATACAGTGAGGTCAAGGATTGTACTACAGAGAAATTAAATTGATTTCTTGAACATGTAATGCCCTTCCAGATTATGGTTTCTTTAATGTCTTTAATTTCATGCTTTCCCCCCTTCCAAATCCCCAAGTAGCATCTTTTACTTCCTTTTCATATCTTCTCCTCTGTGCTTTCCAAACAGAAAGCTGAGATGTTTTGGGTTTTCCATATTTATCAATCTGTGGCATGATTTTGCCACTTTGACTGTCGAGACCTCTAACTATATCGGTTTCATGGCACTGCGTGATTGACATCACTGTAGAGGGATTCATTTAGACTCCAACTGAGAGCAAATACAGCTTACTCTCCAGTATCGTTACAAAAGAAACCTTTAGTCTTAGGTCATGTTTGAGGTTACCAGTGGGGTTCATATAAGCTACATACAGTTAATATACATTTCAAATAAGCAATGCAGCTGTTGCAGCTGGTGTTTTGTTATGGAATTTGAGTGTTCAGTGTGGGATTGGTTGTGCCTTGAGATTAATAATTGCATAGTTCAAATAAAAACTATAGTTACCCCCACCCCTCAAATTTGATTTATGAAGTTCCAAGCCATCATCAATTTGAAATATCTTCTATCATGATAGGAATCTCCTGATATTCATATTATATGGAATAGTCATTATAGACCATTTCCCATTTCAGGTCTTAACTAAGGTTTATTGAGATATTCTTGACCACCAGTGTCACATTTTAAAGCTTTGTCAACAGTAAAGAACACATGCAATGTAGTGAGAAACAAAACATGTAATATCATCTTTATTTTATCTTGGTTTTTTTTTAAAGAACCAAGCCTATAGTATAACTAACTGGGTGTAGTTCCAGTATTTTTAAAGTACAGCCAGAACTTAAATACCTAAATTTTGTTATGCATTTCATTGAAAAATCTTACAACTGAATGATGTTCAAGAGAATACATGCATATGTCAAGTTCAAGGGTTTTAATAGCATTGGTATACTTTTAAATATGAAAATTCTGATTTCCTACCTATAGTCAAGCAAACTTTTCTATCTCTGTATTGTCGAAAGCTTTCATGGCTTTTACTGGGTTGTTTTATTTTATTTTAGCAAACGCAACATACAAACTATCTGCAGACCCACCAAGAAAATTCAACAAATGCTACGTTCAGCAAAGGACAAGAGGGATCTTCTCACTTCTGCAGGAGTCTACCATATACCACGCAGCTGTGGACAAGTCTACATAGGGACCACCAAACGCAGCATTGCCCAAACACGAATCAAGGAACACGAAAGGCACTGCAGACTACTTCAACCAGAGAAGTCAGCCATAGCAGAGCACCTGATGAACCAACCTGGACACAGCATATTATTTGAGAACACAGAAATGCTGGACCACTCTCACAACCACCATGTCAGACTACACAGAGAAACCACTGAAATCCACAAGCATGTGGACAATTTCAACACAAAGGAGGAAACAATGAAAATGAACAAAATCTGGCTACCAGTATTTAAAAAAGTCTAAAATTACAACATCAAAACAACAGGGAGGAAACAATCAGGGACATCTAATCACCTCTCAACAAAAGATTGGCCCAGGCACTAACAAACTACACCAAACAACCGCCAGGTCATCAAATGCTAATCAAGGTGGTCAGTTGAAACATTCACACTTAGCTCCAACAGACACGAGTTCTTTGTCCCACCCTGGTCATTCCACAGATATATAAACCCTTTTTCCTAGTTCCAACAGACCTCACTGCCTCTGAGGATGCAGGCGAAACGTCAGGAGAGAATGCCTCTAGAACATGGCCACAGTGGTCCACGCTCTTGTTACATCCTGAAGAGATTACTGCAACACACTCTACGTGGGGTTGCCTTTGAAGACTGTTCGGAAACGTGGGGTTGCCTTTGAAGACTGTTCCAGCGGCAGCCAGATTACTCACTGGAGCGTCATACAGGGAGCATACCACCCCTCTGTTATGTCAGCTCCACTGGCTGCCGATCCAGTTCCGAGCACAATTCAAAGTGCTGGTTTTAACCTACAAAACCCTATATGGTTCTGGCCCAGCATACCTGTCCGAACACATCTCCTTCTACGTCCCGCCTCAAAGTTTGAGATCTTCTGGGGAGGCCCTGCTCTCGGCCCCACCTCTATCACAAGTGAGATTGGTGGGGATGAGGAGCAGGGCCTTCTCGGTGGTGGCCCCTTGCCTGTGCAATTCACTTCCCGGGGAAATTAGGTCATCAACATCCCTCCTCTCTTTTAGAAGGAAACTAAAAACATGGATGTGGGACCAGGCCTTTGGGTAAGCTGGCAGATAGACAAAAGGACAACGACGACTGGAATGGATAGGATTTGACAATGTGGAATGAATTTACGGATTCTGAGCTGGTGAATGTTGAGCATTAGACTGGTTTTATTGTGATGTATAATTGATGGTTTTAATTGTTTTATAAGTGCTGTTGATATGTTTTTCTCTTATTGTTTGTGTTGGCATCGAATTGTGCCTTTTGTAAGCTGCCCTGAGTCCCCCCTCGGGGGTTGAGAAGGGCGGGATAGAAATGCGTGAAATAATAATAATAATAGTGGAGGGGAGCACTGTGGTGAAAATAAAAAAGGGGAAAATGTTTAAGCAAAACAATAACATAACATGTTAAAGAGTGTGTTGTACAAAATGTAACAGTAATAACAAATGTATAACAAATGTAGCAATTGTGATAAATCAATAATAATAATAATAATAATAATAATAATATTAATAATAGCCCGAAAAAACCTACAACAACCCAGTTTCCTATCTCTTTCCCCTCTTTCTCCTGACGTAAATCAACTCTTTTCTTTTAAATATATAGTCTCTCTCACACACACACACACACGCGCGCGCTTATGAAAGGAATCAACAGTTCACTGGGGACTAGATTATGGTTAGTGAACCCATTTTCACTTATGACCTGAAATAGTATTAGGATACAGACCTCAGCATCTGCCATTATGAATATTTTAGCAAACCATCACTGAATGTCAAGCCACTGATATATACACTAGGGGGTTAGTTCCATTCTATCCCTGCTATTCCAAACACAGTGATTTCCCCTTTGGCCAATATGGAATGTATTCATTTTCTATATACATAGTAAATGTTTCACATCCTTCTTTCCACTCTCATTCCATTTCCAATTTTCAGTTGGGTTTATCCCCAGTACATCGCGAAAAAGGTGAAGGCACGGGGAGAGAAAGAGAGGCAGAAAGAGGAAGAATGCATAAAATAACTGTTTTCTTTCCAACCCCCCCTCCCTTTCACAAACCATAACAGGAGGGAGAAAATTAACATCACTTAGGCATCAATGTATTCTTGTCAGAGAAGACCCCTGAGGCCTCATGGCAACTTCTTGACATTAATGAGGCTTATTCCATTCACAATGGTTTGTCTATTCAGCATGCCCTGCAAATTGAGGGCCTCTGTCATTAGAAAAAGGAGGTCAAACTTTTAAGAGCTCTTAAATAAGGAGGAAATTATATACTCATTCCTTTACATGTAAACCAAGCCACACAAGTTTTCATAGGGGAAAGACGGGGAAAAAAACAAGTTACATTGAAGCCAACTCTGACAAAATAACTCATAAGTAAAAGACGGGAGAGAAATCCAAGCTTTAAAATTTAAAAAGAGAGTTCATGAAATATTGACTAGCTTTACAATAAAAGTGCGTATGTGGCGGGCGGGGGGGGGGGGTCATAAAGATTTGTACTTACCAGAATATCTTTTCCAGCCCACTTGCATTCATCCCGACGGGTATGAGATACAGGCCAAACAATCTGAAGATACAAAATAAAATCATATTATGTCATTTTATGCTCCGTCAATTTGGAATTTGTACGCAATGTCCTGAAAATGCTTTTTTGGGATTTTTTTTATTGCTAAAACACTGCTATGCTACAATATTGTCTATATTTGGCCACATTGGATGGGTTTGGAGGATGCCTAGCAGAAAATGCTCTTGAATATATTATTATTTCTCATTTGTTTTTTATAGGCTATCACAGCAACCAAAGGTATTGTGGAATCAAAAAATCAGCCGTACCATCCAACACAGAAGATCTGCATCAAAGTCCTTCATAAATGGCTCAGCAAAACAGTATGTTTGGAGGATAGGTTAGCTGGCTCTCTTTGTACTGGAATAAAGCTACCCTCCATGGTTTTTGTTCTCCATTGTTGAAGTCATGTATAGAGGGAAACCCAGATAATAAGATTGTCAATGGGGTTACTGGCTTCATCATGCCCTGCTAGCAGGATTCCATCTGGTAAATTGGCTTCTTTTGGAAAAAAGAGTGCTTAATCCAATAATTCCCCCCTCCCCACACACACACCACCACCACGATTTAAACCACTAAAGCAGGAGTGAGAAGCCGTGATCTGTCCAGTGTTAACAGACTCCAGTTCCCACCAGTTCCAACCAGTAATTTCAATATACAATGCTCTGGATAATAGGGTCTGTAATCCCTTAACACCATTAATCCCATTCCTACATGAAGGCAATTCCAAGATTCTGATGACCAAAATCCACTGATTGTGGTAATATGAAAATACCTAAATAAACTCAATGTATATATTACAAATACACATATGAAGAAAACTGCCACATTTTAAAGACTTTCTGGCACAAGAAACAGAAAAAACAAAGAAACAGAAAAAATTACACATATGAAATTTGACTTTTAGCCGGAATACTTTTTGTTAGGTATCACCGACTTCGCTATAGACAATAACACAAACAAGATTTTTTCTACCTTATGACAGCTGCAAGAATCAAATTAGCCCAATTTTGGAAATCTAAAGAAACCCCCACAGTGGAACAGTGGACATTGAAGGCACTCAACATAATGAATATGGACTTACTCACTCAAAGAATTTCACCCATCAACAACAAGACGAAGAACACAGATTGGGAGAAATTTCTGAATTATCTAAAAAATGAAAATAAAGGAAATCTACCGAAATAGCAGAAGAGTAGAAGATACTACTATAGCGTGAGGACTGTGAATATAATAGACCTTGGGGCATAAGCCCGGAACTAGAGAAGGATTTCACGATCTGGTTAACTTTGAAGTGCATTTCCATAAGTTCTATATTACTGCATTACAATAGTTATCACAGCATACCCCTCAAAAATAATCTACCATACGCACAGATGCTAAGAATCAAACGTAACTGCACCTTACTACAGGATTTCGAACATAACAAGGAAATACTGCAAAATCAGTTTAGAGACAAGGGCTATCCTGAATATGTGATTCATAAGGCTAGTACTAAAACTTCCAGTGTTCCAAGATCTGCTATACTAGAGGATAAGATCAAACCAAGGGACAACAGAGTAGTATGGCCTCTCACTTTCACCAACACACTATATGAATGAAATGAATGTATGTGTGCGTGGGTGACTCCCCGAATCCCTCTTCTTCTCCACCCCTTTCCCCACTTTCCCTTCCCCTTTCCCCTCACCTTATCCATATCCTTGATTCCCCTTCCCTTCTTTTCCTCTCCGTATAAATGTGGTGTGAACGTACTTCTTTATCTTTATCCCACCCCCACCTCTAACCCTAGACCTCTGCCCTTTTCTTACTGCGACTTTTTAAACTATGTTCCCACACTTTTTATGTATCTAGAAATTTTCAATAAAGAAATTTTGAAAAAAACTGCCACATTCACATTAAGTAGAAATAACTGGTTCTTCTCTTGAAGTATAAAACAAAGTCTTTGTTTGAGAAAATGTCCTGTTCTTTATTACATATGAGTAAACTCCAGTAGTCACATGAATTGACTCCAACCTGCAACCGGTTTCGACTCACAAGAGCCTTCGTCAGGCGGTTGGGTCTAAAAACAACACATATCATGAATGCAATCCCAATAGTGTAGCATATCTGGTAGGCTTGGGCGGTTTCGTTCGTTAATTTCGTAATTCGTTATTAATTCGTATTTAAATTAGCTTACGATCCAATATTGAGCCATGCAGGATTACCGTGAGGAGTAATTAAAAATTGAAACAATTTTTCCAATTTATTTCGTATTATTTCGTAATTGTTTCGTAATTGGTTCAAAATTGTTTCGAAATTGTTTCGTAATTATTTCCGTATGTCTTGTGCAAGTTTTATAGTTGTTGTTTGTTTTATCAGTGATAAAAAATAAATTATCACACCAACAGTCAACAACAGAGGGAGAGGGAAGCTTCAGAAGTTCCCCCTGTCCCATTTGGAGGGATTTTTAGCATATTGCGCAATCGCATCCACCATTAACGAATCGATTCGTAATTTTACGAAATTTCGTATATTTTGAACTTTTTTAAAGGAAAATTTCGGAATTCTTTAAAAAAACGAAACGCAAGGGCCCCCCTAAAAACGAAACGAGTTTAGAACCAAATTTTTCCGTGGTTACTGAAGCCTAATATCTGGATGTAAAAGTAATGAAAGACAACAACAAGCTGCTAGTTAACAATTATTGCAAACCCTCAGACAGAAATGCATTTCTGCATTACAATAGTTATCACAGCATACCCCTCAAAAATAATCTACCATACGCACAGATGCTAAGAATCAAACGTAACTGCACCTTACTACAGGATTTCGAACATAACAAGGAAATACTGCAAAATCAGTTTAGAGACAAGGGCTATCCTGAATATGTGATTCATAAGGCTAGTACTAAAACTTCCAGTGTTCCAAGATCTGCTATACTAGAGGATAAGATCAAACCAAGGGACAACAGAGTAGTATGGCCTCTCACTTTCACCAACACACTATAAAAACAGTGAAAAGGTACTGGAACTTGGTGAGAGATGTACCAGGTTGTGAGAGAGACCCCTCATTGCTCATAGGAGAACACAAAACATCAGGGATATTTTGATTCACTCAGATACAGACCCTAAGCCAGTGATCTCTAAACCTATTCTAATAGGAAACTATGCTTGTCATCACTGTTCTTTATGTTCACAGTTTGTACAAACTAAGTTCTTTCAGAACCAGCACACTAAAACTCAGTATAGAATCAATCACTTTGCTACCTGCTCCACTGAAGGTGTAATATATGCCATCACCTGTCCCTGCTCACTTATTTACATTGGTCAAACAAGCAGAGAAGTCAAGCTCGGGATCATTGAGCACAAAAGTAAAATCAGGAAACATTCTACTGATTCCATTCTGTATAAGGATTTTGTGGACCTGAATCACAGCCCTGAATCATTTCAAGTACAGATTTTAGAGGTGGTTACTCCACCAGGAGACACTGACTTCCAAACTAAACTTTTACAACGGGAATCCTTCTGGATCTTTACCCTGCAAACAGAACATCCAAAAGGGTTAAACAACACCAATTCATATGACTGCTTTTTATAACAGAGTAGGTTTTACCCCAATGTATTCTGAACTGATAATGATGTCACTATCACCTGACCAATGGACTTGCTGTAGTAGTAATGGGTTGAGTTATTTTGATCCTATACTCGCCACAGAATAAAACTCCTTGCAGGGTATATTGCTCAACAAAGAATAGCTGTGAGTATTATATTATTTTTGTTTCATAGATATTATTTCTTTATGTATGGTTTATAATTCATGTCACAATGTACCTTTAGCCACTATCTATGTTCCCTTAGGATCCACCCCTCCAGAAGACTGTTGGTGAATTTCTCACCTCAAAAGATGAGCTTTTTTTGATAATTTGAGTAAGTAGAGTGTTTGTATATATTCTTACAAACTTGTTATAACAAATTGTTCAATTGTATATGTGTATTCATGATATGTGTTGTTTGTAGACCCAACCGCCTGATGAAGTCTCTTGTGAGTCGAAACTGGTTGCACATTGGAGTCAATTCATGTGACTGGCGTCTACTCATATGTAATAAAGAACAGGACATTTTCTAAAACGAAGACTTTGTTTTATACTTCAAGAGAAGAACCAGTTGTTTCTACTTAATGTGAATGTGGCGGTTTTTTGATATGTGTATTTGTAATATATACATTGAGTTTATTTAGGTATTTTCATATTACCACAATCAGTGGATTTTGGTCTCCACAGTTTCAGGGGAACCTATTTTTCTTTTTGGTAAAACACATTGGCTGCCACCAATTGCACACAAATTCACAATCACACCCCAGATTGTGTTCATTTATTAGTTATCCTGAAACATCCATTTCATTTTCTACAGTAAAAGCCCAAAGACCCTCTTAGTGAATTATTCATGTCTTTCAAAAAGCTTTTAAGAATTGCATATAGAATAAAACATGATTTTCAAATAATGCCAAGCTAACATTCAGTTGGGAGCCTTGATAATGCAATATGAATGGCAACCTGCCTGAATTGTAACCTTAGTTTTAAAGCATTTTGCTGATAAAGCAGAGGGATTTTTACTTAGGAAAAAAATATGATAGATTGAGGCAAATTTAAGGAAGAGCTTATAATAAAGTTTGGTTTTTTCAATTTTTTTTCTTTACAAAACCACTCATGTTTGAATATTCCTGGTAGCTAGAATAGAAAGAAAAAAGCAATGCAAGCCAACAAAGCCGGGTTGTCATTTTCATGAGAAATAACTCTCTTACTGGCTTTTGTTTCTCTTGCTGACTTAAACATTACTGAGACTGGTAAACAAAGAGGCAGACAAAAGTGAATGAATACTAGCCTGGAACAATATCATTTCCTTAATCTATCAAGGACACATACATGCATAAATAGGTTTACACATCTTCAATCAATTCTCATATAAACCTCTACCCTCAAGCTTATTCACTCCTTCTGTACAGGCTGGATTCACTCTTAAACATGGAAAAAATGGGACTTCCCTGACCCTGCACAGCTAGGGCGGAGAGGAAATTTGCCTCCTCCCCTGAGAGAGAGGCCTGGAAAGTAGATCCGGCCGGATCTACGTTCCAGAGGGGGCGGAGCTATTTAACGTGCTTCCGCCCCCTCTGTTGCCATTCTGAAAAAAGACTTCGACCCACCCTCCCACCGCTAACAGTATAATTCACGTAGACAATACGGGCCAGGTAGGAATTTCCCCCCCTTATGTTCTAGGGTTTTTTTTCCCACCTACCCTATACTGTTAAAAGGCAAATTGGGATTGTTGGGCGGTTAAATAGGCAATGGCAAAATTATAAAAGAAAATACATTTTGGCACATACCAATACAACCTTTGTTTAGGTCATAAACGGAAACCCTCACTGGGAGTTCTTAGAGCCAGGTGGGGGTGTACGCAAATGACTAAAAATGAGATATTCTGACCTCTAATTCCTTGGGTCAGTATGGTCGTTATGTTGCTATGCAAGGTCATCCAGGATTATTTCACCCAGGGACCTGGTGTTTCGCCCAATTGCAGCCAAGGAGTAGGATGGGAAGGAACACTACCTCGACTATTTCTCACCAAATTCTTAGGTCACTTCAGGTTTGGTTGAAATACAAGTTTCCAGGTTTAAATAGGTAACATTCAATAAAGTTGCCCTAGTTTACTCCATATCATGTGTGTATCTTATTTTGGGGGTTGGCAGGCAAATGTACACCTACAAGCACACAATTGGCTCTCCCAGAAGGGAAATATACATCAAGAGATGCTAGCACTTCTTGCCAGTTATTGTCGATGTTTTCAATTCAGAGAATGTTTATTGATGCTATGCTTGGTTATTTCTCCTTCTTTGTTGCATTTCCTAATGTGATTTTCAGTTTTTAGCAAAAATCTAATTAATTTGGGCATCAATTTAAGTGGCGGCCATTTAAATGGTGTTTTAATTCGCCTGTCCCTTCCTCATTTCCATCCTATTTCCCTCTTCTCCAAATTTCTTTTAAAAAAATAAATCTTTCTGTTCTGTCAAAGCACCAAGGAATAGAGTCCAAAACTAGAAAATCAAACCTCTTGAATCTGATAAGGGAAGGAATTTTCCAATAGCATCTTACTTCTCTTTCCAAGTTTTGCACGTTATCATATTCTTAATTTTTTCATGTTTTCCAAAGCTTTAGTACTAAATGTTTAAAATCATTAAAAGTGTAAGAATAAGAAAGGGACAAAATAGACATATATCACTAGAACCTTTTTTCCACTTGAGTTCTCATTAGTGTGTGTGTGTAGCGATCGTTTGGGGACTAGAGACCTACTGCTTCTGTGCTAATGGTCTACAGAAAGCCCAAAACAATTGAAATAATAAATAGAGTAATAGAAAAGTGGAGGCAAAGAAGGAACAGGTGAGAATTTGAATGGCAGTGATGAAAGATTTTATTGATTTTCCCTCATTGACCTTCTCTTCAATATTGCCCTTTTATTTCTAGAAAGACAGAAGGATGGAAGGAAATAAGGCAGGAAGGAAGATCAAGAAGTGAGAAGAAGAGGCAAAATGTGACATGAACATTTGTTGTGTGCCTGTAGTATTTGTTGTGTGCCTTCAAGCCATTTCTGAGTTATGGCAACTATAAGGCATTGCATTATTTTTGGCAGGATTTACTCAGAGTGGTTTGTCTTTGCCTTCCCTCGAGACCCAAGGTCATCCAGAGATTCAAACTCTGGTCTCTGATGTCACAATCTAACACTTAAGCCATTACATCACTCAGAGAACCCTGGAATCAGAGGCTGGCTCTGCTTTGGTTGCAGGTTTCCAACACCTAAACATAACTGACATTAGGGGAGTACATGGTGCTGTTTTTCCAAATGAGATTCGGGACATTTGGCAGATCTGTCAGCCAAATGTCTGGAAATAGGGCAGGTGACAAGTCTCCAATCTACTGGGCTGAAACAGGGCACATGGTTGCCAAAATGGCTGCTTTTGGTTTCTTTCGGCTGTGCCGTGATAGCAACCATGCACATTAGTCGTCTCCCCCCCCCCCCAGCCTTTCCCAAATCAATTAGAGCAAGAAAGTGGATCACATGTCTTTTTGTCAAGCTGGACGAGCTCGTTCATTTTCCTGTAGTGTACTTTTTAGAGAGAGAGAGAGAGAGAGAGATTGTGTCCTAGCTAGCTCAGTGCCATTGCTTTCAGACTCAATTCCAATCATTTTATTTATTATTTGTTTGTTTGTTTAATTAATACTCCACCTTTCTCACCCCATAGGGGACTCAAGGTGGCTTCAACTCCAGCAAGATTCAATGCCACTTAAAAACATAATAGAAATATCCTGTCAACTAAAAACAGTTAAAACAGTTGAACCAATAAAACACACAGAACAATAAATAGATTAAAAATATAAAGTGCATGATTCCATTCATCCTTGCTCATATTCAGACTGTGTCGAATTCCATGATAACTTATTCTTCAAATGCTTGCATACAGAGCCAGGTCTTTAATTTTTTTTTCTAAAACCCGAAGAGATGGGGCTGCTTGACCTTCTGGTTTCTGTGTATGCTTGCCCCAGTTCACCTGGGTTGTGTCTGTGTGCATGCACATGTTTGTATACCCTCTGGCTTGTGTGTACTCCTGCACCACTCTAGCAGCCTTCCTCCCCAATGTCCAAACAATTCCTTTAATAAATAAAAAATAATTTTCAAAGCCCTTGTAATTTTTTGTTCACTTATTTGACTCTCTTCTTTTTACTTGTGGCTTCTTTATGTATGCTCCTTCTCTTACACAAGAAGGTTGAACCTATCCCCCAATATAAAAAAGTAATAACTAGAAATAAATAACAATAAAACTGAAAATTTCCAATAAATTGTGGGATGTATGGATCTTTATGACAGTTGGCAGAAATGGTGCCCTGCTGCTGCTCCTGTACTGTCACTGTGAAGAAATTCCAAAGGATTGATAATTTTTGGAACTTTTTTTTAAAAAGGAGATTTTATTTCTAGAAGCTTTAAGAATTTCCTAAAAATCAGTGGATGAACCAAATGTTCTGAAACTTGGGGGGCTTGCAGTGGTAAGTTGTCCTCCAAGTGTGGCCATTTTCATTCTGATAACCAGAAAGAGGAACCTCAGAAGTTTCCCCATTGCCACCAATGGTCCAGATGTTCCCTGTGCAAAAATGGATCTTCCAGTTGGTGGATTCCATAAATGGCATTTTGCCCCTCCTGAATTTGGACAGCTCCCGAAAAAATGGAATGGGAGCAACCGGACATCAGACACCAAAAATGGCACAGAGTTTACCCGAATTCCACACTCCTAATTTGACATCCATTAAACCCATTGGATTTTCTTTAAAAAATGTTGACTTGCCATCCAGTATTTAATTCGGTAGGTTTATTCTAGTTTGAACTAGAAACAGGATTTGGGTCCAAGTTTGTACATAACAATTTGCAACTACTGAAAACAAGGTCCTGAATTAAATTAATTGTAGGTATGCATAGAAATGGATTCCTGCTAAGTGAATTCAAATCTACCAGTAAATCAGGATCCTTTTTCCAACATTTGTCCAAGAAACCCAAATCAGAATCTTCCCAGAATCTTGCATTAGATTTAATCCCATATGTAAACCTGCTTCAAGAATCTGTTTCATTGTCACCAAGCACCACTGATGATTTTGTATTGCTCACAGTCCATGTGTAAACTATTCAAAAGTTCACACAGCTCATAAGATTTTGTTCCTACATGGGATCATTCTTTTTTAAAAACGAAAATTCCAGATGTTTTTCTTCTTTATACTAAGATTCTCACAGCATCAAAACAAATAGCCCATTTTAATGTATGGTTGTTGAAGAGAATAGGAAATAACCAGCTTTGTTTTCATCTGGATCCTTGGAGAATACAAATGACTATTCTCTCTTCATTCACAGGAAAATACTAAAGTACTCATTGTCATCTTTAAAGGATGCCAAATAAGCCAGAGATTTATACTAAGAGACAGTTTTCGGTGATCAGAACTATATTGGGAATGCAGTTCAGACCTGGTGTGGTTCAACTGAGTGTTGGATTAGAACTCCAGGAGACAAGGTTTCAATCCCAATATTAAATCATGAGAACACCTGGTTGACCTTAAATATTTCAGATTGTGGCGCAGCTGGCTGAGTGTCAACTGCATTAAGATCACTCTGACCAAAAGGTCATGAGTTCGAAGCCAGCCTGGGTTGAAGTGGGTTTCCAACCAATTGTGTGTAGCCTGTTGTCGACCCGAAAGACAGTTGCATCTGTCAAGTAGGAAAATTAGGTACCACCTTAAAGTGTGGGGAGGCTAAATTAATTGATTTAAGAGGCCATTAAGAAGATTCCAGCAAAGCATTCCAGCGGGGAAGCATGTGGGGAATGCGGAAGTACATCATCAGCGTCGCAGATGGACAATGAGAGCGACAGCTCCCCTGGCGGCCAGAAAAAGTTAAATAGCCTCTGTCTATGTCTGTATATGTTTGTATGTCAAAAATTGGCATTGAATGTTTGCCATATATGTGTACACTGTAATCCGCCCTGCGGGGTGAGAAGGGCGGAATATAAAAGCTGTAAATAAATAAATAAATTGTCTGAGCCACAAGGGAAGGCAATTGCAAAATTATTCTGAATAAATATAACCAAGAACACCTCATGGTAAGATAGCCCTAAATGGAAGTCAACCCAAAGGAACATTAAAAATAATGAAATTATCCTTTTGTAATTCTGTATTGGGTAGTGGTTTGGGCGTTGAACTAGGAGTATGTCTATTGTCTACACTGTAAAATGAGTTCAGTTTGTCAACATTTTGACTGCCATGGCTCAAGGGAACAGAATTTGGTAAGGCACCAACACTCTTTGGGAGAGAAGGCTGAAGACATTGTAAAACTACAATTCCAATGATTTCATAGCATGGAACCATGGGACTCCAAGTGGTGTTAAACTACATTAATTCTACATTGTAGAAGCACCCTATGACTAAGTTTGAATTCCTACTCAATCATGGAAACTCACTAACTGTGGGCAATCCACATTCTCTAGCCTCAAAGAAAACAAGGGCAATTGTCATCTGAACAAATTTTTGTCAAGAAAACCTTGTGATAGTTGACTTAGAGTTGCCGTAAGTCAGAAACAACTTGAAAGCACACAAGAATTCATGTATAGATTAGGACCGGAATCCTATGAGTGTAGTCTTGGCGAGGAAAATAAAATCTCTGAATATCCTTTCCTCTCACTATCTTACTTTTTTTTTATAGCTACTGTGCCCATAAATCCTTCCTTTTGCCATCAGATAAATAGTCACACTGGTATAGTGCACAGACTGAATGCAGACTCCATGATTTCCCTGTTTGTTTCATGCATACACATGATTAAACACACACACACACAGATGTACATATGCTAGTTTAAGTGAGTGTTATAAGAACACATTAAATGCTGGGCACCTTTCTTTATGTTAAAAAAGCATATCTACTTAGGCACACTGCTAAAATGTACATCAACATTGGATGTGAGACTGCATCTTCATGTGAAAGCTATGACTTCCATCATAAGTAAAAAGCTTTTATCAATCTGTCAGTCCGCTATTAGTGTCCTATCTATTATGTTTTATTAAGAGCAGGAACATATTGCAGGAAATAATCTAGTTCCGTGGAAGGGAGAATAAAATCAGCATTCAAAGAATTTTTATGGAAGCAGCCATTTTGATTCATCTGATTGTGCTTAACTGTAAAACAGGTTGTCCAAAATTAGCTATTTTAAATCTAAGGAAGCATTTAACTGAGCATGAACAATAGGAGTTGGATATACAGGCAGTCCTCGACTTACAAACATCCAACTTACAAATGAGACAAAAGGAAGTGAGAGAAACCTATGTCTCAGAAGGGAAACTCACTCCTGAAAGAGTTATCATGGGGATCACTGGGATGGAAAGAGAAGTGAAATCTTTTGAACAGGGACATAAAGAGTAAAACAAAAACACCACAGAAGGGTTATCCCTTCCTGATGCTATCCAAAGCTTATATAAATATACTAGCTGTAATCGCCACACATTGCTGTGGCCAACCTGCCCTCCCTCTTTCTCTCTTTCTCTTTCTCTTCCCTTCTCCCCCCCCCCCTTTTCTTTCCCTTCCTTTTTCTCCCTGTTCTTCCTTCTCTACCTATTCTTGGACTGCAACTCCCAGCAGTCCTCCTGATTGATTGATCTATCTACCTAACTACCTATCTCTATCTGATCGATTTATCTGGAGGATTGCTGGTAGTTGCAGTCCAGGAATAGGAAATTGGAAATATACAGGGATTGGGATGCTCTCAAAGAAATCCAAGGAGAAGAAAGCTTGCATCTTGGAAGCAGTGCATTTGGATCATCCTGCTCTTTTAAAGGGCCTGGTCTAGGGGATGCTGGAAGTTGTAGTTCAGAAGAGAGTGTGAATATGCTGTTGTGTGTTTTGTTTGCCGGAGGGAGACTTTTTTGCGCATGCACTGTATCATCTTTTTGCTTTTTTGGATTTTAAGTCTCTTTTGCTGTGTATATATGTGTGTTTGTGTATATATGGATTTTGCGCATACATTGTAATGCATTTTTGTTTTTTGTCTTTTTAACTCTCTTCTGCTGTGTTTTTCAGTGTTTTTATGAGTGATAGTCACTCATTGGCCTGATAGGTGTATTGTGTCCACATTTGGTGTCTATTCGCCCAGTGGTTTTTGATTTATGTTAATCATAAATACATTTTATTTATTTTTATAGGATGTCTTTAGCAGTGTTTCTATACTTTTTTAATGCCACAAGCCCTTAATGCAGTTCCTCATGTTGTGGTGTCCCCCAACCATAATACTATTTTTATTGCTCCTTCATAACTGTAATTTTGCTACTGTTCTGAATCATCATGTAAATATCTGATATGGAAAATGTATTTATGTTGAAAGCCTTCGACAATACATTGTATTTCTGTTGTTATAAATTGAACATAATTAAAGCATACTGATTAATCACCAAAACAATAAGTTTGGGGAGTATGGACAATGGATGATGGGGTTTGGAGTACGTTCAACTGATTCAGCTCAGACTTCCACAGACCACTAAGATCCCCGTTAATGACAGATCTGAACCAAACTTGGTTCACAGAACCTTCATGGCCATCAGAAAATACTGGAGGGATTTGGGAGGAATCCACAGTAATAGGATCCTAGTGTTGCAAGAGACCTCCAAGGGCCATCCAGTCCAACCTCCCTCTGCCATAAGGAAAAAACACAATCCAAGCACTCCTAACAGATGGCCATAGAGACTCTGCTTAATAATATTATTATTAATAATAGTAATAGAATCCTAGAGTAGGGAGACCTCCAAGGGCCATCCAGTCCAACCTCCCTCTGCCATTAGGGGAAAACGGAATGCAAGCACTCCTAACAGATGGCCATAGAGACTCTGCTTAATAATAATAATAATAATAATAATAATAATAATAATAATAATTCCTTTCTTCCTCCCTCCCTTCCTCTCTCCTTCCTCTTCCTTCCTTTCCTCTCCCATCCCTGCCTCCTTTCCTTTCCTTCCTCTTTCTTTCCTTCTACCTTTCCTTCCATTCATATTCTTCTCTTCACCAGTCCTTTTCTTCCTGTCTTCTCTCCTTTCTTTCCCTTCCTTCTGTGGCAGTTTGTAAGGAGTTTGCATCCTTCCTTCACCCAACAGTCCCAAATGGGGGGAGGGGTGTGTGCAGCCACTCCTGCAGCCAGACTTCCCTTTCAATCCTCTGCCGGTGCTTGCCTCCACAATCCTCCATGCCATCCGCCTTTCCTTCCTTCCCTCCCTCTTTCCTCTCCTGAATCTCTCCCCTCCTGAAAAGAAAGAGGAGTCTGCCTTCCTGCTTGGAAAGGGACTCCATGGTGAGGCAGTCCCTTTCCCTCAACGGTTGGTGCCTCAGTCTTCTTGCATGCGCTGGGGAGAGGGCCTTTTGCGCATGCTCAGTTAGGTACTTTTTTTGGGGGGGGGGATGTTAAAGCTATTTCCCCTTCCTTTTTAAAGATGTTTTTGTTTGGAAGACATAGATTGGATAAGAATGTGTTTTGCTGCCAAATTTGGTGCCAATTCGTCCAGGAGTTTTTGAGTTCTGTGAATACCACAAACGAACATTACATTTTTATTTATATAGATTCCACTCTACTTTAAAAGTTAAACACCATATTATATGATGACTTCTTTAATTGTATTTTAATTTTAAATATCCTTTTAAAATTCCTGCTTCAGCATTTTGAAAAGCTGTCACAGATCCCATGCTGAGATTAAAACGGGACATAAAATAAATAAGTCAATAAAGGGAAAGTCCCACTAAGCCCTTACTTTCACTTAGCCATGCATTGCTTACAGTGCAATCTATGCATTGTTATTAGAAAGTGCAAGCCGAGACATATCTACAGCAAAAGGACCACAGGCAAAAAGTCACTTGCATTATCTTTGCACACAAAAGCTCAAAACTATGAACATTGAAACAACAATCCAGTCTCATCTGAAATGCACAAGGCATTGGACAAAGGAATCCAGTCTCCATCAATGTAACCATTCCTTACCTATGAATTTTCCATACCTAATAAATTGGAATTAGAGTCTTTGAACAGAAATAATAGAGGGCATGTCTATACTGGTCTCATTCCAAAACATACTCATTGTGAATGCACCACTCATAGTTTTCATGACAAACAGAGAATTATGGTATATATGTCAAGGAGTTTTGTTGGCTTTTTAAAATCTTTAATCCAACTATGCTACTCATGGAGAGGTTCCATTTTTTCAAGGGAACCTATCCAAAAACATGGTAAATTTAATTATAAATGAAATTACATTAGCTAAATCATATCAGTTTAATGGTCTATATTTTACCAGTATAATCATCCACTCTTTTTACCAAGTAGGTCACATCATACACTGTAAGGTAGCAAACTGAAATTCATGTACTTTATAAAAATGAACCTGGAAGACTAAAAAGCACAAGCTATTACAGCAGGACTAAAGAACATCTAGAAGTAGCCGCTGATTGATAAATCCATTTTCTAATCTCTGATGAATAGTTGTCTTTGTGGAACATACAATCTTATTCTACTCAGGGACAATTTATGAACTGAATCCAAATGAAATAATTCATGATTTAACCAAGCTGGAATCAACAGAGCAAGTGACTGGAGCTAAAAAGTCACTAACATGCTTTGGATCCAATTTCATGTGGTCCCAAGCTTAGCTCTGTAGCAAATATTTATTTATTTACATTATTTCTATCCCGCCCATTTCAGCCCAAAGGCAACTTAGGGCGGTATACATAGTCGGCACAATTCGATGCTGAAACAAAATAATATTCTGGCTAAGCTCTGCAGTAAATTTCTATATAAAAATCCATATATTCCAGAAAGGTAGGCTTTGTTCTTACTTCACTGCTAGACTTGTGTCCAAATTTCAGAATAAACTTGATGAGTCAAGGGACTGAATGCGTCTTCATAATAATGACAATAACAACTCTCCATTTCATTAAGGCTAAACATTCTGCTTAACATCCTTCATAGAATTAAAACATGGATATTGCATTATGCAAGCAAATCTACAGTCTGACATGGCCACAGTAAAGAGAGAGGTTTCCCCTCACAACAAGAACTATAGTAATTAATAGGCTTGGTTGATCCAGTTCGTTAATTTCTTAATTCGTTATTACTTCGTTAAATAATTACCTTTAGAAGCGATATCGACGCGTTTTGGCAACCTGGAAGTGTATTTGCCATATCGAAGCCGTGCCCCCATCTTCCTTACGACTTCCACCAGTGAATCGTAAATGCTGGGGGCGTGGCCTTTAGGAACAGCTGTTCTTACCCACGCCCACCTCCTTCCTCTTTGCATCGGCGGCTTTGCGAGGTGGGCGTGACTACCTCCCTGGCGACAAGCGGCGATGCGGAAGAGCTGGGCGTAGCCACGGCCACCTCGCAAAGCCGGCGATGCAAAGAGGAAGGAGGTGGGCGTGGCCAAGCACAGCCCTCCTTGGAGGCCTCGGCGAGGCCTCCGAGGAGCGCTGTGCTTGGCCACCCACCTCTCCCTTGGACAGCTTGCCAGGAAGGAAAGAAAGGTGAGAGATTTAAAAACCAACACTTTTAAAATCTCTCACCTTTCTTTCTCTTCCCTGGCAAGCTGTCCAAGGGAGAGGTGGGAGTGGCCAAGCACAGCGCTCCTCGCTCGGAGGTCGCTGGGAGCTGTGCTTGGCCACGCCCACCTCTCCCTTTCTGCCACAAGGGAAGGAAGGGAAACTGCGAAATTTTAATGGTTCTGGAGGGAGGGAAGGGCACCTTCCATTAACGAAACAGAGGAAACGATTCATATTTCCTGGAAATTTTGATCTTTTTTTAAAGAAAATTTCATAAATAATTTAAAAATCGAACCTCCAGTGCCCCCTACATATGAAACGAGTTTAGAACCATTTTTTTCTTGATCAACCAAGCCTAGTAATTAATATCCTAAAATTTGGGCCATCTCAGCCTATATACCTAATAATTTAAAGAATTTAAAAAGTAGTTAAAGCTACCTTTTGATATTCCTTGATATTGCCTAGATTGAAAGAAAATACGTGATCCTTTGCTCCAACGAAGAGTCTACTCCGCTCCTCATCCAAAAGGAATGTGTGGTAAGTGGAACTATTAACCAATCCATCGAACATGACTATATTGTTGGATTCATACATTTCTGTAAGAGGAAAGACAAGACACTTCCAGTTAATAGTTGAATGAACAAAGACCTTGGTCCCAGATAGACCATCTAGCAGCATGTCCAATTTGATATTACTACGCTGCTTTTTCTTAGAATATTACATTGAACTATAAATCTTGCTTCTGCATTAAAATTGCTGTTTTTGTTTTCATTAATGGTCATTTTGTATTTTTCATGCTGCTGCCACTGATGACAATAATGATGATCTGATAATAAATTGGACCATTATCATAACTAGTTTGGTTTTGATTTAACCCAGCCATAATAAATCAATGACTTCATTCAAACTTTTTAAAATTTCTAACAAAATACAGAGGATTGACACAGTGACTCCCTTTATCTATAGCATCTCCCTACTTCACACAGTTAATTCAAAGTACCTCTAAACCCAATCAGAAAGTCAGGAAAACCAAAATGTAAAATTTTCTTCGCTATGTGTATAAACATTGCACACTGTCAGTTCCCCGTGCAAGTTGTATGTTCTCTAGGGACCTTATCACACACAGTTATACTCAGTCTCTGATGCATTTGTCTACTGGTGTCTATGGGGAATGCAAGATACATTTCATCAAACACTCATAGGCACTTGTAGGCAAAAAAATCTACCATTAGTACTTTTTGAAAAATTGGAAACAATAAACTTTAATCATCTTTAATTTCTCTGTGCATGTCAGAAATGCTATTTTTTAAAATGTGTGATGGGTAGATTCATCTGCACCTCATCTTCTGTACCTAACACACTCGGTGCTTTCAGAGTGTGTTAGGGCCCCCCATCTTATGGTGACAGTCACATAAAGATCGTAAGTAAAACCATAAATGTTTTTCGCTTTCCCATTATTGCCTCCTTTTTAACTTTCTTCTTAAATTTTGGAACTGTGCGGCTCTGTAGAAATAAAACGATTCTTTTACATTTCTAAATTGTGATAGATGTCATAAACTTGTGTGGTTGCACATGATCCACCAAAAAAAAAAAAACAAAGAGAAAAAGAAAGACAGTGACATAAAGGAACATATCATGGGTTGGGAGGAATCATCCCTCTATTATAATAAGACTGACAAACATTATTTTGTTAGATATGGAAAGGAAACAAGTGTATGAGATGAGGTGACTAGATATCTAGTCCTCATCTAGCATCCTTAAACAACAGGTTGACTAATGTGTTTTCTCAGGTGTGTGTGATAAGGTCCTACAAGTATTGAACCTCCCTTCATACATAAAAATGCATGAATTATTCTGTCATAAGTTTCATTCAATACAAAGGTTATATTCTTTGAAGCATCCTTGGGAAAAAAGGATGGGAACAAGAAAAGGGAGTACCTGGTAAGGAATCAAGAAATCACAAGATCTGATAGATTGTTTTCAACTTCTTAGTACGAACACAACCATATAACAAATGTTAACACATATTGGAATATCCTTAAAATATACATTTTTGTTAAGAACAAAACCCACTGATAGTGTAGAAGACAGTTAAACACATTGAAAGATCTAATGGTCTACAAACATACTGTAAGAAAACATTTTTCTTGTTTCTTTTCTTGTAAAGAACTATGTACGATGATAACAATGTGTAAATTGATGAAAAAGATATTCAGGAATACAATTTGGGAGATAGTTATTACCAGTTTTCAATGTAGATAACATAATAGTCCTGTCCATAGGCATGTGTTACTGGCATGCATCTTTGATTATTCTATATATTTGTCATGTTCTCTATAAAAGGAAATCAATCTGTATCAAATGTGGTATTGCCTTTTTCTTCCCTTGCTTGTCTGGTGTAATAAATCAATTTCTCCATTACAGCTAAGTTCCATTTTAGTATACTTATTGTTTTAGGACAAGGGTCCTCAAATTAGGGCCTGCAGGCTGGTCCTGGCCCCCAATGACATTTATCCGGCCCGCAGGGTGCCTGCCACCTCCCTGGGCCCAGCCTGCTCTTCTCCAGCCTTCGGGATGGGGCCTGGTCTCATCCCGAAGGGAGGAGAAGAGGGGGAGGCGGCGGCAAAGCAGTTTGGGGCCATTTCGGCCGTCGCCTTCCTCAGCTCAGCCTGCTCTTTTCCTCCCTTCGGTATGAGGCCTGGCCTCATCCTGAAGGGAGGAGAAGAGGGGGAGGCGGCGGGCAAAGCAGCTTTGGGGCCGCTTCGCCTGCCACCTCCCTGGGCTCAGCCTGCTCTTTTCCTCCCTTCGGTATGAGGCCTGGCCTCATCCTGAAGGGGGGAGAAGAGGGGGAGGCGGTGGGCGAAGCTGCTTTGGGGCTGTTTCACCTGCCACCTCCCTGGGCTCAGCCTGCTCTTTCCCTCCCTTCGGTATGAGGCCTAGCCTCATCCTGAAGGGAGGAGAAGAGGGGGAGGCTGCGGGTGAAACAGCTTTGGGCCGCTTTGCCCGCTGCCTCCCTGGGCTCAGCCTGCTCTTCTCCTACCTTCGGGATGAGGCCTGGCCTCATCCTGAATGGAGGAGAAGAGGGGGAGGTGGTGGGCAAAGCAGCTTCGGGGCTGCTTCACCCGCTGCCTCCCTGGGCTCAGCCTGCTCTTTTCCTCCCTTTAGGATGAGGCCTGGCCTCATCCTGAAGGGAGGAGAAGGGGGGTGGTGGCAGGCGAAACAGCTTTGGGGCCGCTTCACCTGCTGCCTCCCCAAGTTTATATTTTAAGTGTGGGGTTTTTTTGCACTGCAAATAAGATATGTGCAGTGTGCATAAGAATTCATTCATTTTTTGTTCAAATTATAATCTGGCCCTCCAACAGTTTGAGGGACTGTGAGCCGGCCCTCTGTTTAAAAAGTTTGAGGACCCCTGTTTTTAGAAGTTGGGCCTTCAGAGGGCCCATGGAATGGACAATTGTTGGTAAAGTCTCAACCTCTGAGACTGCCCGTTCCACGTCTTTTTCCATTAATGCCTTTCCCAATGACATGTTGATTCTCACTTTTTTTTCTTTGTAGTATAACAGTACAATCAGTGACTGCTGGAGCATCCATGAAGAGCAACTGAAGAGCATGGCAATGACACTGATTTAATCAATGTAAATTTAATCTTCTTCCTCCAAGACTTAATTAGTTTCAGCACCATTGTTATACAAACTTGATTGTTTCTTTCTGTGGGGTCATAAGCAGCACCAAAACATAGCTGAAATACTAGGGGAAGGACACATTTTTTGTCTGAAAGACGACCTTTAAAGAAAACCCAGATTGATTAAAGGAACATTAATTAATATAGTCAGTGGAATTAATAGCAATGTTCTACAAGGAAGGATGTAGACATGCTTATTTTAAGGATGGAGACATGCTGTGAGCATGACTTGGACAAACAATAACCACCTGTTTGCTTCATCATGCCCTTGATTCCTGCAT
Organism: Anolis sagrei ordinatus; assembly: GCF_025583915.1. Classification (NCBI taxonomy): domain Eukaryota; kingdom Metazoa; phylum Chordata; class Lepidosauria; order Squamata; family Anolidae; genus Anolis; species Anolis sagrei. Next base: position 108,023,395 of record NW_026847549.1, read on the forward strand.
GCTTTCCCCAGTTATTTTTCTTACAGTGATTTTAACTGTATTCCACCACTTTTAACAATTAGACAAGGGATTGTGTTTTCAATAATGGTTTAAAGATCATTTCACTCCTTGCTGCATGCTTTCAACAATTTTTCTTCTTCTTTGCTCTAACTTTTCTGTGGTAACCATGCAGCATTACGGAAAGAGAATCTGCCAAATAAAAGATTTTGGTTGGGTTGTTTGATTTTCCTTTTAGCCCAGAACCTGATAGGCATAATTTTCATACTCAACAAAGCATTCACTACAGACCCCTCTTTTCAGAGTATTGAAATAACTTACAAATTTACAGGTGCTTCTTATTCAGCGTTAAAAATAAAACTATCCTCGTACTTTATTATGAAAATGCATACAAATCAAAGTCATAGAATCATAGAATCAAAGAGTTGGAAGAGACCTCATGGGCCATCCAGTCCAACCCCCTGCCAAGAAGCAGGAATATTGCATTCAAATCACCCCTGACAGATGGCCATCCAGCCTCTGTTTAAAAGCTTCCAAAGAAGGAGCCTCCACCACACTCCATGGCAGAGAGTTCCACTGCTGAATGGCTCTCTCAGTCAGGAAGTTCTTCCTCGTGTTCAGATGGAATCTCCTCTCTTGTAGTTTGAAGCCATTGTTCCGCGTCCTAGTCTCCAAGGAAGCAGAAAACAAGCTTGCTCCCTCCTCCCTGTGGCTTCCTCTCACATATTTATACATGGCTATCATATCTCCCCTCAGCCTTCTCTTCTTCAGGCTAAACATGCCCAGCTCCTTAAGCTGCTCCTCACAGGTCTTGTTCTCCAGATCCTTGATCATTGTCAAAATGAAACAAGTATGTTCTGAACTCAAGAATCCCTGTACCACAAAAAATTGTCTTGTATATTATATGACTGATAATCTGGAGCATTAAACTCAATAGGTTACACTTCTGGGTATGCATTGATAATATTGTCCTCCATATGTACAATCCTATGCAGATTTCGGGAAGTAGAAAACACAATGAAAATGCAGTCGACCCTCCACATTGGAGGGGTTACCGTTTGTAGAATTGATTAACATGGCATCTCTGGGAATCTTTAGGTCTTCCAGTATGACTTTATGGTCAACTTCTGTCGGAGCTTAACCAGAGAAGCACACTGGAGGTTCTAGAGAGGTGATATCTCACTTTAAAAACAAATAAAAAACCCAAAATATTTATATTCATTTTTTCCACTTTCATGTGGGTTCTGCACCACTAACCCTAGTGAATGTGGAGATCTGATTATACAACACAGTATTATTACAATATCTGGGTTGTTGTAGGTTTCCCAGGCTATATGGCCATGTTCTAGAGGCATTTTCTCCTGACGTTTTGTCTGCATCTATGGCAAGCATCCTCAGAGGTAGTGAGGTCTGTTGGAAGTAGGAAAATGGGTTTATATATCTGTGGAATGACCAGGGTGGGACAAAGGACTCTTGTCTGCCGGACCTAGGTGTGAATGTTTCAACTGACCACCTTGATTAGCATTTAATGGCTTGGAAGTGCATAGCAGAGCACCTGATGAACTAACCTGGACACAGCATATTATTTGAGAACACAGAAATGCTGGACCACTCTCACAACCACCATGTCAGACTACACAGAGAAGCCATTGAAATACACAAGCATGTGGACAATTTCAACAGAAAGGAAGAAACCATGAAAATGAACAAAATCTGGCTACCAGTATTAAAAAACTCAAAAAATACAACAGAACAACAACAGAGAGTAAACAATCAGGCACATCAAATCACCCTCAACAAAAGATTCCCCCAGGCACTTCCAAGCCATTAAATGCTAATCAAGGTGATCAGTTGAAACATTCACACCTAGCTCCAGCAGACAAAAGTCCTTTGTCCCACCCTGGTCATTCCACAGATATATAAACCCATTTTCCTACTTCCAACAGACCTCACTACCTCTGAGGATGCTTGCCATAGATGCAGACAAAACGTCGGGAGAAAATGCCTCTAGAACATGGCCATATAGCCTGGAAAACCTACAACAACCCAGTGATTCCAGCCATGAAAGCCTTCGACAATACATTACAATATCTGTTTGCTATATTGCAAATATCATGACCCCAATGTATATATATATATATATATTACTTCCAAGATAGTCTACTTCAGAACCTTAATAGGCTTATAGATGTTACATGGAATATTAAGCATTTCTGAAATTCTGAACTACATTTGCCATCATCCCAAGCAGTCGTGGTCAGTAAACAGGAGGAATGGTGGTGACCCAAAGCTGAGAAAGGCTGGCATTACGATTAGCTGATATTTCTCGAAAAGGAAGCTTTCCAAAGATGTTTATGAGGGCCAGACACAAACAGAATAATTTATATAATCACATAACTGTATAAGATCAAAACACCATCTGTTAACAGTTGCAAATCAGAAGAGTCTTAAATTTACCACAGAAACAATATCACTTTGTGCCACAAACAGGGAACATATTTAGCCAAACTAAATGCCTTAACACTTGAAAGTCTGTTTCTAAGGTTTGCTATTCCAGCACACAAATATCTTCAAGTGTGCAACATGCAGAAATAGCAGGAAGGATCGTAATACAGTCAGTAAGTCACTTGTTTGAGGGTTCCATCAAGTGAGTGAATCTTCCATTGATAGAATGAGAAATGTATAACGTACACCCCTATTGACACTTGGCCCCTGATGGTTTTGGCCTTCCAACAGAGGTGGCCCTAGGTAATTTTCAACAGTAAGCAAACAGTATTTTGGCGCCGCCCCCCCCCCAACCAATCACTGATATGTATTTTCTGTTTGTCGTGGGAGTTCTGTGTGCCATATTTGATTCAATTCCATCATTGGTGGAGTTCGGAATGCTCTTTGATTGTAGGTGAACTATACATCCCAGTAACTACACTTGCCGCATTTGCTCCCTTTCTTGGCCCGCTTTGGGTCTGGAGGCATGCCTGAAGACCCCGGCGTGTGCACCTCTTCTCCTGATTTTCTCCTCAGTTATTGGGACCGAGAGAGAGAGAGAGAGAGAGAGAGAGAGGTGGAGATGCCCACCTTTCCTGAAGGTAGGCGCAAAAACAAAGGAGGGAGCAGAGGTGGGAGATACCTCCAGCCAGAGGGGCTCTCTCTCTCTCTCTTTCTTGGTCCCAATGGCTGAAGAGCAAGTCATGAGAAGAGGCAACTTTTGGTGTGCACGCTGGGGTCTTCAGACACGCCTCTTGACCCGAAGCAGGCCAGGCATGGCGGCTCCGCCCCTTGGCCCACCCGTGGATTGGGGAGAGGAGGCGGGTGGAGTGCCGGGGATCAGGAAAGGGGTCATGGGGAAGGGATCGAACGCGGAGAACGATTTAGCGCCGGCTCTGCTCGTGCACCCAGTGGCCAGGTGGAGCAGAAATGAGAGGGGCTAGGCGAGGCTCAAGGGCCTGGCCCCTTTGGGAAGAGGATCGTCCGGCAGGGAGGCAAGAAAGTCGAGGCTCCCCCCGGACTGCTAGTGCTGTTGTGAGATGAGGGGGCGCTCCTCAAGTGGCAGTCAAGGGGCATTTACAGAGGCGGCTCTGTGCCCCTGGCAAAAAAAAGTGTTCTGCAACCGCTTACTTCATGTAATGGATGAGCCGCCCCTGCTTAAGAGCTTAAGTCACTTAATGACCAAGCTCTTAACTCAAATTGCTGTTATCTCAAAGCAATTTTTCCCACTGAAATGCAATTAATCCGTTCTGGCAACCCAAACCCACTCTGTCCCCATTTTTATGTGTTTTTAACTAAAAATGTACTTTATAATTAACAAATAATGTATACATTCTTATTCACATAGAACAATAAACACAGAAGGATAACTTTAAAACTGTAGAAGCACAAAGTTGTGGCAAACAAGTGCAAATCACAAAGTGAAGAGGCAAAAGAATCATTTTCTTCATACAGTGCTCATTCCAGCTTCCATCCCTCTCCTGCTCTCTCTCCTTCTCTCTCATCACAAAGCCAAATATGCTAGGAATAAAAACCACACATAATTAACAAACCCAAATTCCTCAAAGTGGATGAGAGCAAAGTGAACAGCAATCTCCCAAAATGGACAAGAGCACAAGGCATGGCAGCACAAGGCACAGAAGCTGCTCCCTTGAAGCCTTAAATCCCTGTATTCTGGCACTAGCACTCCTTCTGGCTCTAGCTCTTAAAACACTGCTCATATGACAAACAAACCCAGGCTGAACAATTGCTCTTAACTCAAAAATGCTGTTAAGTTGGGATTAACCCAAAGTTCCTCAAAGTGGACAAGAGCAAAGCAGACTGCAATCTCCCAAAGCAGACAAGAACACAAGGCATGGAGGCACAAGGCTACTCCCTTGAAGCCCTAAAGCCCAATACTCTTTTGCAAGTGACACAAGATAACAGGGGATCATTCTCCACAACTTGCAGAAATACTAATACATCTGCTGATTCAAGGAGATTTTTTTAAGTTTTCAGAAAAATGAGCCTACTAGCTGTGGCAGTTAAAGTGGTGTCAAATTGTCCAAGGCTTTCATGGCCGGAATCACTGTCTTGTTGTAGGTTTTTTCAGGCTATATGGTCATGTTCTAGAGGCATTCACTCCTGACGTTTCACTTGCTTACCATAGATGCAGGTGAAACATCAGGAGAGAATGCCTCTAGAACATGGCCATATAGCCCGAAAAAACCTACAACAACCTGGTGTCAAATTACTTCAATTCTGCAATGGAGATGCACCCACTGTTGCATTGTTTCATTTGGCCCAATGGCATTGGAACTAAAATTGTTTTAATGAAAGAATTATAGGACATCAATCTCTGATGATTCAAAGAGTTAAAATTATTTGGGTTTGCCAGATTTGAATAAACATGTTTCTGCTACTATTTAATGACTGTTTTTGTGCTCTGTTTAGTGTAGTATGTAAAAAACATAATGTGTACATTCCTCAGCCGGTACTTGCCAACACAGTTAATTTCATTTTTATGTTATCTTAAACAAGAATTGGATAGGTCCCAGTTCTTATTATTGTTAGTCTTCCAGATTTACAGAGATATAGATACAGATATAGGTGTAGTGTGTGTTAGAACCTGCCTAATATCCAAATGAGTTGTCTGTTGGTTGCACCAAGAATTTCTTCATTTTCCCTACTTTGCCTCGGGTAGTATTGGGTCATTGTTACGTTTCTCTGAACAATGAAAAAGGATCAGTTAAGAAACGGTATTATATAAATCACAATGGGATTTTTCCATATTGCTTTTGTTGTTTTTAATTCATTTTTCCCTTCAGTTTCCAGGCTTTTGCTTTAGTGCTAGTGTTTCTGCTGGGCACTATCTACAGACACTCTATTGGCTTAACACGTTGTTATTTTGTCAGAAGATTAGATCTTTCTTCTATAGGTGTAAATTAGACTTCATAACTTTTCTGGCCATTTGCTTAACTCCAAGAAGGAAAGCTCTGCAGGAGATTATTATCCCTCTTTCTCTTCCCTCCACCACTCCTTTCTTTCATACTCTCCATAAGAATTTTCTTATAGATTTGTAAGATTCCAGTTCTTGTTGTTCATTCGTTCAGTTGTCTCCGACTCTTCGTGACCTCACGGACCAGCCCACACCAGAGCTTCCTGTCGGCCGTCACCACCCCCAGCTCCTTCAAGGTCAATCCAGTCACTTCAATTATGCCATCCATCCATCTTGCCCTTGGTCGGCCCCTCTTCCTTTTACCTTCCACTTTCCCCAGCATAATTGTCTTCTCTAGGCTTTGCTGTCTCCTCATGATGTGGCCAAAGTACTTCAACTTTGTCTCTAGTATCCTTCCCTCCAATGAGCAGTCGGGCTTTATTTCCTGGAGGATGGACTGGTTGGATCTTCTCGCAGTCCAAGGCACTCTCAGAACTTTCCTCCAACACCACAGCTCAAAAGCATCGATCTTCCTTCGCTCAGCCCTCCCTAAGGTCCAGCTCTCACATCCGTAGGTTACTACAGGAATACCATGGCTTTGACTAGGCGGATCTTTGTTGCCAGTCTGATGTCTCTACTCTTTACTATTTTATCGAGATTGGACATTGCTCTCCTCCCAAGAAGTAAGCGTCTTCTGATTTCCTGGCCACAGTCTGCATCTGCAGTAATCTTTGCACCTAGAAATACAAAGTCTGTCACGGCCTCCACATTTTCTCCCTCTATTTTCCAGTTATCAATCATTCTTGTTGCCATAATCTTGGTTTTTTTGATGTTTAGCTTTTGCACTTTCTTCTTTCACCTTGATTAGAAGGCTCCTCAGCTCCTCCTCGCTTTCGGCCATCAGAGTGGTGTCATCTGCATATCTGAGGTTGTTAATGTTTCTTCCAGCAATTTTCACCCCAGCTTTGCATTCATCAAGCCCCGCACATCGCATGATGTGTTCTGCATACAAGTTAAAAAGGTTGGGTGAGAGTATGCAGCCTTGCCGTATGCCTTTCCCAATCTTGAACAAGTCTGTTCAATGTTCAATGTTGAACCCAGTTCTTAGGCAAAGATTTACCTTCTGGACTCCTATATAAATTATAATCATCCCAAAATGATTGCATACCATACCAATTACATCTGTAAATAGCTGATTTTGAACTGGATACTCAATTGCCACATCAACTATTTGATGTGCCCCTGGTGGCATGGTGGGTTAAAGCCCTGTGCCGGCAAAACTGAAGACCAAGAGGTCACAGGTTCAAATCCGGGGAGAGGCGGATGAGCTCCCTCTATCAGCTCCAGCTCCTCATGCGGGGACATGAGAGAAGCCTCCCACAAGGATGATAAAACATCAAATCATCCGGGCGTCCCCTGGGCAATGTCCTTGCAGACGGCCAATTCTCTCACACCAGAAGCGACTTGCAGTTTCTCAGGTCGCTCCTGACACGACAAAAAAACAACAACAACTATTTATTCAACTTTTTATGCATTTTTAAAAAGTATATTCTGTGTTATATCCAGTCACATTGGGAGGCAACATAAATTAAAAGGCAGTATCCAAATTAAGACCATTCATAGCAACCATTTAATGGTGGAAAGTCTATCTAAATAAAAATGCTTCTGAGAGAGCAGTCCCTCCATCCTATGTGGTATCCAGTGGGAAGAAATGCACACTTCAGTGGCTTGTACCATTCTAATTAGAGAATGGGGTGGAGTGAGGCTAATCAGGTACACTCAGTGTATTGATGGGAGAGTGTGTTCAGTAGTAGAGCTGTTATGTGGGGGAAAAAAAGGAAAATGGGGGGGGGGTGTGCACCTTGGAGATCTGAAGTACTAATTTTTGATGAGTCTCAACAAAAATGTCATGATGAGCTGGTAACAAAAGAGCACTTGGTAGTTATTTGGAAACCAAGAACTTAATTTGACAATAGTTCCAACAGAATAGAAGGAGAATGGGGCACTAGCCATTTTTTTGAATATAACAGTGTGCTACATTTCTTTCTCATCTTTAACTCCCCCTTCCCAGAACATACCACACATTAAAAAGATTAACACAATAGAAGAAGCCCAAATTCTAAAAAACTCTGGTACTATCATCATCATCATCATCATCATCATCATCATCATCATCATCATCATTGTGACAGCGCGAGTGGCGCCACCTATGTGTAGAACTGTTAATTGCAAGATTTAAACTGTTGTATCATGCTTAATCCTGCCTTTTTACCCTGCTTATGTATAGCTGAATTGATTGGTTACTTATAGCTGTCAATCAGTATTGTTTGGCTCCACCTCTTTCTGGAGGAGGAGAGTGCTTCCCTTTTCATTCTGCCATCAGAGTTTCTATCGGATGGACGTGAGTAAGAGACTTGGCTCTAAAAGCCCCTGCTTAAATTATCTCTCAGCACCAGTTCTGAGGTTGTTTACCCTTGAGACTTATGCTTCATGTTCAGACCAACCTGAACGACGTTGGAAGTCTCAAGCGCCTTCAAACCGGTTCTTTTGGCACCAGAGGAAGATCCTGAGTCTTCAAACATAGGCCATTTGAACTGGGGTTGTGGTTTGCTCCGGCATTCACAGCCATTGAGGAAAGAGGAAACAGGAAAGCTTCTCAGCTACAAACTCCTTGGACTTCAGAGATTGTAAATTATATTTCCTTTATCCCAGTTGAAACATCAAGCTTAAGCCTGAGAAAGATAACTCATTGTGAACAATAAATACCATTTCGAGTTATCTGTTGTGTTTTGGTCTTTGGGAGTTCCAGTTTCCTATAAGAGGGCAAGAAGCAATCCCCTGGAGAAAGATGCCACGTCCATGCCTCTCTCATTAAGAGTTATACACCCCAGGCGCGACGGCACAATCATCATTCATACCCTGCTTTTTCACTCCACAAGAAGATTGTTAGTATATAAAGACTAACAATATCTCACACCATCCCACCACCTATACACATACTAGGGTTGGATACTAGACAACAGGAACCATCTTTGCTAAATAAAGATTTGCACTAAGGTCTCCCGCTTCTGACACCCAGTTGAAGAACTGCTGTGGATAGAACCAGGGACCTAGGGGCAAAATCAGGGTCAATGCTCAATGAGACAAAAATGGTCAGCCACAGAGGCACATTGCAATGTGAAATGATTGTAAAATGAATGGAGAAAGAGCACAGTAAAAAAACAGATTTTAGGCCATCATCCTAAATTTTTATTCTTAAAAGGGTTACAGACATGTAACTTCTAGACAAACTCTGAAAGCTAATTAGTAAGTTGGGATTTATGCTCTCTCTACTCTACAGTACACTCTAAAGATGTAAAGTCCATCTGGAATAATAATCTCATCAGTCATCCAGTAAATTCAACAGGGGATAGACCTTTTGCAGCTGTGCAGTCAGCCCTTGCTTTCATCCCACTTTATCATCACCTCTGCCAGTCATGAAAAAAGAGGAGGAAGAGGAGGACAAGGAGGATGGAGGAGGAGAACAAACACAACTCAAGTTGATATTTAAATCTTTTGCTTTTGAAACTAAGAACCACAACTAACAAAATATCTGTTTAATATTGAGTTTTCTAAATTCATCATGAGCAAAGAAATAAAGAGCAATTGAATGTAGTATGCTTGATGGATGTCAAAGTAATACTACAAAACTGAAAGGAGTGATTGGTATCAGTCAAATACAGGTTGAGCTTCATTTATCTAGAATGCTTGATTTTTTTTTAAAAAAATCAGATTTTGAATAACAGTATGTGTGCTGGTACGGCTGTACCAGGAGCTCCAACTCTATTTGCTTTGTTTTAAATGTTTGCTTGTAGGCCAAGGTTTCAGGGTTTCTGCAGAAAGGTGGCTTCCTTTGGTTGCAGTCGTAGGGCAAGTCACCTGTCCATCATCGTTAAGTTTTGGTTCCACCCCCTGCTCAGGGCAAGTGGGAAGGGAAGGGAGCCATTTTTAGTTAGTCTCAGTAAGGAAAGCTAATTTAGAGGACGTGTACAAGCTCCTCCTGTACAAAAGCTTCAGCCCTTAAGACTTTCTGGGGTAGAACAGTCTTAAGAGCATCCAAAGATCTCCAAAGATTTCCAGGGAAGCAGTCCTAAAGCTTTGAGGATTTTCGGAGGGTAAACAGTTTTGGAAGACCAAAGAACTCCAGCTGGAGAATCTACTGCCCTTACTGGTAGGTCCACTCAGTGCTTGAGACGCAGTTCGACCTGGTATCAGAGTCCACATCAGTAAGACTTAGATTACAGTCAGCCTGGGAGAAGTTAAAAAGGGTTTTTCCTACAGAGTAAGTTTAATTAATCAAAGTCAGGTGCCAGTCCATTGAGGACTAGACCGAGAAAGCCTTGAAGTGTTGTTTGAACCATTGAAGATTTGTTGTTTGTTCCATAATAAAGACTTTGTTGCATTATCAAAGACTCTAAAGACCACAACTTCTGGAAAATCCCTGAGAACTTCTCTTTGGGGCCCCCTGGCTTCCCGCTGGGCAATGGTTGTACGTCCTATTTTAAAGGAAATTCTTTATAGGCCCAGTGCGCGACAGAACAGTATGTGCATATACATAGTAAATTAGAAAATGGTGGAAAGAGGGACAGTCACATGTATGGCACCTGCTGAATTTTTCCTCATGGGCTGTTAGTACAGTTTCTGCCCTTTAAGCAATGTAACTGAGAATGAAAAAGAAAATGTCCCGGTCAGTTTTTTTTTTCATTCTTTCTGCATTGAATTTAGGAAGTCGCCAAAGGAGTTGCTCCAAACTCATCTTCCTAGCCATTTCGAGGGCATGTATCCTGCTATTGGCTGGGCAGAAGGTGAGAACACAAGTATCTGGGACCTTGTGTAAGCAAAGTCCCCTTCTGCCCTCCTCTTTTCTTTCCTTTGCCAAGGCTTCTTGCAAAAAGTGCAATGGAAGCTGGATGCATGACTAGCCCCCTTTCCCCAAAGTTGGAAGTATGTGGCTGGCGATAAAAGGTTTGGATTTTTGGAGTATTTTAAATTTCCAGACAAGGTAGATTCAGCCTGTATAAAGTAGGAAAGTTAGAGATAGGGCTACTATAATTCTAGTCTACCTAGTCCCACTGTTTTTAATTGTGTGTTGTCTTATTGATAATGTTGTGTATTTTATTGTCTATGTTTTTTAATTGCTTGTATTGTTGTTATTATTGCTTGTATTGTTGTGTTTGGGCTCGGCCTCATGTAAGCAGCACCGAGTCCCTTGAGGAGGTGGTAGCAGGGTACAAATAAAGTGTTGTTGTTGTTGTTGTTGTTGTTGTTGTTGTTGTTGTTATTATTATTATTATTATTATTATTATTATTATTATTATTACTACCTAGACAAGTCTAACTGGTTAAAAGTACAATGATCAGCTAGAAAAAGCTAGCCAAAAATTCTCCCCCAAAACATGGAATTTGGATACTTGAGAACATCCATGTATATCTTATATATCATGTCATTTGAAATGGAAAGCATTTCATTATTTATCTTTTAAAAATGTGACTACACTTCATATGCTTAATCCTATCTCAGTTTATTTATTGTATTTATATCCTGATGTTCCACCAAGAAGCTCAAGGGGGGAATACATGCGGGACACAACGTTATTTTCTCATCCTCATTCAGAGTGTCTGGCATGTCTCCAGATTTATGGGAGGCTTCACCTTCACTTTGTAAAAAATCAAACAAAAATGTTCAACGGAAAACAATTGCTTTCTTCTTTTGTGAAACAAAACACACAGACACAGTCAATATATGAGGGGTATTTTTTAAGTAAGGTCCGTTTTGTTGTAGACACTAGTAGTTAACGCGCATACCACAACGAGCACGTGCATCGTGTACCGGCATGCCTCGGGAACAACTGTATTCAGTTTCCACTCTGTTGCTAACCTATACAGTTCTGTTCTGTGCTTTAAAAATGTTTAAGGCTATCAACTTAGCCTCCACATGTGAGGTTCGCTCAGTGATATGGTTTTTGTCAGCAAGGAACCTGCCTGCTGCAGAAATTCATCGACAGATTTGTGAAGTGTATGGTGATACTGTTATGAGTGAAAGCAAAGTGCGTTAGTGGGTACGACAATTCAAAGATGGCTGTGACAAGGTCCATGATGAGCACCGCTCCGGTCACCCTTCTTTGATTACAGACGATTTGATTTGATGTATTGTCAAAGGCTTTCATGGCTGGAATCACTAGGTTCTTGTGGGTTTCTTCGGGCTATAGAGCCATGTTCTAGAGGCATTTCTCCTGACGTTTCGCCTGCATCTATGGCAAGCATCCTCAGAGGTGTGAGGTCTGTTGGAAGTAGGAAAAATGGGTTATATATCTGTGGAATGGCTGGGGTGGGGCAAGGAGCTCTTCCCTGCTGCAGTTAGGTGTGAATGTTTAGCTGATCACCTTCATTAGCATTTGAAGGCCTGCCTGAGCCTGGGAAAATCTGTTGCTGGGAGGTGTTAATCTGTGCCTGGTTTTTTCCTCTCTGTTGTTTAGCTGTTGTAATTTTAGAGTTCCATTGTATACCATGCAGCTGTGGACAAGTCTACATAGGGACCACCAAACGCAGCGCCCAGACACGCATCAAAGAACATGAAAGGCACTGCAGACTACTTCAACCAGAGAAATCAGCCATAGCAGAGCACCTGATGAACCAACCTGGACACAGCATATTATTTGAGAACACAGAAATGCTGGACCACACCAACACCACCATGTCAGACTACACAGAGAAGCCATTGAACTCCACAAGCATGTGGACAATTTCAACAGAAAGGAAGAGACCATGAAAATGAACAAAATCTGGCTACCAGTATTAAAAAACTCTAAAATTATAACAGCTAAACAACAGAGAGGAAAAAAAACAGGCACAGATTAACACCTCCCAGCAACAGATTTTCCCAGGCTCAGGCAGGCCTTCAAATGCTAATGAAGGTGATCAGCTAAACATTCACACCTAACTGCAGCAGGGAAGAGCTCCTTGCCCCACCCCAGCCATTCCACAGATATATAAACCCATTGTCCTAATTCCAACAGACCTCACACCTCTGAGGATGCTTGCCATAGATGCAGGTGAAACGTCAGGAGAAATGCCTCTAGAACATGGCTCTATAGCCCGAAAAAACCCACAAGAACCTAGATTTGATTTGATCGCACACTCAAATCTTTGGTTTTTGGGTCCTCTGTTAGGAGTTTCAGGACCCAACGGGAGCACAGTTTCCTAAACTTTAGGTGTTCAGAAACAATGTTGTAAAGCACTGATCTCGACACGTCAGGAAATTCATTTGAGAGACCTGTTATTGTGAAGCGCCTGTTCTCACGAATCCTCGCTTCAACTGAAGCCACCAAATCATCTGTAATCAAAGAAGGGCGACCGGAGCGGTCCTCATCATGGACGTTGTCACGGCCATCTTTGAATTGTTGTACCCACTTACGCACAGACACAGTGAAGACATCTGCCCTTGCGCTATGCTACTCTGCTTCTGAGTATGCATGCCCAGTGTGGAACACATCTCACCACATTAAAACAGTAGATGTGGCTCTTAATGAGACATGCTGCATTATCACAGGGTGTCTGCACCCTACACCACTGGAGAAATTACACTGCTTAGCCGGTATTGCACCACCTGACATCCGCCGGGAAGTAGCAGCCAATAGTGAAAGGACCAAGGCAGAGACATCTCCAGCTCATCCCCTGTTTGGGTATCAGCCAGCACGTCAACGACTTAAATCAAGACATAGTTTTCTTAGATCTACAGAGACACTCGGAACACCTCAGCAAGCGAGAGTCCAAAAGTGGCAGGCCCAAACCCAGCACCTCAATCCATGGGTGATACCAGATGAGAGACTCCCCCCTGGGCACACAGAAGACTGGGCGACTTGGAAGGCGCTGAACAGACTGCACTCTGGCACCACGAGATGCAGAGCCAATCTTAAGAAATGGGGCTACAGGGTGGAATCCATGGCATGTGAGTGTGGAGAAGAACAAACCACTGACCACCTGCTGCAATGCACCCTGAGCCCTGCCACATGCACAATGGAGGAACCTTCTTGCGGCAACACCAGAGGCACTCCAAGTGGCCAGATACTGGTCAAAGGACATTTAACCAACTGCCAAGTTTGCAAAATCTGTGTGTTTTTTTTTCTTTTAAATCTCTGTGTTTGTTTTGTTCTGTTAGAATTGTAACACAATGGTATAGTTGCTGATGGCACGATAAATAAATAACCCACTTACGCACTTTGCTTTTACTCATAACAGTATCACCGTACACTTCACAAATCTGTCGATGAATTTCTGCAGCAGGCAGGTTCCTTGCTGACAAAAACCGTATCACTGAGTGAACCTCACATGCGGAGGGTGAGTTGATAGTCTTAAACATTTTTAAAGCACAGAACAGAACCGTACAGGTTAGCTACAGAGCGGAAACTGAGAACAGCTCATTGCGGTATGCGCGCGAACTACTAGTGTCTACAACAAAATGGACCTTACTTAAAAAATACCCCTCGAGAAGCAATGGCTGATTGACCAACATGATAAAACAAAATCCACCCAATACATTAAAATTTCCTTTAACAAGGCAATAACTGTCTCACAGAACTAGGTAACAGATATTTAAAGTGCAATTGGCACAATGTACAGAAAGTTTGTGCAAGGTGGCTCATGGGATTGTTACAACTTTTAGTCATAAACTTACTAGCAAGCTACATTTTATGAAATTCAATCTTTTATATAAGTACTATAAGTTGAGAAGTTCTATCATTTTTACCAGCTGGTTACCCAAATTAATTGTTCCCCTGTGGAAAATAACAAGGAAAAATAATTAGAGATCTACTGCAACCACAAATACCAAAAAAAGCAATAGATTTAGTGAGCTGCTTTTATAAAACCACATTAAAATGTATTTAAGGGCTGTGCAGATGCTTTTTTATTATTATTTAGCTAATAAGAGTAATAGACTGGAATCTTTCTGGATTTTTAATCAGATTCTCAGAGCCCAGCTCTCCTCCCTGTCTCTCTCCAAAATGATGACTTGTTTCTATTTAAAAAAAATAGTGTGTGAGGACCTGGATGAAGCAAACATGCTCAAAATTCTTTACAGAGTCCATCCAGTGACAGCGGCCACCACTCATCTGCTGTGTAGGTAAATCACTGTCCTCAGTAAACCAGCTGGTTAGATGGCTCATATCCAGGTTCTCTCCCTTGGGTGTATTCCTGTGACTTCATACTTCCCTCTTTCAAGACCTTGCTATCAGCACCATTTCCTAGGTTACAGTCTGGTTCAACAAAACCCATTCTGCTCTCTGATCATATATCCAGCACTTTGAGAATGTGTCCTTTTTAATTATACTGAAAGCCAGCTGAGATTTACATCTCCCAGGTCTTCCAATGTCCTCTGTATATTCTCAGTTACAGTGAGAGAAAATCTGGATGAATGTCAGAGCTGGAGAGACTGGAGGCATTGACTAAGTCTAGAGGAGCCTTTTTTCTCTGCTCTGTTAATACACTTGACTTGCAGCTCACAAAAGAACGGCACAGTTTAGGACCCCTTTTTCTACAATCACAATCCTCCCTTAACAACCAAGCTTCAAGCCCTGAAGCCTCATCTCAAGTCTTTGTTTCAAAAAAAGTTTGGCACAATGGTGTGACAGGGTGCAAAACTGGAACCACAAATATAAGACAGATAAGATAATGGTGTGTGGATTTAGGAAGACAATCTGCTACAAATAATTTAACCACAAACTTTCTGCATCATGTGCATTATAGGTTTCCTTTTTTGAGCTTGCAATTGATCCAGAATTCTTTACTACTGCTACTTTTTTCCAACAGAATATTTTATTTTCTGTCTGCCAACCAAAAATGTCTCCAAACACAGCTGACAATAATAACATTCAGATTGAAAAGAAAATCTTGATTAAAAGACTACCCAATTAAATTCAACAGGCCACCTACACATTGAAACATTCATGAGACTACATGCACATAAAATGTTGAGGGGAACAAATTGACCCATATTCTTTTACACAGAGTGGAAGCCAAAACATATTAGAACCAAATTCAGACAATGTGTCTATGACATGACTGCATCCTCTCAGATTGTAAAAGTAAAAAAGGAAGTGAGTGCTTGATTTTATTTATCCACTAGCCGTCCCCTGCCACGCGTTGCTGTGACCCAGTCTGTGTATATGTGTTTTGTGTGTGTATATATTTATGTATATGTTGAGATTAATTTCACAATTCAGCAGCAGATCAGTTGCACAACTTCAGTGCTTTCCAGTACCTTCTTCCTGCATAGTATTTTCAATCAACTACTCCCACAAATTGCAGTCACTCTGGAACTCTTTTACAGAAACTTGAGCACATGCCCGGCCATTGTCAGTTTTACCATTGTTTTCCCCTCCAATCTAGATGACACTACAAACTTACCACAGCACACGGTTATATCTTGTCTTAGCAGACAGGTTCTTTTAATCAATTACATAGAGCCTTCGACGAACAGCATCACAGCACAAGGAGAGAGTATACACTCTACATGACTTCCTTATATACAATTCTATACAATTACACATAGCAATCTCTGATTGGTTCCCAACTCATTAACTTAACTCAGACCCAGGATTACATCATTCACAATCACCTGGACTAGGCCAGAACACATTCCCCAAATGATTCCCTATATACGGTTAATGCATGACTCAGCATTTCCAATAGAAGTCTATTAGCAGTGCATGACTTAGGCTCGTGCGCCAGCTGCGCCCGTATCTCGGGAAGTCTGACTTGGCCACGGTGGTACACGCTCTTGTCACATCCCGCCTGGATTACTGCAACGCTCTCTACGTGGGGCTGCCCTTGAAGACGGCCCGGAAGCTTCAGCTGGTTCAGCGTGCGGCAGCCATGTTACTAACTGGAGCGGGTAGCAGGGAGCACACAACGCCCTTGTTGTCCCAGCTCCACTGGCTGCCGATTTGCTACCGGACCCAATTCAAGGTGCTGGTCTTGGCCTACAAAGCCCTAAACGGTTCCGGCCCAAAATACCTTTCTGACCGCATCTCGGCCTATGAGCCCACGAGGACCTTGAGATTGTCTGGGGAGGCCCTTCTCTCGATCCCACCTGCCTCACAGGCACGCTTGGCGGGGACGAAGGATAGGGCCTTCTCGGTGGTGGCCCCCCGGCTGTGGAACACCCTCCCTGTAGACATCAGACAGGCGCCCTCCCTCATGTCCTTTCGAAAAAGCCTTAAGACCTGGCTGTTCGAGAGGGCATTTAATTAAGTGCTAAGCAACAATATTACGGCAATGAGAACTGGAATGGTATAAGGACTATGAGACTGACTATGATTCTACTAAGGAGACGAAGCGGATTTTTATGTAGTTTGTATTTGTGCATAGTTATATGTTGTTGTCACTGACTTTTGTAACTGTCTTTTTATGTGTACTGTACACCGCCATGAGTCGCCCGTAGGGCTGAGAATGGCGGTTAATAAGTGCATCAAATAAATAAATAAATAAATAAATGACTCAGCTATATTACATTACAATACATTGTAAAACCTGACAGTATATGTGTGCTTGCATGTGTGTGTGTGTGTGTGTGTGTGTGTGGTTTTGCACATGCATTGTAATGTAATTTTGTTTTTTGGCTTTTTAAGTATCTTCCACTGCGTTTTTCAGTGTTTTTATGAGTGATGGTCACTCGTTGGCCTGACAGGTGTATCATGTCCAAATTTGGTGTCAATTCGTCCAGTGGTTTTGGAGTTATGTTAATCCCACAAATGAACATTACATTTTTATTTATATAGATTTAAAATGCAGGTTGAACATCTCTTATGTGGAATTTCAAAGAACTTCAAAATCCAAAATTGTTTATATGGATGACTGAGATACTGGCACCTTCACTTTTGATGGCTCACTGCCAACTTTGTTTCATGCACAAAAGTATTAGAAATATTGTATAAAATAAACTTCAGGCTATGTATAAAACATCTATGATTTATCCACAGGTGTGTCTGTGTTTTATCAATTTTAACAATTCTATTATTATGTGATGTTCTGTGCGTTTGTTGTGGTTGTTGCTATAATTTTATGTTGTTATTGTTTTTGTGCTTATGTATTGTTTATTTTACATGCAACACTCTGTACTGCTTTTGTGAGCTGCCCCAAGTCCCTTTGGGGAGATGGTGGCAGGGTATAAATAAAGGTGATGATGATGGTGGTGGTGATGATTATTATTATGAAACATCAATGGATGTTGTGTTTAAACATGAATCTTATCTGCGAGATGTATGAATATGCAAATACGGGGACTTCCGGTGGAGGCAGCATGGAGGCAGCAGCAGCTTGTTGAAGCTCCTGGAGCTTTGAAGCTGATAACCTCGCTCAAAGAGGCCGGGGGAGTAACTATCTCCCCCCAACGACGACAGGCTGAGTCGTGTTGGCTATTTATCAGGACAAGTGACAGGGGTCTTCCCCTGCAGTGAAGGTCCTGAGAAATAAGGCCCGAGTAGAGGACGCCGACAAAGAGCGGCAGGCAGCCTACCGCCTCCATTCAGAAACTAACAGGATTACTAAGAACGGAAAGAAGAACTGAACTAAAGAAAGATAAAGAGCACTGAGGACAAAAGTGAGAAAAGAATGATTATTCCAAGAGACTGCCGTAGAAATATGAATACAGGTGAATGAAAGAGCAGAGTAAAAAAGGCTCTGAGGGTAAGATACTTACAAATATTGTGAGTGCTGTGAATGCTGTAGAGGCCAGTAGTAAGTTCGGAGTACGGGACGCTGAGAGTTTAAAGTCGAGCCGAGCCGAGGTGGAAGAGAGTTGGGAGGAGAGAGGTGGTGAAGGCGAGAGGTTGACAGAGCGGCGAAACAGCACGGAGGCTACAGTAAAAGAGAACACGGCAGGACGCGGCAGGACGTGGAGAGTCGAGAGGACGAAGCCGAGCCGAAAGCGGTAAGCCAGGAGGAGGGAGAGTGGTCGAAAGGCCGAAAGGCCAAAGGTGGGAAGCAGACGGAACGGCGGGACGGTCCAGAGGAGGCAAGGGAGAACAAGGAGGCCGTGACCACGAAGAACGGCGAAAAATGGCGATGTCCAGTGCCAAATAGTGGGCATGAGAGCATGAGAGAGAGAACAGCGAAGAGTCTGAGTCCCAAGACGGGAAGAAGAGGAGTCGTAAAGCAAAAAGAGTGAAGCCGCAAAGCAAAGAAGGAACTGGAAGAAGAAAGACAGAAGGAATCCATGTGAAGGGAGTAGGAGAGGAGGAGAGGAAGGTCGCATAAGCGGCAGAAAGGGAAAGAAGAAAAGTGAGAAGGAATTAACCAATATATGGAAGAAGAAAGAAGGAAAGGAGAACAGTTAAGGTAAAAGAAATGGCTTATTGACTGTTATATTATAATTGAAGGGAAAATTGAAATTGTGTAGTATTGTTTTAAGCAATTTCTATGTATTATTTGAAAGGATTTAATGACATTGAGTATTTACAAGCTATAACACTGAATTGTTAAATATCCCATGGCAAGCGAATTGAAAATACCCCATGGCAATTAATGGCTTAAAAAATAGAGAATTAATTTATAATATGATTTGATAATAAACAAATTGTGATTTAGTATGTTACATCATACCATATGGAATTCTAGATAATAATTTAACAATAATATAATAATTAAATTGTAACAAAGTAAAGTAAATGGTATTTGTTAATACATATTAGTAAGGGAGGCAAAGAGACGGCTTCAAAAAATAGAAATAGAAATAGAGGCCATGGGAATATAAAAAACACAAAACAAACAAACAAACATAAAAAAAAAAGAGGACTATTCTACAGAGACCGCAAGAGACTGCAGGAAACTGCGGAGGGTGTTCATCCGAACACGGGATTGTCTGGATAAATAGAGGCAGTAGGAACCAAAGTAATTAAAGAGAAGAAGATTGCGGAAGGCAAAGGACTACAGATATGGAGCAGCCAGCATTATTAAAAGGAGCTAGGTTAACAGTGGCAAGGAGACATTCGCTGCACTCCATTCAAAGCGAAAAATTACAGAAAACACAAGAAGAGAAAGCCATCAAGACACAAGAGGAACCCTCTCTGACAGATATCATGGCAGAGCTAATTAAAATACAAGGAACTCAAATAAAACTACAAGAAGCTCAACAAGAGACCCAAGCATTGCAAAAACATTTGGAATCAAAAGTAGAGAAAATGATTAAAGAAGAAATGGGTAAACTAGGGGAAGAGATTAAAGAGGAATTATTGACGTTGAGAGCAGAGATGAACACAATGCAAACTGAAATTAACGAAATAAAGAAGGAAAATACGATACGAAAGAAAATTGTAGAAAAAACAAATAAAAGAGTAGATCAGTTAGAAGAAATGACTGAGAAAATAAACAAAATGCAAGAAAGGACTGACAGAAATGAAGCAGACTATCAGATTAGAATTAGGAATATAGAAGAGAAAGAACAAGATAACTTAAGGAGCATTGTGACAGAAATAACGGCAAAGATTTTAGATCTACCGTTACAGGAAATGGACAAAAATATAGACAGATTGTACAGAGTCCAAACTATATATGCAAAGAAAAAAGGAACACCCAGAGATATTGTGGTCCATCTAACAAGAAAATACATAAGAGACCAAATCCTCCAAAATAATGCTAAAGAATCTACAACCTTTAGGGGTAAAAGAGTAATTATTCTAAAGGAAGTATCACCTCTGGATATGAACAAGAGGAAAAATTATTACTTCCTAACGGATGAACTAAAGAGGTTGCAGATAAAATTCAGATGGGAGAGAAGAGAGGGCATAATGGCAACCTACATGGGAGAAAAATACTGGATAACGTCAGTGGAAAAAGCAAAGTTCTTCCACCAAAAAATCCAAAAAGATCAGGAGGATAAGAAAAAGCAATCGGAAAGGAACGCAAACAGAGAGGAAGAGAGAGAACTAAGCGAGGATGATACAGAAATAATGGAAATGCGAGATCCAACTAAAAGAAATAAGGGAGAGAAAAGAGCAAGACAAAAATCACCAGAAGATTATAACATACCGAAATATAAAAATAAGACATCAAAGGACTTAATAGACTTTAAACTAGATGATGGCGTTAAAAATACTAACGAATAATGTTAACGGGTTAAACAGCCCGAATAAAAGAAAGTTAATATGCAATATGCTTAAGAGCTTAAAATGCGACATAATAGCGATTCAAGAGACCCATATAATGCAGAGACACATTGCTTATTTGGAAAACAAATATTTAGGAAAATTATTTTGCTCATCAGCCGCAAAGAAGAAGAGAGGGGTGGCATTATATGTAAAAGAAAACCTGAACCCAGAGTTAGCATTTAAAGACGATGATGGGAGAATAATTGCTGTGAAGTGTATAATTAATGGACTAGAGCTACTCATTTGCAATATATATGCTCCAAATGGAGCCAAATCCAACTTCGCTAAGTCTTTAAGAAAGGAGCTAACTGAGTACAGGTCTAGCAATATTATAGTTTTGGGAGACTTTAATGGAGTTTTAGATAATAAAATAGATAAATCAGGGAAAAAAACAAGGGGAGGAGATCCCAAAGGAGGGAAAC
This sequence comes from Anolis sagrei ordinatus, assembly GCF_025583915.1. Lineage (NCBI taxonomy): Eukaryota > Metazoa > Chordata > Lepidosauria > Squamata > Anolidae > Anolis > Anolis sagrei. Next base: position 108,044,397 of record NW_026847549.1, read on the forward strand.
TACCAGCGATCTTTACACAGCTACAAAAAGAATTCCACATTCAAGACATATGGCGGACCCTACACCCTGAAACAAGAGATTACACTTTCTTCTCCCAAAGACACGAGACATGGTCTCGCATAGACATGTGCTGGGTGTCCAGATCTCTGGTAGGTAAAACCAAAAAGGCAACAATACTACCCAGAACCCTCACGGACCATTGTCCATTGAAAATAGAAATGTCATTTAGTCAGCAAGAGAAAAGATGGAAGCTAAATGATTTATTAATACAAGCAGAGGAAGATATAAAACAGAACAAAAAATATTAAAGGAATATTTTGAGGATAACATGGACAAAGGAACTAAATTAAAAATAGTCTGGGACGCTGGCAAAGCGGTTATCAGAGGGCACCTAATACAACAAGGGGCTATCAAAAACAGACTGAGGAAAGAAGAACAAGGCAAATTAATAGAGAAATTGAAAGAAAAAGAGAATGAACCAAAGAAAAGGCCGGGAAACAAAAAAATTCAAATGGAGATAGATATATTAAGGAAGGAAGCAAATAAGACACAAATAAATCAAATGGCCAAGAAGCTAAAATATTTAAGGGCCCAATACTTTGTGAATGCTAATAAGCCGGGCAAATTCCTGGCTAGACTATTGGCAAACAGAAAACAAAAGAGTTACATAACACAAATAACAGAGGAAGGCAAGAATTACACAGAGGAAAAGGAGATAGCAAATAAATTTAAAGAATATTATCAAAAACTATATGAAAAAGACGCAGTCAAAGAAGAGGATATAATGAAATATATCTCCGACCAAAGAATTCCCAAAATAACAGATATGGAAAGAGAATGGTTGAAAAAGGAGGTAGAAGTAGAAGAGATTACAAGAGCCATAAAGAGAATGGCCAATAATAAAGCCCCAGGCCCGGATGGGCTGACGGCACAATATTATAAAATATTCAAGGAGGAACTAATGCCCTGTCTCAGAGAAATAATGAATAATATCTTGAAAGGGGAGGGGATGCCAGAGTCGTGGCGCGAAGCATACATATCGCTCATACATAAGGAAAGCACCGAGGCAACTAAGTTAAAAAATTACCGTCCTATTTCTCTCTTAAATTGTGATTGTAAGATATTTACAAGCATAATAGCAGAAAGGTTCAAAGCCTTCCTAAGAGATAATATCAAAGAGGATCAAAAAGGGTTCTTACCAGGAAGGCAGATGAGGGACAACGTTAGAATGATTCTTAACATCATAGAATATTATGAAAAAAATCATCAAACAGAAGTAGGTCTGCTCTTCTTGGACGCGGAAAAGGCCTTTGATCAAACGAATTGGGATTTTTTGTTACTATTGTTGAAGGAAATGGATATAGGTTATCCAATTTTGAACATAGTAGGGACTATATACTCCAGACAAACTGCCAAGATACTAGTTAATGGCATCCGCACAGAAGAGATCAATATACAAAGAGGAGTATGTCAAGGATGCCCCCTCTCCCCCCTTTTATTTATATTGGTGTTGGAAGTTTTACTAGAAGAACTAAGAAAGAATAAAGATTTAAAAGGTCTAAGAGTAAGATCAGAAGATTACAAAACATTAGCTTTTGCAGACGACGTGGTTTGCATTATAGAAAACCCGGTAGAAATGACTCCAAAATGGATTGCCAAAATTGAAGAATTCGGTAAGTTGGCGGGGCTTAAGATAAATAAAAATAAAACAAAAATCCTCACAAAAAATGTTAAAGAGGAAAGAAGATTAAAAATATTTTTGAACTCCGGAATAGAAGTGGTCAAAAAAACCAGATATCTAGGCATTATAATCTCATCTTCAAACATACATTTATTTAAGGATAATTATGAGAAACTGTGGGACAGTATAAGGAAGAAATTCAATAATTGGAAATATCTAAATTTATCCATACTAGGGAAAATCTCAGCTATCAAAATGACTGTGCTACCCAAATTAATTTTTTTGTTTCAAATGATACCAATTTTAAAATCAAATACATGCTTCAAAAAATGGAACAAGGAGATAATAAAATTTATATGGGACGGAAGGAAAGCTAGGATAAAGATGAAACACCTCACTGATGCAAAAAGTAGAGGAGGAATGGCTATGCCAGACATGCAGATTTATTATGAGGCCTGTGTACTTTCATGGGTTAAAAGCTGGGCCACTTTAGAGCAAAAGAAAATACTGACTATAGAAGGGTATGATGTTAGACGAGGGTGGCACGCCTATCTTTGCTACGGGAAAGCTAAGATAGAGAAGAACTTTACAAATCACTATATCAGAGGCCCCCTGCTAAGGATTTGGAACAAATACAAAGGTTATTTTTACGCAAAGATACCCATGTGGACATCCCTGGGAGAGGCATTCCATAAAAGAGAAATACCAAAAAACAGATGGTTGAGCTATAGGCAATTGTTAGTTAAAACTAATAATGAGTGGCATTTGAAGTCTATGGAGGAGTTGAAGAAAGAAGATAATGAAATGAACTGGCTACAATATATGCAAATCAAAGAGTGCCTAAAGGAAGATAAAAAGGTGGGACTCAGTGAGAGTGAATCTTGTTGGGACACGGTTATGAAAAAAGAAAAAAAATTGATTAGAATCTTATACCAAAAGTTATCAGAATGGAACAACGAGAAGGAGCTGGTGAAAGATAATATGGTTAAGTGGGCCAGGGACATAGGTCATTCGATATTATTAAATGATTGGGAACAAGTATGGAAGAACAAGTTGAAATACACCAAAGCTAATAGTATAGTAGAAAACTGGTACAAAGTCTTCTACAGATGGCATCTGACGCCTGTTCAACTAGCTAAATTCAACAACAGCTATAATACTCATTGCTGGAAATGTGGAAAAGAGGCTGGAACATATTTTCATTTATACTGGGAGTGTAAGAAGATTAAAAAGTTCTGGATAATGATCCACAAACACACACAAAACATTATGAAAATAAAGTTTAATCCTAAACCCGAATATTATCTCTTAAATATAACGGATTTGGGACTGAAGAAAAATGAAGAAAAAATTATGTTTTATCTATCATCAGCGGCCAAAATATTAATAGCACAAAAATGGAAAAGCAAGGAAATTCCAACGAACGAAGACTGGATAAAGAAAATAATAGACCTCAGGGATTGCGACATACTAGCGAATCAAGTAGAAAAACAAAGTAAGGCCAAGCAAATAAACTGGAACTTTTTGAATGAATACTTAAAAAACAAATATAAATTGGACATCTGAAAGATCTACGGATATGAAGGATAAGAGATGTTAGGAGAAGGAGAGTAGGAAAAAAGAAGAAACGAGATTTCTACTCCTCTGTGGTCTGAACGGAAGTGACTCAAACTTTGTCTATCACACCCTCCCCGCTCAACTTTCCCTTACCCCCTCCCACATTACCCCCTACCTCTAATTTACCCTGCTCATCTGTCTAATTTCCATAACTTTCTATCAACATAATTGTTCCCCCTCTTTCACTGTAAAGGAAAATGGTATAAAAATAAATANCTAACTTTCTGTTGACAATTGTTCCCCCTCTTTCACTGTAAAGGAAAATGATATAAAAATAAATAAATATATGCAAATACGGGTATTTCAAAACCAAAACAACAACAACAAAAATCCAAACCACCTCTGGTCCCAACCATTTTCAATAGATTTTGTTGTCTATGTCTAATGTTCGATTTTGTAATCCAAAATCTAAGTTTGTCTATAGATAATGACATGTTTATCTTGGAGGAGGTGGGGTTCGCAGATTCTTTTTGCACGGTCTGCCAAGGCTTTAATTGTGCTTCTTTTTTGACTTGGGTGATGGTTGGAGTTTTTATGTAGATATCTATCTTTGTGTGGGGGGGTTTTCTGTAAACGGTGTGACCCAATTGTTGATCTGGTTTGCGGATGACTAGGACATCTAGAAAAGGCAGTCTTCCTTCATTTTCTTTTTTCCATGGTGAATTGGATGTTTGGGTGGATGCTGTTAAGATGTTCCAGGAACCTGTTGAGTTCTTCTTCTCCCTGGCTCCAAATGGTGAAAGTGTCATCCACATATCTGAACCATATAGTGAGCTTATTGGTTGCTGTTTCAAGGGCTTGTTTTTCAAAGTGTTCCATGTAGAAATTAGCTATGACCGGGCTGAGAGGGCTCCCTATAGCTACTCCATATTTCTGTTTGTAGAATTCATTGCCCCACTGAAAGTAGCTGGTGGTGAGGCAATGGTGAAACAGAGCTGTGATGTCTTCTGGGAACCTCTGGTTGATGAGTGCCATGGTGTCTGCTACCGGGACCATGGTAAATAGAGACACTACATCAAAGCTGATCAGTTTGTCGTTTGGTATTAAGCTTGAAATTGCTGATTTTTTCAATGAAGTGGGCTGAGTCCTTGATGTAGTGTGTAGTGAGCCCAATATGGCTTTGTAACTGTGCAGCAAGAAATTTTGCTAAGTCGTACGTGGGGGATCCAATGGCACTCACGATGGGTCTGAGTGGGGTGGAGTCCTTATAGATTTTTGGGAGTCCATAAAGCCTAAGTGGCAGGGCTTCCGATTTACATAGCTGTTGTCGTATGTCAAAGTTGATTGAGGTGGTGGTTTTTCTGGTTATTTTGGAAGTTGGGTCTTGTTTAAGTTTTCTGTATATCGTAGGATCCAGGAGTTTTCTGACCTTCTCCTTGTATTGTTCTGTATGCATGCAGTGACATGTTTGCTTTCTAATGGTTTTACACACACTCTGAGTCATGTGTAACATTATTACAAATATTATGTACGAAATTATATTCAGGCTATGTATATAAGGTGTGCATGACCCCATTTTCCTAATTTCCAACAGACCTCACAATCTCTGAGGATGCCTGCCATAGATGCAGGCAAAACATCAAGACTGATTTTTCCTCCATACTATTGTCGCATTTGAAAATCCTAGAGTTTTGCAGAGGAATCATTTTGTGAAGAAATGCATGTTGAGGAAATACATCTCCTTGGCTTGATTTCAGGGCATTCAATGGCAGATCAAGAGTACCTGTGTAGCAACCAGAGACTTCTGTGACATGGAGGACGGGGGGGGGGGGGGGCAAGTTTCAATGACTGACCAGGAACATTTAACTGCATTCTATGTCCCTGGGTAGTAGTGAGTCCTTCCTACCACTGCAGCATGGGGGGAGTCCATCTGGGGATTGTACCTGGGACTGATCTGGCATTCAGCATACTGTATCAGCCTCACGGATTGGGTCACTGTAGATCAGGCATGGACAAACTTCTGCTCTCCTGGTATTTTGGACTTAAATTCTCAGAAATTGCAGACAGTTGCTGGCTGTTAGGGATTATGGGAGTTGAAGTCTAAAACACCTGGAGAGCCAAATTTTGCCCATACCTGATGTAGCTCCTCCCTTAGAGTAGTTAAAGCTGTGCTAAACTGAAATCTCTCCTAATTTAAGGATGTTTTAAGCCTCCCTGTAGCCATAGTAGCACAAATGGATGCCCCATTAGGATTTAGTTTTCAAAAAAGGGTCTATTTAATTTCTCTGACAATATGAAAACTCTTTTACGTGGACCACAACTTGTACATTTTGTCTATGTAGTAATACACCTTTTCTGAATGTAACCGACACTGTATAGGGACATTTTGAGAAATTTAATGCTCTCTGCTTTAAAAAAGATGCAGTTGGTTTTGCACAAAACAGGACAGCCTGGGTCTCAAGAGAAGTTACTTTGCTGCTGCTAATAGAGTTGACATTTTATTGACTGTGTTTTATTGTCCTTTGCCTCCATTCCCATATGGCCAAGAAGAGGAATGGCCTTTGCCTGCATTTAGATCACTCCAATAATCTCAACTGACAACAGAAGTAACAGCTCAGAAAAAAAATGAAGGACCGTGATTCTAACATTGTCAATTTTCTCCTCCTATATGATTTTAAAGATCTTTGCCTGATGGAGAAGCCAGTGAAACTTTGAACATTTGCATGATGTATTGTGTGAATTTTGGTTGGTCAATTAAGATATTGTTCTAAGCTGGATTCTGTTGTATTGTGATATATGGTCAACATAGCTACACTTGAATATGTTTCACAAACGACAACACTTTATATTTAAAGAATAGCAGTTTGCTTTAGACAGCTGCCATTTAAGAACAAGGTCCTTGGGGGGAAATGCAAGAAACATGTCAGAACACTTTCTGGAAGAGAACTTGAAAGTCCTTTTCAAGACTTCCAACACTGAATAAAAGTCCATTTTCCATGATCACATTAATGCTAATTAATTGAGTGATCTTGGGATTAAAAGCCAGCCTGTATAGTAACATCGCCCCTGAATGAGTGAGTATTTGCACTTGTAGATAATTAAAGTCTTTCTCTTTTCCTCTGCTTTTCACTTTCAGATGTGTTCTGAAGGCATTCAGCAACCACAGTTTACCTGTTCACAATTAGGACCTCTTCTCACTGGCCGCTGGAATTGCCACACATTGTGGTGAATCTGGCAACTGCCATCAGGAGGCGTGGGGAACTCATCACCTCACGCTCAGCATCATCTGGCTTACCGGCTGGGTGATCCCACTACAGGAAGCATCAACCATCTGGCCTCCATGGCAGCATGCTCCACTTTGCCATCCCTTTAAGAATGGAGCTCCACCAAAAGTAGAAGTGTGTCATGTAATGCAAGCTGGCGGACTCTGTGCTTAGAGGGGCGGCAAACTGGAGCATGCTGCTGATTCTTCCCCTGTCTAATACACTGGCTGAGCTCACCCATTACTATTCAGACCTAGAATCATAGATTCATAGAATCAAAGAGTTGGAAGAGACCTCATGAACCATCCAGTCCAACCCCCTGCCAAGAAGCAGGAATATTGCATTCAAATCACCCCTGACAGATGGCCATCCAGCCTCTGTTTAAAAGCTTCCAAAGAAGGAGCCTCCACCACACTCCGGGGCAGAGAGTTCCACTGCTGAATGGCTCTCACAGTCAGGAAGTTCTTCCTCGTGTTCAGATGGAATCTCCTTTCTTGTAGTTTGAAGCCATTGTTCCTTGTCCTAATCTCCATGGAAGCAGAAAACAAGCTTGCTCCCTCCTCCCTGTGGCTTCCTCTCACATATTTATACATGGCTATCGTATCTCCTCTCATCCTTCTCTTCTTCAGGCTAAACATGCCCAATTCCTTTGGAAATTGTTCTCCATTTGATAAAGAAAAAAAAATGGGTTTTTTATTTTTTTAAAAAATCAGTGAACCAAAACTTTTAAAGGAAAGTACGAAGACATTATTTAGTATCAGATCAGAACTGATCAATGTTACAAACATTTCTACAATAATACTCTGGGAATTGTCTAATCAGCCAGCTTATTTTACAGCTATTCAACATTCAACTTTCTGTAGCATTGTTAGAAGAGAAAGCATACTCCAGCAAAAAATAAAGAGCTCTTCCTCAGGTACTGTGCCCGTATTGATTGCTCATTAACTGTCTTGTTTGGTCTACAGCCAAAAGCTCTGTAACATCTAATCACCTCTCAACAAAAGTTTGCTCTAGGCACTGTCAGGCCATTATATGCTAATTAAGGTGGTCAGTTGAAACCTTCACATCTAGCTCCAGCAGACAAGAGTCCTTTGTCTCACCCTGGTCATTTCACAGATATATAAACCCTTTTTCCTAGTTCCAACAGACCTCACTACCTCTGAGGATGCTTGCCATAGATGCAGGCAAAACGTCAGGAGAGAATGCCTCTAGACCATGGCCATATAGCACAAAAAAACCCTACAAAAACCCAGTGATTCTGGCCATGAAAGCCTTCAACAATACTCTGTAATATTAATCCTATTTTCTCATAATGTTATTAATTCATTCAGCTGGCCAATATATGTTATGTAAGAGAGACTATGTTAAGATGCTACAAGCGTACTATAATTAATTCCAAACACCTGTCTTTTCTTTTCCTTTATTAAAAACAAAAGTATAGTAAAACTTCTAGGAGATTATCACACTACACTGTTAAAATGTGGTTATTCCACTTTAATGGCTAGGACTTCCTCCTGTTGAACTTTGGAATTTGGAGTTTCAGTAGAGTCTTTGAAATTCTCAGTCAAAAAAGTCTGGGCTTCATGAAAATACAAACCCTAGAATTACATGAGAGGGTGTCACAGCAGTTAAAGTAGAATAACAGTTCTTCAAAAGTGTAGTGTGATAATCATTTCCAGCATAAATCTATATAAATAAAAATGTTTGTTTGTGCTGTTCACAGAACTCAAAAACCACTGGGGCAATTGGCACCAAATTTGGACACAAGACACCTAACAGTCCAATTTATGTTCTCCACTCAAAAAAATTAACTGGAAAGAACTTACCCCCCCCCCCCAAGGCTAAATGCCTATATAGAGCCTGTGTTAAAAGAACCTCCTCCCCCGCTCCTGCACGAGGGAAAAGAACCCAACCGCTGAGAGAGAGAGAGAGAGGCGAAGGAGGGACAGAGAGAGAGAGAGAGATCTCCCTCCTTCCCTTCTCTTTCCTTTCCTTCCCTTTCCTTTCCTTTCCTTCTTGCCTCGCTGCCTCCGGAGGGATTCTGTGTGTGTGTAACCTCACCCATACTGAGTTATGGGAAGGAATTCTGGGAAATGAAGTCCAGTATTCAAAGAAGGGGCAAAAAGGCACACGCTCTGTGAGTTAGCAAAGGCTGTCCAGGAAGGCAGAATCAAAACACTCCCAAAAGATGACCAAAAGGGACAAAAAGCCACACGCTCTGTGAGTTAGCAAAGGCTGTCCAGGAAGGCAGAATCAAAACACTCCCAAAATATGGCCATCCATTTTTACTTTATAACAACCGTGGGCTATATCTACAATAGTCGCCCCCGGGCTGAGAACAGCGGTATATCAGCAAAGTAAATAAATAAATAAATAAATAAATACAATAATAATATCTATATATCTATCATAATAATATCTATCAATCTATAATCATATATATGTCTATGATATCTATATGTCTTTAACAATATCTACATTTCTATCATAATATCTATATGTCTGTAATAATGTCTATATGCCTATAATAATATCTACAGGTCTATAATAATATCCATATGTCTATAATTATAATATCTGTCTGTCAAAAATATCTGAACATTTATAACAATAATACCTATATGCCTATAATATCTATGTCTATAATAATAATAACATCTATATACATGTATAATAATATGTATACATCTATAATAATAATAGCTATAATATCTATAAAATAACAATAAAATAATAACATCTATATGCCTATAATAATATCTATAGATCTGTAATAATATCCATACATCTGTTGCCTGTTTTTGCTCAAAAGATATTGAGTCCTTTGCTCCTTCTACTTTTAATCAGTTTTATACTAATTTATGCAATGCTTTTGATATGAAATTCATAAATAACATCTATAATACTAATACCTATAGAGCTTTAATAATAATATTTGTGTCTATAATAGTAATATCTATATGCCAATAATAATAATAATAATAATAATAATAATAATAATAATAATCTTTATTTATACCCCGCTACCATCTCTCCAAGGGACTCGATGCGGCTTACATGAGGCCGAGCCCACAATACATCAATACAAGCAATAACAACCGTAAACAAAAAAGCAATATATAATGACAGTAATACAACACACAATTAAAATTTATGGCTGGGCCAAATGTAATTAAAGTTAAAAATAATGCTAGGCATGGATAAGGTGGGAGAGATATAATAATATCTACATGTCTATAAAGACAACAACAATAATAATACCTATATAATATCTGTGAACTGGGTTATATGGCAGTGTGGACTCAGGTAACCCAGGGCCCTTCCACACATCCATATAACCCTTTGGCCTCGAGGAGACTGAAATGGGCCTATCTTAGGTTGACAGTTTGCCACTTCCGTTGTGTATTGATAGCTTAGAAACCAGCTCTTCCTCTTTTCTTTCTTTCCCATTTCTCCACAATGAGCCACAGCAACGCGTGGCAGGGTACAGCTAGTCATAAATAAGTGGGAACAATAAAAAATTAAAATCAGCAGACTTTGGCTTAAATGCAACATAGCACTAGTTGTATATCAGGGTTCCAGTTATATATTTTCTAAATACTAGTCAGAACTGGCCTTATATTCATTATATATAATATGGCACAGCTGTGAAATTTCTACCTCTTATGATCATTACTCAATAGAACCCATTCTGTGATTCCTATTGAATTTTTATGCCTTAAAGCAAACAGCATTGATATAGTAAGAAGCAAGGCCATGCCAGCTCAAAATTGAGGCTTGAACAGAGTATGAACATTTTGGTTTCATGTGAATTTAATGTCTAATAACTGTACTCTAGGGAACTGAAAGTTTAGAACTATACCGGTTATTATAATTGAACTCCAACAGAATAATTGCCATAAAAATGTTAATGTTGTCAATTGAGAAAGGGGGCACCTCGAAATCCATGCTCTTTTATAGTTTTTGGAAATAAAAGAGATGAGACTAGATTTCAGCCTGTCACTTGCAACAGTTAATCCTGTAGACTCTAAAGCAGTGTTTCTCAACCTTCCTAATGCTGTGACCCCTAAATAGAGTTTTTCATGTTGTGGTGACCCCTAACCATAACATTATTTTTGTTGCTGCATCATAACTGTCATTTTGCTACTGTTATGAATCGTAATGTAAATATCTGATATGCAGGATGTATTTTCAAATCCCAAATACCCAATATGCCCAAATTTGACTATTGGTGGGCCTGGGGGTGATTGATTTTGTCATTTGGGAATGTTGGAGGTGCTGGGATTTATAGTTCACCTAAAATCAAAGAGCCTTCTGAACTCCACCAATGATGGAATTGAATCAAACTTTGCACACAGAATTCCCACGACCAAGAGAAAATACTGGGAGGGTCTGGTGGACATTGAGTTTTTGGAATTGTAGTTCACCTACACCCAGAGAACACTGTGGACTCAATCAAACAATGGTGGATCTGGACCATTGTTTGAGTCCAAATGTGCCCAAATGTGAACACTGCTGGAGTTTGGGGAAAATAAACCTTGACATTTGGAAGTTGTAGTTGTTGGGATTAATAGTTCACCCACAATGAAATAGCATTCTGAACCCCACCAATGATAGAATTGGACAAACATCCTACACAGAACCCCCATGACCAACAGAAAATACTCACACCTAACTCCAGCAGACAAAAGTCCTTTGTCACACCCTGGTCTTTCCACAGATATATAAACCCATTTTCCTATTTCCAACAAATCTCACCACCTCTGAGGATGCTTGCCATAGATGCAGGTGAAACGTCAGGAGAAAATGCCTCCAGAACATGACCATATAGCCCGGAAAACCTACAACAACCCAGAAAATACTATGTTTTCTGATGGTCTTTGGAGACCCCTCTGACACCCCTCACAGGTTGAGAAACACTTCTCTAGGGAGACTTTTCCTTCAATTCCACATTTACATCATCATGGACCTCATCACGCAGAAGGTGGCCTCCATTTGAGATATCCATGGATCAAATGGCACATAACCCATTATGTGAGTTGCCCCTCCGACTCTGTCTTTACAGTATCTAGAAACTGGTAGATTTGAAAGATGGGCTGGAATCAACTCGACTCATCTCCCTGCGCTGAGTAATGAGTATTTTTCCATAGAATGGGAAATGGTATGGGTATAGGGTGGCAACCTGTGCTAGACGGGATTGCACTCCCCCTGAAGTCACAGGTCTGCAGTTTGGGGGTCCTCCTGGATTCTTCACTTACGTTTGAGGCTCAGGCGTCGGTGGTGGCCGGGAGGGACTTTGCACAACTAAGACTCGTGCCCCAACTGCGACCGTACCTCGGGAAGGTGGATCTGGCCAAGGTGGTCCACACCTTAAGTCACCTCTAGACTGGATTACTGCAATGCACTCTACGTGGGGCTGCCCTTGAAAATGGCCCAGAAATTTCAGATGATCCAACGGGCAGCGGCCAGGTTGTTAACTGGGGCTCCTTACAGAGAGAGGTCATCCCTCCTGTTCAAGGAGCTCCACTGGCTGCCATTCATCTACCAGACCCAATTCAAGGTTCAGGTTCTTACTACAAAGCCCTGAACGGTTTGGGACCCGCCTACCTGCGTAACCACATTTCTGTATAGGAACCCACACGATCCCTTTGATCATCCGGAGAGGCCCTGCTCTTGATCCCACCAGCATCGCAGACATGATTGGTGGGGATGAGAGAGAGGGCCTTTCCGGTGGTGGGACTCACTCCCTAAAGACATCAGACAGGCTCCAACTCTGGAAGTCTTCAGGAGGAACTTGAAGACGTGGTTGTTCCAGTGTGCCTTCCCGGAATAATGACCCCATAGCACTTTGTCCTCCGAAGCACTTTACATTTCTTTAAGTCTGCTCGTATGTCCTTTCACAAGCACCAGTATCACCTTCCGTTCATGTCCCAGCATTATTTCCAATTTTAACCTAACATTTGGCCTTCCCACTGTTTTTAATTAGGTGTTGTTTTATTGATAATGTTGTTTATCTTATTGTCTATGTGTTTTTAATTGCTTGCATTGTTGTTATTATTGCTGTATTGTTGTGTTTTGGGCTCGGCCTCATGTAAGCCGCACCGAGTCCCTTGGGGAGATGGCAGCGGGGTACAAATAAAGTGTTATTATTATTATTATTATTATTATTATTATTATTATTATTATTACATTTGCCCATTTTCATTTCATTTTGTGACATATTAGTGGGAACTTTCCATGCCACGTGATGCTCCTTCTGCCACCATTACTCTTCAGACACAAAAAGGACATCTGTGAGTATGGTAAATAATTCTGTCCTCCTTTTAAAAAATGTGTTGTAGGAATTACACAATTTTGAACTTCTGAAATTTTGCCTGAGTGATAATTTTCTGTTTTGAATGGTTAGTTTTTCTTGCTATAGAAGAGACAACTAGAAATTAGCAGAGGAGTGATGAGGATGAGTAAATTATCTGTCTCCCTTCAAGGTGGAATGCCATAGAATGCAACAGGAAAAAGATCCTACTTCCCACCCATCCCCATCCCTGGTTTGAGCAGGTCTGTATATTCTCTTAAGAAATTGATCCATAGCATCCTGACTACAAGTACAGCTTGAGGGATTTTCTTTGTGCCTGCTGTCTTCGTGATCCCTAAAGGAGCACTCGTATGACCTTATTAGTTCTGCAAGTGCCCCATACTGACCTCAGCTGTTGTGCCTACAATGGACAGCAGCTTGGTCAGAGTTGCATTGCTGGCTAGGCAACATAGAGGAGGTGACGGTCCAGCCAACCAAAGCAAAACAAACACATAAGCTCACTCTATGGTGTTTCTTGCCAACTCATTGTTTTCAAAGGATTGCTCAAAGAATGTATCTCGGTAATGCATCTGCCAAAAGAATTTAATGCACAATCTATGGTTACTGGTTTCAGAGTTCCAAGATTCCCATTTTAAAATTTAAAATACTGACATAACATTGAAAGAACTTGCCATTTAGACATGCCATTAAATTGCTATATGAAAGTGTTTGTCACTTGTACTTGCAGTCCTATCCATGAACTATTAGCATGATAGTATCTACAGCACTGGCAAACATGCACCGGGATTGTGGCGCAGCTGGATGAGTGTCAGCTGCATTAAGATCACTTCTGACCGAAAGGTCATGAGTTCAAAGCGAGCCCGGGTTAGAGTGAGCGAGCGTCCAACCAATTGTGTAGCTTGTTGTCAACCTTTGCAACCCGAAAGACAGTAGGAAATTTAGGTACCACCTATGTGTGGGGAGGCTAATTTAACTAATTTACGATGCAGCAAAAGCATGCAGGGAATGCGGAAGTACTTCATCAGTGTCGCAGATGGACGATGACCGCGGCAGCCAGAAAAAGTTAAATAGCCTCTGACTGTCTGTCTATGTTGTGTGCCCTGGCATTGAATGTTTGCCATATATGTGTACATTGTAATCTGCCCTGAGTCCCCTGTGGGGTGAGAAGGGTGGAATATAAATACTGTAAATAAATAAATAAATAAATAAATTGGTACAGAACTTGGCAGCAAGGCACGGACTTCAGGTGGCAGAGTATTCCAGAGTGATGGTGCCACTGCTGTAAAGGCTCTGTGTCTGGTTGCTGTTAGACGCAAGGTATTGACACTGGGAATTTCCAATAGATCTTGGACCTCAGAATGGAGGGATCTCTGGGGTTGGTAGGGGGTAAGGCGGTCCCTCAAGTACATCGGCCTCAGACCATGCAAGGCCTTAAAGGTAAGTACCATCACTTTGAAAGTGATTCAGTGCTCAATTGGTAACCAATGCAGCTGCCGTAAGATTGGTGTTATGTGGCATCTCATTGGAATTCCCGCAAGAAGCTGAGCAGCTGCATTTTGTACCAACTTGAGCTTCCGGATCACCGACAGAGGAAGGCCAATGTAGAGGGCGTTACAGAAGTCCAGTCTTGAGATGACCGTGGCCTGGATCACTGTAGCTAGGTCGTCTCTGGACAGGTAGGGGGCCAGCCGTCTGGCCTGCCGCAGATGAAAAAAGGTGCTTCTGTTGCCTGTAAGACTATAGTTTCCAGAAATCACCAGCTAGCACATGCCAGTGTGTTAGTACATGCAAATCTGAATTCAATTCAGTATCAAATGTACAAGTTTTCACAGGCAGGCCTGTAGCCGGGGGGTGGGTTGGGGGAGGTAAGAATTCACACACATCATGTAATCCCCCCACCTCTGGCTACAGGCCTATCCAGAGATCATAGAGAGCAATTCAGGATGAAGCTCAGAAAGAGCATATTTGATCTTTGAATCTAAACTTGTATTATTTTGCCTTTTAAAAAATGTGAATGAGTTCACTGAAATTACATATAGTATTAATGTTATTGCAGTAGGTCAACCCAATTGTTTCCCGCTCTCAGTGTTTTAATTCTTTTCAGTTTGTCAGGGCCCTTCCACACAGCTACATAACCCAGAACATCAAGGCAGAATAACCCACAATACCTGCTTTGAACTGGAATATCTGAGTCCACACTGCCATATATCCTAGTTCAAAGCAGATAATACGGGATTTAATTCAGCACTGTGGAAGGGGTCTCACTGCACATGACTACAAGTTCCTGAATTCCAAAGCCAGTCTGACCAGTAGAGTTCCAATCCCTCCTCCAAAAATATAATCCACAAAAGTAACTTTGCCAAACTTTGTTGTTTCAAACCACTCAGAAAGTATGTCCTAGAATTCAAAATGTCACTGTAGCATACAGTCATTTAGCTGTCGCCATTTGCTGATATAACTGAAAGTGAGGCCCCTTTCACATAGATGAATAAAACCCCACATTTTCTGCTTTGAACTGGAATACAGGGCAGTTTGGACAGAGATAACCGGATCAAATAAGATATTGTGGGATTTTCTGCCTTGATATTCTGGGTTATATGGCTGTGTGGAAGGGCCCTATGTCAACCCCTATCAATACACTTTTTCCCAACCTGGGCTTTTTGGACAAGAACTAGTGTCAGCACTAGCCAACAATGGCAGGAGTCAAGCAAGATCACGTAGCCTGAATACAAAGATGTAAAAAGATGTAGCAGAGACTATTTCTTCTACATGTATACTAGCAGTGATGTTTTTGCCGTGCTTGGATAATGTTGTTATTGCTGTGTACCTTCAAGTTGTTTCTGATTTACGGTAACCCTAAGATGAACCTATCCTTGGGATTTCTTTTCTTCTCAAGATTTGTTCAAAGGGGGGTTGCTTTTGCTTTCCTCTAATGTGGAATGTGATTCACTGAGTGGGTTTTCATAGCTGAGCATGATTCATACTCTATACTCATTGTTCAACATTCAAACCACTATGCCTTGACGTCTCTTGCATAAGTAATGACCTCCTAATTTTTGAAACATCTCAAACAGATGTTTGTGACTCTCCCTTTAACTCAAAAACTAAAATTTTATTATCATAACATGACTAGTTTCTATAGTTTAAAAACATGAAGCAAATTACAAAACTGATTATAATATTTCCCCCAGTGCAAAAATAGTTTCACAATCATAAGGAGCTTCCTTCTTTAAATAAACACTCTATCATAGAACCTTTATTAGATTATTGTAATTAGGATGTTTATATTATGAAAATAGCCTCAAAGTTTCTGCCACTAACAATGAGACAATTCATATTTTAAACCCATTTCATTTTAGTCAATATATTCTGTGACCAGGATCATTTCCCCCTGTAAACAGCAGCTAGACATAGCCAGAGATCTCTGAGTTAATAATTACAGTATCACACTTTAATAATATTAGAAAACACTTATTCAACGGATAATATTAAAATGGATCTATCTATCTATCTACCTCATAAAACAGTTCTGGCCCAGACTACCTGTCCAAATGTATCTCCTGGTACGAACTATCACGAAACTTAAGATAATCTGGAGAGACCCTGCTCTCGACCCTACCGACATCACAAACATGATTGGTGGGAACGTGGGACAGGTCCTTTTCATTAGTGGCCCCCTGCCTGTGAAATGCTCTCCTCTGAGATATCGGAATGGCCACCTCACTCCTGTCTTTTACAAGAAAAATCAAGACCTAGCTTTGGGACCAAGCGTTCAATTAGTGAGCAGCAAGTAAAAGAAGATTTTAACATTTATGGCAATGATTTGACCCGGACTGGATTTTAGACTCTGATTTTAATAGGCATGTGTTAATCAATTATTTTAATTATTGTTTTAATATTGTTAATATTTTAATGTATTGTTGATTGTTTTATTATGATGACACCGTATGGTGTTTGTGAGGCCACCCTGAGTAAACCGATTTTTTGGCGTTTGTCATGACTCTTGCCAGCATAGCAGGCGTTATGTTGGCAATTTCTTCCTGGATGTTGGTCTTCAAATCTTGTAGGGGCCTTAGACTGTTCACATAAACACAGGATTTAAAAAAAAAACCCATAGAAAAAAATCACAAGGGGCCAAATCTGGAGAGCAGGCTGGCCACTCCAAATCCGCTCGAAAAGTAGGCCTCAACAGCGAAAGCATGCTCCTCTCTGTTCCAACGCATGATGGTGACTGAACTGTGTCAGGACAAAACTTTATACTCCCGCCTCTCAAACGAGATCACTAGCGCTCCGCTACGTCTTCAACCGACTGAATGGCGTGCATTTTAAAAAAGGAAGTTATGTTGCCTCACCCTGTATACACACACACACACACACACATATTTTGTAGTTTCAGCAATGACTGACAAAAACGTAAATATAACTTTGTTAAATCAACACAAAAATATACAACAATTCTTTATTGATTAGTCAATTTTGACCATATCAAAACATGCAAAACATACACATACAGTAAAACCACATATGAACACAAGGCATCATGGCCTACTGGCCTGTCGACCCACTCCCAAATAATTGAGCAACTACAAGACAAAGAGGCTAAAAGATTAAAACTTGATTAATTCCTTAAAATAGGGTTAGGGTGGGGGGCATGGGTAGGTAAAACTAGTGGCGTGTCCATATTAAGTTTTTAAGTTTGAGTTTTGTTGATGGCAGCAAGGTCGCCTCTCTCTGCTTCCATCTTCTCACGGATGGCCAGCGCTTTTTGGGTAAAAAGGGTCAATTTTAAAATAGAGTTTTTATCTGAACCCTGAAGAAGGATGCGCAATTTCTCCTTATTTTCTGAATAAGTATGGTTCTCCAGCAGAGGCTCTAGGTAGTAAGACCGGATCCTGTTGTAGTAGGGACATTTTAAGAAAAAATGTTCTGAGTCCTCCACTTCTGCATCTACCTCACGGCACCCACAGGTTCTCATCGTGTAGGGGATATTCTGATGTCGTCCCAACTTGGACTTAATGTCGAGCTGCTCGAATCTAGCCCGGGTAAAAACTTTTCTAAGATAGAATGGAAGTATAAAAGAGAGGTAAGGTTCCATGCCCACATTACATTTAAATTTGGCCAGGTATGGAGTGGCTCTAGCTTGCGCTATGTTCATTAGATCATTTTGTGCAGCAATGTCGAGAGCTCTTTGGTATACAATTGAGCATACATTTGCCCCAAAATTTGTTAACTCGTGGGGGGCGAAACCTAACCTGCTAACTGTGTGGCCAAATCTGCTAAGCCAAGATGACCACTCTTTGTGGTTTTCTTGTTCTAGAAGGCATAGGGCTGGGAGTCTGTGTGGTTGCATTTGTCTTATTTTGTACCACCAATTGATCTGCCTCTTCAGAATTGTGGTGGAGATTGGGGGTACTCCCGTCTCTGCTCTCACTGCAGCTGACAGGGATGATCTCTCCACACCTAAGCCAATTTTCAGGTGGCGCAGTTGGAATCTCTCTACCAGTAAAGGGTCTTGCTCACCCCATATTTCAGCTCCATACAAGGCGATGGGGAACACCTTTGCCTTAAGAACCTTCAGAAAGGGGCGCAGAGAGCCCGGGTAATTGTGGTTGCATAATTTATGAATTGCCTGTGCAGCATTATCAGCTTTTGCAATACTTAATTTTAGATGTTGGGTCCATGCCCCTGATGCCGCAAAATGAAGACCTAAGTATTTAAATGTCCTCACTTGCTCCACTTTGTGCCCGTCAAGGTGCCAGTTGGAAGCCTTAGCTTTCTTACCAAAAACCATTATTTTGGATTTTTCTTTATTTATAATGAGGGCATTTTCAGTACAATATTGGCTAAGTTTTTGCAGGGACCTCCTTAACCCGACTGGGGTAGTGGATAACAATACTATGTCATCTGCGTATATCAAAATATTTGTCTCCCTATCCATAATCTTTGGACTGTGACATTCTTTCATATTCAAATATTCCACAATATCATTAATATAAAAATTAAAACAGAACGGAGCCAACAAACATCCCTGTCTCACACCCCTAGAACACAAAAATATAGTTTGGGAATAGCACAAAGGATTGGGGAGAATGGGAGCACAAAATAAAATGAACCCATCACACACAGTAGATGATGTAAACATTGCAGAATTGCTAGCTACTGATGCATCTACACTGGAGCACAAGTTAATCATGGGAAGGAGGCAGACCATCATGGAGGTGATGGTTCTGCTTCAATTGAGGTTTTACCAGCCTGAATCAATGAAGTCCTTACTTGATGGATTACATAATTTATGATCATGTCAGCAGTAGAAAAAATAATCTAGTAGCATTTAAAAATTATATATATTCTCCATCCCTTTTAAGGTTTGACCTTCTGCATAATTGCAATGTATACATTGATTTCAAAGCTTTTTTTTGCTGCATTTACAGACCACTTTTTCACATGACAATCCACATGGATCCATCCTTTTATTTGGAGCGACCTGAAATAGTTGCACACTAATTGCTATGCTGGAAATAGCAGAAATACAATTGCTTTTCTGAGGTGACATTGCTCAGAAAACAAAACTGGCTACACTCTCCTGGGACTGAAAGCATTGTGGAGAAGGTAGAGGAGAGGGGGATTCAAAATACTGACTTATTTTAAAATGGTGCAGGAACTGAATGCATATGTGTGCACACACACAGAGAGTAATAATAATTATGTATTAATTTGTTAAAATTTGAAAACTGCTTTTCATTCTAAAATAGCTCCAGGATTTGTAAATATACAGTCTCTACCTTAATGTTACCTGTCAACTTTCAATGACCAATGTATTTTATAGTTTTCTTAGTCAAAGGGTACTCAGAGCAGTTGAGCAGTGAATCCACTTTATTTTGACTGTGCAGACCTGACCATAGCTGAGATTTACCACTATGTAAAGTTAAAATGACTTTCTTCTTGTTGTTGTTGTTCATTTGTTCAGTTGCTTCCAACTTTTCATGACCTCATGAACCAGCCCACATCAGAGCTCCCTGTCGGCCATCACCACCCCCAGCTCCTTCAAAGTCAAATCACTCACTTCAAGGATGCCATTCATCCATCTTGCCCTTGGTCGGCCCCTCTTCCTTTTTCCTTCCATTTTCCCCAGCATAATTGTCTTCTCTAAGCTTTCCTATCTTCTCATTATGTGGCCAAAATACTTCAATTTTTCCTCTAATATCCTTCCCTCTAGTGAACAGTCGGGCTTTATTTCCCGAAGTATGGACTGATTGGATCTTCTCGCTGCACTCTCAGAACTTTCCTCCAACACCACAATTCAAAAGCATCTATCTTCTTTTGCTTAGCCTTCCTTATGGTCCAGCTCTCACATCCATAGGTGACTTCGGGCAATACCATAGCTTTAACTATGCAGATCTTTGTTGCCAATGTGATGTCTCTATTCTTCACTATTTTATCGAGATTGGTCATTGCTGTCCTCCCAAGGAGTAAGCGTCTCCTGATTTCCTGGCTGCAGCCTGCGTCTGTAGTCATATTTGCACCTAGAAATACAAAGTCTGTCACTGCCTCCACGTTTTCTCCGTCTATTTGCCAGTTATCAATCATTCTTGTTAATGATTGACTTTAAAAACCCTGAAACAGAACAGAAACTACTAAAAGACATTAAATAAAAATCCAGTGTATTGTATCCTGCAAAATAAATTCTCAAAAGCTTTTTTGAATAAAAATGTCTTCGCTTGATTGTGGAAAGACAGCAAGGAGGTGGCATTCTAATGCCACTGGGCAGGAAGTCCAGAGCCTAGAAGCATCCAGGGAAAAGGCATACCAACTGAGCAAGTAGAAGAATAGATAGAACGGCCTTCCCAGAGCATCACAAAACAGGGGCAGGCTCATACATGGAACATAAGGTACTTCAAAATGTTAGATCTGAGCCATGTAGGTCTTTATAGCTCATAAATTGCACTTTGAATTGTGCTCAGGAATGAACCAGCAGTGAATGGAGCTGTTGCAAATAAGGGAGTTGTGAGATTCCTGTAACCTGCCCCAGTGAACAATATGGCTGCATCCCTTTGGAGCAGCTAAATTTTCTGAACTCTCTTCAAAGGCAGTCACACATATTGAACTCATCAGACGGATTGATTTGCCTGTTGTACACCACCTGCTCTCTCCTTTTGCCTCAGAGCCCATTATATGATGCACAGTGACTTCCAGCCAGACTCCATGGTGAAAAGGAAGGTGAATACTGTCGCGGCTGCAACACAGGAGACTTACTATGTTGCCTTTGGAGCAATGGGGGAAGCTCGGCAGTGACACTTCCCCCCATGGGATGGGGGCAGAGGTGAGTCAGACAATGTGGGGCATGGAGTGATGGGTTCTCCATGCCCTGCCTTACACCACCACCAGGACCCCATGGACTTGCCAAGATGCATGATGAATCCATAGGCCTTTGTGATAAGGTCCCTAGAGTATGTTACAGCCATCAAAATAGACATGTTTCAAGGAATGGCCACAGCTGGAGCATAAGGTTCAACTATGCAAATGCCTCTGCTGAGACCTGAGCCTCCAGGCTCAATCATAGAATCATAGAATCAAAGAGTTGGAAGAGACCTCATGGGCCATCCAGTCCAACCCCCTGCCAAGAAGCAGGAATATTGCATTCAAATCACCCCTGACAGATGGCCATCCAGCCTCTGTTTAAAAGCTTCCAAAGAGGGAGCCTCCACCACACTCCAGGGCAGAGAGTTCCACTGCCAAATGGCCCTCACAGTCAGGAAGTTCTTCCTCATGTTCAGATGGAATCTCCTCTCTTGTAGTTTGAAGTCATTGTTCCGCGTCCTAGTCTCCAAGGAAGCAGAAAACAAGCTTGCTCCCTCCTCCCTGTGGCTTCCTCTCACATATTTATACATGGCTATCATATTCTCTCAGCCTTCTCTTCTTCAGGCTAAACATGCCCAGCTCCTTAAGCCGCTCCTCATAGGGCTTGTTCTCCAGACCTTTTATCATTTTAGTTGCTCTCCTCTGGACACATTCCAAGACTGAATTCAGGAGTACATTACATACAAACTGCATACCTGCATCTTCATGGGTAGCAGGCATGTAGCCGGGGGGGGGGGGGGGTTGAGCCCCCCCCAAAAAATTCTCATGGTGGTGCGAGAAGGCCTTACTGGTACATTATTTAAACTGTTATGTTTATTCATATCATGATCTGATCACCATGCTCAATATATCCCATATGCATGGGGGTATTGGGGTAACGATACAAAAGGTTTGCTAGGCTAGACCCTCTTTCACTCAAACTCAGCTCCCCCCAAATCAAAATCCTGGCTACGGGCCTGATGGGTAGTGTGCCCCTATACAGTACAGGCTGAATCTCTGTTCATTGAGCTCCCTTTTAACTAATCAGGAACACTTCTGTCTTAGCTAGATAAAATTTCAGTGTTAAAACAAAACCAAAAAAACTCCACTCCACATTCAAAGTACTTATGAAAGGGTAATTTAAAACAGTGTGTCATATTGCAAGTGCCAGATCACAGAACAGCAGAATGAAATAGCTCTGAATAGTTTTGTGGAAACAAAGATCAACAGACAGTTTTAAATACAGAAGGTTGTCAAAATTTCTATTCAAACCTCCGATGAATAGAGTTGCAGTTGGATCTACAGTTACAGTGTTGTGTGATCCATCAATGAAACATTGAAAGGCACAATGAAGTAATCAAACAGAATATCTTACATTAGCCTCCTGCAATCTAGTACACTACTGATATGATGACTGCAAGTCCCATAATCTGCTGCCCAAAACTGATTGCCGGCTATGAGTACTGCTATCCCTTATATCTGGATCAAAGATAGGTTTTGCTCACATTTTTTTTATGTCTGAGTGATGGGGTAGGATTATCTAAATCTGTTCCACATTTCACTCCCATACACTGGACTTGGTATCTGCTAGTGGTTGGATCCAGGACTCTCTCTTTTCTGTTGAAATTGTCCACATGCTTGTGTATTTCAATGGCTTCTCTGTGTAGTCTGACATGGTGGTTGTGAGAGTGGTCCAGCATTTCTGTGGTCTCAAATAAATGCTGTTTCCAGGTTGGTTCATAAGGTGCTCTGCTATGGCTGATTTCTCTGGTTGAAGTAGTCCGCAGTGCCTTTCATGTTCCTTGATTCGTATTTGGGCAATACTGCGTTTAGTGGTCCCTATTTAGACTTGTCCACAGCTGCATGGTACATGGTAGACTCCTGCAGAAGTGAGAGGATCCCTCTTGTCCTTTGCTGAACGTAGCATTTGTTGGATTTTCTTGGTGGGTCTGTAGATAGTTTGTACGTTGTGGTTTCCTCATCAGCTTCCCTATGTGGTCTGTGGTTCCCTTGATGTATGGCAAGAACACTTTTCCTCTGAGTGGATCTTTGTCTTTATTCTCGTGGCTTGTTCTTGGTCTTGCAGCTCTTCTGATGTCTGAGGTGGGGGATCCATTGGCCTGTACAGCCCAGCTGAGGTAGTTCAGTTCATCTTGAAGGAGGTGGGGTTCGCCGATTCTTTTTTGCGTGATCTACCAAGGCTTTAATGGTGCTTCTTTTTTTGACTTGGGTGATGGTTGGAGTTTTTTATGTAGATATCTATCTCTGTGTGTTGGTTTTCTGTAAACGATGTGACCCAATTGTTGATCTGGTTTGCGGATGACTAGGACATCTAGAAAAGGCAGTCTTCCTTCATTTTCTTTTTCCATGGTGAACTGGATCTTAAATTTCTCAAAAGTAAAGCATATTGTTCCATCGCCGCTGGACCTGAAATGAAGTGCTTTTAAGAGAGGATGTATGGCTTGAATCCAGCGGGAAACCAGGGAGGCCTGAAAAGGTGCCTTTAGAGAAATTTCCCTCATTAAACAGTCTTTAGGAGGCTCGAGCTTAAATATAACAGTCTTTTATTGATGAACAAACAGGAATTGTAAAGCTTTCTTGGCAAAAAACCAGTTCTCTCAAACTTGTCCACAGGGAACAGGCACTATCTTCAATAACTTTGTTCAAAGGAAAATTCCCCTGTCTAGCTCCTCCCAGGCTACTGTGAACCTAAACCTGACTGATTTGAATCCACTACCGGCTGAACTGCGTCTCAGAACCGAGCAGACGTACCAGCAGGCCTGTAGTCACTTAGCTGGAGCTTGACGATTAGAGCTGTAATTCCCTCCGGAATTCCTCAGGGCTGTAAGGCCATTTCCCCGGAACCTTTGGGAATCTTTAGAGGCTCTTAAGACTGTTCTCCCCAGGAAGTCTTAAGGGACGAAGCCTTTGTACAGGAGGACGTCTGTATACATCCTCTGCATTGACTTCCTTTGCTGAGACTAACTGAAAAATGGCCCCTTCCCTCCAAAAAACCCAGAGAGGGACGGGACCAGGGATCCTAACTATAATTGACAGGTGGCTTGCCCTATGAATGCAGCCAAAGGAAGCCACTGTCAATTATAGTTAGGATTCCCTGGTCCCGCCCCTCTCTGGGTTTTTTGGAGGGAAGGGGCCATTTTTCAGTTAGTCTCAGCAAAGGAAGTCAATGCATTTCATTTCAGGTCCAGCGGCAACAGAACATTAAGGGACGAAGCCTTTGTACAGGAGGACACATATACATCAGTACTGTTTTGGTACATCAGTACTGTTTTGGTACTGATGCATGCCATATGCCAGCAAATATGGAAAACACAAGAATGGCCATCAGACTGGAAAAAAACAACTTATATCCCCATACCAAAAAAGGGAAATGCGAAAGACTGCTCAAACTTCCGTACAGTGGCCCTTATTTCTCATGCCAGTAAGGTAATGCTCAAAATCCTGCAAGGAAGACTCCAGCAATACATGGAGCGAGAGTTGCCAGACGTTCAAGCTGGATTTAGAAAAGGCAGAGGAACGAGAGACCAGATTGCCAATATCCGCTGGATAATGGAGAAAGGCAGGGAGTTTCAGAAAAACATCTACTTCTGCTTCATTGACAATTCTAAAGCCGTTTACTGTGTGGATCATAATAAACTGTGGCATACCAAGCCACCTTGTCTCTCTCCCGAGGAATCTGTACAAGGACCAAGTAGCAACAGTAAGAACTGACCACGGAACAACAGACTGGTTCAAGATTGGGAAAGGCGTACGGCAAGGCTGCATATTCTCACCCAACCTTTTTAACTTGTATGCAGAACACATCATGCGATGTGCGGGGCTTGATGAATGCAAAGCTGGGGTGAAAATTGCTGGAAGAAACATTAACAACCTCAGATATGCAGATGACACCACTCTGATGGCCGAAAGCAAGGAGGAGCTGAGGAGCCTTCTAATCAAGGTGAAAGAAGAAAGCGCAAAAGCTGGGTTGCAGCTAAACAAAAAAACCAAGATTATGGCAACAAGAATGATTGACAACTGGGAAATAGAGGGAGAAAATGTGGAGGCCGTGACAGACTTTGTATTTCTAGGTGCAAAGATTACAGCAGATGCAGACTGTGGCCAGGAAATCAGAAGACGCTTACTTCTTGGGAGGAGAGCAATGTCCAGTCTCGATAAAATAGTAAAGAGTAGAGACATCAGACTGGCAACAAAGATCCGCCTAGTCAAAGCCATGGTATTCCCTGTAGTAACCTACGGATGTGAGAGCTGGACCTTAGGGAAGGCTGAGCGAAGGAAGATCGATGCTTTTGAGTTGTGGTGCTGGAGGAAAGTGCTGAGAGTGCCTTGGACTGCGAGAAGATCCAACCAGTCCATCCTCCAGGAAATAAAGCCCGACTGCTCATTGGAGGGAAGGATACTAGAGACAAAGTTGAAGTACTTTGGCCACATCATGAGGAGACAGGAAAGCCTAGAGAAGACAATGATGCTGGGGAAAGTGGAAGGCAAAAGGAAGAGGGGCCGACCAAGGGCAAGATGGATGGATGGCATCCTTGAAGTGACTGGACTGACCTTGAAGGAGCTGGGGGTGGTGACGGCCGACAGGGAGCTCTGGCGTGGACTGGTCCATGAGGTCACGAAGAGTCGGAGACGACTGAACGAATGAACAACAACTGTTTTGGAACTGGTTGGAGAAGGTTGCTAAGATGTTTCGTTTCAGTGCGGACCCCGTGAAACTTGAATCAGTGAATTAATGCTGCTTTAGGATTAGAAGTATGCATCTGCTTGTTTTCTACTTGCCCTGAACAGCTGACAATAAACTAAAGCCTCCAATGCTCCTCAAAAACTGTCCCTAAATCATTCTATAGCCCAAGGAGTTGAGAGTGACGCGAAACAATGCATTATTGTCTCAAAACTGTTGGTAAATTGAATAAGAAATGCTGCCTGGATCCCATCAAGAGATTCCATGAGAAGAAGAAAGAAACATATAAAATTGATTCTCTGAGCTTTGAACAAATATTGACATTAGGATTATATTCCCTCAGTGTAATAGTCACAGGCACACTTCGACTGCTGCCTGCCTTTATTGTTCAGACCAGAGCTCAGGGCTAACACGAACATGACAGAAAAGAGAAACCTCATTAAATGCACTGCATGAAATCATTTCCCCCTGGATCACCTGATTACATGGACATTTCTATTATCCAATTCCCGATTAAGTGCTACCAGCTGTTTGGGGGGACCGGTAAATATTATTCTGACACCAGGAACCCAGACCCCTCATTTAACCTTTGGACTCTGCCTGAATGTATTGAGTGTGACCCACTTTTGATATACACATCCTAATACTTTCACAGCAGCCTCAGCAAGGAAACAAATGTCATTAAAGAAAAACACTATTCAGAAGGGAAAGTGCATGCCTCTGGTTCAGATGTAAATCAATGCCCACAGAATGTTGCTATTAGCCAGGTGCCCATTGTTATTTGAGTGTACCAGCTTTACTATTAAACATACACTGCAGATATAGCAACTCTTAAACCATTACCACAAGTAACACAGTTGTTGTTTTTACTCTGGCACATATGGAAAAAACTATAATACCAAAAAAGTTCCCTTCCAGTCCTTTTTCTCCTTTCAGTCTCTGAAATTGTATGCCTAAAAGCAGGGATTCTGAGTTAACATACTTTGTTAAGACTTAAGGGTCAGACATTTAGCACAGCTGGTAAATCATCAGCAATTATAAGACCTATCAATCAAAAGGTTGCAAGTTCGAAGCCCCAGGTTGGTATGAGCTGCCAACTGTTAGCCTAGCTCATTGTTTACCTAAGCAATTCAAGAACAGCTCTAGCTGTGATTAGAGAAATTGGGTACCGCTAAAGGAGGGGGAGATGTTTTACGATGCCATTAAGGAAGAAGATCAGAAAATGCTGGGCGTCCAAAAGGAACGAGGAAGTCCTGACGGCTCTTTGTTATAGAGCAGTGGTTCTCAACCTGGGGTCCTCAGATGTTTTTGGCCTTCAACTCCCATAAATCCTAACAGCTGGTAAACTGGCTGGGATTTCTGAGAGTTGTAGGCCAAAAACATCTGGGGACGCCAGGTTGAGAACCACTGTCATAGAGGATGGAGCAACAGCACCCCCTGGACTCGAGCCCAACATTTCATGGCACCTCCTTCTGTTCTGTCTGTCTGTGTATTGTCTATACAAAGTGGCACTGAATGTTTTCCATGTATGTGTATTGTGATCCGCCCTGAGTCCCCTTCGGGATGAGAAGGCTGGAATATAAATAAAGTGTTGTTGTTGTTGTTATTTAGTTAAGACCACTACAAATTGTCCGTACTGCTAAGGTGAAGATGTTTTCTGTTCCTGTATAGGCACTGTATGATGAAATTTCGTTCCTTCACCTGTCCCCTACCCCAGCCTTTAGAATTTTTTCTAATTTACTCCAGAGCTTTCACTAGTCCTCCAGAGAAGATTTCTGGGGTACATATGCTACTGAGCACAATTCAAAGTGCTGGCTTTAGCCTATAAAGCCCTAAACGGTTCTGGCCCTGCTTACCTGTCCGAACGTATCTCTCCTTATGAACCGTCTAGGAATTTAAGATCTTCTGGGGAGGCCCTGCTCTTGGCCCTGCCATCTCCACAGACTTGATTGGCGGGGACGAGGGATTTGGCCTTCTCAGCGGTGGCCCCTCGGTTGTGGAATGCCCTCCCCAGGGACATTAGCTCAGCCCCCACCCTCTTAACGTTTCACAAACAAATTAAAACCTGGCTATATGAGTAGGCCTTCCAAAATGCAGTGCAGCTATGAAACTCTGACCTCGGAACGGTTGGACAATGTGACTGGACAATGACTGATTAATGAAATGTGGAGGTTTTTTTAATTATGTTTATTGATGTTAATTTTTTATCTATGTTAAATGTTTTTAATGTTTAAACTATTTTTGTACTGTTGTGGGCATCAAATTGTGCCGTTTTGTAAACCGCCATGAGTTGCCCTTGGGCTGAGAATGGCGGTATAGAAGCATAGTAAATAAATAAATAAATAAATAATATGGTGATGGAGTGGATTTACCTCTCCCATTTCCATTGATGTGGAGCAGTTCTGCCATTGATGTATGCCACTGGGTCCTGGCTATAATCTGAATTCTCGGGTATATATATTTTTTCAAAATCTCTTTTCACCACTTTAACAATTGCGCATTTCAAAATCACTTTTCACCACTTTAAATATTTCATCACCTCTAAGTGAAAGGTCCTTAAAGCTGCTACGGCAGTTGAACGCAACAAAAGCATGGCTGTTTCCCCTTTTAAAAATGGCTACAATTCACATGACTAGTAATGTTTCAACACACCTTCTCTTGGTTTAGAGACAGGTCAGAATTCATTAGCTTTCATGGCATCTGGAAAAGAGCTTCTGAGAATCCCGGTGGATGTACACTGATGGTCTTTTTCAATTTTTTTGCTTTTGTTTTGTTTTGTGTCCTGGGTAAGAATTAGAATATTTGCTACTTTTGATGACATTCTTTTTTTTAAAAAAAAAATCCAAGTTTGTTTTATTTAAATTATGAAAAATGTGAATTGTGATCAATTCTTCAAAAACATTTTAAGCCCAAAAGAGCACTCATAATCTTGGGAAGTCCTTCTCTTTAATAGGAACAAGGAAGAGGGCCTTCCCAGTGACTGCTCCCAGAACTTCATTCCTAATTAGACCAGGATGGCCTCATCCTAACGACGTTATCTGTCATGTAATATGTTCTGCAGTTGATGGTGGTTGGTGATGGAAGGGTTAATGTAAGTATTAGTTCTAATGGGTTGAGTAACCAGTAAGTTCATGTGTGAGTTCATGCGTGAAAGCAATTAAGGGTGGAGGTATGCAAGAGATAGGTTGCCGCTGGGTGTTTCTGGATATAAGGAGTGAGCCTTGGAAATGATCTTTGGGAGAAAAGTATTTGGTGGTAGATGCTGCTGGTTTTCCCCCAGGTCTCTGGATTTTTAGTATCCTGACCTGTCTCCTGAACTCTTAGAATCCTGGAACCTTGGATCTTTGGACTGGCTGTTGACCATGCTAGACTCTTGATCCCAGGACTGTTTTAATTAAATTGTTTTATACAAACTGGGTTTTTGTTTGGTTCATCTCTGCCTCTGAATAAGGCAGAGCACTGGCATCCTGACATTATCACACAAGGTCCTTTTCAGTGGCATGCACTGGTTCACCTATAATTTTACAATGGAGCTCGCTGGCTGCTGTCATGGCAACACAGGAAGCTTCCCATGTTGAATAGATGTCAACGGGGGAAGCAGGGCAGCTAATGTGTGCCCCCATGGGATGAGGAATTGGGTGAGCCATGAGATGCAGGATATGGGGAGACGGGTTCACTATGCCCCCAATGGGCACCATCAAAATCTCCACAATGCATGGCAATTCTGGCAGCCCATCTGATGAAGTCATTACATTGACAGATCAAGACATTTTTATGCCATTATGATTTTACAAACTGGCAGGGGGTTGGGTTTTTAATGCTGTGCAGTACTAGTTTTAAAGTTTATATATAACATTTCAAAGGGTTTTCTTAGACAAGGCATACTCAGATATGGTTTTGCTAGTTTCCTCCTCTGATATGCAAGTTATTCCTCAATTTCCCATATCTGGATTTCCTCGATTTCTCTTTACTGAAACACTCCCAAGTCCAAAATTGTTTATTTGAGTGGTTAAGACAGTGACATCTTTGCTTTGGTCAATGTACACAAACTCTTTTAAATTCACGGGGTTCTTTAAAATATTAAATAAAAGGCTACATGTATAAGGTATATATAAAAGATATGTGGATTCTGTGTTTAGACCCGATTCTCATCTTTTAGATATTTTGTTTTTTATGTACATGGACATAAATGTATTCAATAATAATAATAATAGTAATAATAATAATATCCATATCCAAAACACTGGTCCCAAGCATTTCAGATAAGGGATGTTCAACCTGCATAACAACAAAAGAATAAATAATTAGACAAACAACCTAATCGTACATGGAAAATTTTGATGGTAACTCCAGTTTTGCTGCAGTTTTGCCATGGAGCCCGCCGACTCCCAATTAATGAAGGAGAAGTACTTCGGGAACAGCTCAAGGGCAAAACTGCAGCAGAACTGAGGTTGCTGCTGAAAAAAAGCTGCCTTGGCAACATGGGGCAAGCAGGATGACAGACACTTCCTCCCATGTGATGAGAGGAAGCCAAAATGGTGTGAGGCATGGGGAGAGAGGTCCCCATGCTTCCTGGGTGAATACTGCCAGGATTGGCGCAGTGTGGTGGCGATCCTGGCTCCAAGAGGTGGATACTCGTAGCCCTAAATATGTTGTTGAGCAATAACTTCTATAACCGATGAATATACTGATTCTAAAGAATAGCACATTGTCAACTATCAGGTGTTTTTCCCTGAAGTGCTGCTAGATTTTAGGTATGAGTGAAAGGCAGAGATCTTTCTATTGCAACCAGACAAAGGTGATTTTAAGACAATGAGCTTCAGGATTGGGTCACACAACCAGAACTAAAAGACACATATTAAAAAAAACTGTATACTTTATGTAGCCCTGGCCTGTATTAAATTAAGATGGGAAAGATAATTATTAAGACAAGGAATCATTCTCTCTCTTTTAGAAAATTATGTTCACATAGCTAGTTATGAGAAGTCTGATGCACACATGTCTACAAAACCTAATAACCTAATATGGTTAATAATTGATGTTATCCCACAGTTTCACTGACATATATCCAATCTTATCTGATGGCCCCACATGATGGAGAGGGTCTCATATGTCATACAATCAGCATGTCAGACTTTCATGTTGTAGGTCTTATCTGAACTGCTTATATTAATTTTTTTTAAAGATGTTCAGTGGAACAGAACACAGAGCATCCATTACAGGAGTCTGTGAAGGAGGCTCCCCTCATATTTTTCTGGCAGCTGTAGATCTAACAAAGGATATCTATTCTCAGAAAAGAAAGAAAACAAAAATATCAGGGATGTTATATGATAAAAGAAAAAGCAACAAAGACACAATTTACAGGAAGCATGTTGGAATCTCGTCACTCTGTCTGGGACACCGAATAGAATTTCCAAGTGAAAATGACACAATTAACATAATTGTACAACATGTTCTAAATCACATTTGCTTTCAGAAGTTTTAATAGTGGGGCACCATGCACTATTATGTTACTCTAGTGCAGGCTTCAATAATTTGTGATCTTCAGTGAACAGCTGTTGTTTTGCCAGGATTTCAGCCAAGAGTCTTTTCTGACCCTCTCTGGTGTAAGGGATTATCAGGGATTGAATTTGAGAGCAAAGCCTCTAGAAGGGTTGACTAAATTTACCACCTTTCCCATCAAGCTATAGCTCTTATAAAGCTGAATAAACCCTAACAGTTATACTTGACAGACCACCAAGGGTTTGCTAAACTTTCTTGTGTTAATGTATTGTTGAAGGCTTTCATGGCCGGAATCACTGGGTTGTTGTAGGTTTTTTCGGGCTATATGGCCATGTTCTAGAGGCATTCTCTCCTGACGTTTCGCCCGCATCTATGGCAAGCATCCTCAGAGGTAGTGAGGTCTCTTGGAACTAGGAAAATGGGTTTATATATCTGTGGAATGACCAGGGTGGGACAAAGAACTCTTGAGATCCCCCTAAAACCATAGGAAATACAAACAATTCACTGTTAATTACTCATTCTTGAATTGCCTTCCTTAAAAATCACATTGACCCCCTGTGTGGCGTGTCCCTCAAACCGAGAACCAGGGAGTTAGACTGGCACCGCAGCACCACCTCTGAGGATGCTTGCCATAGATGCAGGTGAAACGTCAGGAGAGAATGCCTCTAGAACATGGCCATATAGCCTGAAAAAACCTACAACAACCCAGTTCCTTGTGTTACTCCTTGCACTCTTACATAGTGCTTTTGAAAGATGTAGGGCTCATCGACACCTGCCATACAGAAACCAATTTGACTAGCTTGATAACCTTTCCATTTATATGAGCATGTGCTACTACTGCTTCCCGCCATCAACTCCATCACTATACACACACAGTGTTGGGATAACAAAGGGCCACAATTTGTTTATTGCTTACAGAAGAGAATCAGGTTTGGCTGCCATCCATGGATCCTGTATCAGGGATCAGGTAGCCTGGTACTGACTGATACCGCTTAACCATATCAGGAGGTGCTGTGTTTTCCAACTGGCACAATACTGGGACACCATTACCGTTGCACCCCTGGTAAACCACCAGATGCTCCCCCCTCCAATTGGGGGGGGGGAGATAAGCAAGCCATATCTGCACACCTGCAAGTTGTGACAAAGGAACAAACCCAATGAACCATAAAACCACAGAAACATATGAAGGGTGGGTGAGATGATACATCAGAAGGTGCATTGGTCAGTGAGTGGCCTTCTGCAGCCTTAAAGGGCTGCCCATAGCTCAGGGGTCAGCCAGCCTCCAGCCAATCCAGAGGGAAGAATGGGCCTCTGCTGATTGGCTGGCCACTTGGCCAGGAGGAAACTTTCCCACCACACAGGGAGCTTCTGAGAAGGAGAAGCCCCCCGCCGATACAATGGCAGACAGGAGGACACCTGCCAATGCAATATCTCTTTCCGGTAAGTTGGGCTATTGCCATCACCACTACCAGATAGCCCCGGAGCTTCAGAGTAAACCTGGCCATCATTGGCACCTTTGTAGATATTAGCAAACGCTAATAGATATCTACAAATGCTTTGCAGATATTAGCAAACGCAGCCATGTGACCAGGGAGAAGGAGATGGGAACAGGGTTCCTATTATTTATTTATTTATATTTATTTAAAAGTTTTGTATACCGACCTTCTCACCTCTCTTGAGGGACTCAGACCGGTTTCCAACCATAATATCACATACAGTCAATAAAACATAATTCATATTACAGTAAAGCATTAAAACAGCAATTACATTCAATATTATGGACAAAATATTATGGACAAAAGCTGCCCAGAGATCAGCTGTCTATAGCAGTAATTGGGGTGACATGGGCCCAACCCATCTTGCCAGGAAAAGGAAATAATGTTACCCACACCATTCCTGATCTGTTACCCACACCATTCCTGAAGTTGAAATCAACCCATCGTTTTGGTGAATCCCACAGCACTCCACTACTTTCTTTAACATGGGGCTCAACTGGTTCATCATAGTTTATCCTGCCTTAAGCACCAGAGATCCCTAGTCCACTTTGCGGTTTGGAGCTTGTGTAGGCAAGCCTTGTAAGTCTTTCCCACCAGCATTATAGAACAGAGGCCAATTGTCTGATCTGCTCCTGCAGAATTTTTGGAAATGTAATTTAGGGAAGCTGAGGACCTCTCTCGCTGAGAATTTCCAAAGGATCTGTCCTGAACCACTTTTTGCATAATTCTGCAGGAGCAACTCAGATGATTGGCAGATGATGGTTTCCATTCTATAATGCTGTTGGGAAAATGCCTTTAGACAGTAGTACAATGAGAATTACGTATTCACTCTGACAAACTCAAGAACATTATTCACCAATTTACAAATCCACTAATAAATAGACTTGTTTATTTGTATGGAATTGCTATCCGTTTCTTTATGTTCCATTTATATGGCTCCGTTTTCATTTTTGGATGCCGCTTCAGAAAATGGGACTCCAAGTGCATCTTACTCAGTGCTCCGCTTCAGGCCCCGAAGATGCGCTTGGCGTTCAGTACTCCACTTCAGGGCCTGATGCACATGCACATTTTGGCCCTGCTTGCCAGATGCACTCTCCTTGGAAAAGGAGTGTGTCTAGTGAGCAGGCCTGCTAGCAAGCCCTGAAGTGGAGAAGTGAACACCAAGCACATCTTCAGGGCTTGAAGCGGAGTGACGAGTAAGATGCACTTGGTGTTTGGCACTCCACTTCAAGGCCTGCACCAGACACACTCTTTTTCCAAGGAGAGTGTGTCTGGCGAGCAGGTCCTGAAGCGGGTGCCGAGCACCAAAGATGTGCTGTGTCCACACATGCAAATGGAGTTACAATAAGGTTTTCCCCCTTGCTTTACACAGTTAAGTGAGGGAGAAGAGAGATGTGTCCTTGCTTCCCAGGGCCTGAAGCCTTGCAGACATGAAAATTGGATAACAAACAGTTACCATTCCCGCTTTTCATTCATTTCACTGGTGTTTCTGAACTGAAGAGGGGTGTACTATTTCCTGCATTCCAAATAAACAAAATGGTACGAAAACACAAATGATTCAGATGAAACAATAACTGAGCCTATGTCTACTAATAAATAAAGAGATACATATACCCTCCCTATTTGTCCCATTTGTATTGAGAGGATGGGCATAAAAGTATGTAAGATATTTCAAAATGAGAGCTGAGAACTAGTAAGGATGGCAACATATCTTATTAGATCTGAAATCTGACAACTCTTGCTCTAGCAACTATATCTCCAAAAAGCCAAACTTTGACGTTATTATCAAGTTATATGTAATTGTTATTTCCTGTTGTAGCAAGGGATCATCTTAGTTACAGTATGACTATGATGTTATGAGAGAAGTCATCAAAAACTTCACTCATTTCCAAGTATAACTTTGTGTTTCATTATTTTTGTTGTGATGGCACAAGTGGCACCACCTATGTGTAAAACTGTTAGTTGCAAGATTTAAACTGTTGTATCATGCTTAATCCTGTCCCTTTTACTCTGCTTATGTATAGTTGTATGGAATGGTTACTTATAGCTGTCAATCAGTACTGTTTGACTCCACCTTTTCCTGCAGGAGGGGAGTGCTTCCCTTTTCTTTCTCATTCTGCCAGCAGAGTTCATACCATTGAGGAGACCCAAGTGCCTTCAAACCAGTTCTTTTGGTACCAAAGGAAGATCCTGAGTCTTCAAAACATAGGACATCTGAACTGGGTTGTGGTTTACTCCGGCATTCACAGCCATTGAGGAAAGAGGAAACTTAGTGAGGCTTCTCAGCTTCAAACTCCTTGGACCCAGGACTAATTAAGATTGTAACGTATGTTTTCCTTCACCCCTCTGAAGTTTTCCAACTTATTGCTTTGAAGAAATGACTTTGTGATTAATAAAACTTATTTTGAGAAATTTACATCGTTTTGGGTTTTTGGGAGTTCCAGTTTCCTAAAGGAGGGCAAGAAGCAATCCCTTGGGGGAAAGGTGCCACGTCCATCCTTCCTTTTAGGCCTGTGCGGTTTCGTTCGTTATTTCGTTATTTCGTTATTAATTCGTTATTTTTACCATATCCGACGCGATTTCAAAACACATTTTAAAACCCGGAAGGGTTTTTAAATATCGAAACGGCAACTCCCACAGTATTTACGAGCTTTCGCTCGTTTTGTAAATGGGGCGGGCGGGGCCAAGGGGCGGCGATTGGCTCCGGCTCCTGCGCCCTCCTCCTCCTCCTCCCAGCTGTGTTGCATGGCGATCGGATGGCGCGCGGAGGCCGGTTGTAAGGGTGAGCGCGTGCGCGCCATCCAATCGGCTCCGGCTCCTGCGCCCTCCTCCTCCTCCTCCTCCTCCCAGCTGTGTTGCAGGAAGTGCCAGGAGGAGGAGGGGGAGGAGGGAGGAGCCGGAGCCGATTGGATGGCGTGCGCGCGCTCACCCTTACAACCGGCGCTCCGGCTCCGGCTCCTGCGCCCTCCTCCTCCTCCTCCTCCTCCTGGCACTTCCTGCAACACAGCTGGGAGGAGGAGGAGGAGGAGGAGGGCGCAGGAGCCGGAGCCGATCGGATGGCGCGCGGAGGCCGGTTGTAAGGGTGAGCGCGCGCGCGCCATCCAATCGGCTCCGGCTCCTGCGCCCTCCTCCTCCTCCTCCCAGCTGTGTTGCAGGAAGTGCCAGGAGGAGGAGGAGGAGGAGGGCGCAGGAGCGGGAGCCGATGGATGGCTCGCGCGCGCTCACCCTTACAACCGGCCTCCGTGCGCCATCCGATCGGCTCGAATGCCAAACTGAGGAGTGGGAGGAGGGAGGAGGAGGAGGAGGGCACAGGTGCCGCGTGAGCCGGAGCGCAGGAGCCGAGGAGGGGATTCCTGCAGCGCCGGCTCTGTCCTTC
Organism: Anolis sagrei ordinatus; assembly: GCF_025583915.1. Taxonomy (NCBI): domain Eukaryota; kingdom Metazoa; phylum Chordata; class Lepidosauria; order Squamata; family Anolidae; genus Anolis; species Anolis sagrei. The sequence continues at coordinate 108,080,624 of NW_026847549.1, forward strand.
CGCCTTGTGCAAACAAGTTGAGTGGTCGAAGGTCTTCATGGCCGGAATCACTGGGTTGCTGTGTTTTCCAGACTGTATGGTTAAGTTTCAGAAGCATTCTCTCCTGACATTTCTCCCACATCTATGGCAGGCATCCTCAGAGGTTGTGTTGGAAACTAGGCAAGTAGGGTTTATATCCCTGTGAAATAACGCCCAGGGTGGGAGAAAGAACCCTTGTCTGTTGGAGGCAATTGTGAATGCTGCCATTGGCCACCTTGATTAGCATTGAATGGCCTCGCAGCTTCAAAGCCTGGCTGTAGAAGGTCCAGGGTGGGAGAAAGAACTCTTGTCTGTTGGAGGCAAGTGTGAATGTTGCCATTGGACAGCTTGATTGGGATTAAATGGCCTTGTAGCTTCAAAGTCTGGCTCCTTCCTGCTCAGGGGAATCCTTTGTTGGGAGGTGTTAGCTGGGTCTGACTCAAACCCGCTATGTCTGTATAGTAGGCCTGTGCGGTTTCGTTTTCCATTTTAAAATATTTTTAATATTATTTTTTAATATTATTTTTTAATATTATTTTTTAATATTATTCTTAAAAAATATTCTAAAAAAGAAAAGACTCTTCTGTTGGTGTGTGCTCTCATTTGCTGTATCCTGCCTGTGTTTGGTCCACATTTGGGCCATTTTTTGGTTAATTTTCCATTTTAAAATATTTTTATTTTAATATTATTTTTTAATATTATTTTTAATATTATTTTAATATTATTCTTAAAAAATACAAAAAAAATATTCTAAAAATTCGTTAATATTTACAAAATTTTGTAAATACCAAAACTTTTTTTGGGAAAGTTTTGTAATTATTTTAAATATCGAAACAAAAAAACACCCCAATTACAAAACGATTTTAGAAACAAATTTTTTCTTGATCAAACAGGCCTACTCCTTTATTGAGAATAATAGCCCCCAGGCGTGACGGAACATTTGTAATTTCAAGGTACAGAGAGCCCTTGGTATCGACATGGGTTGAGTTTGAGGATCTCCCGTGCATACCAAAATCCATGGGTGCTCAAGTCTTATTATAAACAAAAGTGTAATAAAATGGTGTCCCTTATATAAAATCAAATGTTGCCTTTTGGATTTTAAAAAATATTTTACCACTAATGTGTCTTGTATTTTTGAAACAAAGATATATTTATGCTAGAACTATGATCACAGAGATCCTTCAGCAAACACAATTCTAATCTGTCTTCTTGGTTGTTCGATTCATTTGGCTGAGCAATAACAGATAGTTCATATGTAATCTTTTTAAAAATCAGCCTTACGTTGCCCAGCCTTTGAAAAGTATAATGAAATTTGAGGAGAATGGCTGAATAATTGGGAGTAGGAGGGCCAGCTTCATTTTGTAGCAATGAACAAGCTGCAATGCACTTGAATATGCACAGCATCTATTTTTTTAAAGAATTATACTGAGTAAATAAAAGTTCGCACTGTAACATCAAAAGAAAGAAAAAGCCTTCAGGGCCATTATCATTAAAAGAAAACATACACAGAGACAGCTTGGCTCCCACACCCTGAATGTTCAACAACAGACACTATGAAAAAGGGGCTCGCATGCTTCTGCAAAACTAGTAACATTGAATTGACAAATTTCAATAGGGGAAAGGGATGAAACACAATTCTCCAGGGCATTACAGGAATCCTGCTGGTGGATGCTTCTGCTTGAAGGGGGTTCAGTTAAACTCATCAAGGAACATTGCTCCAAGTTTGATTGTGTCATGTGCACTTGGACACAGCTACAACTCTACCTTGTAATTCTCTCAGTGAACCGGAAATGGAACCCACAAACTACATACTTTATCACACCAATCAGGAGCCCCCGGTGGTGCAGTGGGTTAAACCCCTGTGCCGGCAGGACTGAAGACCAACAGGTCACAGGTTCGAATCTGGGGAGAGGCGGATGAGCTCCCTCTATCAGCTCCAGCTCCTCATGCGGGGACATGAGAGAAGCCTCCCATAAGGATGATAAAAACATTCAATCATCTGGGCGTCCCCTGGGCAACGTCCTTGCAGACGGCCAATTCTCTCACACCAGAAGCAACTTGCAGTTTCTCAAGTCTCTCCTGACACGACAAAAAAAAATCACACCAATCTGCTATGCTGTTACAGTCAGTTGAGATTACGGATACATACTGTGTTTAGCACCTTTGATATCATAACTCCCTTCAGTAGCCCAATTGAACTGATTCACTCTTCCTTGGTTCACAATCATAGTTCTACACACCATCGTTACCCTGTCTTTTTACACTACTCCATCATCATCATCATCATCATCATCACCACCACCACAATTGTGTGATTTCATCATTAAAAATAAAAAGAGACAAATTGTTGAGATTAACTTCACAATTCAGCAGCAGATCAGTTGCACAACTTCAGCGCTTTCCAGTAGCTTTTTCCTGCACAGTATTTTCAGTCAACTGCTCCCACAGCCTGCAGTCACTCTGGAACCTTTTACATACACTTGAGCACATGCCCGGCCATTGTCAGTTTTACCATTGTCTTTTCCCCAGTCTAGATGACATTACAAACTTACTACAGCATACAGTTATATCTTGTCTTAGCAGACAGGTTCTTTAATGACATATAGCCTTCGACGAACAACATCACAGCACAAGGAGAGAAAATATACTGTACATGACTTCCTTATATACAATTCATTCACACATAGCAATCACTGATTGGTTCCCAACTCACTGACTCAACCCAAACCCAGGATTGCATCATTCACAATCACCTGGACTAGGCCAGAACACATTCCCCAAATGATTCCCTATACACAGTTAATGCATGACTCAGTATTCCCAATAGAAACCCATTAGCAGTGCATGACTCAGCTATATTACATTATAATACATTGTAAAACCTGACAAAAATAGAAAAAAGCAATCAGCTCAGGTTGATGCAATAGGATTGTTGGGAGAATCACAGTGAGGAGGCAAACTGGTAACAGGATGCTCACAGAGTCATGTGATAGGGGTCATCACCAACTGCAATGCTGGTTTGCCTGCATCATATGATAAAGTCCTGACATGTACAGGGGTAGAATCCATGGTCTGTCTGGACTGATGTAAACAAAAATGGTAGCACATAGGAACAATAACCAATACAAAAACTAGTTACTTAGTGATGTACCACAAACAAAAGTAACAGGATTGAGAAAAATATTGAACGTTAAGCTCAGCTTGATAGAATTCATTTATTTTTCCCCCAACAGACAAGAAGAAAAAAAAGGGGGGGGGGAGAACAGGTGGTAGAAGAAAAAAAAATGACTTCCAGTTTTAGAATATTGGTATCACACTGAATGATAAAAACAATGAATCTCTTTAAATCAGAATTTGCTCCATGTTGCATTCTTTCTTTGGATCAGTTTGAAAATTCACACATAGCTTCATTGATTCTTTTCAAATGCTGACAGTCAGACAAACTACAGAAAAGGAATATGAGATATTTTACAGGCTATAGAGCAAAATAGAGGTACTCCTAGTTAATCAAAAGGTAGATCAGGGGGGACTTATGGGGGTATGGCCTGGATTGAAAGTTTTCTCTCTCACTTTGTCTCATTGTGAGGTAGAAGAAATTGATAGAAATAAAAATGTTTTAGGAGGTTAAAATTGACACTTTATGTATTTTAGATATAAAAGACATTGGAGGATGATCCACCAGAGCCAATATTTTTTCATTCATGACCTGCGAGCCCTGAAGAGGTAGAAGTCATGGATAAGATAGAGGCTCTGGTCACTACCTTAGCCCTCTGTGAATTTTTCCTCTTCAAATTGAAGGTGATTTTTTTTTTGTAATTCCACTTATCTCTGTTTAAACTAACCAGAAGATTTAAAAACCAGCTTATTAATCGGAAATGACATCCTCCTTCACCCATTTTTCTTTAAGGTTGGAAGTGTGACTATTCTATTTTGGGCAGTGTCTCCAGATAGCCTCCAAAACTAAGACACTCTGAACTATAAAGACTGTAATTAATAGTCTGCATTTCAAGAGGAGACACACTAGTTTCAACATGTGAATATGTTATGACATCTGCTGCAAGAAAGTTGGTGTAAGATAACCTGCATAGAGGAACCCTGCATGGACCTTTTTGAGAGCTCATTTTGATGGCAGAAATGTGTTAAAATTAAATGGATATATTGTTACTTTAAGGATGGCTTGACTTACAAGAAAAACATTGAGACTGGGATAAATGAATTGAGAATGCTAGGAGGATTAAAATAAATATATTGTCTTTTAATGGATTAAATTAGTAAAAGAAAAATGCAACATCAAGACATTGTTGAAGGCTTTCATGGCCAGAATCACTGGGTTGTTGTAGGTTTTTTTGGGCTATATGGCCATGGTCTAGAGGTGAAACGTCAGGAGACAATGCCTCTAGACCATGGCCATATAGCCCAAAAAAACCTACAACAACCCATCATCAAGACAAATTTACAAGAATGTATATTAAATTAAATGGATATATTGTTACTTTAAGGATGGCTTAATTATTGACATTAATATTACTCATGGTTATGTATTGATTTTAAATGTATTGGTTTATATTTAGCAGAAGCTGAAATGCAATTAAGTAGAACAAGACATATATGCAATAGTTTGCTTGAGGTTGTGATTTAATTTGTAGGATTTTTTAAAAAAATGTTTGCATTATGTAACTGTTTTATTTTATTCTATTTTAAGCAGAGATTATAGAGGTTTGTTGTTGTTGATCTGTGTTGGCAGGCATGCAGATAAGTATGGGGTGTGATGCTATGGAGTTTGTTTTAGAGTTGATATTTCTTTTAAAACTTTTATTTGATTATGATGCCTTAAAAATAAATAAGGGTATCTCAGGAAATACAAATATTGCTTCTTTTGGATCTTGGGTTTGTAATTTCTGTGAACTGTCAAATGAATGGCACAAACAGCTGGCATTGCTGGGTGGCCACATCTGCTCACTCTCTTGTCAGAGCAATCTCCAGTCATGACACAGATTGGACACCTTTCCTTTCTCCTGTTGGACACCTTTCCTTTCTCCTGACTCTTCTTAGTGTGCCCCATCACCCTGGTCAATGTCAAGAAAAGCAACGGAAAACAGGTTGGTCCGATGTCATAGGCAAAGACTACTATGATATGAGGGGGACAGTTGTGGCAAGCAGTGGGGACAGTTGTGGCAAGTTCTGTTTGGGAATTAACTGAATTATTAGCCTTAAGTTGGAGGAAAGCCTGCGTTAATGTGGCCTTGACCAGCACTACTGCAGATCAGCCTAGTGCGGTATTTTGTCCCTGCGGGATTGATCCTCATCTGCATCATTGTCTACAAACCAAGTGAAAATAAGAATGAAGACTGAGCCTGGAATCTCAGGTTTCAGCATCCATTCCTAGAGATCTCAGATCTGGCTATGGTAAAATATGTCTTGATTATATCATGTTTGGTTTACATGGGGCTGGATTGCAAAACTGTTTGAGAACTTCATCAGATTCAAAATGTTTATAATATTCTTGCTGGAACAGCTTCCTTCCCACAGCAAGCTTGGTTAGCCACTGTCTGCTTTCTTGCTGTATGCTGTCGCGCCTGGGGGCTATAACTCTTAGTGAAAGAGACATAGACATGACATCTTTCCCCCAGGGGATTGCTTCTTGCCTTCCTTTAAAGAACTGGAACTCCCAAGGACCAAAACACTGTAGATAACTCAAAATAGGTTTTATTGTTCACAAAGAGTTATCCCTTTAAGGCAATAAGCTGGAAGTTTCAAAGGGGGTAAAGGATATATACATTACAGTCTCTGGTTGTCTTGGGTCCAAGGAGATTTTGCAGCTGAGAAGCTTTTCCTGTTCCCTCTTTTCTCAATGGCTGTGGAGGTCGGAACAAACACAACCCCCAGTCAAATGGCCTATATTGAAGGCACAGCGTCTTCCTTTTGATGCCAAAGGACCAGTTTGAAGGTGCTTGGGTCTCCTCAACGTTGTCCAGGGCAATCTGGACATGAAGCATGAGTCCCAAAGGTAAAAACCTTAGAATTGGTGATGAAAGGTAACTTAATTAAGGGCTTTAGAGCCAAGTCTCTTTCTCACGTCTATCTGATAGAAAGTTTGATGGTAGAATGGAAAAGGAAAACTCTGCCCTCCTCCAGGAAGAGGTGGAGCCAAGCAATTGAGCTGAGGAAGCAGTATAACTGGTGCAAACAACATTGATTGACAGCTATAAATAACCAATCAATCCAACTATACATTTACAAACTAGGCAAGTTTGAGCATGTTATACAGTTTAAATCTTTGCACTTTAAAGTTCTACACACAGGTGGCACCACTCGCACCGTCACATGCTGTCAGCACGCTAATAACTTTTTTTAGGCAGAGAAGTTTTATTAACAGCTGTGTAGATTTTTTTAATCTTATTTATATGTATGTCTTAAAATGTATTTGAAACTATTTTAAATTAGCATTGTAAATTAGTATTGTAATAAGATTGCTGATTAAATGTTTTAAACACAATTTAATGATCATGTAATGTATTTTGTGTTACTCTATAATGCAATTGTCTTAAGCTGCGTTCCAGTAGAAAGGCAGGATATAATAGAAATAAAGACATTATTTTTAACAAAAAGCATTGAATGGAATCCTATACATATTTATGCAGAACTTTGTCCTATTGTGCTTAGTGAGCTTCAGTCCAAGGGAAAGGTGCTCAACTAAGGCAGCAATCCTATGCAAATATATGTGGATCACAGTAAATTCAGTTGTACATAAGTCTAACTTTCATTGGCAGCCTGTTCCTACATGCTTACACTTCAGAAGCAGGATTCCAGGACAGATGTTTCCCTGGTATTTCTGTCTGCTTTGAGAGTTTAGTACTATTGAGCATATAAGAAATACTGTTTGGAGTTTCAGAGAATGTAGGCATACAACCGTGCAATTTCAATTAAAGGCTGCCATTGGCAATCACTTCAAGGATATGTCATCCTCTGTGAGTGTACAATAATTAGACGTCAATTGAACACTCTGTCCTGCATTCTTCAAAGCCAAAAACAATTAACTAAGGCTGCACTTTATTAATGTCTACAAACACAAGCAAAAGCGGCTCCTGGAGATTGAAAGGCCTTCTGAAATAGGAGGGGATAGAGCACATATGGCAGCAAGTTGCAGAAGATGGATGGGAAAACATGTTTCCATACTTTATTCAAGCATAAGCACTCTTCATCAGAATCTTCAGATACTTTTCAGATTACAATGCCCAAAATTCTCCAACCATGCATATCCCTGGATATATAAATCTTCAATTCCCAACCTTAGAAAACTTTTGACTGACATAGAAGAAATCACTGTTGAACTTAAAGACCTGAAATTTGTTACTCCAAAAGATCTTTTTAACATTTTAAAAGAAGCTGTTTTCCTCCAACCTAAGATTTTTGTACACATGGATCACAAATCCAGCAGTTAATTGATAAGAAAAGGAAAGCCTTCGAAACATGGCAGAAGCACCAACTGTGCTGCTAAGAAAAAGAATTATGCTACTACGTTTTTAGGGGGCCCTTGCGTTTCGTTTTTTTAAAGAATTCCGAAATTTTCCTTTAAAAAAGTTCAAAATATACGAAATTTCGTAAAATTATGAATCGATTCGTTAATGGCGGACGCGATTGCGCAATATGCTAAAAAACCCTCCAAATGGGACAGGGGGAACTTCTGAAACTTCCCTCTCCCTCTGTTGTTGACTGTTGGTGTGATAATTTATTTTTTATCACTGATAAAACAAACAACAACTATAAAACTTGCACCAGACATACGGAAACAATTACGAAACAATTACGAAACAATTACGAAACAATACGAAATAAATTGGAAAAATTGTTTTGATTTTTAATTACTCCTCACAGTAGTCCTACATGGCACAATATTGGATCGTAAGCTAATTTAAATACGAATTAATAACAAATTACAAAATTAACGAACGAAACCGCCCAAGCCTAGTGTTTAGGTCCAGGAAAGTAATGCTACCCCTCTGTTCCACTTTGGTTAGACCACACCTGGAATATTGTGTCCAATTCTGGGCACCAGAATTCAAGAGAGATATTGACAAGCTGGAATGTGTCCAGAGGAGGGCGACTAAAATGATCAAGAGTTTGGAGAACAAGCCCTATGAGGAGCGGCTTAAGGAGCTGGGCATGTTTAGCCTGAAGAAGAGAAGGCTGAGGTTTCATCAGGACATTACCAAGATGAAGAAATGGTATCAGGGCAAATTGAATCCATCTATGTTGGGTGACTATTGTTGGACTTTCATCCGCTAAGTATCGGACAACGATTACAAATGAAAATCTGCTGCAATACATTTTTAGTTCTGTTTCCTGATGACAGCATTACTGTCGAAGTGTATGCTGCTGTAGACATATAGAAATGCTTAGGATGCATCACATTTTCTGTCAAACTGTACATGATGCAGACATAATAAATATACAGTTGTGTTCAGTGTATTAAAATCTACTTGGTTCACCCAAAATTGTGGAGAAAACAAAACATTACCAAAAATGTTTTGACCAGTGTAATCTAACTGGGTTTGTTGTACTAGTCTTTTCAATCTTTGCTAGCCAGCCTGAAAGCTTCACACATGAGAGCACTTATGCCCTTGTATTAGGTGGTACACACTAGTTGGGTCTCCAAAGACTTGAGGTGAACCATAACATAACTTGTTTCAAAGTAACATATAAGTTGTCACTTGCTATTATTGAAATGCACAGCACTTAAGTTTGCCACCATATCTCTGAAGGCATAAATCCTGAAGAGTGTAATTCAAGTCACGGAACAATTCTCTGTTGGTATTCCACATGGAAAATGTAGAAAATATTTTTAAAAAAAATTAAGGATCTTTGTCCAAAATTGAACTTTTTAAAGGTTAACTTATTTCAACAAGTAGATCTCTTTAAACACATATCAGCAGACACACACAGTATAGGGTATGTGTATGCGTGTGTATAAAAATAATTGAAGTGCTTTCCATATTTAATAACAACAAAGAGAGGTATGCTAAAGCCACAGGGATTTTAAACTTATTCAGAAAAATAGCAGTACTTGAGTAATCCAATTCTCTACAAATGGTGGTTTGATTTTATTGCTATTCTTAAGCTTTGAGATGGTAGAACAGAAGCTCTCCGAAGCTCTAGGTGCTCTTGCTGCCTATTACAGGGGAAACCAGCTGATCCCCAACCCATCCAAAACACAGACATGTACTTTGCATCTCAAGAACGGACAAGCATCCCGAGCTCTGAGGATCACCTGGGAAGGAATCCCACTGGAGCATTGCAGCACACCCAAATACCTGGGAGTCACTCTGGACCGTGCTCTTACCTACAAGAAGCACTGCCTGAACATCAAGCAAAAAGTGGGTGCTAGAAACAATATCATGCGAAAGCTGACTGGCACAACCTGGGGATCACAACCAGACACAGTGTAATAGCCCTTGCGCTATGCTACTCTGCTGTTGAGTATGCTTGCCCAGTGTGGAACACATCTCACCACGCTAAAACAGTAGATGTTGCTCTTAATGAGGCATGCCGCATTATCACGGGGTGTCTGCACCCTACACCACTGGAGAAATTACACTGTCTAGCTGGTATTGTACCACCTTACATCCACCGGGAAGTAGCAGCCAATAGTGAAAGGACCAAGGCAGAGACATCTCCAGCTCATCCCCTGTTTGGGTATCGGCCAGCATGTCAATGACTTAAATCTAGAAATAGTTTTCTAAGATCTACAGAGACACTCGCTGGAACACCTCAGCAAGCGAGAGTCCAAAAGTGGCAGGCTCAAACCCAGAAGCTCAATCCATGGCTGATACCAGATGAGAGACTCCCCCCTGGGCACAGAGAAGACTGGGCGACTTGGAAGGCACTGAACCTACTGCACTCTGGCACCATGAGACGCAGAGCCAACCTTAAGAAATGGGGCTACAAAGTGGAATCCACAACATGCGAGTGTGCAGAAGAGCAAACCACTGACCACCTGCTGCAATGCACCCTGAGCCCTGCCACATGCACAATGGAGGACCTTCTTGCAGCAACACCAGAGGCACTCCAAGTGGCCAGATACCGGTCAAAGGACATTTAACTCGCGAATTTTGTATTTTGTCTGTTTGTTTGTTTTGTTCTGTTAGAAATGTAATGCAATTGACTCGTTGCCCTGACACGACAAATAAATCAATAAAATAAATAAAAGCACACAAAAACTTGCAGCCTTTTAAAAAACATAGTAGTTTCCTATACAAAAAGTTTTCCAAGGACATTCGTGGTCAAAAAATATTCAGTTACTTAAAAATATTATTGAGATATAAAGGTAATTTCTTGAGTTCCACAACAATGTATTTCTTCCTGCTGACTGTAACTTCCAAATATTCTAACTTTTTTTTTACTGATAAGAGCATTTTGTATACATTATCTCCACAATCCTTAAAATAATACAATAAGGCAAGTCAGCATTATGATGGTTATTATTCCTATACTGAAGATGGCAGGGAGTCAAGGCTGCAGATGATTAGCTTAAGTTAGGCTGCAATCCTAAACACACCTACATGAAACAATTGAACTCAGTGGGACCTATTTAGCAATAGAGATGAATAGAATTCTGCTTTCAGATTGCCTGCTGAGTACATAATGAAGGGACAAAATAACCAAGCCCTCCCCAGTACAATGACTTGCTGAGATACTCTTTATACACTTCAAAAGGTTCTCCACCACTGACGAGCTTAAGAGACTGCAAGTTGCTGTCCCTGTATTTTCCCTCTATACAAGGAGAGAAAGATCAGATTGTCAGTCCATTCAGTTTAGTCCCAATTCCATGTACAATATAACCAACAAAGGAGCATGATCATTGCAAATTTCCTCTCAGAACTGAGAGGGGGAAAGAGGCACAGAAAACTAGTCACTTACACCAATGACTATGAATGTTATAACATGAACCCACTATTCCACTACAGATGTGTTACCATAGCATACATGCGCACGTTGGTGGACAGGAAAAGAGATTTAAAGATGGCCTCAAAGCCAACCTTAAAAACTCTGGCATAGACACTGAGAACTGGGAAGCCCTGGCCCTTGACCGCTCCAGCTGGAAGTCAGCTGTGACCAGCAGTGCTGCAGAATTCGAGGAGGCACGAGTGGAGGGTGAAAGAGGGAAACGTGCCACGAGGAAGGCTCATCAAGCCAACCCCGATCGGGACCGCCTTCCACCTAGAAACCAATGCCCACACTGCGGAAGAAGATGCAGAGCAAGAATAGGGCTCCACAGCCACATGCGGACCCACAAGGAAACCCATAATGGAAGACCATCTTACTCGTCCAATGAGGGATCGCCTAAGTAAGTAAGTAAGTAAGTACATGCGCACACACAGACACACACACACAGGCAATCCCCAAGTTACAACAAGATAGGTTCCATGGTTTGTTCTTAAGTTGAATTTGTTTGTAAGTTAGAACATTTTTCATTGCAATGGGGGGGAGCAATGCAGTTGATGTTTCCCCCCCCCATAAGATCAGCTTTCTGTTGAGCCAGCTGATGCAGGATGTGGGGTGACTGCTTCCACATGCCCCCCAACAATGGTCACTAGATTCACCACGACACCTGGCAATTCCAGTGGCCCATATGATAGGTAGTAACTCAAGAAATCAACTGAAAATAAATCTGACTCAACTTATCTATGGGTCAATATAAGTACTAGGCTTGTTTGATCTTAAAAAAATTGTTCAAACTCGTTTTGGATGTAGGGGGTGCTGGTGGTTCGATTCTAAAGTCAATTCCAATTTTCACAGAAAAAAATGTTCAAAACTTTTTGAAACTTCTTCCTTAATGATTTGAAAGTGTTATTTCCTGTTTCATTGGGTGGCCTTTACTTTGAAAGTAGTTGTTTTACTCCAGAAGTGGGGGGGGGGGAAGCAAAGGGAGGAAATTCATCCACTCTAATTTAAAATGCTTCCCAAGCTCGAGACAGAAGTGGAAATTCATCCACTCCGGTTTAAAATTCTTCCCTGGCTCGAGACAGAAGCGAGGGGAGAGGGGAGGGAGGAAATTCATCCACTCTGGTTTAAAACACTTCCCAGGCTTGAGACAGAAGTGAGGGGAGAGGAGAGAGAAGAAATTAATCCACCCTGGTTAAAAATGCTTCCCAGGATTGAGACAGAAGCGAGGGGAGAGGGGAGGGAGGAAATTCATCCACTCTGGTTTAAAATGCTTCCCAGGCTCAAGACAGAAGTGAGGGGAGAGGAGAGAGAAGAAATTAATCCACCCTGGTTAAAAATGCTTCCCAGGATTGAGACAGAAGCGAGGGGAGAGGGGAGGGAGGAAATTCATCCACTCTGGTTTAAAACGCTTCCCAGGCTTGAGACAGAAGCGAGGGGAGAGGAGAGGGAGGAAATTCATCCACTCTGGTTTAAAATGCTTCCCAGGCTTGAGACAGAAGCGAGGGGAGAGGAGAGGGAGGAAATTCACCCACTCTGGTTTAAAACGCTTCCCAGGCTTGAGACAGAAGCGAGGGGAGAGGAGAGAGAAGAAATAAATCCACCCTGGTTAAAATGCTTCCCAGGATTGAGACAGAAGCGAGGGGAGGGAGGAAATTCATCCACTCTGGTTTAAAACGCTTCCCAGGCTTGAGGCAGAAGCGAGGGGAGAGGAGAGAGAAGAAATAAATCCACCCTGGTTAAAATGCTTCCCAGGATTGAGACAGAAGCGAAGGGGAGGGAGGAAATTCATCCACTCTGGTTTAAAACGCTTCCCAGGCTTGAGACAGAAGCGAGGGGAGAGGAGAGGGAGGAAATTCATCCACTCTGGTTTAAAACAGCTTCCCAGGATTGAGACAGAAGCAAGGGGAGGGAGGAAATTCATCCACTCTGGTTTAAAACGCTTCCCAGGCTTGAGGCAGAAGCGAGGGGAGAGGAGAGAGAAGAAATTAATCCACCCTGGTTAAAATGCTTCCCAGGATTGAAACAGAAGCGAGGGGAGGAGGAAATTCATCCACTCTGGTTTAAAACGCTTCCCAGGCTTGAGCCGAGGCCAGGGATCAGAAGCGGAGAAAAGCTTAATCATTTCCGACTCACTTACTGCTTCGTAACAGAAATGGCAGAAAAAGCTTTGGAAGGGCAAAGGGACTTCTGGTTTCCTTAAAAACTTCAAAATCGCTTTAAAAAGCAAATCTTTCTGAATTTATTCTGCATTATGAAGATTCCGACTGAACCTAACTATGCCTAGTAAGTACTGTAATTCAACTCTTTTTTTAAAAAAAACCGAACCATCCCATTCTAGAAGTACAATGACAATTCATAGGTTCCATGTTGATCTCTCTGACTTCACATTACCTTAAAAAATCACTCAAGCAGGGAGCTTTGAGATGGCTGAACAGAAGCTCTCCGAAGCTCTAGGTGCTCTAACGGCCTATTACAGGGAAAACCAACTGATCCCTAATCCATCTAAAACACAGACATGTGCCTTTCACCTTAAGAACAGACAAGCATCCCGAGCTCTGAAGATTACCTGGGAAGGAATCCCACTGGAGCATTGCAGCACACCCAAATACCTGGGAGTCACTCTGGACCGTTCTCTGACCTACAAGAAGCACTGAACATCAAGCAAAAAGTGGGTGCTAGAAACAATATCATACGAAAGCTGACTGGCACAACCTGGGGATCACAACCAGATACAGTGAAGACATCTGCCCTTGCGCTATGCTACTCTGCTGCTGAGTACGCATGCCCAGTGTGGAACACATCTCACCACACTAAAACAGTGGATGTGGCTCTTAATGAGACATGCCGCATTATCACAGGGTGTCTGCGCCCTACACCACTGGAGAAATTACACTGCTTAGCTGGTATTGCACCACCTGACATCCGCCGGGAAGTAGCAGCCAATAGTGAAAGGACCAAGGCAGAGACATCTCCAGCTCATCCCTTGTTTGGGTATCAGCCAGCACATCAATGACTTAAATCAAGAAATAGTTTTCTTAGATCTACAGAGACACTCGCTGGAACACCTCAGCAAGCGAAGAGTTCAAAAGTGGCAGGCTCAAACCCAGCACCTCAATCCGTGGGTGATACCAAATGAGAGACTCCCCCCTGGGCACACAGAAGACTGGGCAACTTGGAAGGCGCTGAACAGACTGCACTCTGGCACCACGAGATGCAGAGCCAATCTTAAGAAATGGGGCTACAAGTGGAATCCACGACATGTGAGTGTGGAGAAGAGCAAACCACTGACCACCTGCTGCAATGCAACCTGAGCCCTGCCACATGCACAATGGAGGACCTTCTTGCGGCAACACCAGAGGCACTCCAAGTGGCCAGATACTGGTCAAAGGACATTTAATCAGCTACCAAGTTTGCAAAATTTATGGGGTTTTTTATCTGTTTGTTTGTTTTGTTCTGTTAGAAATGTAATACAATGTTCTGGTTGCGGATGACACGATAAATAAATAAATAATACCTTGAAAAATAACCAGATTGTTATAGTTACCCCAAAAAGAACCCCAATATCACCCTAGGGCAGTTAAGAGTAGATTCTGAATCCCCAGGAAACTTCATTTGACATAATGTATTGCTATTGCCACACTAATGTTAAATGTAAAATATGAATTTTTACAACATCCATTTGCACTTGACAAATCATCCTTGTGTAATCTTGGCTTCCCAGCATGTACAGACAAGTATAAGGCAAAATAAAGTCCAAACTTCTTTTATTCTTGAAAACTACTAGATGCTTGTGGTAGACCGAGTAATATAAATTGAGCAAAGGCATTCCAGATCATCGACAAAGGAAGCATTATACATGATGAGTGTCAGATCTTGACCTATGTATGACCTTCTAGTGAAAGGTTCTAGTTACCATAACCTGTCCCTCAGCCACTCTGTCTCTGTTTTCTACATTGATTTATAGATGGACAGATGGATTTGCATATGGCAAAGATCCACAGTTCTTCAGAAATGTGCTATTACGCCAATAACTCAAGTGTCAAGGGGCTGCAATACCTATATGAGTCATGATGTTAATGAAAAGTGTTGTGTGACTTGTTAATAGAGAGCAACCCATAATTCACTCTCCAATTTAACTCTCAAAATACATGATTTTCTAAACAATAGATAAACAGTGCCTTTTGGATGGGTTTTCTACTTGCAACTTTGTAGAAAATGAAGAGAAGCTACGTCATTTCAGTCTCCACAAATTAAACAAGACCATCAACGACATATACAATATGCCTTTATTATCACGGCTTCCCCATAATAGGTTGCCAAGAGGAAATCAACACAGAATGGATTCTGCCTATCTAAAATTTCCTGAGCTATGTATTTTTCTTATTGTCCTATACATGTATTGTTCTGTTGCCGCTGGGCCTGTAATTGGTTGGCTTTAAAAATAGGATGTGTAACCTTTGCCCAGCGGGAAGCCAGGGGCCTAAGGAGAAGTTCTCAGAGGTTTCCACTACAAAGAATCTTCAGATGGCTTGAGAAGTACAACAAAGTCTTTTATTAATGAACAATCAAACAGGAACTTCTCTTATCTTTAGCAAAGTAAAGCAAATCCAAGCTTCTAGGGAACTGGTGAATTCCTAAACTTGCCCACAAAGGACAGGCAACTATTTTCAGTAACTTCTTCTTTAAAGAAAAAACCTCTTTTTTAACTTCTCCCAGGCTGACTGAAATCCAACGCTCACTGGTCTGGGCTCCGCTACCAGGCCGAACTGCTTCTTGGATGCCGAGTGGACCTACCAGCAAGGCAGTGGATCTTCTCCAGCTGGAGTTCTTTAGTCTTTAGGGCTGTTTCCTGGAAATTCCCAAAGCTGTGGGAATGCTTCCCTGGAGTTCTTAGGAGACTCTTAAAACTGTTCTCCTCTGGATTTCTTTGTCTTTTGTTTCTGTTGGAATTTCTGTAACCCTGGAAATTCTTAAAGCTTGAAGCCTTTGTACAGGGGAAGCTACACACATCCTATACAAAAGCTAACCTGGCTAAGACTGACTAACAAAATGGCTCACTTCCCTTCCGAAGCCCAAAAAGGGGTCGGGACTAGGGAACCTAATGATAATTGACAGGTGACCTGCCCTGTAACTGCAAACTTTAACCCTTCTGCAAAATCCCAAGCCTTGGGCTGCAAACAAACACTCGATACAAAGCAAATAAAGTGGGAGCTTCTGGTACAGCTGTACCTGCACATGTATACATTTGCAACATTGAATGTAAAGCCATTGTTACAACTGACGATAGTACACATCATTTTTCAAATTTCTTCCAGAGCGTAAATATGAGTTCCCCATCGAAAACATGGAGAAAGATAATGTAAGAGACATTTCCATTGTTCTTTCTGATTCAGTAGGGACTGTCCTGATAAATTCTTGAATGTCCCATTTTTTCAACTGTTTTTAAAATGTATTAGTTTCTCTCTCTTCCTCCCACTCTTGCCTTTTGTCTTCAGCTTTTTTGAATTAGTGAATGAATTCAAAGTGCAAAAATAGTTCATACTAATTAACTCATTGAAGGTGTAGGAGAGGAAGGATGTATTCCCTCCCTTCCCTGTAGGTGCCAGTAAAAGCAAACAGCGATAGTTTCTACTATCTTGTATATACTTCCAGAGAGACGTCATCCCTCCTGTTTAAGGAGCTCCACTGGCTGCCTTTCATCTACCGGACCCAATTCAAGGTGCAGGTTCTTACCTACAAAGCCCTGAATGGTTTGGAACCCGCCTACCTGTGTGTCCGCATCTCTGTATACGAACCCACACGATCTCTTCGATCATCCGGGGAGGCCCTGCTCTCGATCCCACCAGCATCACAGGCGCGATTGGTGGGGATGAGAGAGAGGGCCTTTCCGATGGTGGCCCCTCGACTCTGGAACTCACTCCCTAAAGACATCAGACAGGCTCCAACTTTGGGCCTGCTTTTGGCTGATGAGCTAAGATTGTTGTTGTTATGTGCTTTCAAGTCGTTTCAGACTTAGGTTGACCCTGAGCAAGGGCCGGGTAAATGACCTTGGAGGGCCACATCTGGCCCCCGGGGCTTAGTTTGAGGACCCCTGGTTTAACCTATTGCACCACTGGGGGCTCCTAGTGATCAACTGACTTTTTGTTTTGTTTGTTTCATAAATAAGAATAAGAATAATACAGTGAGACCAAAAAGTTCAATTCACATTTCATCCTAATCTATTTCTCTTTTTCTTCCATTTAGAATATTAATGTAACTATACATCCTCAATCTTGTGTGTGTATGTTTTCAAATACTCAAGAGACCAGGATTATTTCTCACTGCCACTTGGCAACATCAGCAAAAGGATAAAGATGTCTCCATTATGCATGGATTCTGTTTCAACCACTATTTACTTTGCAGTTTGGAGAGCTGTTTCCAGGGCTGCAGAACTGCTTAACAAAAAACCATTACTTTGGGCAGCCTTGTTCATCGAACGTGAAAACTCATCGTGGCCAGATCTTCACAGATGACTTCATTGGAGAGCAGCTCTGGTGCTCCCCTCACAGCAGAAACCCTATAAAACCAGCTTCCTTAAGATTTTAAGAGCTTGCTCTAAAAAAAAAAATCCCTTCCAAATAAGCCATCAAGGAAATACCAGCATTCTTTCAAATGCCAGACAATAATGGAGTAAAAAACCATGTGCTTATGTGTTCCAGACAACCTGCAGAAAGTTTTTGGAAGCCTTGCATAAAGAAGCCAGAAAAAACATTTCCTGACCAATCCTCTTGCATGGATATATCTATTAGGCCTGGGTAACAACGGAAAAATTTGTTTCTAAAATCGATTCGTTTTTTGGGGTTTTTTGCGTTTCGTTATTTAAAATAATTACAAAATTTTCCTTTTCAAAAGTTCGATATTTACGAAATTTCGTAAATGTGAAAAAAATTACAAAACATTAACGAATCGATTTCCGAAACAATAACGAATCGATTCGTTAATGGCGGACGCGACCGCGAAATACGCTAAAAAACCTCCAAAAACTTCTGAAGCTTTCCTCTCCCTCTGTTGTTGACTGTTGGTGTGATATTATAATTTTTTTTCACTAATTAAACAAAAAACAACCATAAAACTTGTCCCAGACATGCGGAAATAATAACGAAACAACCTCGAAACAATAATGAAACGAATACAATAACAAAATCCGAAGCATTTACAAAACTATTTAAAAATTCGTTTTTTAAAAAAATTGCTCCAGAATGGTTCGTTATCGTTTTGTAATTGAAAAAATTAACAAATTATTAACGAATTACGAATTAACGAAATGAAACCGCCCAGCCCTAATATCTATTTCGGCTGATTAGATAGAAATTAATGGCAACAAATCTCACATTATAAGGATCCATTGACCATAAAACCAGCATTTTCTATGATAAAGGCACCTAAAGGACGGAATAAAAGAACATTTTCTGTTAGATGGGAACCCAAACTAGCTATGACACAGGTTCTAGCAAGAAACATATTTATACAGCTTCTCATCAATGTAACATCTGGAAAGAAATGCTCTAAAGAAACCCACAACAATCTTTGACTCTGTGTAAAGGTTTGTGTCTTTTTCACTAATTTGATCTATTATAGCTAAAAGACAGAACGGCCAAGTTTACACTCAGCAGAAATAAAGAATAAAGCTGCTTCCAGCTGCAGTGAAAATAGTTGCCTTGTTTGAATGTTCTCTCAAGAAGTGAAATTATGTTGTGGGAATCATAAAATCATCACAATGGGTTGATATATTCAAGGCAACAAGATGCTTAGCCATAGTATAAGTGGTTTCTTGTAGACATCTCTCAAGTATTGTTACTTAATGTATGTTTCCATACAGGCCTGTAGCGAGGGGGTGGTTTTAGGGGTTCAACCCCCCCCCGAAATGTTTCCGATTTTTTAAAAAAACCTGGTTTACTCATGAATTTTAACTGGTTAACCAAATCCTCATGCTAAGTCTATGAGATGCAAAAAATTAAGAGTCCCTCCAGAACTGCAAGCACTGTCTCAGGCAAATCTTGACAATTTATTCACACTGTTTGGGACCCACCTACCTGCGTGACCACATCTTTGTCTACGAACCCACATGATCTCTTCGTTCATCTGGAGAGGCCCTACTCACGATCCCACCTGCATCGTAAGTGCAATTGGCGGGGACAAAGGATAGGGCTTTCTCGGTGGTGGCCCCTTGATTCTGGAACTCTCTCCCTAAGGACATCAGGCAAGCCCCAACGCTGGCAATTTTTAGGAGGAGCTTGAAAACGTGGTTGTTCCAGTGTGCCTTCCCAGAATAAGGAAACTCCAAGCATTATGTCCCCAAACGCACTTTATCAGAGAGCCAGGATATCTGCATGCCCATCCCCCTCCAAACACCTACCCTTTTCACCTGGTCATGCCCAGCACTTTTTAATTTTAATTATTACATTTGGCCCTGCCACAGATTTTAATTGCGTCATGGTGTGTTGTTAATGTTATTGCCTTGTTTTTGAGTTATTTTGCTGTATTGTTGTTGTTGTTTTTACTGTTGTATTTGGGCTCGGCCTCTTGTAAGCCACACCGAGTCCTCCGGGAGATGGTAGCGGGGTACAAATAAAGGATTATTATTATTATTATTATAGCAAAGCAACCAAGTTTTGGGGTGGGGTGTTGAATGCTCTCATTAAGGAGGCCAGACTTGGTGGAGGTGGTTGACAGGGGCGGAGCTGCAGGCTATTGAAGGTTGCTCTGCCCCTGCTGTGCTCTTTGCTTCAGCGTGAGCTAGGAGGCAGGTTTCAACCCCCCCCCCCCAAAAAAAAATTTCAACCCCTCCCGAAAATTTTTTCTGGCTACGGCCCTGTTTCCATACTAACACATGATTAAAAGGCCCAACAGCCGATGGCTCATGGACTACAATATTTGGACCTACAATATTTGACACGGGCGGGTTTGTTCAGACTGCGTGAAGCCTGAGGGAAAGCATTTCAGTGCTGGGGTTTTTTTTTTGTCACTTTTATCTATTTTCTCCAAAAACTCCTGTCCTGAACTTCAACCCCCAGGTGCCTTTTCTAAATCAGGGGAAAGGCACCACGGTTATTTTTTTCTTGGGGTTCAGCTGTCTCCCTTCTGTTTTGGCTTGTGTTTTCAACATTATAACGCTATTGATAATAATAACAATAATAATAATAATAATAATAATAATAATAATAATAAACCTTTATTTATACCCCGCTAACATCTCCCGAAGGACTCGGTGCGGCTTACAAGAGGCCGAGGCCCAACACATCAATAAAATAGCAGCATAACAAAATACAAACAATAAATAAATTCATAAAACAAGCAATAAACATTAAAACAATAGCAATAAACAGACAATATGACACATTTAAAAACTAAGGCCGGGCCAAATGTAATGATTAAAATTTTAAAATGCTGGGCATGACAGGTGAAATGGATAGGTTTTTGGAGATAAGTGCGGTGTGTGCAGACAATCTTAAATCTCTAGTAAAGTGCATTTGGGACATGATGCTTGGAGTTTCCTATTCTGGGAAGGCACACTGGAGCAACCACGTCTTCAAGCTCTTCCCAAACACAGAGTAACGGATATGGATATGGATAAATGATATAGGAAATGCAGAGCCAATCTTAAGAAATGGGGCTACAGGGTGGAATCCTCGGCATGCAAGTGCGGAGAAGAACAAACCACAGACCACCTGCTGCAATGCACCCTGAGCCCTGCCACATGCACAATGGAGGACCTTCTTGCGGCAACACCAGAGGCACTCCAAGTGGCCAGATACTGGTCAAAGGACATTTAACCAACTACCAAGTTTGCAAAATCTGTGTTTTTTTCTTTTTCTTTTTAATCTGTGTATTTGTTTTGTTCTGTTAGAATTGTAACACAATGGTATGGTTGCTGATGACACGATAAATAAATAAATAGGAAATTGTATTGTCGAAGGCTTTCATGGCAGGAAACACTCAGTTCTTGTGGGTTTTTTTGGGCTATATGGCCATGTTCTAGAGGCATTTCTCCTGACGTTTCGCCTGCAAATAGGAAATTGACAATTGATGATGGAACTGGACATTGCTTGACAATAATGAGACACCAATGATGTTTTTATTGCTGTTGTGGTTTATGTAATTGTAATGTTTTAATTGTTTTATGATACTATGTATACTGTTTTGTTGGAAACCGCCTTGAGTCGCCGATAGGCTGAGAAAGGCGGTATACAAATACAGTAAATAAATAAATAAATAAATACATTTTTGTTACCCTTCTCTGGAGACCTTTCTTTCCAGTATATCAATATCTATCTTGAATTGTGGTGCCCAAAACTGCATATTATTTCTGGTGACATCTGATCAAAGCTGGTGATGTCTGATCAAAGTGGAAATGAACAATGAAAGAATTATCTCACTCACTTTGCATTCTCTAACTCACTTTTTGTGATTTATATTTTTTTACCTTGAGTGTCATATTTAGCAGAGTTTGATAGAGTTATTTTATTATAACTCATACTATATTCCATCTAGCATTTCTAGCATTGTGCTGGTACGACTGTACCAGGAACTCCAACTTTATTTTCTTTCTGTTAAAGTTTGCAATCATAGGGCAGGCCACCTGTCCATCATAATTAAGCTTTGGTTCCGCCCCTTGTTCAGGGCTCTGGGAGGGAAAGGAGCCATTTTGGGCAATCTCACACAAGGTAGCTAAGCTATAGGATGTAGACCAGTTCGTCCCGTAGAAAAGCTTCCTTTCTCAAGAACATCTGGGGATACAGAAACGGAAATTCCAGGGGAAACGTTCCAAAGGCTCTGGCTGAGAGCTCACAGCCTCTCAGCCTCACAGCATCAGAGAGAAATAGCCCTGAAATTTTCTAAGAATTCTCGAAGGGAGAACAGCATTACAGATCCACGGAACTCCAGCTGAAATATCTACAAGCCTTGGCTGGTAGGTCTACTCAATGCCCAGACACATTTGGAATTGGTAGTAGAACCCACATCAACGAGGCCTAGATAATAGACAGCCCAGGAGAGGTTAAAAAGGGATTTTTTCTTACAGACAAAGTACAGTTAATCAAAGTCAGGTACCAGTCCCTTGAGGACTAGACTAAGAAAGCCTTGAAGTGTTGTTTGAACCATTGAAGATTTGTTATTTGTGCCATAATAAAGACTTTGTTGTATCATTAAAGACTCTAAAGACCATCACTTCAGAAAAATCCCTGAGAACCTCTCTTTGAGGTGCCCTGGCTTCCCACTGGGCATAAAGTATACGTCCTATACTAAAGACAATTGTTACAGGCCCAGCGCGTGACAAAATAAGCATTTTTAGTATTGCGAGTGTTTTTTTAGACAGAGACATAAACATAACAAATATATGCTAACTTAAAAAAAATACATTGATCCAATTCCATGGGGGCAATAGTATTAGGCATAGTATCTTCTAACACCTTAAAAACCAAGACATGTATCAAAGCAGAGGATTTGAAAAAGTAGAGACCATTTTTCCAGATTTGTCTGAGGATGGTTCTTGTCCACAGCAGATTAGGCCATAATAAATGCCTTCATCTTTAAAGCACCACAGCACTTCATTGTTTTAACTCATCAATAATATATTTAAAAAGAAAAGAAAAACACAGGTCTTTAAATATAAGGCCCTATTGTTGGTGTTGTTTTAAAGTCTTATAACCAGATACTTCCTTGCCTAGCAATTCCTTCCACTCACCTTCTCATATAATTTCCATGCATTGATCATCTCCATATGTTCTGGCAGAAGGTAAAATGGCTAATGTGTATTCACAGTAATAGTAGGCTGGGTTGGTCATAGAGAATGTAAAATGAAATCCAAGCTCTTACCAAACCTTCATGTGCTGATACAAAAAAGAACATTGAAAGTGTTTTCTCTTACAAAAAATAGAGCCATAGCTCAGCACTAAAGCACATGTTTTGCAAAGGGAAGACCTGTGGTTCTGTTGCCAACATCTTCCATTAATGCAACTCAGATGGACTGGGAGTGATTAAGGATCTGGAGATCCGCTGCCAGTCAGAAAACACCATTGATTTCCAAGTTGCAGCCAAGGCATTAATATGCTGCAAGTAGACATGCAATCCATGGAACTCAAGTGTACTATCAAAAGTTCTGAAAGCCAAAGCCAAAGTAACAACAACATCTGTTATAGAATTCCAGTATGCTGATGACAATGTCGTCTGTGCGCATTCAGAAGATCTACAAGCCACTCTAAACACCTTCACAGAAGCATACACGAAGCTTGGCCTGTCACTGAACATTGAGAAAACCAAAGTGCTGTTCCAGCAGTCACCAGCCATTCCCTCCCCAATGCCAGAGATACAGCTTAATGGTGTAACATTAGAAAATGTTGACCATTTCCGCTACCTTGGCAGCCACCTCTCCACCAAAGTCAACATCGACACCGAAATACAACACCGCCTGAGCTCTGCGAGTGCAGCATTTTTCCGAATGAAGCAGAGAGTGTTTGAGGACCGGGACATCCGTAGGGATACCAAGGTGCTTGTTTATAAAGCTATTGTCCTCCCAACCCTGCTATATGCCTGCGAAACGTGGACTGTCTACAGACGTCACATGCAACTCCTGGAACGATTCCATCAGCGCTGCCTCCGGAAAATCCTGCAAATCTCTTGGGAAGACAAGCGGACAAACGTCAGCTTGCTGGAAGAAGCAAAGACCACCAGCATTGAAGCGATGGTCCTCTGCCATCAACTCCGCTGGGCTGGCCACGTTGTCCGGATGCCTGACCACCGTCTCCCAAAGCAGTTGCTCTACTCTGAACTTAAGAACGGAAAACGGAATGTTGGTGGACAGGAAAAGAGATTTAAAGATGGCCTCAAAGCCAACCTTAAAATCTCTGGCATAGACACTGAGAACTGGGAAGCCCTGGCCCTTGAGTGCTCCAGCTGGAGGTCAGCTGTGACCAGCAGTGCTGCAGAATTCGAGGAGGCACGAGTGGAGGGTGAAAGAGAGAAATGTGCCAGGAGGAAGGCGCGTCAAGCCAACCCCGACCGGGACCGCCTTCCACCTGGAAACCAATGCCTTCACTGTGGGAGAAGATGCGGGTCAAGAATAGGGCTCCACAGCCACCTACGAATCCACAAGGAAACCCATCATGGAAGACCATCTTACTCATCCAACGAGGGATCGCCTAAGTAAGTAAGTAATCAAAAGTTCTCTTATCTTTGTCAATATATAGGCAGAAGAATAGCCACTTATGCATCATCCAAAAAGAGTATAACATGCATGTGTTACTTAGAGTCATGGAGTTGGAAGAGACTAAAAAGGTCATCAAGATAAACCTCTTGCTATGGCACTTAATAAATATAAATTTATTTAGATTAAAATACTAATATGTACATACAGAAATCTTTCTTTGCAGCCAATATTGTGTCCGCAATGATTTGTCCAGCAGAGCTGTTTCAAGTAGTCAGAGGATTGTTAAATCTTGTCTCAAAAGACGGGATCCCTGAAAACTCGACAATCTGCTGTGAAGCATTTGCTTGGTTCTTTGCGAACAAAGTCACTTTGATCCATTCTGACCTTGACTCCATGTTAATGGCAGTCTCTGAGGATGTAACCCGAGCACCTGCTTGTCCGGTTTTGATGGATTCATTCCAATTGGTGCAGCTTGAGGATTTGAACAAGATACTTAAGAGAGGCGAGAGCAACCACATGCATCCTAGACCCTTGCCCATTCTCGTTGATAAAGGAAGTCAGAGGGAGTTTGGCAAAGTGGGTGATGGTGGTGGTTAATGCCTCCCTACAGGAAAACAACATTCCAACCAGCTTAAAACAAGCTTTATTAAAACCACTGATGAAAAACCACCACTGGACCACACTCAATGTATTAACTTTTGGCCAGTTTCCAATCTCTCCTTCTTGGTCAAAGTCTTGGAAGGTGTGGTGGCCTCACAACTCCAGGTATTCTTGGAAGACATGGATTATCTAGATCCAGTACAGTCTGGCTTCAGGCCAGAGCATAGTACCGAGACAACCTTGGTCACCTTAGTGGATGATCTACACCAAGAACTAGAAAGGGGGAGTGTGTCCTTGTTGGTTCTGCTGGACCTCTCAGCTGCCTTTGATACTGTAGACCAGGGGTCCCCAAACTTTTTAAACAGAGGGCCAGGTCACAGTCCGTCAAACTGTTGGAGGGCCAGATTATAATTTGCTGAAATATGTTTTTGTGGATCCATCTCTACTCTTTCTATATCATTTCTTCTCCAGGTACCAACTTTTATGTTAATGAAGTAATGCCCAGCAATACATAAACTCTTTATTGAAGGAAACAATCCAGAATCTCCTTCAGCTAATAACACACTTAATGGGGAAATGGGAAAAGTACAATTCCTAAAAAACAAAACACTATGCTCATGTTTTCATGATTCTTTATACTATTTTGATAGCAAATAATAAGAATATTGCATGGTTTTTCCTCAAACAGCTCCAAAATAACAGCAAAAATTGTAAAAGGAATTAAAAGTATTAAAAAACATTACCAACTTCATTACATCACATTTCTAAATAAGCTGTGGAGCCATAAACCAGATCGAGTTTCCAGTTTTACTGCAAAGCAGGTGGTTTCACCAAAGTATACAGCTGCCTCTCAGTATTATCATCATAAATGCCTTTCCCCCAATTATTATTCCCATACTTGAAATAAATTAACACTTAACTGAAACAAAGATGTGGAATTCACTGTAACAACACATAGCGCAAGGTGTTATTTTATGCCAATTTTGGAAACAAAACAAAAAAATCATCCTGAGAGAAATCCCCATAATTTCTAGATATATGCATATATGGGTAATGAATGTTACAGAAGCACTTTAATAATGTGTTACGTTAAGTTTGTTTTACATTGCTTTCTTTTATTGTAGTAATGTGTTATTTAATGGGTTCTCTATAACATTAGAATCATAGAATCATAGAGTTGGAAGAGACCTCACGGGCCATCCAGTCCAACCCCCTGTCAAGAAGCAGGAAAATTGCATTCAAAGCACCCCTGACAGATGGCCATCCAGCCTCTGTTTAAAAGCTTCCAAAGAAGGAGCCTCTACCACACTCCAGGGCAGAGGGTTCCACTGCTGAACGGCTCTCACGGTCAGGAAGTTCTTCCTAATGTTCAGATGGAATCTCCTTTCTTGTAGTTTGAAGCCATTGTTCCACATCCTAGTCTCCCGGGCATGTGACAGTGTGTCCTTTGTGTGTGTTTGTGTGATTGTGCTGGTACGGCTGTACCAGGAGCTCCAATTTTATTTGCTTTGTAATAAATGTTTGCTTGAAGTCCAGGGTTTCAGAGGTTCTGCAGATAGGTGGCTTCCTTTGGTTGCAGTGATAGGGCAAGTCACCTGTCCATCATCATTAAGTTTTGGTTCCGCCCCTTGCTCAGGGCAATTGGGAAGGGAAGGGAGCCATTTTTTGGTTAGTCTCAGCAAGGAAAACTAATGTACAGGACGTGCAAGCTTCCCCTGTACAAAAGCTTCAACCCTTAAGACTTTCCAGGGGAAAACAGTCTTAAGAGCATCCAAGACCTTCTGGGGGAGAACAGTCTTAAGAGTCTCCAAAGATTTCCAGGAAAACAGCCCTAAAGACCAAAGAACTCCAGCTGGAGAATATCTAAGCCTTTACTGGTAGGTCCACTCGGTGCTTTGAGACGCAGTTTGACCCGGTAGCGGAGCCCACATCAGTAAGGGTTAGATTACAGTTAGCCTGGGAGAAGTTAAAAAGGGGATTTTCCATTTAAAGTAAAGAAGAAGTTATTGAAGACAGTTGTTTGTCCTTCATGGGCAAGATTAGGAAGTCACCAGTTGCATAAAAGCCTGGAAGTATTTGTTTAACTTTATTGAAGACAAGAGAAGTTTCTGTTTGATTGTTCATTAATAAAAGACTTTGTTATACTTCACAAGCCATCTAAAGATCATTTGTGGTGGAAAACCTCTGAGAACTTCTCCTTGGGCCCCCTGGCTTCCCGCTGAGCAAAGGTTGCATGTCCTTTTCTAAAGACAATTATTTACAGGCCCAGCGCATGACAGAACAGTGATCAATAAGATTTCCACATACCAGAACAATCATATCTGCCACATGGAATCAATGTAAAGTGTGTGTACACAATGCTTTTGACGTATTACCATGTAAAAGAAGGAGGATTGAGTTTTGGCTGCACCAGATGTCATGCAGTCAGTAAGAAGCTTTCCTCTTTTTATATTTGCTGAAATGTGTAACTTCCAAAGCCACGTTTTATGGAACTTGCAAATGAAAAGGTCATGAAAAGCATCAAGTATAAATCTACATACCAATCAAAAATGAAATGGGTTTAGATAACCTTTCTTGCAATCTTGCCCTCCGTCTCCCCTTTTAAATTTCAAAAAAGGTAAACTTTTTAATGACCAGCTTAAAATAACTCTAAACTAGGTGCATTAAAAATTATGATCATTAGGGAAAATAAATCAACTATTATGCAAAAAGCATTTCTCTGCTGACTGAGAATGAGAAAACTTTAGCTAGTACAGACAGGAAATCTTGCAGCATTTCATTGTGCGCTCCCCTCCTACGTATCTAAAATAGACATTTTCTGACAGATGTGTTCTGGTACTTGCTGAAAGATTAGGTATTTGTGGAAGAAAAAAATGTAGCACCTCCCACGCACATAGACACCTTGCTCAGGTAGTGTAGCACTAGCTATTCATTTTATATTCATACAGGCTTGTACAGCACTCATTGCTAGAGCTAAAGCCAGGTACTTGTTCACAATGGTTACATCCAAACTGGACTATTGCAATGCGCTCTACATGGGGCTGTCCTTGAAGACGGCCCAGAAGTTTGAACTGGTACAACGGGCGTTAACCAGGCTCCTTACTGGAGCAAACTATAGGGAGGATACAACACCCCTATTAAAACAGCTTCATTGGCTGCCGATATGTTGCCAAGCCAAATTCAAGGTGCAGGTCATGAAAGCCCTAAACGGTTCAGGCCCCGGCTATCTCCGCAATCGCATCTCCTTCTACGAACTCTAAGATCTTCCGGGGAGGCCCTCCTCTCGGTCCCATCTCCGTCACAAGCACGGTTGGTGGGGACGAGAGAGAGGGCCTTCTCAGTGGTGCCCCCACACCTCTCGAACGCCCTTCCAAGGGAAATAAGACAGGCCCCATCCCTCCCCTCCTTTCGTAAGAGCTTGAAGATCTGGTGGTTTCAACAAGCCTTTGAAAATGACCAGTTCTAACTCAGTTTTACACATTGTCGAATGTGGCCTTATTCTTCTTACCAGTTACCCAAATCACTTCTTCTAATCGGCCCCGGAATGAACAGCCACAGACCCGTACTTAATATTATTGTTGCCTGCCATAGCATTGCACTTAATTCCCGGGGCCCCTAGAATTTTTGGGCTTGCACAAATCTTGGCCCGGCCCTTAAAATTTTTAAATTGCCTTGAATAGGCAGGATTACTTTTAATATATGTGTGTTATGGTGACAATTTCTATGCTTATATTGTTTTGTTAATCTTATGATTATG
This sequence comes from Anolis sagrei ordinatus, assembly GCF_025583915.1. NCBI lineage: Eukaryota > Metazoa > Chordata > Lepidosauria > Squamata > Anolidae > Anolis > Anolis sagrei. Next base: position 108,109,126 of record NW_026847549.1, read on the forward strand.
TCATTTTACTTTGCATGTTTTGTGTTGTTACCTGGGAACTGCTCTGAGTCCCCTCAGGGAGATAGAGTGGTATATAAATGAAGTTTTCATTTATTATTATTATTATTATTATTATTATTATTATTATTATTATACCCTAGCTCTACCATGATACACCCTCCACTTCCATTATAGCCTACAGTTTTAAATACCCCACCTCCTTACTTCTTTCAATGAGCATGAATACATATAGATGCACCATGGCAAACATTACTAAAAATAAGCTTGATTTTTATCTGTTTAGTATTATGTGAGAATTATGAGTGTGCTTAGAAACATACATGCTAAGATCAAGTTACATTATGTTGGCAACTACAGCAAAGGCAGTTTGCAGGTTTAGGAAACATGTTCAACTCCTTAAGAATAAGGGACACAGAGAAGGATCACTTTTCACGCTTTAGCCAGTAAACTTAGAGACAACAAGAATGGGAATGCTCACTACAGTTTTATCATCCATGTCAGAATATGAAGGACACCTGCATGCAGCTTTCTAGTACATTCCTTAGGAATAAAAGTTAGGATTTTGATCCTATTTGCCATCAAGTCATCAAGGGAGTCCCTGGTAGAGCAGTGGGTTAAACCCCTGTGCCAGCAGGACTGAAGACTGACAGGTCGCAGGTTCGAATCCAGGGAGAACGCGGATGAGCTCCCTCTATCAGCTCCAGCTCCTCATGCGGGGACATGAGAGAAGCCTCCCACAAGGATGATAAAACATCAAAACATCCAGGCGTCCCCTGGGCAACATCCTTACAGACGGCCAATTCTCACACACCAGAAGCGACTTGTAGTTTCTCAAATTGCTCCTGACATTACAACATAAAATGTCAACTTCAACTCATTGTGACCCTCTGAATTAGAGACCTCAAGGATTCCAAGTCATTGGCTGCTCAACTCAGTTCTTCAATCCAGCTAGTTTTCACTAATAAATATATAGCCTACTACCACACTTCTATTTTTAAACCAAACTCAATTCAATTGGGATATGAGATTGAGGCGGGTGAAGCATGTAAATCTTTGAGTAGAGAAGTCAGAAAAAGCTGAGAAATAACAGAAGCTTCTTTCTCTCTGTTCATAAATCTCACTGGTTTTTCTTCTGAGCCGTCTGCTCATTCTTTCTCTCTTATCCAAGTGAGAAAACTAAAGCATCCACCAGGCATAGGCTTGTATTTGAGATGACAGGCGAAGGCTAGGATGAACTGAGTATTGATGCTATTGGACTGGAAGCCAATCGTCTCTTATAATAGCTATAATCTCACATTTTGTAAGTATTCATTGCTGGTTTGAGCATGGAGAGAATCAGCAGAGTATAGTGGTTTGAGTGCTGGACTGGCATACTAGGAGAGGGTTTGTGTTCCTGCTCTGTCATGGAAACCCACTGGGTGACCTTGGGCAAGTCAACCTCTCTCAGCCTCAGATAAAACAACATCAAGGCATGGAAACACTGCTGCCAGGGTTGGTGAGACTATGGTCACAGCTTCTCGTGTGGTTTACACCACAGCTAGTATCTATCTAGATCATAAAACTACTGGCAGTTTTGCAGCTCCCCACAGATACTATATGGCAGGCATGTCCAAAGTCCGGCCCAGGGGCCAATTGTGGCCCTTGATCAAATTTCCATTGGCCCACAGCAGTAACATGTGGCCCGCCAGGACTGTTGACCTCAGTGGTGCAGTGGGTTAAACCGCTGAGCTGCTGAACTTGCTTACTGAAAGGTTGCAGGTTCAAATCTGGGAAGCAGCGTGAGCTCCCACTGTTAGCCCCAGCTTCTGCCAACCTAGCAGTTTGGAAACATGCAAATGTGAATAGATCAACATGTACCGCTTTGACAGGAAGGTAATGGTGCTCCATGGAGTCATGCTGGCCACATGACCTCGGAGGTGTCTACGGACAATGTTGGCTCTTTGATTTAGAAATAGAGATGAGCACCAACCCCCAGAGTTGGACACGACTGGACTTAATGTCAGGTGAAAACCTTTATTTTTACCAAAAGCTCAACAGATCTATGTTTCATACAAACATTAAATATTTTTAGCATGATCACAGTCTGTGTCTTTGTGTATGCTATTATGCTCTTATCCTACATGGTGCTTTAATATTCACTCTACAAATGCATCCAAGGATTGGATTGAAAGCCACGAAAGCACATGCTAAAATGAATGAGTCCAAAGGTAGTGCTTGATTCCTATTTCTCCTGTTTTAAAATACAACTCAAAAATTCAGACACATGGGCTCTTTCTGTGTGTATACCCCTGGTGGCACAATGGGTTAAAGTACTGAGCTGATTTGCTAACCCTTGATAGTTGAGATATTATAAACATTATGTGGCTGTAGTTCTCATGTTATTATCACTTTTATGTCTATGTATTGTTTTATTTTATGTGCGACACTTTGGAGTGCTTTGTGAGCCACGCCAAGTACATTTGGGGAAATGGTGATGAGGTACCAATAAAAAATATTATTATTATTATTATTATTATTATTATTATTATTATTATTATTTGAAACACAACAAGATGAGTCCACAGCAGACACTCTGCTGGCTGTTGTATTGGATCACAAGTCGGACATTTCCCAAGTATCTAGGACTGTGTGATGTATCAGCAAATAATGTGTGCAGATCCCAGTAAGGTGGCCTTCTGCAGCTGGCAGATGATAATTTTGTCAGCGCTGATTGTGTTTAAGTGCAAGCCAAAGTCTTTAGGCACTGCATCCAGTGTGCTGATCACCACTGGGACCGCCTTTACTGGCTTGTGCCAGAGTCTTTGCAGTTCGATCTTTAAATCCTCATATTGTGTCAGCTTTTCCAGTTGTTTCTCTTCAATCCTGCTGTCACCTGGAATTGAAGCATCAATGATCCATACTTTGTTTTTTAACACAATCATGAGATCAGGAGTATTGTGCTGCAAAACTCTGTCAGTCTGAATTCAGAAGTCCCAGAGTAGTTTGATGTGTTCATTTTCTGTAACTTTTTCAGGCTTGTGATCCCATCAGTTCTTTGTTGCAGGCAGATAGTGTTTGTGACACAAGTTCCGATGAATCATCGTAGCATTGGTGTTATGTCTCTGTTTGTAATCTGTCTGCGCGATGTTCTTGCAGCAGCTGAGGATGTGATCTATTGTTCCATCTACACTTGGGATCTGTCACCGACTTTTTCTGGCTTTGATGGCATTTGTTCTAATGGCTATTATTATTATTATTATTATTATTATTATTATTATTATTACGCATTCAGATAGATGCTCTAGTAACTAGTATCCTTAAGAACTTCCCTGAGCTTGTTCTGTTAATATTGGTTTTATTTTTTTATAATACTATTGTTTTTTTTACAGAACAATTTTTGCATGACAACAAATCTCAGAAGTCCTACAGAAAGTATACCTATTTGATATAATTAATTGCAATTAATCCTAGATTTTCAACCATGTTTCCCTTGTATGGTCTTGTTTAATTTACCATTTACATGCTTAGGAATAGACTTACAAAATGAAATCTCACTCATCCAATTGGCACTTCACTATCTGATAAAACAACCCTCTGTGCTATTGACAGCATTAACAACAACTCCAGGATGGTGAAGAGTACATTTGCATATGAAAGGAGATGCTGGCTTCATTTTAACTGTGGCTACTGGATTAGAACAGGATTGTGATTTCTCACCTATCATCTCTAGGTGAGGGATCTGTGCTGTGTATTGTCGAAGGCTTTCATGGCCAGAATCACTGGGTTATTGTAGGTTTTTTTCAGGCTATATGGCCATGGTCTAGAGGCATTCTCTCCTGACATTTCGCCTGCTTCTATGGCAAGCATCCTCAGAGGTAGTGAGGTCTGTTGGAACTAGGAAAAAGGGTTTATATATCTGTGGAATGACCAGGGTGGGACAAAGGACTCTTGTCTGTTGGAGCTAGGTGTGAATGTTGGGCGATGCTGCATTTGATGGTCCCTATGTAGACTTGTCCACAGCTGCATGGTACACGGTAGACTCCTGCAGAAGTGAGAGGATCCCTCTTGTCCTTTACTGAACGTAGCATCTGTTGGATTTTCTTGGTGGGTCTGTAGATAGTTTGTATGTTGTGTTTCCTCATCAGCTTCCCTATGTGGTCAGTGGTTCCCTTGATGTATGGCAGGAACACTTTTCCTCTGGGTGGATCTTCGTCTTGACTCTCGTGGCAGTGCCCAAACACGAATCAAGGAACATGAAAGGCACTGCAGCCAGAGAAATCAGCCATAGCAGAGCACCTGATGAACCAACCTGGACACAGCATTTTATTCGAGAACACAGAAATGCTGGACCACTCTCACAACCACCATGTCAGACTACACAGACAAGCCATTGAAATCCACAAGCATGTGGACAATTTCAACAGAAAGGAGGAAACCATGAAAATGAACAAAATCTGGCTAACAGTATTTTAAAAAACTCTAAAATTACAACAGCACAACAACAGAGAGGAAATAAACAAGGACATCTAATCACCTCTCAATAAAAGATTGTTCCAGGCACTGTCAGGCAATTATATGCTAATCAAGGTGGTCAGTTGAAACATTCACACCTAGCTCCAACAAATAAGTGTCCTTTGTCCCACCCTGGTCATTCCACAGATATATAAACCCACTTTCCTAGTTCCAACAGACCTTACTACCTCTGAGGATGCTTGCCATAGATGCAGGCAAAACATCAGGAGAGAATGCCTCTAGACCATGGCCATATAGCCCGAAAAAAACTACAACAACCCAAATCTGTGCTGTATTTGTAAATCTGCTCTGGGTTTGAGTTTACAGTCTGATCTTTATAGGATCTGTACAAGGCACTGACCAGATTCCCATATTGCCATATTAGTGTCTTGTGCATGCATAGTTCCACCTATAGAGGTTATTCTGCATTATTGTACGATGCAGAACATTTGCATTCAGTTCAAAGTTGTAGAAGCAGAATTAGGCTCCTGTCCCAAAGTACATACAGATGAAATTAACATGGTTATGCACACTGATATGTATTTAGTTATACATTCAGTGGTACAACAGAACCATACAACACAAGGGTTCCTTAGTACAACCAATTCATGATTCCACATTTCACTACACAGCCCTAATACATTCAGGACCTTGGATAGCAGATTTAAAGTGTGGATTAAAACAAAAAAGTAGATTCACCATACTTTTTGTTTTAATCCGCACTTTAAAACTGCTATCCAAGGTGCTGAAAGTATTAAAAGCTGTATAGTGAAATGTGGAATCAAAAAAATAGATTCACCATCCCAGCATGGAGCCCCCAGTGGCGCAGTGGATTAAACCCCTGTGCTGGCAGGACTGAAGACCGACATGTCACAGGTTCGAATCCAGGAAGAGCATGGATGAGCTTCCTCTATCAGCTCCAGCTCCTCTGCGGGGACATGAGAGAAGCCTCCCACAAGGATGGTAAAACATCAAAACATCTGAGTGGCCTCTGGGCAACATCCTTACAGACAGCCAATTCTTTCACACCAGAAGCGACTTGCAGTTTCTCAAATTACTCCTGACACAACAAAAAAACAACAACACCCTGATTAATAGGGAGCAATGATCACTGGGTGAACTCAAGGCCTTGGTATCCTTTGCACAATTGGGATCCAGGGACGTTACACTAAGCTAAAAAGTGTATAGGGCTTTGGCTTGCTACTACTGTAGAGAAAAAGTGAGGCAAATGTATCCTATGTACTCACATATAAGTCTTTTAAAATAGTCAAAAATTCAGGCTAAAAATACTTCATCAACTTATCCACAGGTCAATATGCACAGTATCCCTTTTTTGAGTAAAGTGGTGAAAGTCAAGAGTTTAGTTTAAGTTGATTTGTATGTAAGTCAGAATTGGTACATTTTTAAGTATAACTTAACTTAAGCATATATGTATGTGTGCACAGATAGATAGATAGATAGATAGATAGATAGATAGAAGGACAGATAGATAGATGCTGGTCTATTTTTTATTTTTTATTGTCGTGTCAGGGGCGACCTGAGAAACTGCAAGTCGCTTCTGGTGTGAGAGAATTGGCCATCTGCAAGAACGTTGCCCAGGTGACGCCCAGATGTTTTTGATGTTTTATCATCCTTGTGGGAGGCTTCTCTCATGTCCCCGCATGAGGAGCTGGAGCTGATAGAGGGAGCTCATCTGCCTCTCCCCGGATTCGAACCTGCGACCTGTCGGTCTTCAGTCCTGCTGGCACAGGGGTTTAACCCACTGCGCCACCGGGGGTTCCATGCTGGTGTATGATCGTAATACACATATCAAACACATATCAAATCAAAAATATATATTTATTACGGTCATGCTGGTCTATGAACGTAATAAATATATTTTTTTGATTTGATATGTGTGTGTATACACACACACACAACTCTGGATAGCATAGGGAAGGGTTAACACCCTTGTGATGTTTGTTTTGCTTTCTGTGCCCCTGTTTAGAAGATTTCATCTCACTTTCTGTCCCTGGGATAATTGGATTTGGAAAAAAATTGTCTTGTGGAAACAAGGATTGGTGAGAAAACTTCAATGCAGAGCCCTTTTTCCTATGATAACTCTTTCCCTTCCTAGGGGCAAAACATCAAAAACATCCAGGCGTCATCTGGGCAACGTTCTTGCAGACAGCCAATTCTCTCACACCAGAAGTGACTTGCAGTTTCTCAAGTTGCTCCTGACACGACAAAAAAAAAATCCAAGTGACATGGGAGCCATGGGACACCACCAATCCCTTGTTAAATGAACCATTAATACATGGGTACAGCTATGCAAGAGTTTTTAACACCAGTCAATATTCATATACTCTAACTATATTTAAGAGAAATTCTAATATCCATATACTTAAAATTATTAAAACCAAATAAAACTTTCAAAAGTTCTGAGAAAAGACCTATCTCTTTATCAGACAAGATGTTATAAAGCAACCAGGCATGGTGGAGCAGCAAAAATGAAAAGACTGAAATTGAGGTAATAGGAAAAAGCAGCAGTTGGTACTAATCTTTTAATCACATCTGTGAAAAAGCCAGCACCGCATTTGCACAAACCCTCTTTGAGCAGGATATTAAAGCTGAATTTAGAAATTTAATCTATGCCAGAGCTGAAAACCTCCACAATGATACTGAATAGCTTGAAATACTCACTGCACATTCAGTATTGGAATGAGAAGCACTGGATGAAAGTTATTGTCCCATTTCTTCACACTTTAATGATGATTTTAAAAATCATGTTTGACTCGGGCAATTTATTATTTAGTGGATCAATGGGGGAAAAAGCAACACTCAGTCCCAGATCACATTTATAGAATACTAGCTGTGCCCTGCCACACGTTGCTGTGGCCTATAGTAAAACTTATCAAAGTTGAGGTAGATATCTGGAGTATTATGAAAGAGAGGTACCTACCTATTCCTTCCCCCTTTTCCTCCCCCTTTCTCTCCTTTCTTCCTTCTCTACCTCTTTCTTTCTTTCCTTCTTTCGCTCCTTGGTTTCATCCTTCTCTTCTTTCCTTCATTCCCTCCCCCTTTCTTCCTTTGCCTTTCTTCCCTCCCTGTTTGCTTCCTTCTTTCACTTTTTATTTCCTTTTATTTCACCACCATCATAACAATAACAATAATGCAATGCATTGCCTCTGGGACCTGACACCTCTCCCATTCCCCCAGGGTCTCATAGGAATAATAGCATAATAATAATAATAGAAATAACAACCTTTACCCGCCACGTGTTGCTGTGGCCAACCTTCCCTCTTTCTCTCCTTCTTTCCCTCCTTCCTTCCTTCCTTCCCTCCCATCTTTCCTTCTCCTCTTCCTTCTCTATCTCTTTCCTTCCTTCTCCCTTTTTCTTTCTCTTCTGCTGTCTCTCTGTATGTGTGTGCGGCGGCGGGGGGGGTGGAGCGTGGGGTTGCGTGTGTGTGTGTGGCGGCGGGGGAGTGGGGTTGCGTGTGTGTGTGCGGCGGGGGGAGTGATGGAGCGTGGGGTTGCGTGTGTGTGTGCGGGCGGGGGGGGGAGTGATGGAGCGTGGGGTTGGTGTGTGTGTGTGTGGCGGTGGGGGGAGGGATGGAGCGGGGGGGTGTGTGTGTGTTCGGCGGCGGGGGGAGTGATGGAGCGTGGGGTTGCGTGTGTGTGTGGGCGGCGGGGAAGTGATGGAGCATGGGGTTGCGTATGTGTGTGTGCGGCGGGGGGAGGGGTGGTTGCGTGTGTGTGTGCGGCAGGGGGAGTGATGGAGGTGTGGGGTTGCGTGTGTGTGTGCGGCGGAGGGGGGAGTGATGGAGCATGGGGTTGCAGTGTGTGTGTGCGGCGGCGGGGGGAGAGTGGGGTTGCATGTGTGTGTGAGGCGGCGGGGGAGTGATGGAGCGTGGGGTTGTGCGTGTGTGTGGGGGGTGCGGCGGGGGGGGGTGATGGAGCATGGGGTTGTGTGTGTGTGCGGCGGCGGGGGGAGTGATGGAGTGTGGGGTTGCGTGTGTGTGTGCGGCGGCGGGGGAGTGATGGAGCGTGGGGTTGCGTGTGTGTGTGCGGTGCCGGGGGAGTGATGGAGCGTGGGGTTGCGTGTGTGTGTGCGGCAGCGGGGGAGAGTGGGGTTGCGTGTGTGTGTGCGGCGGCGGGGGAGTGATGGAGTGTGGGGTTGTGTGTGTGTGTGCAGGGGGTGTGTGTGTGCGGGAAGCGGCGCGGCGGGGCTTGGAGTGGGCATGGGTTACGCAGAGGGAACGTTGGCCGGAAGGCTGTGCGCGCGCCCAGAGAACTTGTGGCTGGGCGCCAATGCGCATGCTCAGTTGTTTTGCCATATTGTGAGTGTGTTGTTGTGTTGTTAAACATTGTTAAACATTTAAACAATTTGAGTAGATATGTTTGTACCTTGTTGGTTGTGTTATGGGCATGGGAATTTTGGTTAAGTTTCATTGGGGTTTTTTGAGTTTTGCTGTTTTGCTGTTTTGTGAGTGTGTTGTTGTGTTGTTTTTCATTTTGAGTAGATATGTTTGTACCTTGTGGGTTGTGTTATGGGCATGGGAATTTTGGTTAAGTTTCGTTGGTTTTTTTTGAATTTTGTTGTTTTGCCGTTTTGTGAGTGTGTTGTTGTGTTGTTTTTCAATTTGAGTAGATATGTTTGTACCTTGTGGGTTGTGTTATGGGCATGGGAATTTTGGTTAAATTTCGTTGGTTTTTTTTTAATTTTGTTGTTTTGCCATTTTGTGAGTGTGTTGTTGTGTTGTTTTTCAATTTGAGTAGATATGTTTGTACCTTGTGGGTTGTGTTATGGGCATGGCAATTTCAGTGCAGTTTCATTGGGGGGTTGTGGAGTTTTGCTGTCCCGTTGAACCAACCTAACAGATTTTTATATATAGATTATTTATTGCTTTTTGAGTTGTAGTAATAAGTAATGAGAAGCATTTCAAAACAAGGCACTGCAGAAGAACACAAGAGAGAACTTCCATGCTGGTCACTGCAAGCAGAAAATTCAACCACTGATGCATCTTACATGTTAAATTGGTAGTCATCAAGGAGTAAAGTTCTGTTAGATATCTTTGACTGTCAAAGGTCCCATTTATACTGCCATATAATCCAGATTATCAAAACAGATTTTTTTTGTGTTGTCGAAGGCTTTCATGGCTGGAATCACTAGGTTCTTGTGGGTTTTTTCAGGCTATATGGCCATGTTCTAGAGGCATTTTCTCCTGACGTTTCGCCTGCATCTATGACAAGCATCCTCAGAGGTAGTGAGGTCTGTTGGAATTAGGAAAATGGGTTTATATATCTGTGGAATTATTGTGGTGGGGCAAAAAGCTCTTCTCTGCTGGAGCTAGATGTGAATGTTTTAACTGACCACCTTCATTAGCATTGAAAGGCCTGGCTGAGCCTGGGGAAATCTTTTGTTGAGAGGTGTTAAGATGTGCCTGGTTGTTTCCTCTCTGCTGTTTTGCTGTTGTAATTTTAGAGTTTTTTAATACTGGTAGCCAGATTTTGTTCATTTTCATGGTCTCCTCCTTTCTGTTGAAATTGTCCACATGCTTGTGGATTTCAATGGCTTCTCTGTGTAGTCTGACATGGTGGTTGTTGGAGTGGTCCAGCATTTCTGTGTTCTCAATTTTTTTTTTTGTCGTGTCAGGAGCGACTTGAGAATGGAAGTTGCTTCTGGTGTGAGAGAATTGGCCGTCTGCAAGGACGTTGCCCAGGGGACACCTGGATGATTTGATGTTTTATCATCCTTCTGGGAGGCTTCTCTCATGTCCCTGCATGAGAAGCTGGAGTTGATAGAGGGAGCTCATCCGCCACTCCCCGGGTTCGAACCTGTTACCTGTTGGTCTTCAGTCCTGTCGGCACAGGGGTTTAACCCACTGCGCCACTGGAGGCTCAGATCAAAACAGCGAATCCACATTATCTGCTTTGAACTGGATTATGTGAGTCTACACTGCCATATAATCCAGTTCAAAGTAGGTAATCTGGATTGTATATGGCAGTGAAGAAGAGGCCTAAACCTGAATTCTCCCTGGAGCCAAAATGACTAAATGGAGGCTATCATACTTTGGACGCTTCTTGAGAAATATCACTCATTAGAGAAGACAATAGTGATAGATAAAGTTGAAGCCAATAGGAAAAGAGGAAGACCACAGCAGAGTTGCATTTAATCAATCCAGGAAACCATGATTTCAGCCATAGCAGAGCTTCTGATGAACCAACCTGGACACAGCATATTATTTGAGAACACAGAAGTGCTGGACCACTCTCACAACCACCATGTCAGACTACACAGAGAAGCCATTGAAATCCACAAGCATGTGGACAATTTCAACAGAAAGGAGGAAACCATGATGATGAACAAAATCTGGCTACCAGTATTAAAAAACTCAAAAATTACAACAGCAAAACAACAGAGAGTAAACAATCAGGCACATCAAATCACTCTCAACAAAAGATTCCCCCCAGGCACTTCCAGGCCATTGAATGCAAATCAAGGTGATCAGCTGAAACATTACCCTGGTCATTCCACAGATATATAAACCCATTTTTCCTACTTCCAACAGACCTCACTACCTCCAGAACATGGCCATAGAGCCCGGAAAAACCTACAACAACCCATGATTTCAGTGTTTAAAGACCTGAGATAGGCTGTTAATACTAGGGTTATCTGAATGGTCCCTTATCCAATTGGTGACCATCTGTCGAAATAACAGCAAGAAAGTTGCCTTTGACAAGTATATGTTCATCATTTGATAAATACCACAGAGCCAGATGGGGCTACCTCAGGTGACAGATGTAAGCGCTGGAAGCCTACACAGATGTTCCTTCTAAGCCCCCCTGGGTATTTTTGTCTCTTAGATCAGTGTTACTGGAAGCGATTGTCCATGAACCAGTGCCAGGTCTCAAATTATTGGTCCTTGGTTTGCAGCAGGTTTCCAGAAAATAAAGAAACAGTTGCAATTAGTAAAAACAATTATGTTTCTGGCCCTTGGAGCAAGAAGAACAAATTGTGGAGACATCAGGTTATTTGAGGGTCCTTATCCTGAACAGCAAAGTAGACCTAATCCAACATCCATAGACCTGATCCAACATCCAGGACACTAGATTGTGCCCAACAGGAACAAAAGCAGAGGGAATGAGAGGGAACTGCCATCCCACATCCCCAGGCTGCCTGAGCCCAAGGGACATACGATGGCAGTCAAGACAGCTACTATAGGTTCAGGTCAAGAACCAGCCCAGCTGCCTTGACAACTCCTAATTCAGGGGACAACCCAAATCCTGTTGCAGGATTCAGATGTTCCCCCAAGTTAGTTTAACCCAAGGGACGGTTGTGTTAAGGCGACCTCCCCCCAGGTTAAGCCAGATTAACCCTGTGTGGTGGAGCCCCCGGTGGCACAGTGGGTTAAACCCCTGTGCCAGCAGGACTGAAGACTGACAGGTCACAGGTTCGAATCCGGGGAGAGGCAGATGAGCTCCCTCTGTCAGCTCCAGCTCCTCATATGGGGACATGAGAGAAGCCCCCCACAAGGATGATAAAAAAACATCAAATCATCCGGGCATCCCCTGGGCAACGTCCTTGCAGACGGCCAATTCTTTCACACCAGAAGCGACTTGCAGTTTCTCAAATCACTCCTGACACAAAAAAAAAACTCTGTAAGAACCTCTAAAAAAATACTTGTACAACTATTTTTACACCAATGTCTGAACAAGACTTTGGTCATGGCCTTCACATCTAAAACAATTTCAAATCCTCTATTTCACAGATACATTGCTATGGGATGTGGTGAGTGAACAGTAAGCCTTTTGCTCAGTAGAGATGAGAAGAATAAGCATAGAGGTTTAGGGAAAGCCACTGCAAGATTCTTCAGATCTTATTTAAAATTTTCACATCCCTTGCCTTTCCAGGAAATAGTTCTTTCCTCAGAAGAAGAAAGATCCTCTCGATAGGGTTCACAGTTCCTCACATCACATAGGGTGATTCTAATTGGAAATATTGGCTAAGTGACAGGAACTGAGAAGTATTTGAGAAATGCAGGGTCAGAGAAACTTCTGTCTAGCAACCTGAAAATGACAGAGTTAAAGGCAAACTTTTGAAAGCAAGTGACCATAGGAAATCAGGGGTTGACATTTCATTAATCACTCCACAAAATGTTTTAAAGGCTATTTTTTTTGCTATTTTAACTGCCCTCGACCACTCATTTGTCATGATAAACCATGGAAGAGGGTCGCATGAAGCATTTTAGCAGGAATTTTTAAATATTCTTTAAATATTTGCTGTAGCCAAAACACAATTCCAGTTGCTCAAGCACACAAACATGACTACTACCATGACAATCGATACAATAAGAAATAGAAAATGGAGCTTGACGTTTTATACAAACACACGGTCACACAGGCACACCAACACTTGTTCATTTCACAGTTTATTTAGTTAAATTACCAGGCCTCCTCTCCCTAAAAGAAACCTGCCAAAGGGCAATGTTGCCACGTTCTGCGCAGTAGTTTAAAACAGCAGCAGCACACACACCCAGCGGAGTTGTTCCCAGTGGTGTGAACATGCCTTGTGGTGCTGTCATGCGAAAACTCGCCATGCTCTTCACAGCATATTAATCTGCTGCTCAAAAACATCCTTCTGGTAATATAACAGAGAGCACTTAAAGCAACCGCTGTGCTCATTTCACTGAGGACATATTCACAGCAGGAGGCATTAGAAGGACAATTAATTATCCAAAGTTTTATTAACCCTCCTTCTTTATTCTCTCATGTCTCCCAGTAACTCGATATTTATGGCAATGCCAACACTGCTAAACTGAATTCCTCACTCCAACTATTAGTCTGAGCCTCAGATAATCTAACTAAGCAAAAGCCATGTAGAGGTATGCATGTATAGTAAAATAAAAAGGAATATCCGGGCAGGGTGGACACCACGATCACACCTCTGCCCTTGGATATAGCGGAGATCAAAGGCTGATCCTAAGTGACCGAATCACTTGGTAGTATTTGCCGCCACCACCTCAGAAAATGCTGGCCTGAGGAACCAAAAGGGTGTGAATGTATTTTAGGTAAAGGGTGTTTGAGCTCTTGGGCTTCTATGGCTTCCTCCCTAGCTGACTGGAGTGTAAAAATGTGTTGAAAGAATGAGTACTGAGGCAACGAATGGATTGAGGCATACACCAGTTAAAAGTAAACTAATAAAGAGTTTATTTTAAACTTGATATTAACAACAACTCGTTGGAAATGAGTGGCACATAAAGCGTAATTCAGTTACATAGGCTTAGCTGTTTAGACAGTTTTCCCTAAGAATGTAGCTTTGGGTTTCTGTGAGTCTCTTTTAACTATACTGTTCAACTTCCTTTTGAAACAGTATATCACTGAGAACAGACTCTCCTGTCTCACAGAGTAATTAGTCCTCAACTAATACTCTCCTCAGAGCAATAAGCATCAAGTGAACAAGTCTTCTTTACTGACACTCTGTACAGTAAACTTCAAGCCTTTTGTCCCTATCTTATTCTCTCTGACTAAAAGACTCACTCCCAAAAGCTCACTTTCTCCTGTCTAAATTCTCCTCAGCTCTCCAGCCTAAAAATCCATCTACCCTCTTCACTGTTAAAATCCCTTCTCTCCCTCTGCCAAACTAGACAGCTGCTTTCCCTCTCTAAGCTGACTCCACCCCCAATTGCTACACCCAATCAGGAGTCAGCCTGACTCCTCCTCCTGCTCGGCTTGAATACCAAGATGCCAGCTACTGCTATGCAGGCTTCGGTCTAGCCGACTAAAAGGTAGATCTATTACAGCATGCAACTCAGATCACTCATATTTAGTACTACTACTACTACTACTAATAATAATAATAATAATAAATAAATAAACTTTATTTATACCCCACCACCAAAGGGGACTCAGGGCGGCTTACATGGGCCAAGCCCAGAAATACATTATAGCAAAATACGAGGGGTATTTTTTAAGTAAGGTCTGTTTTGTTGTAGACACTAGTAGTTCGCGCGCATACCGCAATGAGTGTGTGCATCGTGTACCGGCATGCCTCGGGAACAACTGTGCTCAGTTTCCGCTCTGTAGCTAACCTGTACGGTTCTGTTCTGTGCTTTAAAAATGTTTAAGACTATCAACTCACCGTCTGCATGTGAGGTTCGCTCAGTGATACGGTTTTTGTCAGCAAGGAACCTGCCTGCTGCAGAAATTCATCGACAGATTTGTGAAGTGTACGGTGATATTGTTATGAGTGAAAGCAAAGTGCGTAAGTGAGTATGACAATTCAAAGATTTTTATTATTGCTATTGTGAAGCGCTTGTTCTCACGAATCCTCGCTTCAACTGAAGCCACCAAATCGTCTGTAATCAAAGAAGGGCGACCGGAGCGGTCCTCATCATTGACATTGTCACGGCCATCTTTGAATTGTCATACCCACTTAGGGTACTAAGGAAATTGGCATCCTACATTTCGGTAGAACCATTGGCAACGGTAATCCACGGTAATCCACGCAACAGTCACCACTAGGTTGGACTATTGCAACGCCTTATATGCCGGCCTTACAAAGTCAACAACCCAGAAGATTCGGATGGTCCAAAATGTGGCAGCCAGGCTGCTTGTGGGATCATCTATAAGATCCCATATTACACCGATTCTGCAGCAACTGCATTGGCTACCAATAGAACATCAGATCCCTTACAAGATACTGATCCTGATATTTAGAGCTCAAAATGGCAAGGACCTTTATATCTTAGGGACCGCCTCGTTCCTTTTTTCCATCAGTGGTCACCTCGATCCACCCAGCAAAATCTCTTATACATACCGGGCCCTAGGGAGGTACACCTGAAAACTACAAGGCATAGAGCTTTTACGATCTATGCTCCAATTCTGTGGAACTCATTGCCTCCATACGTTAGAGCAATGTCGGAGTTGCAACCTTTTGTAAAAGCGCTCAAGACTTGGCTGTTTGGTTGTGCATTTAAGTAACCACATCTAATTTGCCAAATAGTCACTGTTGAATGTTTTTATATTGTGAAATGCTATTTTAAATTGTAAGTCGCTTGGAGCACCTTGGTGGAGAGCGACTAATTAAGAAATAAAGTGAAGTGAAGTGAATTCTCTGCCACAGTGTGGTGGAAGCTTCTCCTTTGGAGGCTTCAAACCGAGGCTGGATGGTCATCTGCCAGGGGTGCTTTGAATGTGATTTTCCTGCTTCTCAGCAAGGGGTTGTACTGGATCGCCCACAAGGTCTCTTTCAACTTTATGATTCTATGTGTTGTTGTTTTATTTAGGGAGACGATACGCAGCCTCAATTAGGCTTTAACAGTGCAGTCATGTGCATTTTGACGTGAAAGTTTAGTCCGATACCAGGCCCGTAGCCAGGATTTTGATTCAGGGGGTGGGGGGCTGAGTTTGTTTCTGGGGGTGGGGCTGAGTCTGAGTGAAAGAGGGTCTACCCTAGCAAACCTTTTGTATCATGCATATGGGATATATTGAGTATGGTGATCGGATCATGATATGAATAAACATTACATCCCGCCTTGATTACTGCAATGCTCTCTACGTGGGGCTGCCCTTGAAAACGGCCCGGAAGCTTCAGCTAGTCCAGCGCGCGGCAGCCATGTTACTAACTGGAGCCGGACGCAGGGAGCACACAACGCCCTTGCTGTTCCAGCTCCATTGGCTGCCGATTTGCTACCGGGCCCAATTTAAGGTGCTGGTGTTATCCTACAAAGCCCTAAACGGTTCCGGCCCAAAATACCTTTCGGACCGCGTCTCGGCCTATGAGCCCACGAGGACCTTGAGATCGTCTGGGGAGGCCCTTCTCTCGATCCCGCCTGCTTCACAGGCACGTCTGGCGGGGACGAGAGAAAGGGCCTTCTCGGTGGTGGCCCCCCGGCTGTGGAACGACCTCCCTTTTGTCCTTCCGTAGGAGCCTAAAGACCTGGCTATTTGAGAAGGCATTCAACTGAGCGCTACGGCAACTGAAAATTGACAACAGGAACGGAACATGGATTATGATACTGGTTATGATTTTATGATATGACGGACCGGATTATTTAGTGTAACTTGATTATTGTGTATTATTGTAATGTTGATTTCCTGTGTTTTGCTCTATTGTAAATTGTTTTTAGATGTTGTACACCGCCGCGAGTCGCCCTAGGGCTGAGAGCGGCGGTCAATAAATGAAGCAAATAAATAAATAAATAATAAATAATACAGTTTAAATAATGCACCAGTATGGCCTTTTCACGAACCACCATGAGAATTTTGGGGGGGGGGGGGCTGAAGCCTACATGCCTGTCCAATACTAATGTTTTGTGGTGCTGACTCACAGGTAAGTAAGCGTACTTAGGATTTCAGCCTAACAGTGTAATCCAATGACTGCCTGGCTCATTCCCCCCAAATTCCACTGGATGTGCCTCTAGGTAACTGTGTATAACACAATACACAGCATAGGACTGCAGCTGTAATGAAATAGTTTTCAATCAGCAACCTTAATCCCTTTACGGTCTGTGTAATTGTATTTAAATAAGAACACCGAAGTTAATTAGATCATAATCCATTACATATCCATTTAGGGGATCTCATGAGTATGATAGTACAGTTGCACCTCCGAGAAGTCAACAAAAGGTAACTTGTTTATATAAACCCTTTTTCCTAGTTCCAACAGACCTCACTACCTCTGAGGATGCTTGCCATAGATGCAGGCGAAACGTCAGGAGAGAATGCCTCTAGACCATGGCCATATAGCCCGAAAAAAACCTACAACAACCCGGTATCTTGTTTGTTTTTGTTTTTGATTCGTTACTGAGGCATCTTTTCGTGGGGGATTCAAACACTGTTACAGAGTTGCACTTTCTCTCATACTTTAGTTTTGGAGTATATGCGCACTTATACCATTGTTCTTTGGAAACATCACCAGGTATTCAACTTGCTGAGCCAAGGGGTGTCAATGACGTCTTCCTAGCATCACTTAACTTGTCATCTTACAAGCAGTTAACACGTCCTGCTCCACATCATGTAATGCAAGGGCACTCCATTTGCTTTAATACTTCTACCCCCATGTGTGTCAGGACTTAATTCATCCCAGGTCTTTGGTTGTTTAGCAAGACCAAACAAAAACAAAATACAACAACACAAAAAATGAGAAAAAAAGGAGGGGGAAATGAAATAAAGAGAAGCATGAAGGACAGGATATAAACGGAACAGTTAAATAAGTGCATACATCCCTACAACATGTACATACATGTTGAGTTATGCCATGTTGACATAACTCAACATGGCACAAATATGTGTCATCGTCCCCCCCCCCCCCAAAAAAAAAAGGAAGAAACACCAACTTTCCTGAACTGGCTTCATCCCCTTCCCACAGTTTTTGATGGCTGGCAAATAATAATTATGTATTTCTTCAGTTCTAAGATGCATTTTTGTCCCTTATACAAACATCTCAAGAAATGAGAGGATTAATTTGGGATTAATTTGAGATTTTTAGTTACTGGGATTTATAGTTCACCTACAATCAAAGAGCATTCTGAATCCCACAAATGACAGAATTGGGGCAAACTTCCCACACAGAACCCCCATGACCAACAGAAAATACTTAAGGCCATTCAGTCTAACTTCCTTCACCAGGGCAAGAAAATGTAATCAGAGCCCGCCAGACAAAGAGCAATCCAGCCATAGATATATATAGATAGATATGATTCACACACAGAGAGAGATATAGTATCATAGATTTGAAAGGGACCCCTAAAGAATATGATTTTCTTTGTCGTGTCAGGAGTGACTCCTGGTGTGAGAGAATTAACCTTCTGCAAGGACGTTGCCCAGGGGACGCCTGGGTGATTTGATGTTTTTATCATCCTTGTGGGAGGCTTCTCTCATGTCCCCGCATGAGGAGCTGGAGCTGATAGAGGGAGCTCATCCGCCTCTCCCCGGATTCGAACCTGCGACCTGTCGGTCTTCAGTCCTGCCGGCACAGGGGTTTAACCCACTGCACCACCGGGGGCTCCAAGAATATGATATGATATGTTGCATGCTCCAGAGTAGGCAAACCAGACACTCTCCACATCAACACTGACAAAGAAACAGCAAGAAATACTGTTTACCCACAAGTATAAAGGAATTACATATATTAGAAATCAACACTTTCTCGTTGCTTTATTTTCCAGATCACCAGACTGGGCCACAGCAACGCGTGGCAGGGGATAGCTAGTCCATATAAATAAAAATGTAATGTTAGTTTGTGGGACTAACATAACTCAAAAACCACTGGACAAATTGACATCAAATGTGGCCTGATAGGTGTCTTGTGTCCAAATTTGGTCTCAATTCGTCCAGTGGTTTCTAAATTATGTAACCCCACAAACAAACATTACATTTTTATTTATATAGATTGTTTTCAATTTATTTGTTTATGGTTACTGGTTATATAGGATGTCTTGTCTTTTTGGTTTCATCTTATGGATGCATTGTGACTTGATTTTGTCGTGAGCTGCCCTGATCCCTTGTGGAGAGGGGCAGGATATAAATAAAGTATTATATTATTATTATCATCATTTATAATAATAGTATTAATAATAGTAATAATGATATTAATAAAATTATTAATAAGAACATTTTATTGATTATTATGATAATAATAATTTAATAATTATTAATATTAATTATTAATATGGATATTAATGTTAATAATATTAACAATATTCAGGGGTGGCTCAACCAATTACGCAAAATAAGCATTTGCAGTATAGTTGATTTTGCCCAGGGGTGCTCTTGAGGCGCTTTTGGGGGAAAATAGACCTTGACATATGCAAGCTGTAGTTACTGGGATGTATAGTTCACCTACAATCAAAGAGCATTCTGAACTCCACCAATGATGGAATTGAACCAAGTATGGCACACAGAACTCCCACGACGAACAGAAAATATATATCAGTGATTGGTTGGGGGGGGGGGCAAAATACTGTTTGCTTACCATTGAAAATTACCTAGGGCCGCCTCTGACAATATTAACATTGTTATTAATATTGATGATGATAATAATCATATAATATTATTGATATTGATAGAGTATTAATAATAATATTGTTTCTATTGTTATCATTGCTGGTTGTAATAAAAATAATAAATCATATATTATTAATATTGATAATCTATATAAATAAAAATGTAATGTTCGTTTGTGATATTCACAGAACTCAAAAACCACTGGACAAATTGACACCAGATTTGGACACAAGACACCTAACAACCCAATATATGTTTTTCACTAAAAATGATTTTGTCATTTGGGAGTTGTAGTTGCTGGGAATTATCGTTCACCTACAATCAAAGAACATTCTGAACTCCACTAATGATGGAATTGAACCAAACTTGGCACACAGTTCTCCCATGACCAACAGAAAATACTGGAAGAGTTTGGTGGGCAGTGTCCTTTGGTTTTGGCATTGTAGTTCACCTACATCCAGAGATCACTGTGGACTCAAACAGTGATGGATCTGGCCCAAACTTGGCATGGATACCCCAAATGCCCAAATGTGAACACTGGTGGAGTTTGGGGAAAATAGATCTTGACATTTGGGAGTTGTAGTAACTGGGATTTATAGTTCACCTACAATCACAGAGCATTCTGAACCCCACCAACGATGGAATTGGGCCAAACCTCCCACATAGAACCACCTTGACCAACAGAAATTACTGTGTTTTCTGTTGGTCTTTGGCGACCCCTCTCACACACACCCCACAAACCCCCTCAGGGGTCCCAACTCCCAGGTTGAAAAATGCTGCCTTAAGGCTATCCAGTCCAACTCCCTTCACCAGGGCAATAAAACATAATCGAAGCCCTCCTGACAAAGAGCCATCCAACCATAGGAATAGATAGATATATATGATTCACACATACACACACACGTATATGACAGATATAATATCATCGATTTGAAAGGGACCCCTAAAGAAGGACAATGATATGTTGAATGTACCAGAGTAGGCAAACCAGACAATCTCCACATCAACACTGACAAAGAAACAAGAAGTACTCTTTACCCACAAGCATAAAGAAATTACAACACTTTCTCATTACTTTATTTTCCAGTTCACTAGACTGGGCCACAGCAATGCGTGGCAGCAGATGGCTAGTTGTTAATATTATTATTGTTGAGAATAATCATCATAATATTATTAATACTGATAATATTAATAATAATATTGTTACTATTGTTCTTATTGCTGGTCGTAATAATAATAATAATAATAATAATAATAATAAGGTAGGGACATCTAATTACCTCTCAACAAAACTTTGCTCCAGGCACAGTCAGCCCATTGTATGCTTTTTTTGTTTTGTCGTGTCAGGAGCAACCTGAGAAACTGCAAGTCGCTTCTGGTGTGAGAGAATTGGCCGTCTGCAAGGACGTTGCCCAGGGGACGCCCAGATGATTTGATGTTTTATCATCCTTGTGGGAGGCTTCTCTATGTCCCCGCATGAGGAGCTGGAGCTAGAGGGAGCTCATCCGCCTCTCCCCGGATTTGAACCTGCGACCTGTCGGTCTTCAGTCCTGCCGCCACAGGGGTTTAACCCACTGCGCCACCGGGGGCTCCTTATTGTATGCTAATTGTATGCTAATCAAGGTGGTCAGTTGAAACATTCACACCTAGCTCCAGCAGACAAGAGTCCTTTGTCCCACCCTGGTCATTCCACAGATATATAAACCCTTTTTCCTAGTTCCAACAGACCTCACTACCTCTGAGGATGCTTGCCATAGATGCACGCGAAACGTCAGGAGAGAATGCCTCTAGACCATGGCCATATAGCCTGAAAAAACCTACAACAACCCAATAATAATAATAATAATAATAATAATAATAATAATTGCTCATCCGCACTCCACTGGAGACTTTTCCTCTTGTGTGTGTGTGTATATATATGTGTGGACCTATCTTGAAAGCCAATAATAATAACAACAACAACAACAACAACAACAACAACAACAATAATAAAATTGCTCATCCGCACTCCACTGGAGACTTTTCCTCTTGTGTGTGTGTGTATATATATGTGTGGACCTATCTTGAAAGCCAATAATAATAATAATAATATTGCTCATCTGCATTCCACTGGAGACTTTTCCTCTTGTGTGTGTATATATATGTGTGTGGACCTATCCTGAAAGCCAATAATAATAATAATAATAATAATAATAATTGCTCATCCGCACTCTACTGGAGACTTTTCCTCTTGTGTGTGTGTGGATGAGCAATATTAATATTATTATTATTATTATTGCCTTTCAGGATAGGTCCACACATATACACACACACATACAAGAGGAAAAGTCTCCAGTGGAGTGCGGATGAGCAATATTATTATTATTATTATTACTATTATTATTATTATTATTATATATACACACACAAGAGGAAAAGTCTCCAGTGGAGTGCGGATGAGCAATATTATTATTATTATTATTATTATTATTATTATTATTAATATTATTATTATTGGCTTTCAGGATAGGTCCACACATATATATATACACACACACACAAGAGGAAAAGTCTCCAGTGGAGTGCGGATGAGCAATTATTATTATTATTATTATTATTATTATTATTATTGAGTGTATATATGTGTGTGTGTGTGTGTGTATATATATGTGTGTGGACCCATCCTGAAAGCCAAGGGTTGCTCCATCCGCTCTTAAAGTCCTCCCAAAAGGAAAGGGGGGGCTGGAGGGAAGAGAAAGGGGGGTGTGCCCGGCTGGAGGAACTTGGGAAGAGCGCCTTGCCATTCCTTTCCATTCTCCCTTCCTCGCTTGGGCTCAGCCAACGCGTTGACTTTCCAAGGGGGTCGAAATGGTCGCACCCCCCCAAAATAACCAACCCCTGGACTCCCAAACCCCCTCTCTCTTTGCCCGTCTATAAAAAGAGAGAAGGACCACCCCCCCACCCCCCAACAAAGCAAGTCACAGAAGCAAACGGAGGTTGGCGGGGGAACCTCGCATAAAAGACGCATCGGACTGAGCGAAAGAGGCTCCCGCAAGGCAGGGAAGGAGGGAAAGGAGGGAAGGAGCAAGTCACAGAAGCAAAAAGAAGGTTGGCGAGGAAACCTCGCATAAAAGACGCATCGGACTGAGCGAAAGAGGCTCCCGCAAGGCAGGGAAGGAGGGAAAGGAGGGAAGGAGCAAGTCACAGAAGCAAAAAGAAGGTTGGCGAGGAAACCTCGCATAAAAGACGCATCGGACTGAGCGAAAGAGGCTCCCACAAGGCAGGGAAGGAGGGAAAGGAGGGAAGGAGGCAGGCTCACCTTTGTAGGACAGTTTTAGCCGCGGCACGTCGCTCTTGGCATGCTGTCCTTGTGCCGCAAGGAAGACTCCCCATCCCCAGCAGCAAAGGCAAGCGATCCAGCCGATCCAGCCCATGCTGCTCCTCCGAGAAGCCCCGCCACTGCCTCTTCTTCTTCCGAAGATCCGTCCAGAAGTTCCCAAAAGCGAGAGAGAAAACCAACACCCCGCGGTAACAGGTGAGCCGGGTCAAAAGCACAGCTTTGGCCAGCTTTGGAGCATCTCCGGCGAAGACAAGAGCAGCAAACTTCCAGAGCTCTTCTTCCCCGACCAAATGGACCAGAGAATTGACAAGAGAGGCAGCTTGGCTTTCCTCTGCGGCTGCTTTCCAAGCTCTCTTTCTTCCTCGATCTTCTCTCTGTGCTCGCCTTCTGGCACAAGCCAATCCCGTCCTCTTGATCCCCTCCGGCTTCAATTGCAAGGAGAGAGAGAGAGAGAAATTGGAGAGAAAGAGAGAGAAATTGGAGGGAGAGAAAGAGGGGTGGGAGAGAGAGAGAAAGAGAGAGAAAGGCGCAGCAATCCTGAGTTCTCCTGTACTCATGCAGACAGAGGAAGAGAGAAAGAGAGATGGTACAGGAATCTGCAGAGTTTCTCTCCCCTCCCTCTTCCCCCTCCCTGACAATGGGAGAAACAAGCGAAGCACAGCCCACTTCCCTTCCTCCTGCTGTCACCCAAACACATGCAAAAAGCATCTAGTCAAAAGCTTTTGAGCACTGAGCAGGGAGCTATAAATTTTTTCCTTCAAATGGCACTCGTTTTTCCTCATTTTTTATGGTAAGGGGAATCTTTCAACTTTGGATGTTTGGTTATTTAGGCAGAGGTGAATCAAACAAGCACCCAGTTTGTATCAAACGGTTTAATTAAAACAGCACTTACTTTCTGGGAAGGGGAATCTTTCAACTTTGGATGTTTGGTTATTTAGGCAGAGGTGAATCAAGCAAACACCCAGTTTGTATCAAACGGTTTAATTAAAACAGCACTTACTTTCTGGGAAGGGGAATCTTTCAACTTTGGATGTTTGGTTATTTAGGCAGAGGTGAATCAAACAAACAAACACCCGGTTTATATCAAACGGTTTAATTAAAACAACACTTACTTTCTGGTAAGGGGAATCTTTCAACTTTGGATGTTTGGTAGAGGCATGCCATTTTTTCATTACTTGTCCTAAGTTGGATCAATTTTGTTAAATTTGTATCATGGCTCATGTAGGTTTTTTTTAAAAAATGTTCCTTATAAAAACTTTGAAAATTCCCCAAAAATCTATTGTCACGTTGCCAGGCCTCTGCCGTTATTTAGGCAGAGGTGAATCAAACAAACACCCAGTTTGTATCAAACGGTTTAATTAAAACAGCACTTACTTTCTGGTAAGGGGAATCTTTCAACTTTGGATGTTTGGTAGAGGCATGCCATTTTTTCATTAGTTGTCCTGGTAAAGGTAAAGGTAGTCCCCTGACATTAAGTCCAGTCATGTCTGACTCTGGGGTGTGGTGCTCATCTCCATTTCTAAGCCGAAGAGCCGGCGTTGTCCGTAGACACCTCCAAGGTCATGTGGCCAGCATGACTGCATGGAGCGCCGCTACCTTCCCGCCGGAGCAGTACCTATTAATCTACTCACATTTGCATGTTTTCAAACAGCTAGGTTGGCAGATGCTAGGGCTGACAGCAGAAGCTCACGCTGCTCCCCGGAATCGAACCTGCGACTTTTCGATCAACAAGCTCCGCAGCTCAGTGCTTTAACCCACTGCGCCACCGGGGACTCCTTAGTTGTCCTAAGTTGTATAAAATTTGTTAAATTTGTATCATAGCTCATGTAGTTTTTTGTTTTTTTAAAATAAAAAATATGTTCCTTATAAACACTTTGAAAATTCCCCAAAAATCTATTGTCACATTGGTAGGGCTCTGCCATTATTTAGGCAGAGGTGAATCAAACAAACACCCAGTTTGACTCAAACGGTTTAATTAAAACAGCACTTACTTTCTGGCCGTTTTAATAGTCCAAAACATAAAACATAAAGATAGCACTCAGCCACAGAATATAGAACAAAAACTGTTCCTTATAAAAACTTTGAAAATTCCCCAAAAATCTATTCTCACGTTGCCATTTTTTCATTACTTGTCCTAAGTTGGATCAATTTTGTTAAATTTGTATCATAGCTCATGTAGTTTTTTTTTTTTTAAAAAAAATATGTTCCTTATAAAAACTTTGAAAATTCCCCAAAAATCTATTGTCACATTGCCAGGGCTCTGCCGTTATTTAGGCAGTAGGCCTGTTTGATCAAGAAAAAATTTGTTTCTAAAATCGATTTGTAATTGGGGTGTTTTTTTGTTTCGATATTTAAAATATTTACAAAACTTTCCAAAAAAATGTTTTGTTATTTACGAAATTTCGTAAATATTTACAAAACATTTTGTAAGTGTGAATGTTGCAGTTGGTCACCTTGATTAGCATTGAATGGCTTTCATTTCTCCCACCCTGGACATTCCATAGATAAACTCCATTTGCCTAGTTTCCAACAGACCTCTGAGGATGCCTGCCATAGATGTGGGCAAAATGTCAGGAGAGAATGCTTCTGGAACATGGTCAACATACAGCCCTGAAAAGAAAACTCACAAGAGCCTGGATGCAGCCTTCAAGATGGTATTGGTCTCCCTGCGCTCCGGGTCCGGCTCCTGCGCCAAGGCCACCCTCCTCCTCGCCTCCTCCTCCTCCTCCTCCTCCTCCTCCTCCTCTCCCAGCTGTGTTGCAGGAGCGCCTCCCCTTACAACGGGCCTCCGCGCGCCATCCAATCGGCTCCGGCTCCTGCGCCCTCCTCCTCCTCCTCCTCCTTCCAGCTGTGTTGCAGGAAGCGCGCGCTGGGCGCAGAAGCCGGAGCCGATTGGATGGCGCGCGCGCGCGGCTCCGGCTCCTGCGCCCTCCTCCTCCTCCTCCTCCTCCCAGCTCAGCTGTGTTGCAGGAAGTGCCAGGAGGGAGGAGGAGGAGGAGGGCGCAGGAGCCGGAGCCGATTGGATGGCGCGCGCGCGCGGCTCCGGCTCCTGCGCCCTCCTCCTCCTCCTCCTCCTCCCAGCTCAGCTGTGTTGCAGGAAGTGCCAGGAGGAGGAGGAGGAGGGCGCAGGAGCCGGAGCCGATTGGATGGCGCGCGCGCGCGGCTCCGGCTCCTGCGCCCTCCTCCTCCTCCTCCTCCTCCCAGCTCAGCTGTGTTGCAGGAAGTGCCAGGAGGAGGAGGAGGAGGAGGAGGGCGCAGGAGCCGGAGCCGATTGGATGGCGCGCGCGCGCGGCTCCGGCTCCTGCGCCCTCCTCCTCCTCCTCCTCCTCCCAGCTCAGCTGTGTTGCAGGAAGTGCCAGGAGGAGGAGGAGGAGGGCGCAGGAGCCGGAGCCGATTGGATGGCGCGCGCGCGCGGCTCCGGCTCCTGCGCCCTCCTCCTCCTCCTCCTCCTCCCAGCTCAGCTGTGTTGCAGGAAGTGCCAGGAGGAGGAGGAGGAGGAGGAGGGCGCAGGAGCCGGAGCCGATTGGATGGCGCGCGCGCGCGGCTCCGGCTCCTGCGCCCTCCTCCTCCTCCTCCTCCTCCCAGCTCAGCTGTGTTGCAGGAAGTGCCGAGGAGGAGGAGGAGGGCGCAGGAGCCGGAGCCGATTGGATGGCGCGCGGAGGCCGGTTGGATGGCGCGCGGAGGCGCGGAGGCCCCGCCCGCCCCATTTACAAAACGGGCGAAAGCTCGTAAATACTTTGGGAGTTGCTGTTTCGATATTTAAAAACCCTTCCGGGTTTAAAAATGTGTTTTGAAATCGCGTCGGATATGGTAAAAATAACGAATTAATAACGAAATAACGAAATAACGAACCAAAACCCACAGGCCTATTAGGCAGAGGTGAATCAAACAAACACCTAGTTTGTATCAAACGGTTTAATTAAAACAGCACTTACTTTCTGGTAAGGGGAATCTTTCAACTTTGGATGTTCGGTAGAGGCATGCAACTTTTTCATTAGTTGTCCTAAGTTGGATCAATTTTGTTAAATTCGTTTCATAGCTCATGTAGGGTTTTTTATATATATATATATATATATATATATATATATATATATATGTTTTTGTGTCAGTAAAAAACACCCATCCAAAAATATGTTGTTTATAAAAACTTTGAAAATTCCCCAAAAAATCAATTGTCACGTTGCCAGGGCTCTGCCATTATTTACACAGAGGTGACTCAAACAAACACCCAGTTTGTATCAAACAGTTTGAACAACAACAACAACAATTTTTATTGATTAGCCAGTTGGCCTTATCAAAATCCGTAGGGATACCAAGGTGCTTGTCTATAAAGCTATTGTCCTCCCAACCCTGCTCTATGCCTGCGAAACGTGGACTGTCTACAGACGTCACATGCAACTCCTGGAATGATTCCATCAGCACTGCCTCCGGAAAATCCTGCAAATATCTTGGGAAGACAAGTGGACAAACATCAGCGTACTGGAAGAAGCAAAGACCACCAGCATTGAAGCCATGGTCCTCTGCCATCAACTCAGCTGGACCGGCAACGTTGTCCGGATGCCTGACCACCGTCTCCCAAAGCAGTTGCTCTACTCTGAACTTAAGAACGGAAAACGGAATGTTGGTGGACAGGAAAAGAGATTTAAAGATGGCCTCAAAGCCAACCTTAAAATCTCTGGCATAGACACTGAGAACTGGGAAGCCCTGGCCCTTGACCGCTCCAGCTGGAGGTCAGCTGTAACCAGCAGTGCTGCAGAATTCGAGGAGGCACGAGTGGAGGGTGAAAGAGAGAAACGTGCCAGGAGGAAGGCGCGTCAAGCCAACCCCGACCGGGACCGCCTTCCACCTGGAAACCAATGCCTTCACTGTGGGAGAAGATGTGGGTCAAGAGTAGGGCTCCACAGCCACCTACAAACCCACAAAAATAGTCATCAAGGAAGACCATCTTACTCGTCCAACGAGGGATCGCCTAAGTAAGTAACTTATCAAAAACAGACAGTGCAAACACAACATACAACATACGTCTGGTCCAATTAAAATAGAATACAAATATACAGGTATTTGTCAACTTAAAACCAATGTAGCTTATCCATAGATATATGCATCAACTATCCTCGTCTCCCCTACACTGCACCCCAATCTGATCTATGTACTCTGATCTCCTTTTAGCAGCTTTAAACAAATAAAGGGCAGAATGGGGTTAAAACCAGCCAACAAAAATGAGGTTTTAGCCGCTGTATCCCAGCTTATTTTATTGCAAATGAAAGGCCATAAATATTTTTTTCCTTTCTCTTTCATATAGATTGCAGTTATGTAAAATATGGTTCAGATTTTCAACTTCAGGGGCTTCACAGATACAGAGTCTTTCTTCATATGGGATATGATTGAATCTGCCGTGTCTCTCCATGGATTCAATTTGTTCAAATCTTGCCCTGGTAAAAGCAGTCTTAGGTGTCTTGGCATCTCAGCTTTTAGGTATGGCGCCCTCTGGAAATTATGTTTAAAGCGCCCTAACCACTTCAGGGATCCCGTGTTTGACAGGGTGGCTCTATCTTTCTGGGCTTCAATATCTAGGACCCTTTGAGTTACAGTCCTTTTTTCAGCACCCCTGTTCTGGCCTAAGGAGGCAATTTGTAATCCGCAGGTGCGGAGGAACCTTGTTAATTGTTCTGACCAGGAAGCTTGGTTTTGGCCACTAGATTGTTCTAAAAAGCACAATTTTGGAAGTCTATCAAACAGTTTAATTAAAACAGCACTTACTTTCTGGCTGTTTTAATGGTCCAAAATACAGGGTACAGCAGCATAACTTCCTTTTTTTAAAACTTAATAAAACCCATTGTATGAATTAAAAAAAATATAATGTAGGCGCATACCTAAAGTTTTGTTTTACGTAGTTTTGAAGATCAAATTAGGTAGGTGATATCCCGCATTCTCCATAAACTGAGTAAACCAATTTTTGGCGTTTGTCATGACTCTTGCCAGCATAGCAGGCATTTTGTTGGCAATTTCTTCCTGGATGTTGGTCTTCAAATCTTGTAGGGTCCTTGGATGATTCACATAAACACGGGATTTCAAAAAACCCCATAGAAAAAAATCACAAGGGGCCAAATTTGGAGAGCGGGCCGGCCACTCCAAATCCCCCCTAACTGAGATGAGGCACTCTGGGAAGTGTTCCCTCAAAATAGCCATCAATGCTCTTGAAGTGTGTGCAGTTGCACCATCTTGTTGGAACCAAATGTCCCCTAAGTCCAACCCATCTAGCCATGGGGAAAAAAATCCTGTAACATGTTTACATACCAGTCCAAATTCACTGTCACTGCGACTTCATTTTCCTCAAAAAACCAGGGACCAATAATTCTAGCTGAGGAAATTGCACACCACACTGTGATTTTACGTGAATGCAAAGGCCTTTGATGCAATTCTTGAGGATTGTTGTCAGCCCAGTAGTGCATGTTTTGTTTATTAATTGTGTAATATGTTAGGTTGTCAACTGTTTTTACACTGTAGCATTGAATTTTTGCTGTTCTTATTGTTGTGAACCGCTGTGAGTCGCCTTCGGGCTGAGAACAGCAGTATATAAGTAAAGTAAATAAATAAATAAATAAATAAATTTGTTGACGGATCCACACAAATGAAAATGGGCTCCATCATTAAAAATAGCGTCCTCAGGAACGACTTCGAGAAGAACCTCACATGCGTTCCTCCGAGAATTGAAGTCACATTCAAAAAGTTCCTGCACAATCATCTTCTTGTAAGGATGAAAATGAAGATCATCATGAAAAATTCTCCTCACAGAACGATTGGAAAGTCCAAGGACAGACACATCCTTGTGCAGAATGCCTTGGTGATGGCAACATTGAAGCTCTCACTGCCTCGATGTTCTTAGGTGATCTAATGGGCCAAGGGACTCCAGTTCTTTGTCTTGTCACACTTGCAGTTTGTCTGAATCTAGTGACCCACGTCACAATTGATATCCGGTCCAGGTCCAATGGGGCTAAATTAAAGCGATTCCAAAAGGCGCGCTGGGTTGCGATCACAGAACATCCGCTCGAAAAGTAGGCTTCAACAGCAAAAGCACGCTCCTCACTGTTCTAACGCATGATGATGACTGAACTGTGTCAGGACAAAAGTTTATACTCCCGCCTCTCGAACGAGACCACAAGCAGTCCGCTACATCTTCAACTGACTGTATGGCGCACATTTTAAAAAAGGAAGTTATGCTGCCACCCCCTGTATAAAACATAAAGATAGCACTCAGCCACAGAATATAAAACAAAACTGATAGCAAATGCTACACCTTAGTCAAAGGGTCCAGTCCAGTGGTCAAACGCCAAGAGTTAAGTGAGCAAAGTCCAGGGATCAAGAGTCTATACCGTAGTCAAAAGCCAGCCCAAAGATTCATGGTTCCAGGGTTCCAAGGGTTCAGGAGACAGGTCAGGATACCGAAAATGCACAAACCTGGGGAAAAACCAACAGCATCTACCACCAAAAGAGGACAAATACTTTTCTCCCAAAGATCAGTCCCAAGGCTAGCTCCTTATATCCAGAAACACCCAGCTCTAACCAATCTCTTGCATGCCTCCACCTTTGATTGCTTTCACCAATGAACTCTTGCTTACAGATTACTCAACCCTTTAGAACTAAGACTCACCAATTGCTAGGTCTACCACACCAACCAACATCAACTGCAGAACATGATACATGACATCTATGGATAAGCGAAATGTTCTGAAACTTGACATGCCAATGGTGGTCAATGTGTTCTACCACCATAGCAAGTTTCACCCCAATCGCTGTACAAAGGAAGGAGAAAAAAGCCCCTGAAGTTTGAGCAATAACTAGAACAGGAAAATAACCCAATTACATTACTCTCATTATAGTAACAAGTTTTTCACTAACGACACTTTAGAAATGTTTTAGAAACTCATGAATTGTGGTGGAGGCTCCTTTGGAAGCTTTTAAACAGAGGCTGGATAGCCATTTGTCAGGGGTGATTTGAATGCAATATTCCTTCTTCTTGGCAGGGGGTTGGACTGGATGGCCCATGAGGTCTCTTCCAACTCTTTGATTCTATGATTCTATTATTTTGTCATGAGTTTTGAATTTTTTTCATCCGTTGCATAGCCTCTTCTGTAATTCTTCTCCGATTTCTTGGACTCAAGTCCAATTATTTTTTTTGGCGTGTCAGGAGCGACTTGAGAAACTGCAAGTTGCTTCTGGCATGAGAGAATTGGCCGTCTGCAAGGATGTTGACCAGGGGATGCCTGGATGTTTCTGATGTTTTACCATCCTTGTGGGAAGCTTCTCTCATGTCCTCGCATGAGGAGCTGAAGTTGATAGAGGGAGCTTATCCAAGCTCTCCCCAGATTCGAACCTGCAACCTGTCGGTCTTCAGTTCTGCCAGCACAGGGGTTTAACCCACTGCACCACAGGGGGCTCCGAAATGATCCTCAGGAAGCCACCTAGTATTTGGGTAATTTTCTATCCCTTCCCACTCATTCTATTTCTTTGCTCACTTAAAAAAATTAAATAAAAGGTTGTTGCATCAACTTGACTTCTTTTATTTCAACTAGAGTTGAATTTAAAGCCTGGTTAGGAAACCTCCAAGTCAGCGAGAGAAATTCCTCCATTTCGAGACACATATAAAAGTCCGATGGGAGTAATAAATTATACAGGGGATTCTCTCAAGGTCTCTTCCTCCAATAAGTTAAAAATATCCATTGCCTCCCTCTCTAGGGAGAGGGTCTGGCTTTATGAAATCCATTAGTGGACCCCCCCCCCCTCCCACCACACCTTTGCCTCCAAATGGGAAAGGAAGACCGGTGTCTGTTAAATAGAGAGGAAGAACATACACACAGAGAGAAAAAATGACTCTGGGGTTCATTAACTTGTTGAGAGCCTTGAGATTCACCAAGCAGCTAGAATTCATTTTGTATTAGCCTTTATTTACATTATTATTATTATTATTATTATTATTATTATTATTATTATTATGTTTTACTCCTTTTATTCTTGTTTATTTTATTCTTGACTAGAAATACAGGACAACGCTGGCTCTTTGACTTAGAAATGGATATGAGTACCAACCCTCAGAGTTGGACACGACTGGACTTAATGTCAGGGGACAACCTTTACCTTTACCTATTCAAATCCAAACCGGGTCTTACACCTATCTCTGCCTGGGTGTTTTGTAAAGATAATTTTGGTTACAAAAGAGGAAAGAACCACTGGAACTTCAACTCAAATATTATTTTGTACGATGAATGGCCCTTAAATTGTCCAAACAGCACAGTTGTCCTTCCCATATAGTTATTCCTACACCAGTACTGTCTATATGTGACTTTCAGTCATTGATATTCATCAATGTCCTAGATCTAAATAAGTACCCCTGTGGCAAGATGTGTTGTTAGTCAGCTTGCGCTCTTATTTATAACTTATTCAGGTTGAGAATCCATACTGAATTCTGGAGATTTTGTAAAATTGATGCAGCATTGATACAAATATATTACTATACTTGAGGCATCAGCAGCCATTCAATTCTGATAGATCATCACAGGATCTCCTGTTTGAGAGATCATGTATATCATAGACATCTGTTTTCCGGAAGAAAGCTTCGTGTAGGAATGTTCATGCAGAACTTCCTATTTTGGATTTCCAGATTTCCCATGTCATATACGATATAATTAAATCTATAAGGAGCCAGCCTTTTCTAAACAAGCTTGTTGTCCAAAAGCATTTATGGTTCCCTGCTCTTCGCCTCTAGTCTTTCAAATGGTTCCAGAATCTACATATGTTTTACACTAGTCAATGCAAGGACAGAGACGTTACGTTGTTCACAAAGTTATTTACATAAGTGAGGACCTCTATTTGTTTGTTTTTAAAAGCTCTGTTACTTTGTTTTTTCTCTGCGTTGTGCGGTCTTGCAAGCAACCTCAAAGTCATAGAATGAAAAACCTATGCAAAAATGAAAAACAAAAAGAAAACCGGAATACAAAGATCTATATTTTATCTCTAGTCATTTCAGTTTTTCGGGAGACTATTTATTTATTTATTTATTTATAAATTTATAATTTATAGTATAAATTATACTATATAGTATAAACAGGGGACTCAGGGTGGATTACAATGTACATATACATGGCAAACATTCAGTGCCATAGACACACAACATATATAGACAGACACAGGGGCAATTTAACATTCCAGCTTTTTCATGAGAGTATTCTGGCCACCAGGGGAGCTGTCCCTTCATCGACCATTTGTGACACTGATGAAGTACTTCCTCATTCTTTTCATGCTTGCTGGAGATTTTTATTGATTTATTTATTTTATTTATTTCGAGCATTTCTCCTGCGCCCTTCTCAACCCCCAAAGGGGGACTCAGGGCGGCTTACAAAAGGCACAATTTGATGCCAGCAATACACATAGTAAGATAAAAAACATAGCAGCACAATTATAAATAGTTAAAACAATCCAATTATACAATAACAACTAATAAAAGCCAATCTAGTGATCAACGTTCGCCAAGTTCAAAATCCGTAAGTTCATTCCTCATTGTCATAATCCTATCCAACTCTAGTCGTCATTGTCCTTTGTCTGTCTGCCAGATTACCCAAAGGCCTGGTCCCATATCCATATTTTTAGTTTCCTTCTGAAAAAGAGGAGGGATGTCGATGACCAAATTTCCCCGGGGAGCGAATTCCACAGGCGAGGGGCCACAACTGAGAAGGCCCTGCTCCTCGTCCCCACTAACCTCACTTGTGATAAAGGTGGGGCCGAGAGCAGGGCCTCCCCAGAGGATCTTAAACTCCGAGGCGGGACATACATTATGGTCTCGTAAATTAGTTAAATTTGCCTACCCGCATAAGCGGTACCTAAATTTCCTACTTGACAGATGCAACTGTCTTTTGGGCTGCAAAGGTTGACAGCAAGCTACACAAATTGATCGGAAGCTCACTCTGACCTGGACTGGCTTCGAACTCATGACCTTTCGGTCAGTAGTGATCTTAATGCAGCTGACTCCCAACAAACTGCACCACAGTCCTGGACATGCCTTGTTCTGGGCTCAATATGCCCTGTCGTTTGGGCAGAAGGCAAAGGCCAGAAGGCCAGAGCTTAAGAAAAAAAGAGGAATAGAAATGAAATGAATAATCATAGAAAATAAATAAAACACTTGTGCTTTTAACTGCGTAAGATAGAGATAAACAACTGGTCTTTTTCACCAAAGCTTCATTTCCATTTGTTTACATGAGTAGAACCTTTATCTTTTCAACAGCTTTAGTGTAATTCTGACTGGCAGAGTTTTTCCATGGTCTTAAACATAGATTTTTCCCAGCCATGATAAGTTGAGGTCCTTCTAACTGGAGATGGGGGACATTGAAATAACCTTAAGCATGAGATTTATGCGTTCTGCCACTGAGATAAGTCCCTTCGGTTAACATCAAGTGAGAGCTTGGAAAAGTTGTATTTGGACGACAGCTCCCTAAATCCTTCATCCATCATGATCCAAAAAGCCTTTCCACAAAGAATGTTCCTCAGCTGGCAAGTATCCACTCTCCTAATGTTAGTTATGATATATATATATTCTGAGGGTGTTTGTTTGTTTCTAGGAGTTTCTCATGGATGTTTTGGGGCAGACTGACCACCTTGATTAACATACAATGACCTGACTGTGCCTGGGGCAAACTTTTGTTGAGAGCAACAGCACAACAACAGAGAGGAAGCAGGCAGGGACATCTAATTACCTCTCAACAAAAGATTGCCCCAGGCCATTGTATGCTAATCAAGGTGGTCAGTTGGAACATTCACACCTAGCTCCAGCAGACAAGAGTCCTTTGTCTCACCCTGGTCATTCCACAAATATATAAACCCTTTTGCCTAGTTCCAACAGATCTCACTACCTCTGAGGATGCTTACCATAGATGCAGGCAAAACATCAGGAGAGAATGCCTCTAGACCATGGCCATATAGCTCGAAAAAACCTACAACAACCCTTTGAGAGTAACTGGGAGAAAGAAGTCAGTAGCATAAGCTTTGCTTGCCTTAAGCCTACTACTCCTTTAGATCCATGGAATACTTCATGTGTATCCAAGAAAGTAAATTTAAGTCTACAAAAGCTTATGCTACCAATTTCTTTTTCTCAGTCTCTCAGTTATTCTACTACTTGTTCTCTCACTGAGTAACTAGACATAAGTCAGTAAAAACTTATGCAACTGACTTCTTTTTCACACTTACTCCCAAAAATGTTCCAAGATCTTGCATACTTTGATATATGATAGAACTTTCTTTATAATGGGCTTCTAAATTATAGAATCTAAAATCAAACCAAAAGAGGATGAACTTGGCAAGTTTAACTTGTACCATACATTGCTGCCATGCTCTTGGCACGCTTTTTCTATGACATCACAGGAGTTCCCACACAGCAGACATGGTTCATTTATTTTGCTCCCAAATTCCAACTACAAACTGGAGTATTTTCTCAATTGCCAAATCAGGATTTAACCTTGGTTTGAAGCACAAGCTAAGCATTTTGTCCCTGCCACTTTCATCCCTGAACAGGACAGCACACCAGCAAAATAAAATGGAGATTCCCTTTGCCTGTTTAACAAACCCTTTTGCTTCCTGAGCTTAATTCATTAATCCTGCCACATCTTATCTGACACACTCAGCAGTTCCATTGATCTGTGCTTTTGTTGAGAAAATAAGATCCAAACATAATGTTAGTTTTGGTCATTCCCACACTTGTTATCCTTGTGGACTTTCATGCTCTGAGGGCAATGGATTAACACTCCAAAATGACAAGAGACGCCTGTCTGTTTTCCATGGATTACTTACTGCAGACATTCGTTCAACA
Organism: Anolis sagrei ordinatus; assembly: GCF_025583915.1. NCBI lineage: Eukaryota > Metazoa > Chordata > Lepidosauria > Squamata > Anolidae > Anolis > Anolis sagrei. Next base: position 108,144,777 of record NW_026847549.1, read on the forward strand.
GAGCAACCCCTTGACACAATGAGATTATTTGGAGAGGTGGCCCAGTGAATTACACTTTTGAATCAGGCATACAATGCAAACAAAACGCCAACAATGACACACAATCAGGACTTTCCCTGGACTAAAGACCCATCAGATTTAGGCTGCAGTGCTAGTATAAGCTTCAAAAATATTTTGTACAGTATTTTCCAGCACCACTGCTCAATAAAGGCAATCAAGATTAATTTTCAAAAGTTTCAAACTATATATAACATTTATAAAGGAATGCTTTCACATTGTATAAAGCATTTGGTACTGTTCCATTTGTGTTAAACATGACTCAGTGTTGACTTGTGTTGAAACTGACACAAGTGTTGAACCTGACTCAGCACATAGAAGATGGCTTTGAAAGGCAGCAGATCACAGGAGCTGTCTTCATAGACCTGTCAGCAGCCTATGATACTGTGAACCACCGCCTCCTCCTGAGAAAAATGTATAATATCACAAAGGACTACCACCTCACCCGCCTCATAGGAAACCTGCTACAAAACAGGAGCTTTTTTGTTGAGTTCCAGGGCCAGAGAAGCAGATGGCGGAAACAGAAGAACGGCCTATCTCAGGGGAGTGTGCTTGCTCCATCCATGTTCAACATCTACACAAATGACCAGCCACTGCCAGAAGGGACAGAGAGCTTCATCTATGCTGATGATCGTGCCATTACTGCTCAAGCAGGGAGCTTTGAGATGGTTGAACAGAAGCTCTCCGAAGCTCTAGGTGCTCTTACTGCCTATTACAGGGAAAACCAGCTGATCCCTAATCCATCTAAAACACAGACATGTGCCTTTCACCTTAAGAACAGACAAGCATCCCGAGCTCTGAGGATTACCTGGGAAGGAATCCCACTGGAGCATTGCAGCACACCCAAATACCTGGGAGTCACTCTGGACCGTGCTCTTACCTACAAGAAGCACTGCCTGAACATCAAGCAAAAAGTGGGTGCTAGAAACAATATCATACAAAAGCTGACTGGCACAACCTGGGGATCACAACCAGACACAGTGAAGACATCTGCCTTTGCGCTGTGCTACTCTGCTGCTGAGTACACATGCCCAGTGTGGAACACACCTCACCACACTAAAACAGTGGATGTGGCTCTTAATGAGACATGCCGCATTATCACGGGGTGTCTGCGCCCTACACCACTGGAGAAATTACACTGCTTAGCCAGTATTGCACCACCTGACATCCGCCGGGAAGTAGCAGCCAATAGTGAAAGGACCAAGGCAGAGACATCTCCAGCTCATCCCCTGTTTGGGTATCAGCCAGCACGTCAATTACTTAAATCTAGAAATAGTTTTCTAAGATCTACAGAGACACTCGCTGGAACACCTCAGCAAGCGAGAGTCCAAAAGTGGCAGGCTCAAACCCAGAACCTCAACCAATGACTGATGCCAAATGAGAGACCCCCCCTGGGCACACAGAAGACTGGGCGACTTGGAAGGCGCTGAACAGACTGCGCTCTGGCACCACGAGATGCAGAGCCAACCTCAAGAAATGGCGCTACAAAGTGGAGTCCACGACATGCGAGTGTGGAGAAGAGCAAACTACAGACCACCTGCTGCAATGCAACCTGAGCCCTGCTACATGCACAATGGAGGACCTTCTTGCGGCAACACCAGAAGCACTCCAAGTGGCCAGATACTGGTCAAAGCACATCTAATCAACTACCAAGCTTGCAAACTCTGTGTCTTTTGTATGTTTGTTTGTTTGTTCTGTCAAAAATGTAATACAACTGTTCGGTTGCCTGACACGATAAATAAATAAATAAATAAATAAATTGCCAAGCTTTCAATGATATCTGGGTTCCCCTGAGTACCCACTGATTTCTAGTATTTTTGGCATTTTACATGTTCTATCGAAGTAATCTATCCTGCAACTCTATAACGTAGCCCAGAGTTGTCATCCTCATATTGTAGATGAGAGGCATGAAGCTGGAGGAACAGAGGCTTGTCTTATCGGGGAAGTCCTAGCTAAAGTTGATTGTGAAATAAGATATCCTGGTTCAGAGGTCAGCTTCTTTCCCACAACACTAACTAAGTGAAGTCCATGGATTTCAAACTTCTAATCCTATGTCATATATTGCCTTCCAAAACTCAAACTGCCTTGCTGGGAACTTTCATTGTACCTATTTGGATGTTCCTCAATATGTGTATGCCACAGAATCTGTCCTACCACTAGTTTGAATGAGGTAACAGCCTCTATCTTCTCAGTTGCTCCTCTCAGTCTGTGAAACTATCTTCCACAGGAGGCTAGCCTGCCTGCAACTGTGTTACAGAAACTATTGTTCATTCAGGGATACATATGAATGATCTGAACAAGTTGGGGATGGGGAGTAAAAAGTTTCTGTGCCTTGCCATCTGGCCAAAAGTTTTAATTTCTTACCCAGAGACAAGTAAAAAGAACTACAGGCAAGCCTCGAATTAGAAGCATCTGACTTACAAATGACTCATAGTTACGAACAAGGGCGAGACAACAGAAAGTGAGAGAAATTTTCCCTTAGAAAGGAAATTTGTTGAGATTAATTTCACAATTCAGCAGCAGATCAGTTGCACAACTTCAGTGCTTTCCAGTAGCTTCTTCCTGCACAGTATTTTCAATCAACTGCTCCCACAGCCTGCAGTCACTCTGGAACCTTTTATAGACACTTGAGCACATGCCCGACCATTGTCAGTTTTACCATTGTCTTTCCCCCAGTCTAGATGATATTACAAACTTACCACAGCATACAGTTATATCTTGTCTTAGCAGACATGTTCTTTTAATCAATTACATATAGCCTTCGACGAACAACATCACAGCACAAGCAGAGAGAATACACTGTACATGACTTCCTTATATACAATTCTATACAATTACACATAGCAATCTCTGATTGGTTCCCAACTCATTAACTTAACTCAGACCCAGGATTACATCATTCACAATCACCTGGACTAGGCCAGAACACATTCCCCAAATAAAGTTCTATATACAGTTAATGCATGACTCAGCATTTCCAATAGAAGCCTATTAGCAGTGCATGACTCAGCTATATTACATTACAATACATTGTAAAACCTGACAAAAATTCACCCCTGAAAAAGTTGTCATGGGGAAAAAGTGCCTCCACTGAAGTTTTAACAACAATCCTTGGTTCCACAACAAGCCATTTTTTTCAAAATCCAATTATCACAGAGAAAGGAAGTGAGGTGAAATCTTCTGAACAGGGGCACAGACAGCAAAACAAATACCACTTCCCTTCCCTATGCTATCCAAAGCGAAAAAATACATATTTTTGGGTGGAGTTACACTTAAAATGTGTCTGTTCCAACTTATATACAAATGGAACTTAAGAGCAAACCTATAGAGTCTCTCTTGTTCATAACTTGGGGACTGCCTGTACAAGCAACTTCACAGTATTTGAATAACCTTATGTGAAAGCTTTCCTTTTCAAAGCAACAACCCTGTTTCAGTTCCAGATCCCATGTTAAGGATCAGAATTGTTTTAAAACTGAATACTCTGAAACTATTTTCACTGGTTTAGCATCTCCTCTGTCAAAGCCTTGGTTTGCAAAAGAGTCCATTGAAGCAAGGTGAGGTGAAATCGCATCTGAGGATTTTGTTCCTCCATAGAACCAAATGAACCTCTTTTTCCTTTCTCTAAATAAATAGCTGTGGATTCGAAGCCAAAGGAGCACAGATAACCTATGTTTAGTTTTCAAACAATTTAGACCACAGGGGGGCAGAAAGTTTCCTTTCTTCGGCCCCACAACACCAAAGTACTTAAGCAGATGCTCTGCTCCAAATTAGGCTACACAAAGGATGGTTGGTTGCCAAACGTTTTCAAACATGCTTTTAAGATAGGTAGGGCAGTGGCTTTAGGAAATAAGTCATCGGGGCAATCATTCCCAATTACTTTCCCACATTTTCTTTGAAGAAAAGATAATCTCCGAGAGATAAGGAATCTGTCAGCTCTTTTAGCACCATGCTATCAACATGAAAAAGGGGAGTTGGAAAGGAAAAAGAAAGGAATCAAGACTCTGCGTAGCCACCAGGGTTTGATTTTGGGTTTTGGTTTGAAGGTTCTGCATCATAAAATGGGCTTAGTTCTGTGTTTTGCTATGTTCAAGGTGTTTAACAAAGGTAACTTAAGTTAGTTAACTAACAAGCCCCTTCTCTGCTAAAACACTGAAATAGCCAATGTACAAAACTTGGTTCAACTTACTAATGAGTTTGGAGCCATCTCCAAGAAAATGTTGATCCTACTTCTTCAGGGAGAGGACTCTGCCTACAGAAGATATCCAGCTGATTGAATGTTTCCTGAAAAGTGTACACAGAACAGGAATGAATGGATGCATTCTATTTTATTTGTATATAACAGCTTATCAATAAAGATGAAAATAGTTTTCCTTAGAATCACATTATGTAGGGATAAGAAGTTTTAACCTTTTCATTCCCAGCTGTGAACACTATTCTCCAGCAGCTATTAGCCCCAGAAGGAAAGTCTCAAGGCGGTTCTAAGCAATCCAGTTCAAAGCCAGATCAAGGATGTAGTGTCCAAAGATGTCCAATGCACACTGTAGTGCAGATCAAGCCAGAAACAACACGTTTAAGAACTCACACAAAAGTCCAGAATAGGTCAGATAATGTGGTTCAATAGGCCAGAGTGTATTTCATGCAAGACTCTAAACTGAAGTGATCTTCAACAAACTTGGATATGTGCAACAGTGAATAAGAAAAAAAAAACCCTTGCTTTTTCAGGCAATTCATTAATATTACAGTTCCTGGGTTCAGTTCTGATCCACACAGTCCATGGATATTGTGGCCATTGCCCTAATCTTAAATTGATTCCTAGGGCGATTGGGTGGGTGCTCCATGGTGGAAACAGTAAAAAAATTAACTCAATTTTAGTGCCTGTGTAGAATTGCCCTCAGTCAGTTCCTATGAGAGCTTTTATTGCTAAGTGAACAGCAGCTTGGAACATGGCAATGTGAAGGACGAGGGGACAAACTTCTTCCATCATCATCATCATCATCATCATCATCATCATCATCTTTAATTACTTATTAATGGCCCTCCATCCGAGATGCTCCAGGTGATTTACATTGCAGAAATTATACAGGATAAAACACATACATATAAATATTAAAATTAATATGGGTCAAATGCACTAGTAAAAAGCCAGGTCTTAAGTGCTAGGATAAAATGCCCTAAATCACGCATGGCTCTCAAATAGGGAGGCAAGGAATTCCATAAGGCAGGGGCAGAAATAGAGAAGGCCCTGTGTCTGGTGTTTTCCAAGTGCACTTCCCTAGGGCCCGGTATATAGAGCAAATCGCGTTGGGACGGTCGTGGCAACCTCCGATGATGGGAGAAGGAGAGACCGTGTCTAAGATACAATGGACCCTGGCCATATAAAGTTTTAAAGGTCAGGACCAGCATCTTATACAAACCACGATACTCAATTGGGAGCCAGTGTAGATGCCGCAGCACTGGTGTTATATGGCATTTCATGGATGTTTTTGTGAGTAACCTGGCTGCAGCATTCTGGACAATGTGGAGCTTTCGGGTCGTAGAAATAGGAAGGCCAACATACAAGGTGTTACAATAGTCTAGCCTAGATGTGACCGTGGCATGGATGACTGTTGCCAGAGCCTCATCCGACAGGTAAGGTGCACTATAGGGAAATTCCCCATATACCAACCTGTAATAAATCTGCAAAATAGGAACAACATATCCAATTTAGTCCAGAATCGCTTTCTCAAACTCCAATGTTTACTGCTCATGCCACAGACAATTCAATTCCCAGGATGGGAGTTCCAGCAAGATTCAGAAAGCCTTTTGACAATACAGCATTCAGTTTATTTTGATACACGCTGATTTCTCCAAGAAACTTTTTTTGGTATGGTCCTTCAACTTGCCTGTCAACGTATGGCAGCTCCATTAATTTCTTATGGTATTATTGGAGGCTTTCATGGCTGGAATCACTGGGTTGTTGTAGATTTTTTGGGCTATATGGCCATGTTCTAGAAGCATTCTCTCCTGACATTTCATCTGCATCTATGGCAGGCATCCTCAGAGGTATTATTTATTTATTTACAACATTTATATGCTGTTCTGAGAGTGCCTTGGACCGCGAGAAGATCCAACCAGTCCATACTTCAGAAAATAAAGCCCGACTGCTCATTGGAGGGAAGGATAGTAGAGGCCAAGATGAAGTACTTTGGACACATCATGAGAAGAAAGGAAAGCTTAGAGAAGACAATGATGCTAGGGAAAATGGAAGGAAAAAGAAAGAAGGGCCGACCAAGGGCAAGATGGATGGATGGCATCCTTGAAGTGACTGGATAGACCTTGAAGGAGCTGGGGGTGGTGACAGCTGACAGGGAGCTCTGGCGTGGGCTGGTCTATGAGGTCATGAAGAGTTGGAAACGATATGCTGCCCTTCTCACCCCAAAGGGGACTCAGAGTGGCTTACAAGGTATAGCCTGAAAAACCTACAACAACCCAATTTCTTATGGTTTTCTTAAGCAAGAAATACACAAAGTTGCTTTTGCAAGTGCCTTCTTTTAAGACATAGATTTTTCAAAATACTGAGACTAATGATATTACCCATGCCACACACTCATTAAAAATCTCTGAAATGAGTGAGGCATGCTGGAAACAGGTTGTACACCAAATGCACAGGAGAATTGCAGCACCACATCTGCTATTATCATTCCTGTTTCTATGGCTCCCCCCCCCCCCCAAAAAAAACCACACACACACATACACACATTTTTTTTTACCTCTGAGTGGTTCATTAGTATGTAACAAAAACAGTACTACACGATTATAATAACAGGTTGTCACGATTGTGGCTATCTGCTCCAGTCACTTGCCTTCCCAGGCTACTCTGTGTGTATGAGTGAGTGAGTGTGTGTATGTACGTGCCCATAAGGTTGCTTTTTTAATGAGGTCTTTTCTGATTTAGAAAGTTAGAAAACAAGATTCTGCTTAATAGTGTATGTGTGGGTGTTTGTTTACAACATTTTGCTGAAAATAAAAAAGAGATCATACAAAAAAGTAGGAGCTAAATAGTTGGTACATGTTGCTTTGAGGCCAAAAAAGAAAAGGAAAGGAATTTAATCATGACAGAGCCATTCAGTGAAAGGGAGGAATGGTACATGAACTATGACTGTTCTAGGAAACTCAAAGCAAACTTTTAATAATTTGATGTTTTCTTGTACACTGGCAGAGCAAACAGGGTGATTAAAAAGAAACAAGCTCAGCTATAGAATTAAATACGAAGACACTCTTTCTGCCTCTGCCTTTCTCAGTAAACAGCATCCAGATTTGAGAAAACTTAAAGAAATTCTTCATCACTACTGGATGGGCTTTGCAGCAAGTTCTTTGCACCACTATAGGTCATGATACTGGAGACAGATAGTTTATTTGTCGTGTCAGAGCAACCTGTCCATTATATTACATTTCTAACAGAACAAAGCAAACAAACAGACAAATACAAAACTTGTGAGTTTGGTAGTTGGTTAAATGTCCTTTGACCAGTATCTGGCCACTAGGAGTGTTTCCGGTGTTGCTGCAAGAAGGTCCTCCATTGTGCATGTAGCAGGGCTCAGGTTGCATTGCAGCAGGTGGTCAATGGTTTGCTCTTCTCCACATTCACATGTCATGGATTCCACTTTGTAGCCCCATTTCTCAAGGTTGGCTCTGCATCTCGTGGTGCCAGAGCGTAGTCTGTTCAGTGCCTTCCAAGTCGCCCAATCTTCTGTGTGCCCAGGAGGGAGTCTCTCATTTGGTATCAGCCATTGGTTGAGGTGCTGGGTTTGAGCCTGCCACTTTTGGACTCTCGCTTGCTGAGATGTTCCAGCGAGTGTCTCTGTAGATCTTAGAAAACTATTTCTAGATTTAAGTCGTTGACGTGCTGGCTGATACCCAAACATGAGACATGAGAGAAGCCTCCTCGCAGGATTGCAAGACATCCGGGCGTCCCCTGGGTAACGTCTTCGTAGACGGCTGATTCTCTCGCCACAGAAGCAAGCAAGCGAGACAGATAGTGACAAAAGGACACAAGTTATTTTTCACAGGAAGGCTAAAGAAAAAGAGACGTGGATGCCAAATCAGTTAAAAAAACAACCTTCATACCAGGTTTATTAAATTTATTTCAAATTTATCAATGTTTAAGGTTTTGCTAATTGGGAAAAAGTGGTAATAACTAGGCATGGTTAGGTACCGTCGGAATCATAGTAATTTGGAATAAATTTGGAAAAATTACCTTTTTGAAGCAATTTTGAACTATTTTAGGAAACCGGAAGTCCCTTTGCCCTTCTGAAGCTAATCTCGCTATTTTTCTCCTGACTCAGGAAGTGAGTCGGAAATGATTCAGCTTTTACCCTCGCTTCTGGTTCCTGGCCTCGGCTCAAGCAAGAGAAGCCAGTTATGAACCAGAGAAGGATGAATTTCCTCCGTTTGCTTTTCCCGCATCTGGCTCAAGCCAGAGAAGCCAGTTTTAAACCAGATAAGCCAGTTATAAACCAGAGAAGGATGAATTTCCTCCGCTTGCTTTTCCCGCATCTGGCTCAAGCCAGAGAAGCCAGTTTTAAACCAGAGAAGGAAGGAATTTCATCCTCTTGTTTTTCCCTGCTCCTGGAGTAAAACAACTACTTTCAAAGTAAAGACCACCCAATAAAACGTGAAACAACACTTTCAAACCATTAATGAAGTATCGGAAGTTTTGAAAAATTTTGAACATTTTTTTCTGTGAAAATCGGAATTGACTTTAGAATCAAACCACCAGCACCCCCTACATCCAAAATGTGTTTTCAACAAATTTTTTGGGATCAAACAAGCCTAGTAATAACACTATCATTGACAATCCTATCCCATATATGATTTCTCAGGCCCCTTCTATATTGACCTATATCCCAAGATCTGAACCCAGATTATCTACTTTAAATTGGATTATATGAGTCTCCACTGCCAGATAATCTGGGATAAGATAACCTGGGATCAGATCCTGGGATATAAGGGTGGTGTGGAAGGTACCTCAGATAAGTCCTGCTACGTTCAGTTAGGTTAGATCTTTTTTTTGAGAAAGAAGGGGTAGAATTACAGTTTAAAACTCCCCTCTTTTATTCATATATTTGAAATTCATTTGTTGGTTGAAAAAGTGTGAACATGAGCATATATCCACCTCCTCTACCTATGCCTCCCAGAGCTTACTGGCAAGGGAAATAGTTCATACTCAGATGAATGGAGTTGCAGAAATATCTGCAATAAAAAAATACTGGAAAGGTCATGTTCCTGCCAAATTTTTGGCTTTGTTGAGCATGTAACTATGTTTGGACAAATGAGGCTCAACACAAAGAAGAGAACTAGGTTGGGAGAAATAGCCAAGGTACAAAGATATCTTTAAAAAGAATAACAACTGATTTTCCATGAAGACATTGGAAGAGATAAGAACAACATATGGAGAGATATCATGGTTCCAATATAGGCAGCTCATTGAAGCCTACAATAAAGATAAAAAACTAGGTTTTGATAAAGGGACAAGATCATGATTGGAGAAAAAAAGGGGATTACTAAACTCTATAAAATCTGCCGTTATTCTTTTTAAAGATATCTTTGTACCTTGGCTATTTCTCCCAACCTAGTTTTCTGCTGCCCAGGAGACTAGGACTAGGACACAGAACAATGGCTTCAAACTAAAGGAACTGAGATTCCACCTGAACATTAGGAAATGATTCAGCTTTTCCCTTCGCTTCTGGTTCCTGGCCTCGGCTCAAGCAAGAGAAGCCAGTTATGAACCAGAGAAGGATGAATTTCCTCCGTTTGATTTCCCATTTCTGGCTCAAGCCAGAGAAGCCAGTTTTAAAACCAGATAAGCCAGTTATAAAGCAGAGAAGGATGAATTTCCTCCATTTGCTTTTCCCGCATCTGGCTCAAGCCAAAGAAGCCAGTTTTAAACCAGAGAAGGAAAGTATTTCCTCCTCTTGCTTTTAAGATCTTCCGGGGGGGCCCTGCTCTCAGTCCCACCACCCTCACAATCACGGTTGGTGGGGACGAGAGACAGGACCTTCTCGATGGTGGCTCCCCAGCTTTGGAACTCCCTCCCACTAGAGGGCAGATCTGCCCCCTCCCTCCTGACATTCAGGAAATTGCTAAAAACCTGGCTCTGGAAGGCAGCATTCGAGGACTGAACCTAGAACCTTTCCCTGTGATGAATTATGATGAACTAACAGGAGCGGGACGCAGGGAGCATACAAAACCCTTGCTGTACCAGCTCCACTGGCTGCCGATTTGCTACCGGGCTCAATTCAAGGTGCTGGCGTTGGCCTATAAAGCCCTAAACGGTTCCGGCCCACGATACCTGTCCAACCGCATCTCGACCTACGAGCCCACCAGGACTTTGAGATCTTCCGGGGAGGCCCTGCTCTCGATCTTGCCTGCTTCACAGGCACGGCTGGTGGGGACGAGAGATAGGGCCTTCTCGGTGGTGGCTCCTCGGCTGTGGAACACCCTTCCCGTGGACATCAGACTGGCTCCTTCCCTGATGATATTCCGCAGGAAATTAAAGACTTGGTTGTTCAAGAAGGCGTTCGAACAAGAAGTGCAATGATTGGTAATGACTATAGGATTGGAACTATGGAAATGATACTGGATTGTGGTTTGGATGATGAGACAACGCGGAATGGCTTTCGTAGTAATGATGATGTTTTTGATGATGATGTTTTTGTTTAATGCTGGATGTGGATTTTATATTATGTCTTGAATTTTTGAATTTTGTTCTTCTATGTTGTACACTGCTGTGAGTCGCCCCCGGGCTGAGAACAGCGGTATATAAGCAAAGTAAAAAATAAATAAAAAAAACCTGTGACTACGAGCATGACTATGACCAGGACTGCATTGACGATTTGGCTTAGGATGATGTTTTTATTGTACTGTATTGTACTATTTTAATATGTAATAATTTCTACTTGTTGTCTTTTATAAGACTGTATTTTATATATGCTGTAAACCGACCTGAGTCCCTTGTCGAGGTTGAGAAGGCCGGTATAGAAAACCTCTAAATAAATAAATAAGAACTTTAACTGTGAGAGCTGTTCAGCAGTGGAACTCTCTGTCCTGAAGTGCGGTGGAGGCTCCTTCTTTGCAGGCTTTTAAACAGAGGCTGGATGGTCATCTGTCGGGGGTGCTTAGAATGCAATTTTCCTGCTTCTTGTCAGGGGGTTGGACTGGATGGCCCTTGAGGTCTCTTCCAACTCAGTGACTCTATGATTCTTTGATATTTGCACATCACCCTGCTTTTTCAGGGGACAAAGATATCAGCACAGCTGCTGTGATCCATCAAGTAATACTACTATGACTCAGGGGAAAGGGGGGTATTTTTATATCTTCTGGAATGCCTAGGGAATATGCTGACTGTTGTGATTAGAAGACCATTATTCAATTTGATCAGTGCTAGCAAATTCTAGCAGTGCAGTGTGTTGGAATTCCTTCCCTAAGGCACGTTTCGACAATTTATAGAATGACCTTCATTAAGGGAATTGCAGAGCATACTTATTGAGTACTCAACTGGGAGTTTAGAAATGCTACTTGGAGACTATCTGAGACATCTTTATTCTTTATGTGTGTGTGTGTGAATGTTACACACACACATGTATGGATATTTATATTCACAGAAATGGAGAAGAACTTTAGATTTCTACGTCTAAGGATATTGAGTGAAGTCTTAAGAAACAGTCATTGATAAGACCACATTAGATGTGAACCCCAATGAGAATGTTAGCAACTGCTGCAATGACTTGACACGTTTTTTCTGCCAATCTGGTCATTGAAATATATATTTACAAACAAATTTGAGTTGCTTCCTTGCCTGGTTTATCCAAACTTTGAGGTTATTACAGTAGTCCATGCTCTGGTTACCACTGCAACACGCTCTATGTGGGGTTGCCTTTGAAGACTGTCTGGAAGCTTCAAATGGTCCAATGGACGGCAGCCAGATTGTTAACAGGAGTGGTGCTCAGGGAACATACAACTCCTCTGTTGCGCCAGCTCTACTGGCTGCCAGTTTGCTACTGGGCACAATTCAAAATGCTGCCTTTAGCCTATAAAGCCCTAAATGGGTCTGGCCCAATCTACCTGTCCGAATGCATCTTCCCTTATGAACCATCTTGGACCTTAAGATCATAAGGGGAGGCCCTGCTCTCGATCCTGCCTTCATCACAAGTATGTCTGGCGGGGACGAGAGACAGGGCCTTCTCAGTGGTGGCCCCTCAGCTATGGAATGCCCTCCCTAGGGATATCAGATCAGCTTCCTCTCTCTTAATGTTTTGGAGGAAAGTTGTTTGAGCAAGCATTTACAAATGCAGAGTAACTGACATAGGAAATAGAATGACTAGACGATAGAATTGGACAGTGTGTTTTTTTTAACAAGGAGATGCTAACTGATGTTGGTTTTGATTGCTTCTGTTGTGGTTTTATATTGTTTTAATGTTTTAATTTGAATTATGCTATTATGTGTGCTGATTTATTGTAAACTGCCTTGAGTCGCCGACAGGCTGAGAAAGGTGGTATACAAATACAATAAATAAATAAATAAATAAATAAATAAATAAATAAATAAATAACTCTTTACTGACACCTGACCCTTATCTGATCTCTTTTTTTGATAGAGTTACAAGCTGGGTAGATGCGGGGAATTCCGTGGATGTAGCGTACCTGGATTTCAGTAAGGCCTTCTACAAGGTCCCCCATGACCTTCTGGCAAACAAACTAGTCCAATGTGGGCTAGGCAAAACTACGGTGAAGTGGATCTGTAATTGGTTAAATGGATGAACCCAGAGGGTGCTCACCAATGCTTTCTCTGCATCCTGGAAAGAAGTGACGAGCGGAGTGCCGCAGGGTTCCGTCCTGGGCCCGGTCCTGTTCAACATCTTTATTAATGACTTAGATGAAGAGCTAGAAGGCAGGATCATCAAGTTTGCAGATGACACCAAATTGGGAGGGATAGCCAATACTCCAGAGGACAGGAGCAGTATTCAAAACGATCTTGACAGATTAGAGAGATGGGCCAAAACTAACAAAATGAAGTTCAACAGTGACAAATGCAAGATACTCCACTGCAAAGATACAGAATGGGGGATGCCTGGCTTGAGAGCAGTAAGTGAGAAAAAGATCTTGGAGTCCTCGTGGACAACAAGTTAAACATGAGCCAACAATGTGATGTGGCAGCAAAAAAAGCCAATGGGATTTTGGCCTGCATCAATAGGAGCATAGTGTCTAGATCTAGGGAAGTCATGCTACCCCTCTATTCCGCTTTGGTTAGACCACACCTGGAATATTGTGTCCCATTCTGGGCACCATAATTCAAGAGAGATATTGACAAGCTGGAATGTGTCCAGAGGAGGGCGACCAAAATGATCAAGGGTCTGGAGAAGAAGCCCTATGAGGAGCGGCTTAAGGAGCTGGGCATGTTTAGCCTGAAGAAGAGAAGGCTGAGAGGAGATATGATAGCCATGTATAAATATGTGAGAGGAAGCCACAGGGAGGAGGGAGCAAGCTTGTTTTCTGCTTCCTTGGAGACTAGGACACGGAACAAATGACTACAAGAGAGGAGATTCCATCTGAACATGAGGAAGAACTTCCTTACTGTGAGAGCCGTTCAGCAGTGGAACTCTCTGCCCCGGAGTGTGGTGGAGGTTCCTTCTTTGGAAGCTTTTAAACAGAGGCTGGATGGCCATCTGTCAGGGGTGATTTGAATGCAACATTCCTGCTTCTTGGCAGGGGGTTGGACTGGATGGCCCATGAGGTCTCTTCCAACTCTTTGCTTCTATGATTCGGTGATTCTATGCTCTCTTTCATAATGCAAGGAGATGTCGCCTATGAAATCATAAAGGTCCATCGCTTTATCTCATGTTTTGACCCACACATTTCAGGGAATATGATACTGTTGACCTGCTAATCATAGATATTGTGTGACATTTTTAGTGCACTCCATTCACAATCTGGTATCATATTTAAAATGATCTAAGAGCATATTATGACACACGACCACCAATATGGATACCTCAAGATATGGTAGAGTAGTGTTTCTTAAACTCTGGTCTTCTGGTTGTTTTGAACTTCAGCTCCCAGGGTCCCTGATCGTTGCCCGAGGTAACTGTGGCTTCTGAAAATCCAAAACACTTGGAAGACTAGAGTTTGGCAATTACTGTGCTAGACTAATATAGCCAACGTCCCCATCCACTCTGAATAATATTAGAAATTAGGCCTGGGCGGTTTCGTTCGTTAATTTTGTAATTCGTTAAATATTCGTTATTTTTAGCAATTACAAAACGATTACAAAACATATTTTCAAACCCGGAAGTGTTTTTAAATATCGAAACGGCATCCTCCATCTTTTTTACGGGCTTCCGCCCGTTTCGGAAATGACGTTTTAGGGATGGAGGATGCTGGGTGCGCTGGGAGCCAATCCTGCGCTCCCAAGCACCGTGGCTGATTGTGATTGGGCGGGCTGCCCTTTAAAAGCGGCTCCGCGTGGCCGCATTGCTCATTGCTGGGGAAGGCGAGGAGACGGGAGGTTCAGGAGGGAGGCTTGGCTTGCATTCATTCATTGCTTGCATTCATTCATTCCCTGGGCTGGGAGCAGCGGGGAGGCTTTGCCGTTCGCTCCACAACAGGGCAAGCATTTTTAAATATTTCTGAAAAATATCTTTCTTTTATTCTTAAAAAAATTCAAAAAATATTCTAAAAAAAGAAAAGACCCTTGTGTGTCTGTGTGTGTGAGTTTGTCCCTGTCCTGTGGCTGTGTTCGCTCCACAACAGGGCAAGCATTGTTAATTTTCCATTTTTAAATATTTCTGAAAAATATCTTTCTTTTATTCTTCAAAAAATTCAAAAAATATTCTAAAAAAAGAAAAGACTCTTGTGTGCCTGTGTGTGTGAGTTTGTCCCTGTCCTGTGGCTGTGTTCGCTCCACAACAGGGCAAGCATTGTTAATTTTCCATTTTTAAATATTTCTGAAAAATATCTTTCTTTTATTCTTCAAAAAATTCAAAAAATATTCTAAAAAAAGAAAAGACCCTTGTGTGCCTGTGTGTGTGAGTTTGTCCCTGTCCTGTGGCTGTGTTCGCTCCACAACAGGGCAAGCATTGTTAATTTTCCATTTTTAAATATTTCTGAAAAATATCTTTCTTTTATTCTTCAAAAAATTCAAAAAATATTCTAAAAAAAGAAAAGACCCTTGTGTGCCTGTGTGTGTGAGTTTGTCCCTGTCCTGTGGCTGTGTTCGCTCCACAACAGGGCAAGCATTGTTAATTTTCCATTTTTAAATATTTCAAAAAATATTTATAAATAAATATTTCAAAAAAATTCAAAAAATATTCTAAAAACGAAATTAACGAAATTTCGTAAATACTGAACTTTTTCAAAGGAAAATTTTGTAATTATTTTAAATATCGAAACGCAAAAACCCCCCAAATACAAATCGATTTTAGAAACAAATTTTTGCGTTGTTACCCAGGCCTATTAGAAATGGTTTATGACAATTATAACCCAATATCTCCAGAAGGCACCTGACTGGAAAAGGCTGCACTTTGAGAACATTCTTTAAAAATCTTCATATTCTTTACACATATTTACACAAATCACTCTTTTTAAGTATCCATACTTTATAGGCAGCCTCTTAACTCCATTATGTTTTCTGCATATAAAATTATTTTGAATATTTTTTTACCTTTCCTCTTCCTGCCATTAAAAACATACCCATCCTTCAGTTACTGTATATCAATTATTGAGTTTCAGAAAGCATTCTGTATTTTTTCCTTTAAATCACAACTACCTCTCAATGTTTTTTAAAGTATTTATCTCCACCTTCTAGTGAAATGGAACAAGAATATATTCACGAGAGACAAAACTTCCATTGTTTATACTCATCAGTGCAGACTAGGTAATGAGGAGGAAAAAAATGAAGCATCTGATGAATACAGATGAAGACAGATGAGTGGTGGGCAGAGAAGATTTAAAAACTTTAGTCACCTTGAAGCAATCTTATTTCATTTTTATGTGAATATATGGAAACTAGTTGAAACAAAATTGGATCCTTGGTTCATAAAGCACAGTAATGGATATTTTCAGTAGTAGGTTGCATCTATCTGAATGCTGAGACAATCCTGCTATTTCATATCCTTGAAATGAAGATGGCGGGAATTTAGGGAATATATTGAAGGTCTCAATTCTATACTATAATTTATATCATCTGTTTGCTATGCTATACAAAAGCATGAATTTGAATTTGAAATGTCACTCTTGATAAAATACATAATAGAACCAAAATGAATATCACTGTTAAAGGATTTGGAACCAATTCATCACTTATTTTGGTAACTCCTGAGCAAATGATTCAGATTTATGTGTTTTTGTTTGCTTGTTGAATAATGCATATTTGTAAACAATTTTTGACCAAATTTACTGTTTATACTTAGAGTGACATCTCAGGCATTTTCATTCAAGTTTGGGTCTGGAAAGCATATTTTGGTTTGCTTTATAAAGGAAAGTCACTGCCTACACGGAATATCATGTGGAAGAAATTTTAGGAGCTAAAGGGTTGCCTTAGGGTTCCCCTAAACCAGGAATGACTTGAAGGCACATAACAACATCAAGAAAATAAAGGAACTAGATGCAGAAGTCAATGCACAATTATTTGAATTGCACATGCAGATTCATATCAAGACTTACTCACTTAGGCGATCCCTCGTTTTCTGAGGAGGATTGTCTTCCAGTATTCTTGTGGGTCCGTATGTGGCTGTGGAGCCCTATTCTTGCTCTGCATCTTTTTCTGCAGTGAGGGCATTGGTTTCCAGGTGGAAGGCGATCTCAGTCAGGGTTGGCTTGACGCGCCTTCCTCTTGGCACGCTTCTCCCTTTCGCCCTCCACTCGTGCCTCTTCAAATTCTGCAGCACTGCTGGTCACTACTGACCTCCAGCTGGAGCGGTCAAGGGCCAGGGCTTCCCAGTTCTCAGTGTGTATGCCAGAGTTTTTAAGGTTGGCTTTGAGCCCATCTTTAAATTTCTTTTCCTGCCCACCAACATTCTGTTTTCCATTCTTGAGTTCATAGTAGAGCAACTGCTTTGGGAGATGGTGGTCGGGCATCTGGACAACGTGGCCGGTCCAGCAGAGTTGTTGGCCGAGGACCATCGCTTCAGTGCTGGTGGTCTTTGCTTCTTCCGGCATGCTGATGTTTGTCTGCCTGTCTTCCCAAGAGATTTGCAGGATTTTCCGGAGGCAGCGCTGATGGAATTGTTCCAGGAGTTGCATGTGACGTCTGTAGACAGTCCATAACAAGAGCATCCCATTCAGAGCAGGGATATTCTCTGGGTTTGTTTTTTTCATGAGAAACTGCAAGTTGCTTCTGGTGTGAGAGAATTGGCCATCTGCAAGGACATTGCCCAGGGGATGCCAGAATGTTTTGATGTTTTACCATTGTTTGTGGGAGCCAGAGCTGACAGAGGGAGCTCATTTGCACTCTCTCCAGATTCGAACCTGCTACCTGTTGGTCTCTAATCCTTCCGGCACAAGAGTTTAACCCACTGCACCACCAGGGGCTCCACTGGGGGGTTATTCAGCATCATTAATTGAAAAGAATGAATTTCCACAGGTTTTGCTTGCCATACAAACTTCACCGGTTGAAGTTCCCTCTTCTTCATATCTCTGTTCCTTATTTCATCTGGCAACCCTACGGCTGACTTCATGTTAACAGCTTCTGGCTCTAATCATATCCTCCACCCAATCTCTTTGAATTTATTGAGCTCTTAGATTTGAGGATTGCCCCATGCAATTTAAGTATTTTCTCTGAATTTCTTACAATCTGCTGTTCTTCCTCTTTGTGTGACAATGCTCCCCTTTGTGGCTTCACACTGTGCTGCTGTCACCTACAAGGTCTCTTTAAAGAAATTGATACATGTGATTACTATTACCACCTTAATTTCACTCCAGCAGTTCCTTTGAACTACCAGTAAGGAATTGTTAACCCTTTATTTCACTCCTCTTGGAATCACTTCCTAAAAGGGCTTGTTCAGAGAGGAAAGGGGGACGGAGCTGCAAAGCTGCTTAGCTTTCTGCTCAATACTAAACAGAATTTTTCTCTAGGTTCAATCTCTATCACCAATTTGGCTGAAGTAAGTAGTCATTTGGAACTGCCAGTGGCGCAGTGGGTTAAAGCGCTGAGCTGCTGAGTTTGTTGACCGAAAGGTCACAGGTTCGAATCCGGGGAGCGGAGAAAACTCAACAACAAATTTTGGCACTTGACCATAAGACTACTGGTTAGAAACCAAGAAATTTTGCTGAAACCAACTTGTTTCATTTTGATCCCTAAATTTAAGTATTCCAGAAGGTGATCTTTGCAGAAGACTTCCAGATTTGTATGAGTGACAATATAATCCACAATGATGCCGGTGTCTTTTCCATATTTCTTGCCTGGAGTTAACACACATGACATTGGGAAAGTTTTCACACATAAAACTCCAAATTTATCATTCTGCAATATTATTTAAAGACTTCCCTAAGTAAAAATATCTCAGAAGGATGCATAGTTCTAATACAGAATTAGTATTACCAGCCCTGCCTGTGAAATTGTGCCATATGACAATAAACCACTATAAATGTATGGGTCACCATTACTGGAAATATGGAATAAATTAGAGAGAGAAATGAAAGTTATTGTTATGGCTTAAAGAGTATTATAAAATAATGGCCCGGGGAGAAATTCCAAAGCCTACAAGCAGCCTCGAGGCCAAACGATTGGCTGGCAAGTTATAACACTCTAGTGACAAATGAATCCACATTAAATGTCAGAATCTCTTTTTTGTGTAATTCCTTTTGTGACTGGAATCTCCCTTTCACTATCTGGTATTAGTGATTCCCCATCCAATCTGATCCTAGTTCCAAAACTAAATGGAGGAAAAAGAAAATCCAACTTGGTAGAATTCTGAAGAGTAATCTGACTCTCTATAGCAGTTAATGTTTTCAGTTTCCTCCTCTTTTTCTCCCCTGCCCTCCACAAAAGAAGCAGCATAAAAAGACAGTGGTACATGTAATCTTTTCTCCTTCCCTTGCATTGCTCAGAGTGAGTCAGAGTAAGAAGTAACAGCCAGAAACTTGATTACATTACACTGAAAATTAGTGAATTATTTCCCTGGACATTATCACAGGTTCAAACAGTGCTGGGAGACTTCAACATCCATGCTGAGACTGTCATCAGGAATGGCTCAGGACTTCATGGACTCCATGACAATCATGAGTCTGTTCCAAGTGGTGTCTGGTCCTACTCATACTGCTGTGCACACTGGTGCTATTGTTTTCTATTTTGGATGGGATGATAGTTATTGCAGGGTAGTTATTGCACTCTCCACTGTTTCATTATCATTACTTGATCAGGTTTAGACTTTTTGTTGTTCATTCATTCAGTCGCTTCTGACTCTTCATGACCTCAAAGACCATCCAACGCCAGAGTGCCCTGTTGGCCATCACCTTCCCCAGCTCCTTCAGAGTCAAGCCAGTCATTTCAAGGATACCATTTCAAGGATACCATTATTATTATTATTATTATTATTATTATTATTATTATTATTATTATTATTATTGAGGATTCTACCACATTTCTGTACGAAGAAAGAACTGCATGTGTTTCAGGGTGTTTTTTTGGGGAAGGGGGAGGGAACAAAAATCAAAACAGCACAGAGTTGTAGGTTTTTTTGGGCTATATGGCCATGATCTAGAGGCATTCTCTCCTGACGTTTCACCTGCATCTATGGCAAGCACTACCTCTGAGGATGCTTGCCATGGATGCAGGCGAAACGTCAGGAGAGAATGCCTCTAGACCATGGCCATATAGCCCGAAAAAACCTACAACAACCCAGTGATTCCGGCCATGAAAACCTTTGACAATAAATCAAAACAGCAGTTTTCAAGGATATTGTCCCAATGAGGTGGAACATGGCAAAATAATCCATTCTTGCCTAAGAGAATGCATTTTACAAAGGTTTGCATCCCTGCTTGACACTGCTTAATACACTTCAAAATAATCTTTAGAAATGCTTCTTTTTGGTGTAATAACTTTAATTGTGTTTTCAGTGAAAGTGATATTATTACATTTATTAGCCAATAGAAAATAGTGGTGTTACATTCCAGGGCCAATGCAAATACAAGTAAAGTGTGTGAGAGAGAAAATAAAAGAGAAAATTTTAATGCATTCAAAATGTCTCTGTAATTGCCATATTTTTCTGATGTTGGTTTGATCTCTGGAAACTGAGATCTACTTTGTTCATTTTTTTAAAAGTCAGTTTCAGACAGTTATTTCACCTTTTTTCTGATTACACATTTCAAGAATTGCAAATGGGTTTATTCCCCAAAGTCCCATTTTCTTTTAAAGGCAGAAGGAAAATCACAGAGAAATATGCTCATTCTGATGAAAATGTTCAGAGCCTGCTGTAATCAACTGGTGGAAGAACTACTTCATCAAAATCAAAGATGTTGCCACATTTATAGCTATACTTTTGTTAAGCTGCCTCACAATGAAGATTCCTAATGTTAACAATTGCCTGACTTTGGTTAAGTTCCTCTGCAACCAAACCTGTCATCCAAAAGAGGTATTGCCAATGTAAGAAGCAACTCTTATCTTTTATTTTTGTGGAAATCAAGTATTAATTTCAAAGTCACAAAATGGGGGAAATGGAAAAACTCTGTGCACTTTTCATACCCTGTCTGAGAACAAAATGAGCAGACAGCTTTGGGAAATAACTGGTTTCATTGTGGGACAATTATAGGTCAGCTGCATTACAGTTTCAGGACATATGTACCAGTTTGACTAGATAATGAACAAGACAGAAATATGGAAATTGATGTCTATCACTGACATTGTTTCTAAAGTCCGTCATTTAAAAAAGAAGATCCAAGGAGGTTACATTTTAAAAATAATTAATTATAATTACAGGTAACCAGAAAACATGAAAAGGCAATGTCAGCCCAGTTGGATGCACAGGTTGATCCTACTGTCAATGGATATGACATCACATTCTGGCACTTGGAAAAAGTCCCAATATCCAATACACACATTCACAGAAATTAAAGTCTTTCAGTTCCAAGAGGTTTCAAGAAATCTTAGTCCCTTGAAGAAACAGAAGCAAACTTGAAACAATCAATCCAAAGGCAGGAACTTGAATCCAAGGCAAAAAGCATACAGGAATCTCATCATGAACATGAAGGCATGAATACAAGGCACAAAGCAGGAGACATGTTTGTACATGAAAACCAAACGTTGGATTCACTAAAGACTATAGAGTCACAGGCCCTATATTTATTCACAAAGCCATGGCAAAAGCATTCTGTTTCCCTTGGGAAACCTCTCTCTGACCCCTCTTCTCTCTCAATCTTTTGGAATGCCTCCTCCCTAATTCCAGGTGACGATGTTGATAAATCTGACTTCTTCAGTCAAAACCTGACTTCCTCGGTTTGCTAATTAGTGCATTCCTTTCACTATCTAGCCTTGACTGTTCAACATTTCCCTCTGTCTCCTTGTCTGCCTGCACCGAAGCATCTTTGGCCTGCTGGCCAGCTAGCCTAGAATCCTCAGTTTCACTCTGGCTAACAGTACTCTCTTGACCATCATCTCCATTCACAAACTCCTGAGAGTCAGCAGAAATCTGATCTTTTAACTCAATCATTGAAACTTCTGCTGTCTCAGACATAGAATCCTTTGCAGAACCTTGATCATTATCCTCAGAAGCCTGAGGCAAAGAGACAATTACAGGCTGAACCCCTACAGGGCCCTATATTCTTCCCCTTATGTATCTTCAAATGCCCTCCTCCCTTGGAGTCACTCCCCTCTTTCCTACACAATTACACAAAGAGTTTCTCTATTTCACTTCTTCTCCATTGACACCCCCTTTTTACTTTAATCAACAAATATGGAAAAAAAAACCACTTTTCCTTCAGTTTTATTCTCCGGGTATTCTCCCTCTCCCTGGTATATAGTTGACTGCTCCTCTGGCTGCTAAAATAACTTTTAACACGAGCAATGGCCACTTATTTCCCTCTTGCTCCATACCAAAAATGCAATATGTGGCTTCCTAATGGTAATTTCTATAATAATAATAGATGCTGGCAATATGGTTTGTTTTGTGATGATCAATAGGGGCTTCATGTGTACTTAGGATTTTGGAGAAACACATTTCCTGTTGCTGAAAAGAAAACATGTTAATCTAAGGGAATATATACACACACACACACACACATACACGAGGGGTATTTTTTAAGTAAGGTCCGTTTGAACATAAGTACATAATGAAAGTTTATTTCAAAAAAGTAAAATTATTTTCAGAAAGTACATACTTCACTCTATTTTTCGACATAGTTGCCAAGTTTGTTCAAACACTTATCATACCTCTGAACCAATTTTAAAATACCCTCTTCATAAAAACTTGCCGCCTGCTCCGATAACCAAGAGTTCACTGTAATCAAAGAAGGGCGACCGGAGCGATCCTCATCATGGACATTGTCACGGCCATCTTTGAATTGTCATACCCACTTACGCACTTAGCTTTCACTCATAACAGTATCACTGTACACTTCACAAATCTGTTGATGAATTTCTGCAGGAGGCAGGTTCCTTGCTGACAAAAACCGTATCACTGAGCGAACTTCACATGCGGAGGGTGAGTTGATAGTCTTAAACATTTTTAAAGCACAGAACAGAACTGTACAGGTTAGCTACAGAGCAGAAACTGAGCACAGTTGTTCCTGAGGCATGCCGGTACACGACGCACACGCTCATTGCGGTATGCACGCGAACTACTAGTGTCTACAACAAAGCGGACCTTACTTAAAAAATACCCCTCGTATATGTATGTATGTGTGTATATATATATATATATATATATATATATATATATATATATATATACACACACACACACACACACACACACACCCCAAGATTTAGTTTGACCTCTTTCCGTGTTGATAGCTATAATGGTGATATAAATCCTGGTGTTATCTCAAGTTTGTGGAAATTCAGTACTTCATCTTCTATGCCACAGTGACTGTCATTTGTATCCTCTATCATTTAATTGTCAGATAAACTAGATGCAGAATCAATATATATATGTTTGTAAACTCTGACTTTCATCCATTGGCTTCTTTATACTAGCCATACATTTTGAATTTCCAGATTTTTTGTGCTCTTTCTCTGATCTTCATGGGTCAGCTGTGCTCCACTACTGCTGCAGCATCAGGAGTGAGGATTTGTCTGCCAAGCACACATGTGCACGTACACACATGTGTACAATTTCAGAATGCCAAAGAACATGGATCATAGATACAAAATTATGGCAGTTTAGCTAGAATATTATGGTGTGATCTAATATGGGAGGAGGTCCATATGGTGACATCATAAATGACTGCAATGGGTGACACCAATCCTACTGACATAACCGATTAAGACAACAGTCAAAGAAGTTTAACTTTGGAAACAAATGATGTAATTTTGAAATTAGATGGAGTATATATTCTATTAAATCATGCACTCTTTCTTTCAGTAGCCAAGTTTAGGCAGCCAGGACCTGATGGTAGTTATCTACAGTTAACACCAAAACAAATAAAGGGTCTTGAACTCATTTGCTTTCATAAAGCAAAATAACTTCTAGAGACATGGTTAATAGCATACTTATCATCTGTATTAAGTGAAAAAGTTGGCTGTGATCACTTCCTCTTCTAAATTTTATGTACATTTACTGCTGATGAGAGTTATTCACTTCTGGCAGTTTTTATCAGGGCAGACTTTTTGAGTATGGAAATCATTACAACTAAGTGCTAGTTTTCCTGGAGTTTCCAAACAGTTTTTCCCCCCTTCTTCCTTCTTTTACTTTTAAATGAATTTGAATGAAAGTTTCTGGTTCATATTATAGCAAAATTAACTTTGAATAATATCAGAAGAAATCTTTGGATAGCAAAAATAAAAAACTTGAAGTGATGCAAAAACGTTGATACATCAAAATGTTAGAGAATTGTTTATTAACCAGAGAAGAACATACTGAGTTCACAGATTTGTGATCATTTGTTATAGTGATCTCCTCACACAGTTGTTTGAAACAAAAGAGATGGAAATTGTACAGCCTGAACACCTCTTATCTGGAATTCCAAAATATTTCAAAACCTGAAATTGTCTACATGGGTGGCTGAGTTACTGACACCTTTGCTTTCTGATGGTTCAATGTACACAAACTAAGTTTTATGCACAAAATTATTTTAGATATTGTATAAAATCACATGCATGCTATGGAAATCAGGCTATAGGAAACCAATTAATTTTATGCTTAGAGTTGATTCCCATCTCTAAGATATCTCATAATGTATGTGCAAATGTAGGTACTCAAAAATCTGAAGAAGAAAAAAACAAAACCAGGCAAGATTCTGGAAAAGATTATTAAGGAAGTGGTCTGCAAACACTTAGAAACAAATGCGGTCATCACTAATAGTCAACATGGATTTATCAAAAACAAGTCATGCCAGACTAATCTGATCTCTTTTTTCGATAGAGTTACAAGCTGGGTAGATGCAGGGAATGCCGTGGATGTGGTGTACCTGGATTTCAGTAAGGCCTTCAACAAGGTCCCCCATGACCTTCTGGCAAACAAACTAGTCCAATGTGGGATGGGCAAAACTACGGTGAGGTGGATCTGTAATTGGTTAAATGGACGAACCCAAAGGGTGCTCACTAATGCTTCCTCTTCATCTTGGAAAGAAGTGATGAGCGGAGTGCCACAGGGTTCCGTCCTGGGCCCGGTCCTGTTCAACATCTTTATTAATGACTTAAACGAAGGGGTAGAAGGCAGGAACATCAAGTTTGCAGACGACACCAAATTGGGAGGAAGAGCCAATACTCCAGAGGACAGGAGCAGGATTCAAAACGATCTTGACAGATTTGAGAGATGGGACAAAACTAACAAAATGAAGTTCAACAGGGACAAATGCAAGATACTCCGCTTAGGCAAAAAAAAATGAAATGCAAAGATACAGAATGGGGGACGATGCCTGGCTCGAGAGCAGTACGTGTGAAAAAGATCTTGGAGTCCTCGTGGACAACAAGTTAAACATGAGCCAACAATGTGATGCGGTGGCAAAAAACTTGCACAGGGGTCTCCTGGTCCTTGTGATGTGGTGGCAAAAAAAGCCAATGGGATTTTGGCCTGCATCAATAGGAGCATAGTGTCTAGATCTAGGGAAGTAATGCTACCCCTCTATTCCGCTTTGGTTAGACCACACCTGGAATATTGTGTCCAATTCTGGGCACCACAATTCAAGAGAGATATTGAAGCAAATGTAGCTAACCTATCACGTATCCATTACAGATCGGTTTTATGAAATCATGTCTTGTCTATTGACTTCTGGGATTCTAGGAGAAAAAGAGGACAAGGGATGCACCACCACTACAGAATTAATGTAATTTGACACTAACTGCCATGACTCAATGCCATGTAATCATGAAAGTTGCTTCTAGACCATCTGGCTGGAAAGTGTAACTTGTGTGCCAAAAGTGATATGACATCCTATATGGCAGTGGTTCTCAGCCTGGGGTCCCCAGATGTTTTTGACCTTCCACTCCCAGCTGGTAAACTGGCTGGGATTTCTGGGAGTTGTAGGCTAAAACACCTGGGGACCCACAGGTTGAGAACCATTGCTATATGGGATAGATACCTCACCAGCCGTTAGGAATTGTGGGAGCTGAAGTTCAAAACACTTGGAGGAGCACAGTTTGAAGAACTCTGCCTTAGCCAAAGCAGATTTTGATGATATTATTGCTCCCTTAGTGATAGAAGGAAGCTCTGGATGAGAAAACACAACATAAAAGGTCAGAGTAGAGTTTTCCTGAAGTCATTAAGATCTGTGCAAGTGATGTCAACTAAAGAATCCT
Source organism: Anolis sagrei ordinatus (assembly GCF_025583915.1). Lineage (NCBI taxonomy): Eukaryota > Metazoa > Chordata > Lepidosauria > Squamata > Anolidae > Anolis > Anolis sagrei. Next base: position 108,170,761 of record NW_026847549.1, read on the forward strand.
CCAGTTCTGATAAGGAATTAGGTTCCCCCAGAGGGAAAGCTGATATCATCTGACAGCTTAGAATTAATGACATATAGATGTTTCAGTGAGGTCACTAGCAATGTTTAAAGAGAGAGAGAGAAATGACACATCCTTAGAAATTGATTTTTTTTCTAGCCTAGAAGACAGGTGATCTTTACGGCAATGGAAGGAGGGTAAAAATATAAAAAAAAATCACCATACATTTAAAGTGTGTCTGTGTATGGTTAAAATATTTGAATGAAACAGCTTTAATATGGATCATATATGTTGTACATTTGGCACATAGAAGAACACAAGTCAGTTGGATCCAAATATTTTTACAGAAATATAAAGAAATGTTTAAAGTAGAAAAAAATCTTATATTTAGTAAATTTTATTTATTAACACTTAGGCCATATCACAATACCAAACCAAACAAAATGGCTTAATAAGACTTCATTACACTCTATATAATAAGTTAAATAAAACACTTATAGCAATAAAACAATCTAATAAGAAACATCAGGATTTTTAGTTTCTTGGGCAGAAATATAATCTGTACTATTCACTTACAATGTACAGCAACAAAGCTAAAAATTGCCAAGGTAGGGTGGATTTGCCCTGTATTTCTTATTTTATTTAATGTCCAAGATGCTTAAACAACCTTCTTTAGGTTTTGAGTTCCATGTGGTCGGATATGTATTTCTGCAAATACCTTAAGATAGGAGAAGAATAAGATCCAATTTACATCAGTGAAAAAATGTTCCTATGACATAGAGATGCTATATATTAGGTTCTCTCTCTCTCTCTCTCTCTCCATGTCCACACACATGCGTGCCTGCGTGCACATGCGCACCCACACATATACTTGATTCTACAACAGGCTTGCCACAAAGGAGCAAGTTCATTACCTAATTGACTATCATTAATACCAGAGATCACTCTACTGCCAGAAAGAAAGTATGGGTTGATGTAATCATCACAATGCAATACTGTATAATTTTATGGCTAAAAGGAAGGCTCAGATAATAAATTTCTCTGAAGGCACTCATGCAGACTTGCCCAATTTTGATCTGTATTTAAATTATTGCCTCCAGCTATTTTTCATCTCCATTTAAGGTCAGCCTAGCACAACATCTAACATGTCAAGCTAAATAGTTTACCTACTAGTTACTGAGATTACCAAAGCAAAGCAGTCAACATTTCACAGTCCACTAGTGGCCTCCATATCAGGTGTGTGGTGAATCTATGGTTTGTTCTGGGATGCTTAACTATTATAGGGTACATGGAAGACCTCTTTATGCAAACGAGAAAAATATGTGATTGTAATCATAAGTACAAAGTTGGATACCTATACAGTAGCATCACTAGGATTGGTGCTACCCAGTGCAGTAACCATGGTGCCATCACTATTTACCTCCTTTCATACTGAACGGCCCTGTTTACCTCTCTGAACGTATTCTCCCCTATGAACCATCAAGATTATTAAGATCGTCTGGAGAGGCCCTGCTCTCAGTCCCACCGGCCTCGCAAGCGCGTCGGGTGGGGACAAGGGACAGGGCCTTCTAGGTGGTAGCCCCTTGACTCTGGAACTCTCTCCCACTGGAGATCAGAACCGCCCAGTCTATCCTGACATGTAGGAAACAGGTGAAGACTTGGTTATGGAGACAGGCATTTGACGAGTGAGCCAACATCCTGAGATATGGATGGAGGATGATGAGCAACGATTTTAGTGTGACGACTGACCATTATAGTTATTGATTGTAATTGCTGTTTTAATGTTTTACTGTAATATGTATTATGATGTTTTCTTGATTGTATGTGATATTATGGTTGGAAACCGGTCTGAGTCCCTCAAGAGAGGTGAGAAGGCTGGTATACAAAACTTTTAAATAAATAAATAATAAATAAATAAACCATACCACAATATTTCAGCAGAAATACTAGAAAAGTTGACAAAATCAATGTCTGTAAAAAGCCAGAAGTAACATAAACAGTGTGTGGTTGTAGCAAATGCCAATGAAACCAGACAATTTGAAGCATGACTTTAATTAGGTAATAATCACAGCTCAGATCAAAGTGCATGCACATTAGAAGACTGAAAAAATAAACTAGTATTTTAAACCTAGTTGGTAAATTGATACAGTAAATATAAAGTGAATTTATGAAAAAAATGCTTTTGTGGTTATATCTAATCAACGAGATTTTTTAAAAAAAAATTATAAAGATTTATTTTGGTGTCCCCCTTTGATGGTGTCACTTGGTGTTGGGGTTCAGCCTGTGTGTGAACCTGAACCTGAACCTGATTCTCTCATTGTATTCCCTGATGCCAATGTAGATGTCAATGTGAATTCTGAGGCCAATTTAGATGATGATGGTTTGAGTAGTGAAAATCCTACAGCCTTGGGGAAAAGTCAAAATTCCCATGAGAAAGTCAAAATTCCCATGAGAACATGCATTCTGAGCCGAGCGGAGAAGTTTCACTCCCTTTTACTCCCAGCCTTAGTTCTCCAGAGAATCTGACACCTGGTCTGCCTAATGAGGATAGGCGAGGGCAGATTTAGCAGAACCAGGGGGAAGCACAAAGTTTATGTAGGTCAGCCAGATTGAGAGAAATGCAAACAAAAATGTCAGGTGGGTCTCGCAATAGATTTCTCGGCCTTAAGTATGCCTGGCTTGAATGCAGCTTCAGACCAGGCATCGTTTCAAATTCATGTGCAAGCTTTTGCAGGTCTCCTGATTCAAGTGGCCTTGTTCCTTGGAGGTTTTTAGTTGTTCCAAGTACGGTTAGTGGATTGCTAACAGGTTCCAGGATTCAACAGTTTTACTGTGGGTTTTATGATCTTGTTTATGGACATTTCTTGTAGCTGATTTTTGTAATTTTCCTCTTTTTTGTATTCATCTTTCATCAATAAAAAAGGATTGTTTTCCTGAAGTCAAGTGTGGTGGATGGTTGTCTGAGGGTCCAATTTCCTGCTCTGGGTTGCAACACCTGGTACAGTATGCACTCTCCACACCTCACCAGAAGTGACAGCACCAGAAGTGACATCACCAATAAGGCTTTGTCAAGGAACTACCTCTGGCTAGGGAAACAGTGTCAGCAGCCCTCCAAAAGAAAGTGCACTAGTGCCAACCTATTGTTGGACTGTTTTGACTGCAAAATGGCTTTGGGGCACTTCTTCACCAGTATGTATCACAGTACATGATATATCTTGGTCAATTTCAGAACTGGCTACACCCAGATTATATCTCCTGGTTTAGATGCAGCTTACGACTTCAGTTCTTGAACTTGTAGATATATCCCTTTAATTTGAGAATAGAGATGGGAAAACATAATTGTATTTATGGAGTATGTAGTCATCTGCTGCTGCTGCTGCTGCTGTTAATAATAATAATAATAATAATAATAATAATAATAATAATAATAATAATAATAAACATATTACCTACCTCTCCTTACATCTACATCTCCCTTCTGATTACCAGTGAATGGAAATGCTTAATAAGCACTTTTTAGTTTATATAGTTTTTTAGATTATAGGTTTCAGATTATAAAATCTACAAAGTACTTCAATAATAGGGGTATGTGAAATGGTAGAAATCTGCTCTGTTCTGGTTCTGTTTTCATTTTGAAACTCACCTTCTACCCCAGTTCTGTTTTCAGGAGATTAGGGGCGGGGGGGGGGGGGGGGTCGTTCAAATTCATAATTTGGGATCTGGAGTTCTGTTTCCATTTCGGGAATAATCTTCCTGAAAACAAGGGGGGGCACCCAAAATTTGAAATAAAATAGAACAAAAGCAGAACAGGTTTCTGCTCTTTCTCACACCCCATTCAATAATATCAGAGTATGGCATTTAGGTTCTTGTTGATTTGTACATTTGCAACAACATTTTTGTTGAATGAAAAAAAAATAATCCAAGTACAACTCTGCAATCCAAATATTATTGGAAGCTGTTGCAAAAACACATTGATTTCATTTGGATATAAAGGCCATAGCCAATTGTTATTTCCATTTGGGATAGAACCACTTTGAGTCCCCCCAGGGGTGAGAAATATAGTATATAAATACTGTAAATAAATAAATAAACCATTTTTTTGTCGTGTCAGGAGCGACCTGAGAAACTGCAAGTTGCTTCTGGTGTGAGAGAATTGGCCATCTGCAAGGACGTTGCCCAGGGGACGCCCGGATGATTTGATGTTTTATCATCCTTGTGGGAGGCTTCTCTCATGTCCCCGCATGAGGAGCTGGAGCTGATAGAGGGAGCTCATCCGCCGCTCCCCAGATTCGAACCTGCGACCTGTCGGTCTTCAATCCTGCTGGCACAGGGGTTTAACCCACTGTGCCACCTAATTAATTGAATTAATGGAATGTTATGTGCTGATTTACTGAATCCCCTTACATTTAATGGTATAGCCTACCTGGGACTAGCAACTCAATTTAAACCGACTCATAAGCTGTTTCTGATCATGCAGTGATTTTAAACTTTTTTATTTCAAAATACAGAATAGAAGTAATAATCCAACATCTGTCATCAGCATGTCTCCCAATAACCACAATGTTTTGAAGGCACACCCCTCCTACTGCTCACTAGGTTGCAATCTAAGTAAGGTTTGTACATCCTTAGCAAAATTCAATAACTGAAGTTGACCACCATCACTAATATTTGCCAAAAAAAAGTCTTTAACCGGATATGAAACATTTCATGAACCACAGGCAGCCTTCAGATTTCTCAGATTATGTCAGGCAAGTAAGCACTTCTTTTGAGAAAGAAAAGCAATAAAGGAACAGAAATGACGCAAGGTGAGGAAGAGGTAGTGGTAGAGGAAGAAAAGTCAGCCAGACAAATAAAAGGGTAGTGGACAACAAAGATGTATACACCTACACTGTTTGGGTATCAGCCAGCACATCAGTGACTTATATCAAGAAATAGTTTTCTAAGATCTACAGAGACACCCACTGGAACACCTCAGCAAGTGAGAGTCCAAAAGTGGCAGGCTCAAACCCAGAACCTCAACCAATGGTTGATACCAAATGAGAGACTCCCCCCTGGGCACACAGAAGACTGGGCGACTTGGAAGGTGCTGAACAGACTGCGCTCTGGCACCACAAGACGCAGAGCCAACCTTAAGAAATGGGGCTACAAAGTGGAATCCACAACATGCAAGTGTGAAGAAGAGAAAACCACTGACCACCTGCTTCAATGCAACCTGAGCCCTGCTACAAGCACAATGGAGGACCTTCTTGCGGCAACACCAGAGGCACTCCAAGTGGCCAGATACTGGTCAAAGGACATTTAATCAACTACCAAGCTTGCAAATTCTGTGTTTTGTCTGTCTGTTTGTTTGTTTTGTTCTGTTAGAAATGTAATACAATTGTCTAGTTGCCCCTGACACAATAAAATAAATAACCTACACTGTAGTATTCATGCATTTTGACACAATGTTAATTGTGTCTATGGAATAGTGGGAGGTGTCGTTTTACAAGTTTTCTCAGCCAAAGAATGCTAGTGCCTCACCAAACTAAAATTCCCAGGATTCTGTAGCATTAAGCCATGGCTGTAAAAGTGGTGTCAAACTGCATTAAATCTACAGTGTAGATGCACCCTAGATGAGATATTGAGGTACATTTGAAAAGATCTAGTATGTATGACAAGATGCAGGCTGTCAGAAGATAGATGAGTCTTCCCTTCCCTAACAATAAAATAATTCTGAATCAAACTCAGGGGAATCTGCACAAATGGTTATATTTTACCTTTCGGCTTTTTATTAACTACTAGCTGTCCCCTGCCACACGTTGCTGTGGCCCAGTCTGGTGATCTGGAAAATAAAGTAATGAGAAAGTGTTGGTTTCTAATATATGTAATTCCTTTATGTTTGTGAGTAAACAGTATTTCTTGTTGTTTCTTTGTCAGTGTTGATGTGGAGAGTGTCTGGTTTGCCTACTCTGGAATATGCAACATATCATAGTCCTTCTTTAGGGGTCTCTTTCAAATCTATGATACTATGTGTGTGAGAGAGAATCATATCTATCTATCTATATTTATGACAGGATTGCTCTTTGTCAGGAGGGCTCTGATTACATTTTCTTGCCCTGGTGAAGGGAGTTGGACTGAATGGCCTTAAGTATTTTCTGTTGGTCATGGGGGTTCTGTGTGGGAAGTTTGCCCCATTTCTGTGGGTTTCAGAATGCTCTTTAATTGTAGTGAACTATAAATCCCAAATGTCAAGGTCTATTTCCTCCAAACTCCATCTGTGTTCATATTTAGGCATATGGAATTTGTGTCAAGTTTGGTCCAGATCCATCATTGTTTGAGTCCACAGTGCTCTCTGGATGTAGGTGAACTACAACTCCCAAACTCAAGGTCAATGCCACCAAACCCTTCCAGTGTGTTCTGTTGGTCATGGAAGTCCTGTATGCCATGTTTGGTTGAATTCCATCATTGGTGGTTCAGAATGCTCTTTGATTGTAGGTGAACTATAAATCCCAGCAACTACAACTCCCAAATGTCAAGGTCTATTTCCCTTAAACTCCATCTGTGTTCATATTGGGCATATGGAATATTCGTGCCAAGTTTGGTCCAGATCCATCATTGTTTGAGTCCACAGTGCTCTCTGGATGTGGGTGAACTACAATTCCCAAACTCAAGGTCAATGTCCACCAAACCCTTCCAGTTTTTTCTGTTGGTCATGGGAGCCCTGTGTGCTAAGTTTGGCCCAATTCCATCATTGGTGGAGTTCAGAATGCTCTTTGATTGTAGGTAAACTATAAATCCCAGCAACGACAATTCCCAAATGACAAAATCATTTTTTTTAGTGGAGGACATAAATTGGACTGTTAGGTGTCTTGTGTCCAAATTTGGTGTCAATTCCCCCAGTGGTTTTTGCGTTCTGATGGTAGCACGAACTAACATTACATTTTTATTTATATAGATTTCCCCCCTCTGTAAGCAGCAATTTATTTTATGGCAATATGTTAAGCTGTGACATAGTTCTGTAACATCCTTTTCAGAGTGTGAAATCATTTCCAAATTTTCCACATTATTCTGTATTTTCCACATTAGGTTTACAACTTAGATTTTTCTTCAACTGACTAAAGCTGCTTCCATATCCCCAGAAACCTGCTTCAAATCCCAATCCCAGTTACAGGAACCTCCCTGCCAAATATATTTGTGTTTTGCCTCCAGGAACTGATTGTGCAAAGCCTTAGTAAGCATGGTAATGGAATATTAAAATAATATATGAAACAATTTTGGTAAAAGTGATATATGAAAAATAATACCATTCGTTCCATGCTTGGTAAATACCTGTTTTGAAAGAAGATAGGTCAGCAATCATCACTTTTGGGGGCATAGGGCATGGGGAGGAATGTATTTTACATGCTCTTAATGGCTAACAACAATGACATTCATTATTACAGTTGTGATAGCTTATGTAAGCACCTGGATCAAAGTAGGGGAGATCTGATATCTAAACCAGATTAGGTAGATGAAATGGACAACTCTACCATTATATCTGTAAATCGACAGCTCTGAGAATCTCTTTCAGCCATGGGCAAGATTACTGAGACCTAAGGTTTTACATTTATCAATAAGCCCATTCACTGTACACAGATATAGTGATATGTTACTCTTTAACTGCCATGGCAACATCCCATGGAGTCTTATTGATATCGAGCTCTTTTGTGGGGTTCTCCCAGCGGGGGGAGATCCCTGAAGACCGCTAAAGGGGTCTTTGACCTCGGTGAGCAGCCAGCGAAAGCCAATCCAAAGCGCAAAAATATTAGAAATTAATCRCACCAGAGGCTGAAGAGGTYTCAGTGACCGAAGCGTTTATTTCTGRGATTCAGCTGAAAAGGATGCYATTGCAGTGATKYTTCACATARAAGCATACATTCATAGAAGTTACAGGCATTTTTATATTGTCAGAACAAAGGAAAAACAGTTTGAAAATCCCGCCCGCCCTCCGGTAGCCGGCTTCGCCCTGATTGGCTGGCCGCGGGACAGCTGGGAGGAGGCTTGGCTGTTCATCCCACCTCCCGCCCAATCAGCGGGCTCGGCTGCCTCTAGGGGGCCAATCAGCGGCTCCCTAGCGCCTCCGAGGATGGTCCAATCAGCAGCCAGGAGGCGGGATGGAGTTTGACAGCCCACGGGAAATGGGATGCCCAGGGGGCACTTGCCAGCTGTTTCCGAGCCTTTGTTCTTATCGGCGGGGTGGCAGACAGGAGGAACAAAGAGTTTCCTGGTCCGGTGATTGGATTTGAGAGAAAATATGAAAAGGGGCTGTTGATGGCATTTGGATCTCAAAACTCTGTAAACAAGGGGCCCTGTAGACAAAGGAGCTCAACAAACACCAAAAATTGAGTTAATCAATCTTTCTACCGGAGTTTCTGTTGACCCATCTCTTATCTCATTGTCTGCTCTGAAAATGAGCCTCGAGATGGGATCAAGCACGGCCCATGCAAATGTAAATATGGACTGTCTTGGGAGGACAAAGGGTTTCCTCCCTGTTGCAGTAATCCTTGGGTCACATTCCTTTGGGGCAAAAAGGGTCAGAGAGGAAATGCGGGGAGGGGAACCTAAGCATATTTCATTCCATAACATATTTCATATACCTTATACATTTCATGCGGCAAATCCCATCCCCAACCCCAGCGAGAGTTTATTTATAAGAATATTTAGTCACTTTATTATAGAAAGAAATCCATGGACTCCTGGCGAAGGCACACGGAGGTGGTGGCCGCTTGCAATTCGGAGCAAGCCTGAGCTGAAGGTTCATATCCAAAATGTGGCTGAAAACAGTCCGGGATGTGGAGCAGAAAGTCAATAGGAGAGGGCAAACAGGAGAGTCCAAAGGGGCTTCCGGGTTGTGTTCAATGGGGCAATGTCCTTTGGGAAACTACATTTCCCTGATCAAGGGCCAGGGTCCAGTGCACAAGCCAGAGAATTCACAAAGAAGAAACAGGAACCCAGTTATGTGTGCTGGGTCAGGAAGCAACAGAATCCATTGTCCGGCCCTTGGCGAACTACAAATACTTGAGGGGGGGGGGAAGATGCTCCGCATCAATTCCTCCCTTCGAGGCTGGAAAATGGCCACGCTCATTTTCCCAAGCCTCGACAATTCTCTAGCACCCAGGGCCTCTTTCTAGACTGATTAGATTGTATTCTATTGATTATTTTGGGGCCCAACTTAAGCAACAACAGCAGGACCCAGCAGGGTGGGAGAGACCAGTGGCAGAGTGTCCTTTGGGTTGGAGAAAAAAAAGACTGAAGTAAGAAGGTGAAGACGGTGGAGGCAGGGGATGATGGAGTCTGTGATGGTAGTCAGCATGGAGCACTCAGGGGTCCCGAGTGAGTCCCCAATGGAGAAGGATGGCACATGGTGGAATTCTCCCATCTGGCAGTGGTCCTCAGGCCTCCTGGGGGCGCTGGCTCCTCCCTTGGTACTGAAACAAGGAGAGCAGCCGAAGAAGAAGAAGAAGAAGATGGGGCACAGCCTTGCTACTCCTTCTGGCGTGGCGCCTCCTGGTGACCGCAGACAGGTCCGGCTCTCCATCATCACAGAGACTCAGGGGTAGTGTCTAGGACAGTCAGAAAGAAGGTTTACAGCCCCCCCCACCCCCCTTTCCCAGCCCAAGGGTAGTTAGTAGGGAAACAAAGGGAAAACTTTCATACCTAGTGAGGACTTCAGTGGTCTCCTTTGGGCCACTCCTCTGCACAGCTTCTGGAACGGGCAGGGCCTCCTTCCTTCATGGCAGTTGCTGTGGGATCCTGGTTGCTCCTCCTGCGATGGCATTCCCCCGTGGGGGCTCAGATCAGCCTCTAGGGGGGGCTGTCTCTTCTGGGTGGCATGGGGTCTGGTCCTGCTCTCCTAGGATCTTCCTGTGCCATCTGGGTTCCACACAGGAAAGTCCACAGACCTCCCATTGTTCACCTCACCCAGGTAGTTGTCCTCAGCGGCAGGAGTGGATTATGGGTCCCACAGTTCGATCTGATGTCTGGTGGTCTCTTCACTGCGCAGAGGGGACCCCTGGACCTCGACGTCCTCCTCATATTTAAGGCAGTTAATGGGATAATTTAGACATACACATACATGCGCTCAGGGAAAGGGGAGGGAGGAAGGGCCAGGAAGGAAAAAAGCATCAGAGGGACTGTGTATGTGAGAGAGAGACTTAACCATAGATGTGGGTGAAATGTCAGGAGGGAATGCTTCTGGAGCATCCCTTCCTTAGGTTTTGAGAAGAAGGGGGTAAGAGGGAGCAGCAGGATTTCTCTGGGAGATAGAGGAAAGAATTCACAGAATACTGGCTTCTTAGAAGATGGGAGGGGAGGGAGAAGAGAGAGAGAGAGAGGATGGGTTTCAGAGACATTTCACAAGCACATGGAACTCTTTGGTGAGGTCTGGTTCTTTAGAGAGAAAAGGGGAAAAGCAGAGAGAGAGAGAGAGAGAGAGAGAAAGGCAAACTTGGAGGCATTGATCACCCCCCCCCCTTCTCAGCAAAAAAGAAACAGAAATAGGAAAAAAAGCCCCCTTTTACACCTCCCTTGTCTGCAAGAGGAGAAAGGGAGGAGGGGTTGAAAGCAAAAAGAGAGAGAGAAAAAAGGGAAGTTGGGGAGTAATGGGAGGAGGGGAGAAACACACAAGGCACTGAAGATTTAGCTTTAGAAAGAAGGGGATCTGTAGTAGCTTGGTGGAGAAGATAATGAGCAATGCCTCCTTCTCCCATCTGAAGGGAGGAAGAGAGCAAAGAATTTACTTCCCATCCCCTTTTTCAGAGAACTACCCATCCCTAGTGCATTTCCTCAAGGAGCAGTAAAAAGTAGAAGGAGTATTTAATTCAAACATTTCATGAATAGGAAATAGGGAAGTGAAGGGGCTGGAAAGGCAAGGAAGGAGTCAGGGGGAAGGGAGGGGGGACTGGGTAAGGGGAAATGGGATGGGAGGGAGGGAGACAAGCAATTTCTTGAAGGAGGTTTCCTCCTTTGGAGAGGGGTTTCTGGGAGAAAGGGGCCTTGCGGCCTTCCTTTGCATGGTAAAGGTTGGGCACAATCTCCTCCCTCCACCCCCTTCCGGCTTTGATCAAAAGCATGAAATATAAGCAAGTTCTTCCCATTTTTTTTTGCCCGTCCACGACAGTCTTCTTGGAGCTTTAGAATAAGCTCCTGGAGCTGCCATGTGGGGGCTAGGAGGTTCCATCTTCCAAGGGCCTTAAGGGCCACTTGTGCATGCTATTTTGACCATCTTGGCCTGCGTCAAAGAACGCTAGCCTGTCCCAATTGGCCAAGAGCTTACCTAAAGATGTTTCCTTGGAACAGGACATTTGAGCTTGGACCCACAATCACCCATTTCTAGCTCAGCCTCTGCCTACCTAGCAGTTAATGGAGAAATGTCCTGCCAACCGCAACAGATACTTTTCTCCCAAAGTTCCTTCCACTAGAACTGAGTGGCCAATGCCTGGCAACTTGCTGGCGAGGAGAAGGACACTTCCCCTCCCAACAGAGTTCCAGGTATGCAAAACGCAAATTGGACTGCAGATACCCCAACCCAAATCGCCAGATCTTCCCAGACCTCACTCAGGATTTGTTACCGAGCCCTGCAATCCCGACACCCAGTGGCCTTACTCCGAAGCTGGGCAAAGGGACCCAAAACCCCTCCCACCTGAGAATTCTTGGCCTGGCCCGCGGTTGCTGTTACTTACCCTCCCGATGTCTTCCCCCTTTACGTCGGTTGCACTTCTTCCAGGAAGTCCTTGGGTCAAGGCTTCCCTGGCGCTCCTTTGTGCCGAAAATCCAGGTTAGAACTGGGAGGAAATGGCTATGGGAGAATTTGTAATTTTGTCAGAAAGAAAGTCCAAATTGAGAGAGGTGCCTCTGTTCCCAAGCCTGTTCTTCCTGGTTATCTGGCCCAAAGATTCTGGACCAAGGATGCCTGCTTGGAAATTTAGGCTATAATTTGGTCTGGACCTCCAAGCAGGGGTCCCTTCGTGGTATAAGCCAAATGATATCGAGCTGCTTTTAGGAGGATCTCCCTGAGAGATCCCTGAGGACTGCACCAAAGAGAGTCCTTAATAAACCTTGGTGAGGCCAGAGAAGGCCAATTTCAGCGATAAAAACATTTAAAATAATAAATCCTCACCAAAGTGGAAGAAGTTCAGCAATCGAGGTGTCTTTATTAGCGATTCAGCTGAGATCGGATGCATTGTAGGAATAATTCCACCACAAGCATAAGGATAGGCATTTTACAAGACTTTTTATAGACGAAATTCAAAGGAAAACATTTCAAAATTCCCGCCTGCCCCTTGCCGGCTGGCTCTGCACTGATTGGCTGATGGTTGAACAGCTGGGAGGAGGCTTGGCGGCCCGCCCTGCCCCTGAGCCAATCAGCGTGCTTCTCCACCTCTGGAGGGCCAATCAGCGCGTTCCTCTCGCTCCCAAGGATGGACAAATCAGGAGCGAGAAGGCGGGATGAACACAAACAATGGGGGAAATGATGGGATTACAGATTGCTGACTGGTTGGAATGTGGGGCATTGTTTTTGGCTGGCAAGGTGTGATAGTCCAAAAACCCATCATGGGCAGGAACAAAGGTCTTCCTGCCCATGATGGGTTTTTTTGGGGGGAAGAGACAACAAGATCGGGCTGCGGACCTCAAGGGATCAACGCTGCCCTTTGTAATTTTTAATTATTTTCTTTTCCAAAATCTCATGAACTTCCTTATCTCGCCAGACAGGCTCAGAAGACGGGATAAGAATTAATGGCTTTTGTATTTTGTAGATGGATCAATCAACAAATTGAGTTTCGAGGGAGACAGGGATTTTCCCTCGAGCCTTGCAGCAGTTCCTGGTCACTTTTTGTGGGGCAAAAGTCAAAGGGAAAGGCGGGAAACAGACTATATTTCACGTAGTATTATTTCATACAAAGACCATGCAAAGAAATCCCATTCCCACCCCACATCTTCATTTTATTAAAATATCGAGCTTTTATTTAGAAAGAAACAAAAATAAACTAGAAATCCCATGCTCTGGCAGAAAGTCCATGGAAACGGGGGTGGCAAATGGCTAAACTCATGCAGCAGAGAGTCCTTTGTCAGGCAGAGGTCAACAGATGGGCACTGATTCGAGAAGAGCAACAAATTCCATCACTCGGTCCTTGGGAACTACAACTTCCCCAAGGGCTGAGGCTCCTTTCCGGCCGCCTCTCCAAGGTCTCCAATGGGCATCCACAGCAAGCCCCCGGGTTGCGGGGCTGAGCAGGGGTGAGCGGCAACAAGGAGAAATGGGTTGTTTTGCGCAGAGCCGGCGGAGTTTGGCAAACAGCTGTTTTCTGTCAAAATATATTGCTTAAAACAAAAACAATTATTTCCCGGGCGGAGGGGTCCAAAGTGAGGGAAGCGAGATAGCAGTTAGGCTTATGAAAGGTTCAGGCAAGGAACGGGACACTATGTATCAAGCGGAAAAGTTTTCAAAGTTGCAAAGCTCAAGTACCTTTATTAGGGATAAGTTACAAAGTAAGGGGAAGGGAAAGTAAGAGAAGCTTGAGCGTAATCCTGTTCTTGGGCTGTCTGCTGGGTCACATTTCATCAGTTGGCTCCAAACTTGGCTCCCATGAACTGCGGAACTCTCCGCTGCGGTTCAAATTAGTTTGAAAGCAGGGGTCTCCGCCGCGGCCGGCTTCAGGGTTGGACTGGATGGCCCAGGAGGTCTCTTCTAACTCTAGAATTTTATGATTCTATTCTATGCAACTGCACATATCTTATTTGTAGTGCAAAAACACTTAAAATTGTTCTCCATTTTAATTATTGTATTATTTTTAACAAATATAAACTTATTAGTAGGCCTGGGTAACAACGGAAAAATTTGTTTCTAAAATCGATTCGTTTTTTGGGGTTTTTTGCGTTTNAACAAATCCCTCAATAAAACACTTAAGTTTTGAAACTTTAAATCCTTTCCGCTTGATACTTTGTGTCCCTTTGCTGACTGCAACTTTTCTAACTCACAATAAACCTTTTTCTGAGCTCCGGGGAACCGTGAGCTTCCTGGCCTCCCCAGGCCTCCGAATTTGCGTTAGTTCAAATCGCGGATACGGAGATTTTCCTATCGGCCCCCCTTATCCGCCAAAACAACAACATGGCGGATC